>JAWNNP010001156.1:0-634300 GCA_035044805.1 Leucophenga maculata | reverse complement strand
TAGATAGATAGGTAGACAGATAGACAGATAGACAGATAGATAGATAGATAGATAGATAGATAGATAGATAGATAGATAGATAGATAGATAGATAGATAGATAGATAGATAGATAGATATGATAGATAGATAGATAGATAGATAGATAGATAGATAGATAGATAGATAGATAGATAGATAGATAGATAGATAGATAGATAGATAGATAGATAGATAGATATGATAGATAGATAGATAGATAGATAGATATGATAGATAGATAGATAGATAGATAGATAGATAGACAGATAGACAGATAGACAGATAGACAGATAGATAGATAGATAGATAGATAGATAGATAGATAGATAGATAGATAGATAGATAGATAGATAGATAGATAGATAGATAGATAGATAGATAGATAGATAGATAGATAGATAGATAGATAGATAGATAGATAGATAGATAGATAGATAGATAGATAGATAGATAGATAGATAGATAGATAGATAGATAGATAGGTAGACAGATAGACAGATAGACAGATAGATAGATAGATAGATAGATAGATAGATAGATAGATAGATAGATAGATAGATATAGTAGATAGATAGATAGATAGATAGATAGATAGATAGATAGATAGATAGATAGATAGATAGATAGATAGATAGATAGATAGATAGATAGATAGATAGATAGATAGATAGATAGATAGATAGATAGATAGATAGATAGATAGATAGATAGATAGATAGATAGATAGATAGATAGATAGATAGATAGATAGATAGATAGATAGATAGATAGATATGTAGATAGATAGATAGATAGATAGATAGATATGATAGATAGATAGATAGATAGATAGATAGATAGATAGATAGATAGATAGATAGATAGATAGGTAGACAGATAGACAGATAGACAGATAGATAGATAGATAGATAGATAGATAGATAGATAGATAGATATGATAGATAGATAGATAGATAGATAGATAGATATGATAGATAGATAGATAGATAGATAGATAGATATGATAGATAGATAGATAGATAGATAGATATGATAGATAGATAGATAGATAGATAGATAGATAGACAGATAGACAGATAGACAGATAGATAGATAGATAGATAGATAGATAGATAGATAGATAGATAGATAGATAGATAGATAGATAGATAGATAGATAGATAGATAGATAGATAGATAGATAGATAGATAGATAGATAGATAGATAGACAGATAGACAGATAGATAGATAGATAGATAGATAGATAGATAGATATGATAGATAGATAGATAGATAGATAGATAGATAGATATATAGATAGATAGATAGATAGATAGATAGATAGATAGATAGATAGATAGATAGATAGATAGATAGATAGATAGATAGATAGATAGATAGATAGATAGATAGATAGATAGATAGATAGATAGATAGATAGATAGATAGATAGACAGATAGACAGATAGATAGATAGATAGATAGATAGATAGATAGATAGATAGATAGATAGATAGATAGATAGATAGATAGATAGATAGATAGATAGATAGATAGATAGATAGATAGATAGATAGATAGATAGATAGATAGATAGATAGATAGATAGACAGATAGACAGATAGATAGATAGATAGATAGATAGATAGATAGATAGATAGATAGATAGATAGATAGATAGATAGATAGATATGATAGATAGATAGATAGATAGATAGATAGATAGATAGATAGATAGATAGATAGATAGATATGTAGATAGATAGATAGATAGATAGATAGATAGGTAGACAGATAGACAGATAGACAGATAGATAGATAGATAGATAGATAGATAGTAGATAGATAGATAGATAGATAGATATGTAGATAGATAGATAGATAGATAGATAGATAGATAGATAGATAGATAGATAGATAGATAGATAGATAGATAGACAGATAGACAGATAGACAGATAGATAGATAGATAGATAGATAGATAGATAGATAGATATGTAGATAGATAGATAGATAGATAGATAGATATGTAGATAGATAGATAGATAGATAGATAGATATGATAGATAGATAGATAGATAGATAGATATGTAGATAGATAGATAGATAGATAGATAGGTAGACAGATAGACAGATAGACAGATAGATAGATAGATAGATAGATAGATAGATAGATATGTAGATAGATAGATAGATATGTAGATAGATAGATAGATAGATATGTAGATAGATAGATAGATAGATAGATAGATAGGTAGACAGATAGACAGATAGACAGATAGATAGATAGATAGATAGATAGATATGTAGATAGATAGATAGATAGATAGATATGTAGATAGATAGATAGATATGTAGATAGATAGATAGATAGATATGTAGATAGATAGATAGATAGATAGATAGATAGGTAGACAGATAGACAGATAGACAGATAGATAGATAGATAGATAGATAGATAGATAGATAGATATGTAGATAGATAGATAGATAGATAGATAGATATGTAGATAGATAGATAGATAGATAGATAGATAGATAGATAGATAGATAGATAGATATGTAGATAGATAGATAGATAGATAGATAGATAGGTAGACAGATAGACAGATAGACAGATAGATAGATAGATAGATAGATAGATATGTAGATAGATAGATAGATAGATAGATATGTAGATAGATAGATAGATATGTAGATAGATAGATAGATAGATATGTAGATAGATAGATAGATAGATAGGTAGACAGATAGACAGATAGACAGATAGATAGATAGATAGATAGATAGATAGATAGATATGTAGATAGATAGATAGATAGATAGATATGTAGATAGATAGATAGATAGATATGTAGATAGATAGATAGATAGATAGATATGTAGATAGATAGATAGATAGATAGATATGTAGATAGATAGATAGATAGATAGATAGATATGTAGATAGATAGATAGATAGATAGATAGATATGTAGATAGATAGATAGATAGATAGATATGTAGATAGATAGATAGATAGATAGATAGATAGATAGATAGATAGATAGATAGATATGTAGATAGATAGATAGATAGATAGATATGTAGATAGATAGATAGATAGATAGATAGATAGATAGATATGTAGATAGATAGATAGATAGATAGATAGATAGGTAGACAGATAGACAGATAGACAGATAGATTCATTGCCCCTCCATTTAAATCCTCTTAATATATGTATCAGATATTATCTCTGTACCTCAAATGCATGCAACGATATAACGAATTTTGTTTACCACATCCACCCCTCTAATTTAGACCAAACTTTTCAGGATTACGCGTGCGTATAGAATTTCAAATCTGTAGTAGGCGGTAACTTGAAGACTATAAAAGATAAAACCTTGAAGTAGGAATTTTTATTGTTTCCCAATGTCCTTGTATTCAATAAACGTGCAAATCCTTAGCTGAGGGCTTATATCCATAGAAATCTGTTCCTCGTTTCTGTTTGTTTGGTGTATTTTACTTCAATTTTAATAAAATATTCCATATAGGTCTATATCGCACCACTATAAGTAGTAGCATACATACAAACATATTTCGCATTCTTATGTTTTTTTATAATAAAAACAGTTTGTGTTTGCGAGGATAAGTTTAACTTGAAAACACAAATTTGTTGTATCTTACACTTTTACCAATTAAACAACCCACACGGAACTACATACATATGAACATATGCCCCATTTCAGGCGCAATTTAGGGTATCTCAAAGTCGTGCAAACTTGCATAGTTTTTTCTTGTTTTTTTTTTTTTTTGTTTTTATAATTGGATATTAAATGGAAGTATACATGCATTCATTTAGCCGTCTCGCACACTCTGTGCATATTTAAATCTTCCGCCCAAACAGAAATGAAAATAAATGAACATATTGTTGGAATATAATTCGGCCTTAAGCGTATGTCAAAGTAAATTGCAATTATGCGAGCATATACAAGTTTAAAATTGCTTTTTGAGCTTATTATTTATGCTTTTCACCAGAGACTCCAAGCACTGATGACGAATGTGATTCTAATTCCCCTGTGGGGAGAGGCATGTGCCACTTATTTGTATTCCATAATTTTATTTATATTCCTTTTTTAATTGGCTATTTAAACGTACTATAAAATTTTATATAATGATTAAAAAAAAAGGAATTTTTAAAATAATTATCTAATTTATTTAATTACAAATAAAAGACTAAACCTTCATTTTGCTTTTTGAATGCGGAGCAGAATTATAGAGAGCATCCCATATTGTTAAATGTTTGGCATAGCAGCTCACATTTTCATAATGAATTTAAGATTTTCATATATATAAACTATTTTATGCTTGATTCCGGGCCTTTTCGAACTGTTGCATATTTAAAAAAAAAATTATCGTGACTAGGACCTACCTAATTAATTTTTAGCATCCATCATCCTCAGAAATTTTCTTTTCAGTACAACGGATTAAATCAACCGTTTTACCTATTTTTTGTTAAGTTTTTTCCACTTTTTTTAACATATTTTTAGAATCGAATGATAACTTCATCGAATAGCTCAAACCGCTCGCGATTCACACGATTCAAATTATTAAAAAACTACTCGGCAAGTGTTCTAAGCAATTCAAAAAAGGCAAGGTAACATACACAATTTAAGTTTCTGAAGAGAAATTGTTCTGGATTTTTTTCGAAGTCAATGTTGCCTACAGGCAACACTCATCCCGAATGGAAATAACATTTTTTATATGCTAGACATGCGACCAAAAGGTTTAACGCAATCTGACATAGAAACAATTTACGAATTCAATTGGGATGACTCCGTAGAAGAAAATGATGCAGAAAACGAAGAAGAAGACGACACAGTCAAGACGTTGCAAAAATTTATTAAAGAGTCAGTGTAGATAAATCATAGCACTCACTGACACTCAATAAAACAAATCTTTGAAAAGGTCAACCAGGACAGTTTGAGTTGGAGAAAAATTAATACGAGTGGAATTGAAGCCACTAACTCATGGAAAAGTGTGAAACGTGTTTCGGCAGTCAAAGAACCTGTAACATATTTGTCAATGTACCTCGACGAAGAAATTCTACAGAAAATCTGTACTGAAACTAATATATATATATATATAATGTGTGGGAAAAAACGTTTTATTGAAATTTTGCTGTACCTGGTAGTGTAGTCAATATTCTTATGTGGCGAACGGCATGGCTATCTGCAGCTGCGGATTCTATAACATGAAATCGATTTGAGAAAATTAAGTCTTATTGTGTACTTAAAACTAAAAAGGAACTGGCCAAAGAAGGAAGAGAATATTACGTATCGAAAGATGAAGCATCTTACAATTTGATTGCATGCCGTTGGTATGACAATAAAAATGTCCAAATTATATCAAATTATATTGGTGACCAACCGATCAGTAAATGCACTCGATGGTGCCGCAACGAAAGAAAGAACGTCGAAATTACACGACATTCTGTTGGAACGATATCAAACGATCAAACATCGTTCATGCATAAATATAAAGTTTTTGCACGAAAGAGAGAACGTCCATCACTGCTAACCTTAGACATTGAATCAGATGATTCGTTACCATCAGCTTCAGCTTCACCAGCTTTATCAGACTCTTCAACACCAAAAACTTAACGGTTGTAGGCTCAACCACCTCTAAAAAGTCTAACATACGACAGAGTTGATCACTGTATTGAATGGGGCTCAAATGGAAGATGCAGACTGTGCAATACAGGATATCCTCTATCTAAATGTTTCAACTCTTCAGCGCCGGTTTTAAATAGCTGAGCGGGCAGCCCATCAGAGCCTGCCGCTTTGTTATTTTTCAACTTTTTAATAACTGAATCGGGCACGTTATAGTCCGGTCGCTCTATAACAGTGCCAACATTAACTGGTGGTTCTGGTGTCATTTCTCTTTAGGCGGTATTGTGCGCTTCATCGCCTCCGAGTAGGTTGGAGAACTGACTACTCCATAATCTCAGTGATTCCTGTTCATCCGTTACCAGATTTCTATTGCCATCCTTACAGAAAGTTACTCCGGGCTTAAAACCTTCAGTCAGACGCTTGACCTTTTGATAAAATTTTCGAGCTTCATTTCTGTCACGTAACATCTCAACATCCTTAAACTGCAGCCTTTCTTGCTCCTTTTTCTTGCGTCTGAAAAAGCGTTCATCTTTCCTCCATTTCTCTCGATATCGCTCTCTAACAGCTCGCATTGCTCCCGACTGCAGAGTTCGCTGATAGGAAGCGTTCTTCTCTGCAGTAGCATTGCGACACTCCTCATAGTACCAAGAATTATTCACAGATTTTTTATAACCAAGGACATTCTTGGCAGCCCTTCGCCTTCTGACGTTAGCTCACCTCTGAACGGGTGTTCAGAGGCTGCAGAGGAGATACGTGTCCCAAGGAACGGACGTGTGAGCTGCTTGGACCGTGTGCAAAAGAATTATTGTTGGCCATTCCCAAGTGAATGGTAGTCAACAACTTTCCTCACAATATGAGCTTCTGAAAACGAGTCCCAATCTCCCAAAAAAAAAAATGAAATATTCAAATAAAATATTTAATGGCTTTAATTGCAATAATTTCATTTCTTCAATTTAATCGCTGTAATTAAATTTGTATGGAGGCGGTACCTTCTTTTAGCCATATCGCATACATGTTCACATACAGACAGACAAAAAATTCGCGTTCCTAATTAAATTGCTGGCGTACCATTTTTTTATTTTTTTTGGTCAATAAATTTTTATTATTTAATTTAGTTTTAAATGATTTAAAAAAAATTGTACCTCAGCTTAGAGATATGGCAGCATATTAACTTGGGAAAATTGTTGTTATTTTGTGAATCAGTCCACACTTTGTCAAAGGCTTGAGATACATCTACGAACACCACTGACCATACTTTCTTGTTTTCCAACAATTCCTCAAACATATGCGATATAAGGTGAACTTTGTCAATTGTAGAGTGCCGTGGCCTACAAACAAATTGATGAGATGGAATTATATATTTCTTCTCGAATAAGTTGAGTAACATAATATATAATATATATATATAATAATATGGTAGCGATATGGATCTATGTGAGTTCGTCTCATTTGGATCTTTTTACTATCAATTTTATCTCTGAAACTATCCAGACTTGTGGTACTCAGCCTAGACTCAAATCAGCGTTAAAAATGCGAGTCGACTGAGTTATGCCTTTTAACGACAATTCTTTTAATTCACTGTTAATTATTTGAACTACTTTTACTTCAGGAGTTTTTGAGAAAATACATTCGAAAAGTATTCACAAAATACTATAGATTATTGGCTATCGAGTTTAGCCCAGTTTCCAATGGAGTCTCTTATAGGTGCATTATATGTTTTGGGCTTCTTGATGCTCCGTTCGAATTTTGTCACTGCTTAGGCCACACAGATATGAGTTGAACGCTGTATTTTTAAATGCTTTAATAGATCAGCTTAATCCAGTAGAAATTTCATTAAGCTTTGCTCTATCTTCTGGATACCTCGTCAGTTTGCATCTTTTGCGAAGTTTTCTTTTTGCACATATAAGACTTAAAATTTCGTCAGGGTAAATATTTATTTTTATTTTTAAAATGGGTGCTGGAGTACTTATCCATGCTGTGTGTTATATTATTTGGGTGAATGACTTTAACGGATAATGTGTCAACTTTTTCATCGACTATTTTGAATAACTGCCAGTCTATTGTGCAGGATCTTTATTTACTGGCGACTATTCTGTTGAAATGGTAGAGAAGTGGTTACATGTAAAGCATGTGTTGGGTACAGTTTTTTCTATATTGTGGACGATTTGGATTGATTGACTGGTACTATGATCTGATGTGAGTAGTATTGAGGTTGTTTTTAGAGAAACTTGTAATGTCCAGTGTTTTAATCTTGGGTGACAAGATGAAGTGTTATTGGGTGGTTTATTTGACTGTGGAGTCTGCAAGATCATTCCTTTTAATACTGAAATGTCATGGACTTCATACAGAAGTATAGAATTAGAGAAGACCAGTTTTAATATCATGTTCCCTTAGGGAAAACTTTCTACCAAGTTTATGCAAATGTAGGTAACAGGCAAACGGAAACGTGACGGACCCCACAAAGTATATATATTCTGGATCAGCTGTAAAATGCGAGTCGACATAAACCTTTCTGGCTATAAGTGGAAAAATCAACATCTTGGAGACTAGAATGGATATTTTGATTCTCGTATTAATTTTTCAGATGGCTTATATTCAATGAATGTGCTTATCCCCCTCCTTAAGGGGGAGTTGGGGCTTAACTTGCAAACCTACTTGAAATACTGAGTTTATATATGAAAAAATTTTATTTGCGTTGTTAATTTAGCTAGAGACACCAAATTTGGATAACCTTACGTTCATGCTTATTAAACATTAAATTTAGGTCCAGATCGAACTACTATAAGGGGCAGCTTCCACACAAAACTGTCCCATCTTCTGAGTTTTTATATACAGTTTTTTTTTTATATATATATTATTTAAAATATAGTCTTTAGGAACAGTGTATTTCGACTGCAGCGATCTTTCTGTTATGACTTTCTGTGGCAATGGTTGTGAACCATCTGTGAATATGGGATGATATTTCTTCAAAAATAATCTTTAGTTGCACAACGCAGTCGACTTTATGGGCGACATATCTAAGTATGGTGCCAGTCACCATAGTTGTGAAGTAGTCCACCATTTTATTGATGGCGTCTATTGTAGGTGGACAGCTTGAATGTAGTTCTTGAGAAATTAAATATTCAAAATAAATGGTATTTCTATTATAGTCTCCATGTTCATGACTCGAATTTTTGTAGTGATTCTCTGTTTTATTGGTCCGAAATTGGAACTTATTGAAATATTTTAGGATTGACGCAAATTCCCTAAACTCAAAAACAAGTTGGCAGAAATGTGTGTGGAATATTCCGATCTAGACATAAATGGACTAGACTTATAAGGACTAACGTTGTCAGGGTGAGGAAGGTAGATCAGAAAATTCAGATTGCGAAGTAGGTTGGCATGGAAAGTATCAGCCCTCAAAAAGTATTTTGTTTCAGTATTTTATTGGCAGCTAAACTCAAAAGTGGTCATGCTATACCGACTTGCGCAACCTTAACGAATTACATTCGTAAAGAGCCTACAGACTGATTTTTAAGTAAGATTGAGTGAGAAGCAGACAGACGGACCTGGTTAAATCGACTCATTTTGTTGCACTGATTAAGAACGTATATACTGAGGCGTAATTTTGGGTGTTACAGACATTGTAACAAAACTAATATACTACTCAAATATAGACAGCACTTTTTTTTTTATTCAAATCATGTTTCTTTGTGAGCGCTGCACGTACAATTTGTAAAGAAATATTTGGCTTTTGTATCAAATTTTAAAGTTTTAGCTAGATACACGTACAAAAAAAAAAAACAAAAGAAAATAAACCTTTCGAGTTACGCCTTCTTCACTGCGTTACAAACTTTTCGATAAACTAATAAAACCTATTTGAGTTTTGCCACATTGTGTGAAGAGTATATAAATTCTTTAATGCACACAAACGAGAACGCCTGAAGGTATGCAAACGTTTTGCTAAGCACACATGGCACACACAGCCTAACAAAAAGTTGAAAATAATTCAAAAAAAAAAATATTACAAAGCAAACGCTCCGACCACGTACACCGCAACCAGGACACCAGCGTGCCATGCTCTTTTGCGAACGGTGTCCCGCATCGTTTAAAAGTTTTACGAGTGTGGAAAATCATTTTCCATGTTGACAGAAAAGGCATTAAGCGAAAGCTAAGCCATGCCAAGTGAATAGCGATGTTCTATGCGGACAGGACAGAAGTTGACGGAGGAGCAACTGTTGCCATGTGCATATGTCTGTATTTAGTACGCAGCGTTGACTCCGATCAAGCGGTAAGCATGTTGGGCGGGAACTAGTTACAGCATCCATTTAAACGACTTATATAAGAATTCTTGCCTTGTATGGAACAGAAAGCCATAAGAATTTGTTCAAAGACTTGTAAACAATCGAATAAGAAATTTATGTTGACAGCAGCAGCAACAGCAGCCACAGCAGCAACAGCAGCTAAAGCAAAGCAATACAACATCGGACGAGAAGACTTTCCTCTATTTCTTTCATGCTTTTTCCCCATTGTTGTTGTTGTTATATCTACATATTTATTTCCATTTTATTGCCGCTAAGTCGCCCAATAGATGGAGCTGCTTTTTATTAGTGCGTGTGTCGTACTCTGATGGCAGTGTGTAACAATGGAACAGAAAATGTCCACCGCAAATTGAGGAACAAGATTTGCACAGACATAAAAACAGACAACATGGCACACCCACAAAGAGCACATGTCACGCACACACACAGCACATGTCACACACACACACAACATGTCACCACCACACTTCGGTTGAGCTTGCGTTGCATTTTTGTTTAAATTTGCAACACTAAATCAACTTTAATGACTACACTAGTCAACAGGGTTTGGTACTACATGAAACTTTTAGCTTATGATCAGAGAGTTATAGACATATTTTGTAGTACATTCCGGCAGCTTTATGTGTTAGTAAATCGAAGATAAATTTGTGAAACTAAATTTTATTTTAAATAATATTGCCCCACCAAAAAAATTGATGATGTCCAACTGACCAGCATATTTCAGAATCCGTTTTTTCTGGTTGATATCAAAGTATAAACACGCGTTTGAATGTTAAATGAACGTTTTGGGAACAAAAAGAAGTGACACTGTACCAAATCAGATCATTTGTAGCAACCACCATTTGACAATTTTGACAGATGGTTAAAAAAGTGGTTCGAAATTGAACTTAAAACTTTTCATTTACCCGAGATGGTATGTCGGATCGAGTGTATAATATAAGAGGAAAGAGAAATGCGTGACCTTTTTAAACATATATATTGCCTCTTAGGTGTAATGGAAATATGTGGACAATTTTGGAGAAAATTTGAGGTCTTTTTTTCTTCATCTTTTATACTATAATGTTCGAGCCCGACATACTCTGTATGTTCGGACACTGGCGTAGGATGTATTCAATCGGAAGTTTAAAAAAATCACACGACAGAGCATCGCTCTGCCTTAAACCCCTCTTGGTATCAACGATTCAGAGAGGTTTTTCCTCACCCTGACAACGCTTTGAGTGTTAGATAGCGTCGTTATGCAAAGACAAAAAATCTTTGCCAGGATACCTACCTACCTCAATCTCCCGCCTTTCTTGTTCCTTTTTCTTGCGTCTGAAAAGGCGTTCCTCCTTTCTCCATTTCTCTCGATATCGCTCTCTAACAGCTCGCGTTGCTCTCGACTGCAGAATTCGCTGATAGGATGCGTTCTTCTCTACAGTAACATTGCGATACTCCTCGTCGTACCCAGAATTCTTCACAAGTTTTGTATAACCAATGACATGCTTGGCAGCCATGGAGCGGGTGATATGTTTCCACTGCACACATATACCTCAAGAAGACGGAGAGGTTTCCCGGAGCAGGCGGGAGAGTATGTTTGTGAAAAGGCGGTCTGTTCTGATTGCAGCTTGCCGACGTCTAGCTTTCGTTGCATGTTGGAACGTGCGGCGTGCACTACGCTGAGCCTAGTGCGTACCTTGGCTGCGAAAAAAAAAGTGATCCGAGTCAATGTTGGGACCACGTAACGTTCTCTTGTCCAACACGCTCGATGCGTGCCTTTCATCAATCTAAACATGATCAATTTGGTTGCGTGTTATTTGATCTGGACTCAGCCATGTAGCCTCGTGAATGTTAAGGTGTTGAAATCTGGTACTACTAACTACCATGTTCCGACCTGCGGCAAAATTGATTAGCCTCTCTCCATTATTAGAGGTACTGTCTTGAAGGCTTAATTTTCCGTCGGTTGGGTCGAAGATTCCTTCCTTCCCAATCTTGGCGTTGAAATCGCCAAGCACGATTTTGACATCGTGTTTGGGACAGCACTCGTACAGACGTTCCAAGCGCTCATAGAACTCATCTTTAGGATCGTCCTCTTTTCCGTCGGGGCGTGCGCACAAAGCAGGCTTATATTAAAATATTTATCCTGCGTATCGCGGCTAGACGCTCGTTTATAGGCGTGAACCTAGAGACGAGGCCACGTAGTTTCCTACTCACCACGAAACCAAATTCAAATTCGTGATTACTCGCATGGCAGCTGTAGTAGATGTCACAGGATGCTTTTTTAGATTAACACTATCCTATCCATCGGATCTCTTGGATTGCGGTGATGTCAGCTTTGCATCTTTCGAGGACATCAACCAGCTGGATATTTGCACCATCCCAATTAAGGGTGCGGACATTCCAAGTGCATTTTCTTAAACCATGATCCTCGTATCGTTTGCGGGGGTCGTCATCATAGTGTTCCTTTCGAGGCTTCCTATTCGTACTCATTGGGGGTTTATTTTTTTTAAAGTGGCGGGTCCCAAGGCCAGCGCACCAACCCCTTATTAAAGGAGAGGAAGCCCCTTTCGCCTTCTCACGTTAGAGGCTACCCAGGAGATACGTGCTCTAGCGGACTTGTAAGTTGCTTGGACCGTTTGCCCATTCCCAAGTGAATGCCAGTCAACAACTTTTCTCACAATGTGAGCTTGAGTAAACGAGTCCCTATCTCCCATCAATATATATTTGTTGTCATCAAAGTAATCCGTAATCCCGCTAAGATATAATGCCAGTGATATTTCCAATACTCGGTATAGCCTTAAGCTCTTTCAGCTTTTTTCTCTTCAATCGTGCCACACTTCATCCTTTCAAAGGTCTTTTCAATTTTAGGAACAGGAGACAGTGTGGTGAATACGGTAGCTGAGACTTGATCACGGTGTTGTCTTTTATCTGCCAGATGCCATATAATGACGCAAAGCCATGAACTGTTTTGTCACAAGTCCAGGAATTTTCTCCGTACTGCTTTACGCAAACGGCGCACAACAACAAGATTATATTTCTTATTGACCCTACGAACTACTGCCAAGTACTCACGATCCATCTCGCCATTGTAGTCGAATGAAACAGTAAGCAAAACATTAACATTTGACTGAGCGTGGTGCGCTATTTTAGGTTTTGATTCTACTAAGCGCAGCCATTGGAATGATTGGGCTTAAATTTCGTCATCATAACCATATACTCATGTTTCGTCAGTAGTTATGACCCTTTGGAGCCAATATGGATCATCGTTGACGCTAATCAACCATTCCTAAGCGATTTGTAAAATAATTTGTTTGAATTTTGATATAGAAATAGATGAGACGTTGGAAAAGAATATAGGCTATATTTTAAATTGCAGGGGGCGATACGCCATAAATTGGTCATATCTTTGCATCCATTTATGGTACAGAGAAGAAATTTGGTATACTTCTTATAGGATGAGAAGAATCCATTGGACAAATGTAAACAGTTTGGGTTTGTTGAGCCAGGGCTCAGCTAATCTTAAATATAATTTTAACAGAGCAAAAACAAAAATATTCAATACAGAAACGTAAGACACGTCAATGAATCGGCACACTTTTCACCAAGTTATCTTTGGATTCACTTGGTATATTTCTATTCTAATCCCAATCTTTACACGGTTCCAAAGCACCTCTATGGTGTGCTCGATTGTGTTGTCCCAATCAATCGCCTCTTCAACATTGGGCACGATCTTTCGATTGGGTTCAGCTCTGGGCTTTGCTCATCATCTCCAATTTTTGCACAGACAACCAACATTTTTTAGAGTGTCCGTCCTGTTGGAAAATAACTTCACAATTTGGAGCTAGTGCTCTTTCGCCATTATTTCTTTAATACCTGACAAGCGGAAACAAACAAGCGAAACAACCCCAAACCACCAAGCTACAATGTTTGATAGTTTTGAGGTCATAAGGCCTGCTCCAAAAATCAGATTGGAATCGGTTGACTTTTCTCTCATTGGTTAAAATAAGCCGTTTCCAATCCTATATGGTCCAATGCTCATGCTCTTTGCAAAATTTTAGACGTGCTTTTGTATTCTTTTCAGTTTGGGATTATTGTACATAAATAGTTGACGCAATTGACTTAAGAAATTATAGAATTTGTGTTCATAACCTAATAAACAACAAAACGCAAAATAAAATGAATTTAAAGTTGAAGTGTCATCCGAAACTAGAGACACTTATTGAGCAATGTTATTGCGATAAAGTTTTGATCTTCTTTAAGATAGTTTTAATTAAATGGAGATAGAATTCGATTATATTTTCGACAAAAAAATTATGTTTTATAACGTAAAAAGATTTGCAACGTGACGAACGCTCTATGACAATCAAGCAGTAAAGTTCAGAGATTTCATCACAAATTGATGTCAGAAGTTTTGTCAGATGACTTTTGTGAATAGTTTTTTTACCACATCAAGAGGTTTTGATGTAGAATTACTTCGTTCATTAGGCCCTGTACCGAAGGTACAAGAGCCTATTGGGTTTGTGCAAATGTATGTAACAGGTAGAAATAATAGTAGGAGACCCCCAAAGTTACCCCCATTATGGTCAGGAGTGATAGAGGAGTCGATATAGCCATGTCCGTCTGTCCGTCTGTCCGTCCGTCCGTCCGTCCGTCCGTATGAACGAAAGGATCTCGGAAACGGTAATAGATAGAGACTTCGTGTTTTTTGCATTCGTCTAGGACTGCTCCGGAATTTCACAAGTTTATTTTGAAATTTTGCCCCTCCCCCCCTTCCCCATAAAATCACCCCCAAGGAGAAATATTTCTTCGGCACAAGAAAAATTGAGTATGCCAGTATAAAGTTAACGTCCCTCTTAGTCAAAATCCAAAAAGTTCATCAAAATCGGATAATAAATAACGATTTTATAACCAATTGAAGTTGAATGACCCCCCTTTCCTTTTCATTCATATTCGAGCAGTGAGAAGTGGTCATGTGTTTGGTCATATGCTCGGGAAACGTTTAATGTGTTTGTTAGGAGACCTGAACTGGTACAGGGCCTCTTACAGTCGGTTACGCCTGACTGTATTTTCTTACTTGTTTTTATATGGGTTATGCAAGTCGTGCAATTTGTTTGAACAGCTTTTTGTTTCTACATACGAAAAAACCAGATAGCAACAATGCAATGAGAACATTATATGATCGAAATCGGGAGAGCGATATTACATATATTTGTTTTCGGATTTACATTTCACAAAACTTGTTTAACACGATAATGGCCATAAATTATTCAAAGTTTCAAAAAGCCGTTTGGTGAAATTATTGAAATTTTTGGTGGACTTCAGAGAGATTTACCCCCAGTTAATGCTCCCCCGTTTAAAACTACAGATATTCTATAATTTTAGAGATATATTGATGTTGACAAATTTAACAGGGCAACTTTTGTAAACATTTACAACAAGGTAACAAAGATAAAACTAGAAGATGCCAGAAC
Source organism: Leucophenga maculata (assembly GCA_035044805.1). Lineage (NCBI taxonomy): Eukaryota > Metazoa > Arthropoda > Insecta > Diptera > Drosophilidae > Leucophenga > Leucophenga maculata. Next base: position 618,898 of record JAWNNP010001156.1, on the reverse strand, counting down.
AGACTGCAGAAAGTGTTTTTTGGAATTTTTAGTATTAATAAATTAAAAGAAACAGATAACAATTTCATTTCAATCAAGTTTTTGTAATAAAATATCTTAAATAAATAGTGATTACTTCAAATAAAATAAGTAAGGGAGAGTTCCCACCTACTGGCACCTTAAGGTCTTGAAGCTTAGCTTTCGTTTGAAACATAGCTCGCTGTTTTATTTGAAAGCTGAGTTCAATAGGTAACAAGCACTTCAAAGGGAACTTAAAAATTCCGAAAACTAAGATTTTGGAAGTCGATGTAGAGAAAGTTTCAAAATCGCCCCTCCCCTCCCTCTAGTTTATTAATTTTTTTGTATTGCTTATTCTTTCAGTGGTTCACACTGACTATTTGAACTGAAAATTAATTACTTGTGAGATTTATTTACCAAATAATTAGAAATAAGTAAAAATGTCTTAAAATTATGTTTTGCTGTATTCAGCTTCCAACTCGTATTCAGCCGCGCAGTTTTTGCATTTTGGTTAATTTGCACGGCATTACATCCAAGCAAATTATGCAAAAGTCCTCATCTTCCTGTGACGAATGCGGTAATAATTATCTTTTGCCTCGTTTTGGGGCACTTACTTGAGCTTTCTCTGTTTTTTTATTCAGAGTTTCGTTGCCCTTTTGACTTGTTTCTTTCATCTCCGAAATAACCTGTGGCGAGGTGAGCACAGCACGTTTCATCGGTTTTCGGCCACGATTCAAACAGCTCCAGCCACCAACGAAACCAGACTAGTTGTTGCCACGCTAGATGTTTCTGTTGGCACAGTTTCCAGAGCAACCGCATGTAGAAGATTGTCGACTACAACAATGCGGCGGTCATCATCTTCTTTGGCATCTTGGATTCTTTGGATTCTAAGCATAAATGAGGGATGTGGTTATTCAGAAGAAATTAAACCGGTGCTGTTTTCGATGAGTGGCTTTTCACGATTAAAAGTTCCACACATTTTACGAATTCGGCTTACTGCATTTTGGCATAGTCAACAGATCCTTCCAGAGCGTTATCCATAAAGGTTGTCTGCATCCGTTTTCTCTGGATGCATAAAATTCAATGATTTATAAAATGTAGACAATTAATGAAATATCACTTTTACATTAAACACTTCTTTTTTATTTTTTTAAGATTATATGATTTCCTTTTTTGATAAAAATCTGATTAATTCGATGAGGCATTAATTTTATGCTAACGTTCAATGCATTTTTGACGTTCTTTACCGATACATACGAGTGGCCATTCTTGTAGATTTTGTTGAATAATGTTTCCCATAGATCTTCAATGTTGTTAAGGTTCCAATAAGGGTAGTTTCCTTTCCGCTTTTTCATTTAAAAGAATGGAATAAACCACAAATAAATTAATTAAGAAAATACTTCGATTAACTACAAACACCTAAACAAGAAAAGGTCTGCATAAATGCTGTGAGATATTTTGATGTAGATCTACATATATTTGTTCTCTATAGACATAAAACCCATCCCCACTTTTCCAATGGATTTTGTTTCTCCTGATCACATCTACATGTATTCCAAATATCATCCCAGTACCTCAAATGGATGGATATGTCGAATTTTATTTATCGCTTAAATGGGGGGCTGGGCATCGCTTTCTCTCTGATTCAAACTCGTAAGGTTACGTCTCCCCATCCACAAACTCACCTTTATAAGCATACTATAGCGTCTATCATTGCTCCATGTTTTGTTGTTGATTTTGTCGGATCATTTGACATGGTCAAATACAATCTACATTGAAATCTCCTATGAGAATTATAAATATTTTTTCTAAGCCAAATTTAGGAATTTTGGCTACATTAAATTAATATAAACAAGTAAGGAAATTTCAGTCGGGCGTAACCGACTGTAAAAGACCCTGTACCAGTTCAGGTCGCCTAACAAACACATTAAATGTTTCCCGAGCATATGACCAAACACATGACCACTTCTCACTGCGCGAATATGAATGAAAAGAAAAGGGGGGTCGTTCAAATTCAATTGCTTATAAAATCGTCATTTATTATCCGATTTTGATGAACTTTTTTGATTTGTTCTAAAAAGGACGTTAAGTACTGGTGTACTCAATTTTTATTTGTGCCGAAGAAGTTTTTACCCTAAGGGGTGATTTTATGGGGAAGGGGGGGAGGTGCAAAATTTTAAAATAAACTTGTGAAATTCCGGAGCAGTCCTAGTCGAATGCAAAAAACACGAAGTCTCTATCTATTACCGTTTCCGAGATCCTTTCGTTCATACAGACGGACGGACGGACAGACGGACATGGCTATATCGACTCCTCTATCACTCCTGACCATAATGGGGGTAACTTTGGGGGTCTCCGACAATTATTTCTACCTGTTACATACATTTGCACAAAACCAATAGGCTCTTGTACCTTCGGTACAGGGCCTAAAAAGTGTAGAATTTTATTCTTGATTTTCAGCTACAGCTGACAAATTCTTAATAATTCTTAAAGAATATTTTTCAGTAGCACAAAAGAAACGAAAGAACGGCACAACAATTTATCTATTTACTATATACAGTTCTCTGTCACATCTCTCAAGCATTCTCTGTACTTTAGAGTTACAAGCCAATGTTTTTGCCCTCTTGAATCCCGTTTCACTTTGCACACTATTGAAATTAAAAATGTACTATACACACACGCGCGCTCTCCCCAAATGAACGACGAATTTACTTAAGATGAGTCATGTGGTGCAAGCAAGCATACATACTTAGATAGGACTATGCAAAATTTCAGAATTACTTTCCTGGTTTAAAGCTCTCTAGAATGCCAAATCAGGGGACCTAATAACTTTTAGTTCTGATGTTTGAGCCGTTGTATAAGAGCTGGCATTATCGTGATGAAGAACACTCGGTCTTCAAAGATGGGTTCTCCTCAAAAATGTCTCTAAAAAATGTTTGCCACTCAGAATTCATCGCCCTCTATTGCTGATTTGTTTCGTGCTCATATGTATATATTCAGGATTTTTCATCTGTTACGACGTTGTAAACGTTTTGGAGTCGCTATATTTCTCCAACATTTTCTGGTACCAGCTTACACGCGCCTTGTTTTGGAGCGATGTTCAAAGTATGCGGTATGCAATGGGAACAAATCTTTTTGAGGCCAATAATGTTCTATGATGCCTCGATCTCACGGTATGTAACATCAACTGTTTCTAATACAAGGACTATTTTTGCACGACCTTCACGGATTTCGTACTGGTGCGAACGACCGATATGAGTGAAACCAGTTTTTCACAGAGGCTTCACTTGGTGCTTCATCGCCAAGTAAGTTGATCGAAGCATTCCGCAGAAAAAAGAATTTTTTTAGTGCAAAAATAAGGAACCAAAAAATTGTATCTTCTGAGCTCGTAGTCAGATTCAGCGGCCCAAAATACGTAAGAACTGTTTCGCCGGAGAAAAAAAAATTTTTTTGTTGTGGAGCTTTGCACATTACCACAAAAAAAATTGTTTTTTATTTTCCTCGATTTACATATTTTGTGCCGCATCTTACATATTTTGAGCCTATAAATCCGCATCCGAAGTCAGAATAGAAAATTTGGTGTATTTCATTTCGGTTAGTGGACCTGGTCTGAATAATGTTTTAAGCTTCCTGAAATTTAAAAGAATGTAATTAACGAATTTGTTCAAAAATACAAAAAGTAATCCAAAAGAAATTAGTACCAAATGGCCTAAGCTCAGGCTACAATTCAAACTCAATTTTTGTCGTCCTGTGCAAATGTTGTATTTTGTTGTTGTTATTTTTGTTTCCGACGCAGTCAGTCTCGAATAAGCCCAACAACACGCGCACACGCTCCCTTTAGCAATGACATTTATCTGGGAATTAATGTGCCGTGCATGCATAAATAAACCCAACAAGCCAGTTTAAATAAATTTCGGCGAATGCAACATGCACACGCCCATCCAAAGTAAGCCTCAACAATTTCACTGCATAAATTTATTTTGCATGGTTAATGTTTTGATATATAAAATTCGCAAAAAAAAAAAAAAAAAGGACATTGGCTTAAGTGATAGCAAAATTAAGATACACTTCACACACATATTTCGCAAGTAAGGCACGATATAAACTTTTGACTTTTTGTCGTTTTTAATTTAAGAAACATTTTGCTGAATTTTTTCGCTTTATATAAATGATACAAAAAATATGCATATCCTGCTTCCCTAAAGGTGTTACAAATGCAGTTATAAAACCGTATGATTCACTACATTTAAAACGTATAAAACCACATTGCATATATGTATACACAGACGCCAATACATACACAGACACAAATACAATTATTTAACCGGAATGATTGCGAATTTGATTATATTAGAGAGCCACTGGGTAATGCAGTTGATCCTGGTCGAAGTGCTGAATCATACTGCTGAAAAGTGAATATAGAATAGCAATTTTTGGCCAAGCAAAACTCAACATTAACAAAATGTTTAATATATGAACTCAAAACGTATGATTGGAAAAACTTTAGAATTTAAAAATTTGTAATCGTGAATTGTAAATTCAAGGAATTTGTAACGCATTAAAGCTAGTTTAAGCATAATTGGAAGCATTGGAGAGTATATGTATGACCTTCATAAGCTCGACGAAACGAATGCAAAGGGTTGATGGTCTGTTCTCATGTCTTTCTGTCTGTTCCCTACCTATATGTGCATCAGAACAAGTGTCTTCACTTTTGAGATATTGAACTGAAATTGTGTGTAAAGACTTCTTATTTTGCTGGGCTGAACATCAAAATTAATATTAAAAGTTCACTGAAAGTTATAGCATAGAAACCCAACGCTCCATTGTAAATATTTTTTGTTTTTTACAATGAAGAGTGCTTTGGAGAGAATTATTTCAAATTCAACTATGCATACTCATCTGTTGGCTAGGTGTAATATTGCAAATTTTGCTATTCATATCAAGCCTCACTTTGTGTTTTCTTCTTGTATTATCTTCATATAAGCCACACCCATGGTTATAGTACTCAGTTGGTCAAAGTTTATACATGTGAAATAGTATAGCAGCTTGTTTTTAAGTTCTCGTTGCTGTTCAGTTAGGTTGTGTTCATTTCGAAAACAGGGACACTAGTGGTCTGCGTGAATGCACTCAAAACGTTGTTTGAATGATCCGCTTTAACGCCTGCTACAATGTCTTGTTACTTCGGAAAGTTAAGATTGCCCATTTTGCTTAATGGAGCATTTTTTTTAAATGGGGAGGAAATCTACTTGTTTTTGAATGCTATTTAGAAAGAAAAATTCATTTTGTTGCATTTCAAAAAAAATCAATGAAAATTTTTCATTTCAAAAATTTTAGCCTAAAATAAAATTTTTAGTCCAATTGAGGAGTAAACTGAGAAATTTATTGAACTACTAAGCCATACTTAGATCTAACGAATATGTTGATACATGATATTCATATTTGTACTCGATAAAATTTGAAAAAGTATCGATATATTTTGTTCTCTATAAGAGGGTTGCTACATATATATCTAGCCTAACCATGAAAGAACGGTAATTTATGAGAAAGAATCGCTTTATTGTTTTTCAAAATATTCACCATTAAAATAGATACACATTTGCATTCGCCGGAACCATTTTGTGAAGCAGCTCTGCCACTCCAAAAGAGAGAAGCATCAACAGCTTCTTCGGGAGTTGAAAACCGCTGTCCGCGCAGTTTATTTTTGATGTAAGGGAACATGAATAAGTCATTTAGTGCCTAGTCAGTGCTGTACGCCGTATGATCCATCAATTCGATGTATTGAGCGTCCAGAAACTCATTTTTTACCGCCGAAGTGTGAGAGCTTGCATTATTGTAATGAAGTATTATTCGTCTTCGTCGGTTGGTTCTCCTCAGTTCATCGAATACTTCAGGCAAACAAATGATTGTATACCATTCACAATTGACCGTCCTTCTTTTCACAAGCGGCACGGTCACTACATGTCTGGATTTCAAGAAGAAACATGTAACTTTTCAAAGGATCGCATAACGAGTCGGCGCATAATTTAAGTATACCAGATGGGTTGTTATCTGGACCAGGAGAGAAATTTAGCTTTAAGCAGTGCAAGAGCTGTAAGAGAGTACCTCTATCTTTAATTGGAACAGATATAGGATGCATATAGGAATTAAGATTTGCAGAGAACTTTAAGAAAAGATTTGTTGGGGAGTTAGTTGATTGAAAGAAAACTGCAAACAAGTCCGATATCTCATTTGTGTCAGTTGCTGTTTTATTATGAAAAAACATTTTCGACGAATTTAAGCCAAATTTTCGTTTAGTATTAACGAATTTATAAAAAGATTTAGGATCCTCACGGAAGTTGTTTTTCATTCTAAGCAAGTAACATTTATAGGACCTTCTATTTGCTAATTGAAAATTAGAAAGTGCAAAAGAATATTTTGAGTAATCTTACACCTTCTGAGATCTTTTAAATCTTTTAAAGTGTCGTGATTTTATATCTTCTAAATAGCAGATTTAACGAGTGAACCACGAAGGCTTGGAGGTGCGCTTTGTGAACATTTTGGAACACAGCCATCAAAGTATTTAGTTAGAATATTATAAAAAATATTACAAGCTATGTCAATGCTGTCGCAGTTATATACATCAGACCAATCTATTCTACTTCTTCTTTCTTTTTCTTTTCTTTAAATGGCCGTCAACCGTCTACCGGTCATGGCCGCGTCCAGGAAAGCGCGCCAGCCTCCATAATCCTGTGCGCGCTGGCGCCAGTCGCTCTGAATGCCAAGTACGGAGAGGTCTCTCCATACCTGGTCATTCCATCGAGTGCCCGGTCGTCCTCTAAGTCGGCGTCCACCAATCAAGTTTGGGCCCCCCATGTAAACCATGCGTGCTGGAGCTCCTTCGTCCATTCGAATGAGGTGCCCAGCCCAGTGCAGCCGCTGGAATTTTATGCGCTGGACTATGTCAACCTCATTGAATAGCTCGTACAGCTCGCGGTTCATGCGGGACCTAAACTCGTCGCCGACTCTAATAGGACCAAAGATCCTGCGAAGAATCTTCCTCTCGAAGACTTCCAACGCTGTCTCATCCGACTCAACCACGGTCCATGCCTCTGCGCCATACAGTAGGACCGGGAGTATCAGCGTCTTATATATCTTTATTTTCGTCCGTCGAGAGAGGGCTTTACTTCTCATTTGCTTGCTCAGCCCAAAAAAACATCTGTTTGCAAGCGTGATTCTTCGCCTGATCTCCAGGCTGACGTTGTTGTTGCTGGTGATCTCTGTTCCGAGATAGACGAAGTTTTCTACAACACTGAAGTTGAAATTCTCCATCGTCACTGACCGTCCAAGACGCATTGACGGAGTGCGAGAAGACACCAAGTACTTCGTCTTGTCCTCGTTCACCGCTAGACCCATGAGCCGAGACTGTTTTTCAATCTCCGAGAACGCCTTGCTGACTCGCCTTTCCTGCGTACCGATGATATCGATGTCATCGGCGTAAGCGAGCAGCATCACTTCCTTTTGGAAGATCGAGCCCGACATACTCTGTATGTACGGGCATTGGCGTAGGATGTATTCCATCAGGAGATTGAAAAAATCGCACGATAGAGCATCGCCCTGCCTGAAACCTCTCTTGGTATCAAAGGGGTCGGAGAGGTTTTTCCCCACCCTGACAACGCTTTGTGTGTTAGATAGCGTCGCCATGCAAAGACGGACAATCTTTGCCGGGATACCTAGTGCAGACAGGGCGTCGAAGAACTTCGCTCTTATCGGCGTGTCGAATGCGGCTTTGTAATCGACAAATAGGTGGTGAGTGTCTTTGTTGAACTCACGGGTCTTTTCCAAGATTTGGCGTAATGTGAATATTTGGTCACTGGTCGACCTTTTTGGTCTGAAGCCACACTGATATCGTCCTATCAGTGAGTCGGTATATGGCTTCAGCCTATTACACAATACGCCCGACAAAGTCTTATATCCAATGGAAAGGAGACTTATTCCGCGGTAGTTGGCGCAAACAGCGGGGTCTCCTTTCTTAAAGATAGGACAGAGAACACTGAGATTCCAGTCATTGGGTATGCGTTCATCGGACCATATCTTGCATAAAAGCTGGTGCATACTCCTAACCAACTCTTCGCCGCCGGTCTTAAATAACTCAGCTGGCAGCCCATCAGAGCCTGCCGCTTTGTTATTTTTCAGCTTTTTAATAACTGAATCGACCTCGTAATAGTCCGGTGGCTCTACAATAGTGCCATCATTAACTGGTGGTTCCGGTGTCATTTCTCTTTCGGCGGTATTGTGCGCTTCATCGCCGAGTAGGTTGGAGAAATGACTCCTCCATAATCTCAGTGATTCCTGTTCATCCGTTACCAGACTTCCATTCTCATCCTTACAGAAAGTTACTCCGGGCTTAAAACCTTCAGTCAGACGCTTGACCTTTTGGTAGAATTTTCGAGCTTCATTTCTGTTACGGAACATCTCAACATCCTCAAACTCCCGCCTTTCTTGCTCCTTTTTCTTGCGTCTGAAAAGGCGTTTCTCCTCTCTCCGTTTCTCTCGATATCGCTCTCTAACAGCTCGCGTTGCTCCCGACTGCAGAGTTCGCTGATAGGAAGCGTTCTTCTCTGCAGTAGCATTGCGACACTCCTCGTCGTACCAAGAATTCTTCACAGGTTTTGTATAACCAATGACATCCTTGGCAGCCCTATCTATGGAGCGGGTAATATGTGTCCACTGCTCACATATATCTCGAGAAATCGGAGAGGTTTCCGGAGCAGTCGGGAGAGTGTGTTTGAGAAGGCTGTGGCGGTCTGCTCTGATTGCAGCTTGCCGACGTCTAGCCTTCGTTGCATGTTGGAACGCGCGGCATGCACTACGCTGAGCCTAGTGCGTACCTTGGCTGCGACAAGATAGTGGTCCGAGTCAATGTTGGGACCACGTAACGTTCGCACGTCCAACACGCTCGATGCGTGCCTTCCGTCAATCAGAACATGATCAATTTGGTTGCGTGTTTTTTGATCAGGACTCAGCCATGTAGCCTTGTGGATGTTAAGATGTTGAAATCTGGTACTACTAACTACCATGTTCCGACCTGCGGCGAAATCGATTAGCCTCTCTCCATTATTGGAGGTAGTGTCGTGAAGGCTAAATTTTCCGACGGTTGGGCCAAAGATTCCTTCCTTCCCAATCTTGGCGTTGAAATCGCCAAGCACGATTTTGACATCGTGTTTGGGACAGCGCTCGTACAGGCGTTCCAGGCGCTCATAGAATTCATCTTTAGCATCGTCGTCTTTCTCTTCCGTCGGGGCGTGCGCACAAATCAGGCTAATATAAAAATATTTAGCCTTGATGCGTATCGCGGCTAGACGCTCGTCAACAGGTGTGAACCTAGAGACGAGGCCACGTAGTTTCCTACTCACCACGAAACCACATCCAAATTCGTGCTTACTCGCATGGCAGCTGTAGTAGATGTCACAGGATGCTTTTTTAGAGCAACCCTGCCCTATCCATCGGATTTCTTGGATTGCGGTGATGTCAGCATTGCATTTTTCGAGGACATCAGCCAGCTGGATACTTGCACCATCCCAATTAAGGGTGCGGACATTCCAGGTGCATATCCGTATATCGTGATCCTTATAGCGTTTGCGGGGGTCGTCATCAAAGAGTCCGTTCCGAGGCTTTTTGTTCGTTTTCATTGGGGGGTTTTTTTTTAAAGTGGCGGGTCCCAAGCCCAGCGCACCAACCCCTTTTTAAAGGAGAGGGGGCCCCTTCGCCTTCTCACGTTAGCTCACCTCTGAACGGATGTTCAGAGGCTACCCAGGAGATACGTGTCCTAACGGACGTGTGAGTTGCTTGGACCGTTTGACACAAGAATCATTGTTGGCCATTCCCAGGTGTATGGCAGTCAACAACTTTCCACACAATGTGCACTTGAGCAAACGAATCCCAATCTCCCATCTATTCTACAGACGAGATAATTCAGCTTATCAAAGTCAGTTTTAGCAAAGCAGTAACAGTTAATGTAAGGTTTGCCTTTGCGGCCCTCAAAAGTAGAGACTGACAACGCTATTTCAAGTGTTGGATGGTATTTATCTTCAGGTACACATATAGGCGAAATTCTGGAAACACAAGCGTCAACATTACTGTCAATAAAAGTTGGGTCAAGCAATTAATGAAATCAGTTTTTATTGTGGTTGATTTCTAATAATCATAATAATCCTCATCGAGTTCTATGGTTGAAATACAAAGCCTTAGGCAGGGTATCCGCCACTCGGGCACACTTGACTGCAGCGGCCTTGCTTCAGTTATATTCGCACAGCTATGCAAATGAATATATTTTTGCATAAAATATATTATTGCTGCAATAAATTTATGTACTCGCCCCGCTCTGGTGCGCACAAATCCTTGACACCCTCCTTGTAGCTCCACGCAGTGCGTACTTGTAATTTGTTTAGAAATGATTACAAATGATTTATGCAAGCATTCAAGCCACGCTCCTCTCAATGATTTTTATTCTAAGCTACTTATCTGAAATTACAATTTGTTGACGTCGTACTTTATTGCGGTCAAGCCAAATGCACCTATAATTTAATATTAAAGACATCATTTGTGCGCGACTACAAGAATTCACAAGTACAATTTTTCGTATGATGAACCCATGGGAATTTATTGATTTATCTGGAAATTTCAGTCCGTCTGTGTTTAAGACAGGAATAGAAGAATGAATAAAGAATACTGCAATCAAGTGTGCTTGCCTTAAGAGGATTTTAGTTAGTTAAAGGTTAGATGTGTTTGGCGATTTTTTGCTATCGAAAATGTTATCTTCGAATGCTATCATGTACACAAACGCATTTAGAATGTTGATTCTGTCATTTGGTGAGTCTACTTTGAGCGCAAAAAGTGCTTAAAAGTGGTTACAAAAGGCCGAGAAGATGTTAATACCTATGCCCGCCCAGGATACCCCAGCGCATTAACAACCGATAAAAATGTAAAAGCAGTTAAGAATATACCATTTTTTCGATCGCTGGTGATTTAATGGAGAAGAAGGAGAGGCGCAAAATTTTAAAATAAACGTGAAATTCCGGAGAAGTCCTAGTCGAATGCAAAAAGAACGAAGTCTCTATCTATTACCGATTCTGAGATACTTTCGTTCATACCGACGGACGATACTGGACCTACTTACATATATTTGCTTTTTCATGATTTTTTGACCAATAACAACCATCATATTCAATTGGCCCCTGCCAGTTATTTCTGTTCCCTAAACTAAAAAGACCCATGAAGATGGTTAATACATTTTAAAATTATTGGAACAAATTTTCGTATAGCATTTCTTGAGCTAAAGATAAGAGATTTATTTAAGTATGCATTTTTAGAATTTATTTTTATTGTGAAGAGAAAAACACTTGTACCAACTTTGATTAATACAGAATTAAAGAGCATCGAAGACACGAGTTTCGATTTCCGCTATGAAATCTTACCATTCCGTCAATCTTTTTTATTAAGAAAAACGTTTTATTTTGGATAGACCAGCTGTATTTATTTAGAACTTCTATGACATAAGAAAGAAAACTTTGACCAGCCACCGTAGTCGTGAGGGAAGCATAATAGTGTGGGGTGCCATCTCATATTATGGCACATATTAATTCAAATCTGATACATATATGATGTATTCCAGACGTTTAGGAGGGCTACTCCGAAAGGCATTTTCACACTTCTCTAACATCTCTGGGCCATTATCTTTGACATTTCAACATAATAATGCCTCGAGCTGTGGGGAGTAGCAACGACGTGGTTTAAGTGCCAATATGTTACCTTGATATAGTGGCCTCCGTACGCTGCTGACCACAATAATATTGTGAAAGTGTGTGAATAGTTTCGCGTTAAGTTTATCAATCTGAATCTTATTTTTGAGTTATTGATCGGAAGTATATCTCTCTTAAGAAATGAGTTCTGTGAATCACATGAATATATGCGTTTTTATTTTCAGGCATGTATTTTTCTAGCAATTTGCAATTTTGATGACGCACTATCAATCAAACCCATGCCTTAAGAGCAAATCTGTTGGAAATTTACTGAAAAAAGGAGTTGTGACAGTTCTTTGTCTCTGAAAGAACCAAAGACACAGTGTCCCACTACAGTGTTCGTGCAGCAGCTAGTTCAAACTTATAAATATATTCATTAAATGCGATAAATTTGAATACATATCTAAATTATTCTACGAAAGTAGTTCACTGTTCTAAACCAATCGCTTTGATAAAATTGTATCACAGCTGCTTGGAATATACATTAGTTTAAATCGATTTTATGGACTATTAACTGCCGCAATCAACTGCATAACTGGATTCATATTAGGCAAAAAATATATATGACGAGGTCAGAAATGACATTTGGATGGTGTTGTTAACTAACCAAGAGTAATTCAAGAAAAATCAGTGGAATAGAATATTTCAACTTTTACTCACAGATGATTTTTTCTCCTTACTCAGTAGTTGTCTGTAAAAAAAATACTTTTACACAATGTAGACAATCTACATCATTAAATAAGTCCGTAAAAAGTTGCATCTACTGCAAGCACCACACCCAACTTCGCTCTTCAAACTAGTCGTCCAATTCGTCTGCAGTTGCCCTTATTCCGTGCATAATGAACGCAAACGTTGCAGCCGAATTTGAAAACAAGGATGTGACCTGGAGTGCATTCGTGTGTATGTGCGCGTGAGTGTATGAGTGTGTGTACGAGTATATTTTATGAATGCGTGCACTCAGATGAGAAAAAGCAGCAGTTTCGGCATGTGCAAATATGAGTTACGCTTAGTTTCCCTAAATAAAGGAAAACAGATATATCTCACATTCAAAAGGGAGAGATACAAGAAGATATAGAAACGGAAAGCTAAAAACCAACCAAAGGCCTTAACTAGAAGGTCGCGGTTGAAATAGAAGCTGAGTGCTTTTCAGGCGCGACTTTTCTGTGCGTCTTGGGGCGTGAATTTCATCGTGGCGCGCCAAGTATGTGTGTGTGTTTTTCAAGCATGAAAGGAGATACTTGTTTCGAAGGAAGGTCGGTCGTCGGTTAATGTGGTGCTCTTAGATGCACTTTGGCAGCAACAGCAAGAAATTAAGTTGGATAAAAAGAAAAAAACAAGAGTAGAATGTGCAAGAAACAATAATTCCAAGCAGTTCACTATGCATAAGTGATTTGTTTTATTAAAGTAAGACGATTAACCAAATCCTCTATGTCTAAATACTCTATACTCACTAAGAATTTAACTTTTAACCTGCTCAACTTTAGTCCGAGTTGAACAAATTAGCGTCACGCGTCTCAAGGTATGCATAATTACTGCGCTCGTCAAGTTCGCGTTGTACGCTCAAGTCAAATTGCTGCAAATAGACCGCACCCAGCATAGCGTCTTGGCGCCGTTGCATCGACTTCACAGTGCGAAAGAGCACACCAAAATCCAGCAGGCGCACTGGCGCATCGAAGCCAACAACATAATAGCGTACTTGCCAATCGTGCGACGCTGCCAAAGCACCGAGTTCCTTGGGCAGCTGCTCCGAGGCCAGACCTGCAGCCAATAGATGTCTGTACTCTGCCTTCAGCGGGGAGACATAGCATCGGCCTTGGTGCAACGATTTGGTGTCAGAATAATCTCCGCAAAAGAGGTAGCAGTCAAGCGCACTATTCGTCACATCACAGAAGCGCAGCACGCAGTCTAGTTCGCCATGTTGCCGACTCAGTTTGAAGGCATAGCCTACGATGAGTCCGCGCATTGAAAGACGTATGTCGAATGCAAAAATTCGAAAAGACATGCCCTCCCTAATGATGCGTAAGCAAGAGCCACCGTTGAAAGCGTCTTCGTAGTTGTGCTCGGCGCAACCATGCAAAGGCACCGATGGCTGCAACGACTGCCTTGAAAGATTGAAGAAACGTGAATTGTCAGCGGTGTCTTGGCCATCCAACGATGGCAAGGCCTTCCGTACGCCATACTGGTACAGTTGCTTGCCCGAGCCGAGGCAGAAATCGGTATAGAAAGGCAATTTGCCACCGTAGGGATGCGTTGCAACATACTCCCAAAGCGAACTCCACCATTTGTCGTTACGCAGCAGGAATGACTCGTTCACTTCATCATTTCCCAGCGGCTGATGTATGTTGTAGCTAAACTGTTGCAGCGTTTCAAATGTCCATGCGGGTGCAAAGATCCCCACGGAGAAACTGCGTTCAACAATGCGTGCCAACGTTGACTTGGTACGAAATTTTGCCACCTGACCGCGTCCGAAGACATCAATGCCGAAGAAGACACGTTTGTGCGGCTGCTGTTCGGCATCACAAATCTGCTGTGTCGCATCAAGGCTGTGATCGTTCCAGGTGTAATTTATGAGCGTGGCATTGCTGGCGCGAAAGAAACGCACGTTTTGTTGGTTCAACTCGTTTTGCCATTTAAGCTCACCGGTATCGACGACGCTATCGTACCAAAATACAACGCCATGCTCCAGTTCGCGCGTGGTTACGGTTCGCAGACGATTCACGAAGTAACTGCAAAGTCGAAGTAAAAATTTTCATTTAATGTTATTGATTTAAAATAAAGTAAGCCTAATTTGTATGCTACCAAAGCTTAAAATAGTTTTCATTTTAGCAAAAGTATTCCAATCAATTTGTGGTATTAATTCCTAATAGATTACAATAAGACCGCATTATAAAAATAACGCAATTCGTATTAGCAACATTTTCTCGGAAAATCCTTCAGATTACTTTTCTATGCTTCGGTTTCGTGAAAACTACTAAACCGCTGGATAAATTTTGTATTAAATATTTTCGAGAATATTTATTGTACTCTCCATTGACTTATTTTATAATCAGACGGACATGTCTTTTGATGCTTATCATTTAAGTAGTCGGTCCAGCAAAATTTTAACAAACTTCATATACCCTTTTACCTATCCATATTGTGTAGAAATTACCGAAAAAAAATTTCATAAACTCTTTATTGCAAGTATCGTGTTTAAGGGACCCAACTTAATACAGAAAAAATAATAACAGTTCTTGATTATTTTGAATGTTGCGTTGAGTAATTTGTAACAGATGCAGTTTAAGAATTGGACATTTTATAAAAGAAAGCATTTACCATTTCATTCATAATACTCACAATAAATTATCCATCAGATTGATATTCACAGGACACTCAATATTCACCAGCCAGCCATCAAAGACAAAATGTTTGCAGAGCCTTGTCATAGCCGCCACTATATCGTCGATAGTTTCTCTGCTATGCAACACTTGCTGCAGTAAGCGACTTCCGTTTGAGCCCTCCACAATGTAGGTGCCTTTGAAAATTATGGAAAAGGGAGAAGATTGTGTGAAAAAACGTCGTTGTTCAATTAGGGAAGTCGCACTTTCCGTGGCACTTGCTTTCAATACAAATGTACTAACCCAACACACGTACGCCGTGATTGTGCGCTGCATTAATCCAGCCACAGGGTGGAATGGTTATGTATTTGTGACTGAAGTAACAGAAATAGTCGACGCCAGCCCAATGGTAGAATCTGTAGTCATCGTATTTCTTCGATGAGTGATAGTGTCTGCGCTTGTTGAAATTAGAGTTTAATTAAAAATACGCCTACGAGCCTGCCTGTCTCATATTCTACTTACTTGTCCTCCAGATAGTTGCCCATCATATCGTGGCAGACGAGCACCTCGCGCCGATTGCTATCCTGCACCAATTCGCGTGCATTGCTCATTAGCTGATAGTCGTGCCGCAGGTAAACCGCCGGTGCACGTGGTCGCAGTTTGGCAACATGTTCCCTCCAATCCACATCGCGGCTGCGTAACGTAAATGTCAGTAATTGTTCGTTGGTGAGCAACGGTTCTGCCTCCAGGGATGCTGCAAGTTGAGGCGTTATTAAATGACGACGTCTATGGAACATTACTTAGATGCCTTTTAGGCAAAAGCGACAACTTTAAATTAGTCTGAATACAACGCGCGTTCGCGAATGAATGAGTGGCATTCGAAGCGAAAAAGTTTCGTGAACTTAGAACGCAGATGCTAATGCCACATGCATATTGGCATATTGGCATGGTGACGAAGATGACTGGGCGGATGTAGAAGCAATGGCGGCATGTGCTTGTGATGTGAATTTGCACAAGATAAGCAACAACATCTAAACCGGCACATGTTCTTACAGCGATAGCATCACTTAAGTTGCGCCTGTGTAATATCGAAGCCCCCTAGCAGACATAGTTAGCAACGAATAGCACAAATGCCATATCGAAGAGGCACATTCGATTTAAGTCGTCGCTGCAATCTGGGTCATTGTTGAAAATAGTCAGTGTATGTAGATATTCGATTAATAATTTATTAATACGGATAATTTATTTATGATTTTTATTATATTCACACATAGACATCAGCGACCTAATAAAGTATAAATATGTACATTTATTTTTTATTAGCTTAAATGTATCGATCTAACAGTGAACTATTCTTTTTTTGAATCTTTCCAAAACTGGTCCAATTGGTACTATTTTGGCTGAAAGTGACTTTTTAGTATAACCCCAGTGCAAAAGATTTGCATAAAATAACTGAATAGCGATTAGGAAATTCAAAATAACATAGGTTTAATCTTTAATTCTTTTAAAGTTCTCGTTTTTCATACAGACAGCCAGAAAGAGGGACATATCGACTCGATTCTTGAAAAACAAAATCGTTGTCATCTGCTCCGATTCGCTGTCGACATTAGATGCAATCTCCAATATCAACAACTACAACACTCACCCATACACCATAAGATCCCTCCTCATAAAAGCTGCCCCAAAAATCAAAATTCTTTGGGTTCCCGGCCACTCCAATATAAAAGGTAACGAGCTGAAGGCCTACTATGACCTACTGTCAGTGCTCTCCTTGAAATTAAGCTTTGTTAATAACTTTAATAAATAAATAAATAATTAGAAAGGGTAACAGGGTATAGAAACCATCACAACACTTTGAACCAATTTTGTACAAATTTACCAAAAACTGGTTTCAAGTATGCCTAATGAAATGGCTACATCTTTTTTCCAGTTCGAAAGAAAACATTTTATTTACCATGCAATCAGAAGTAGTCTCTCAAATCTTTATATATAAGAATTTCGTATTACGTTGTTCGTCCGCAATGAACTCCGAAACTAATCCACCGATTTTGATGATTTTTTTTCCATTTTGCTGGATTTGTTTCGACTAAGGAGATAGGATAGGTTTAATTTTAATTTATTTAAGGTCGGAGTGGGCCGTGCCCCAACCCCATATAAGCCATAAACAAAAATATATGGCTCTATTAAGGTATATGAACAAAATCAGTCGGAGTGGGCGGTACCCCACTCCCCCGTATAAGTGA
Source organism: Leucophenga maculata (assembly GCA_035044805.1). NCBI lineage: Eukaryota > Metazoa > Arthropoda > Insecta > Diptera > Drosophilidae > Leucophenga > Leucophenga maculata. Next base: position 601,564 of record JAWNNP010001156.1, on the reverse strand, counting down.
TAAAGAAAATTCAACATATCTGTGTCAATAGGCTCGGGAGAAGTAATCCTATTATTTTTACTTCAAATCTGAAGGGGCTATGCTCTATGCTCATAATGGTAATGGTTAATGGTAATCCTATTGGGTAATGGTAATGGGTAATGGTAATGGGTAATGGTAATGGGTAATGGTTATGTTAAAGGGTAATGGGTAATGGCTTCTGTCATCCTAAATATTTTGGCACGTATATTTATTTGAAAACTGCATTGGTAGCTAGGTTAGCTATTCAACATATCAAAATTTTGATAGACTCATTTTTACAATTATTGTTGTCTAGGGTACCAAATTATAATTAAGACCAAACCAATTTTAAATCAGCCAGTAATAAACTCTGTTGGGAGACATCAGAATATATGACGCATAACTTGACATCATTTGCATATAAAAATATTGAACAATATTGGAACAAAGTGAATTCCTTTGGGGAACACCAAAAGATAGAATAGCTTTAGATAATTAATTGTTAAGTACTCTTTGTGTTAAACCTTTAACCCTTTAACCATCTATTTGGCATCTGGACTCAAAATCATTATTAACAGCAGAAGAAAATTCCAAAGGATTTGCGCAAATGGATTCGCCTCAAACGAAATCATGTTGAAATGGACTTCACGACTGTTGCAATTGGTCAGCAATAATTTTTTCAAACAGTTTTGATATAGTACTTAGCTAAGGAGTACTCCTATGATTCGAGATATTAAACTTACTTATTTATGAAATGGGATAATCAAAAATTCCAAAGAAATGGAAACTTGCATTTCCCTATGGATGGGTTGAAAATAATTGAAAATAAATGCAGCAATAACACTTTTTTTTAGTATTCAACTGAGAATGTTATGAGGTCCAGAGTTAGGAAAGAAATGGTGGAATTAAAATGCCAATTCAATACAGAGATATATTCATGCATAATAAAACAATGAAGACAAAAATTTTGCGAAAGAATGGAATAGAATATTAACACAGAAATTTGAACATGAAGTTCAATTTTAATACAGAAATAAGACAGAGCTGAAATAAATTTAGACGGAGACAGTAAGACTATTTGCTTTGGATGCACTTTGCCTTTGATCAGATGGGCCAGCAGAAGGGTTAGTGTCAGGTTCTATAGCAAAGTCAGCTAAAGAGACTACAGTCTTCTACTATCACAAAGGGGTTACTGTTAAAACTTGTTGACGGTTTAAAGTTGAGCACAGGCGTAGTCTTTAAATTGTCAATTTCCATTGCCAACATCATTGGTAGGAACGTTAGTTCCGTTTGATTGAGATATATTTTCAAAGCAATTAAAATATATAACTTCTTGGTGCAAGTTTTTTAAAATCTAAACTTAAACTTTCTTCTACAAGACATTCATTAATTTTGTGGTTTTCTTATTTGGGTAGAACATTCCATTAAAACGGCTGTCAAAGGGCGCAGCTAAAAAACCGACAAGTAAATTTTTGTCCCTTTCGAATTTTGCACTCAAAGCGATGTTTCAATTGCAACTGGTTCCATTTGTTTTTTGTTTCTGAAGTAATGAAATGATTGTCGCTCATGCTTATCCATCTACCGCACACACTGACTTGTTTACCCCAAAGCCGAAGATACTCAAACAACCAACAAAATGTTTTTCTTCCCAGTATTCATTTGGTTGGCTGCATTTTCCGTTTGGCGGTTTTTCTCTAGTTTATTTTTCTGTGCTTTTGTTGCCTCGTTGTGTTTTTCTTTTGGTTGCACGATTTTCCGGCCACACAATCACTATTTGTCTGCATCGGTTACAGCACTCCATCTTCTGTATCTATCACCCAGCCCAGCTGGCTGACAGGACCTAGAGCGCTGTGCAGTTCATATTCAACGCAGGCTGCTGCTTCTTTGCTCTACTGTTGATGGCAACAGTTGGAAAATTGCAATATTTAAAGATTTATGCACGCCATGTCGCTGCTGCTTTTATTCTAGTTTAGTTCTATTACTTCCGCTAGCCGCGCCTCGTTTCGTGGCTGCGAGGCGTTAAATTTTACGTGGGTTTTTCTCTTCTCTGAATAATTCAGAATTTGGAAACGTTGGTGCAGCTTATAAGCAACTTAAATGGGCCTGCCACCCCATGGCAGACCACAGCTCATCAACCACACCTGCCAATCTATTTCGTTCGTTATCTCGCACTCGATAATGCTTTTGGCTCTTGAGCTATATTTGTTTTGGATACAATTCCATTCAACTCATTTTGTTTGCACAGTTTCGCAGAGAACAGTCTTTCAATATTTATGGTGCGCAGATACAATTGGCAAATCGAGATGCACGACTATATGCATAGCGTTGAGTATTCTTGTGGTCTACAAATTAAAGTTTGAGCATTAGGAATTGCGTATTGCATGAAATTAGTTTAAATAGATTCGAATTGGAATTTACACACAATCAACGAAACGTAAAATCAAATACAATTCAATTAAGGATTCAGCAAAGTACTTCTTCGGTAAATCCCAGCAAATCAACAAATCTATATAAAATATAGATGAAAGCAAAACAATGCAGTACCATTTAATTTAAACACAATATATTCAGTTGTTTTTTTTTATTTTGCTGGAAATATTGTGCGTAGAAGACTTTGAAAATCTTTACTCATGAATGATAGAAATCTTTATAAGTTTATATAAAGAATGTATGTCCTTTATAGATATTTACATCAGTCATTCGTTGACCATGAAACTTTGGGAACATGCCATTGAGTAGACTGCCACACAGAGTAGGCATAATACATCATTCTATCCTAAAACATATAGAATTCTTAAAACTTTATGAGAATTATAATTGACATAATTCTCATAACAATATATTTAAGACATATACTTCATTTGTGAGAGTGATAGAGCTTTTTTTTTTAAATATAAGCCCCTATAAATTATGATGCGAGAGAAGAACAGTGTGCTAATCGGACAGAGTTGTTAAGAGAACAGCTGAGAGTGCGTGTTGAGGGAAGTATGCGGGGCTATAATTCTTAGTTTTCTTCAACATCCAACTCATAGACGATTAAAGGTTATTTATTAAAGTTAATATAGCATAAAGCACACCTCATGCGTTGAAGGTATCAGCAGATATAAAGGAATCTAGCGTGACTGGACTGAAATGGTATCCTTTAAGAGAAATACAAAGAGATGCGTAGCAGAATCAGCGGAAGTATCAGCGTCTTATAGATCTTGATTTTTGTCTTTCGAGAGAGGGCTTTGCTTCTCATTTGCTTGCTCAGCCCAAAAAAGCAACTGTTTGCAAGCGTGATTCTTCGCTTGATCTCCAGGCTGACGTTGTTGTTGCTGATTATCTCGGAAGTTTTCTACAACACTGAAGTTGAAATTCCCCATCGTCACTGACCGTCCAAGACGCGATAACGGAGTGCGAAAAGACACTAAGTACTCCGTCCCATGAGCCGAGACTGTTTTTCAATCTCTGAGAACGCCTTACTGACTCGCCGTTCCTGCGTGCCGATGATATCGAAGGCATCGGCGTAAGCGAGGAGCATCACTACCTTTCGGAAGATCGAGCCCGACATACTCTGTATGTACGGGCGCTGGCGTAGGATATTAATCCATTAAGAGATTGAACAAATCGCACGAAAGAGCATCGCCCTGCCTGAAACCTCTCTTGGTATCAAAGGGGTCGGAGAGGTTTTTCCCCACCCTGAAAACGCTTTGTGTGTTATATAGCGTCGTCATGCAAAGACGGACAATCGATACCTAGTGCAGACAAGGCGTCGAAAAACTTCGAGGTAAACTGTATTGAAATTTTTATAAAAGGCGAGACTTAATATTTTTTAAACGACTGAGGATACCAAAGAATCAAGGTAGTCTGTTGGCTGAATTAGAGATACATCTGTCAAATTGAAAACAATTGCATAGGAGATACTCGATGTCATCTCACCATCAGTGCAAAGTTTTATTTATAGCTTGCTATCTGCTGTTGCTGTAAGGCGAGAGATAAATATCGACTTACAGTAAGACCACTGGGTTTCATTTCATTAGAAACGAATGGACCCTAAGCATCTGGCTTCGCATGGGTTGTATCTGATTCAACATTCATGGATATCAGTGGTTTTACGGGTGAAATAGAATTTTGAGTAGTCATTGGATTAAAAGTGTGACAAAGAGTGGGATAACTTTCGTTACAATAAGCCTGAAACACCGTTTTCAGGCTTATTGGGCGGGCGGATGTATTATCCAAGACGGTTTTTTTTTCGGGGAATACCTCTTTTTCTGTTTTGAATAGGTATTAAGACATTTCATTTCACTGAATGATTTTTCTAGATGATGAAATTTGACATTCATTGCTTTAAAATCTCGTTTTAGTTGAAAAAAGCCAGGTCGCGTTTGTTTCATAAACAAAAATATCTCCATATTTCAGTAGATCTACACTCCACACAAGTTTAGCGAAGTCCTGCAATATATACATATAAATTAAAATCTGAAGTAGTTAATATCATACTGCATCAAGGCTGAACTAATAGAGTTATCGACGTGATAGCTTGACATATATTTTGTTATGGTGTCTGGTATGGTTTATGTATACTTTTTTCGACAGGTTGAGTTTTTTTTATACATTTTTTGAGAATTTCTCTCTTTTTTCGTTAACATGTGCCAATAGGTGCATACAACGTCGCGGAAAAGAACCTTAAGTATGAACCCATATGCGAACACCATTACGAATCTTTAAAACTTTTAACTCAGGAAAAAGTGAAAAACATATCGTATCCAACGTTTGAACTGATCACTATAGCACACGAACTTGTGCCCGCGCTGAAAATTTAAAACTTCGCCATTTTTGTCAACTTAAAACATATTATGAACTGATGGAGCCCATCTCAAAACTATGTAAAAACTAGAAGGCTGCTCATTTTGCGTTTCGTTCGGTTAATTAGAACTCGAAATTTATTCAAAAACATTGATGTTTGTAATTCCAAAAAAAAAAAATTCTAAAACTCATATCTCTTTCCATGAAATATTTTGAAATCATAGTGAGATATGGTGCACAGAAAAAATAAGGATTTTGAATTTTAACCATAGATTTGTAAAGGATCTACGATAACTTCGATCTACCCAATTAAAACTTATATAAGAAGCTTGGAATTAGGAATAAGACATTCTAAATATTCAAACTCAAAGGTTCTCAATACACTACGCTGCCAGTTCGTTGAATTATGAAACCTATTGAGTTAAAAATTAAAATTATTCATACAAAACCACAAAACGGGAAGTTTTTGTGCGTAACAACAGGAAAAACACGTTCAAAACACGTGGTTTTGAGCTTTGCCATTTGAATAAAGAAGTTTTTCAATCAAATTCACATAAATTGAGCACCCATATGGATTCTCTATAAGCTTTGCATAACAATAAAAATAATATTTCAGTTAAATAAATTCAAGACTGATCCAAAAAAGGATGTAGCTAACAGTTAGACTTGGGAGCTAGAGCCGTTTAGCCGAGCAGACTAAGAACATGTATAGTTTAAAGGGTCTTTCGTTCTAATAGCATGCAAAAAGTATATGAAATCCGGTACGAATCAGCAACTTAATTTTCACACATTTTTGACACAATTATCTATTTGCAAACTGGAAAAAATGGCTTAGTGGAAATAGATTTGAACCGAATGAAGAGTTAGTAGGTAAGACAGATGAATATTTTAATGACTTTAAGATTAAGTATTATTTCCGATATAAAAAGCTTGAGTAATATATGTTGGTATAGTATCTGCCTTGTTCTCTCTTACGAAATCGACCTATTTCATTTCATCTGGTCCATTTCCCTCGGGGATAGTCTTTCTAGTGGTACGATATGGATGCATATGGAATATTCTATTGGAATTTAAGATATGTACATCAAATTTAATATTTTTAGGTTAAATATCAAGAAAACAAAAACAAACAGCCTCGCTATGAGCGAACCGCCTAACTTGCATAGCATGACACGAAGTCACATATTTACAATTGACTAAAAAAAAATTAAATATATATTGCATACTTCGGATCAAGATACTTAATTATGAAAGAAAGTGACGAAAATAAAACTCTTGCCTCTACCTCATCGTTTCTTATCAAAAAAGTTATCGACATTCTATGCGGAGGATTAGTTGAAGAATGTATTCTGCTGCCAAATGGAAGTCACCTAATAAAAACAAAAAAATTCGTACTATACTCTAAACTTATACAACTCAAGTAATTAGAACCGCAGACTAACGCCGATGTCTCCGAACACATATTACGCAATTATAGCAAAGAAGTTGTATATTATACCAGCCTACGTGAAATCTCAGAGGAAGAAATTCTAAACAACCTCAAAACGTAATTGAAATTAAAAAAATTAAAAAGAAGACAACAAGACACACTAAAACAAACTGGACTAAAAATTTTAACATTTGCGGGACTGGACTTGCCGAGCTAACAAAAATTTTAATACCTACAAGTCGAAGTCCGTCTGTATATCCCCCTTCCAATAAGATGTAGAAACTTTGTGCGTATGCGTCAAAATTTTAAAATTCCGGAGCAGCCCTAGTCGAATGCAAGAAACACGAAGTCTCTATATATTACCGTTTCCGAGGTCCTTTCGTTCATACAGACGGACGGACGAGCAGACGGACGGACACGGCTATATCGACTCCTCTATCACTCCTGACCATAATGGGGGTAACTTTGGGGGGTCTCCGACTATTATTTCTACCTGTTACATACATTTGCACAAAACCAATAGGCTCTTGTACCTTCGGTACAGAGCCTAAAAAGTTCTAATAACGCTCTGAACAATAATTTAAGCATAGATGATGACACTATGATAGTAGAAGACTACTTACTTACTTACTTAGTAGAAGACTGTTCAACTTAAAACTAACCACATCCTACCATCAGTACAAAGAAAAGCGCAGTTTCTCCTAAACCACCAAATGGGTCTTAAAATTCTACAATGGAACTGCTACGGCTACTTCAACAACTACAATCATTTACAAATACTTATTAAAAGGTACACGCCTCTTGCAATTTCTCTGCAAGATAGTCACTTCTAATCAACATTACATAGTCAGTCCTATACCTATATAATATTTATGTTATTCAAAATATTCATCAGCTCAATCGTCAGGCGGTATCACCCTCCTAACTCACTCATAATACACTACAATACAGCAAATTATATTTAAACCAAAACTTCGACTCAGTAGGGCTAGAAATTACATCTAAAAACACATTCAATGTTATATCTTCCTACATAGCACAACAAACTTTATAGCCAACTAAAACCTTATACTCCTAAACAACGACTCAGCTACACACTTCAGCACACACAGCACTCTCACCCACATAGATCTTACCTTCGGCTCCGCCGAGTTAAGCATCGACAGGTCCTAACAAGCATTACATGATCCACATGGAAGCGACCATATAAATATCATCACGACTCTATATAACTTCAATACATTAAACGAACAAATACTTAGAACCTATTTTTTGACAGACAAAGCTGATTTTTCGGTAGCACATTTTACGATTGCTCAATCTAACCCTTACAAACATACCAACACCGTCCCATGGTGGAACAGCAAGCTGCAATCTCTTCGAAAAATCAAATTTGAGGGCTGGCAAAACCTTAAACACAACATCCAAACAGAAAACACATCCCCATATACACATAAAATCTTCAAAGAAAACAAGCTTACATTCATATACGACACAAATCAACCCACTTACCCCCAAAAAAAAAAAAGGCAGAATATTAGTCGTTTAAACCCATACACATTATATACGATCCAGCTACGCAACAACTTAAATCAGATAAAACTGAAATTGCTTAACTATGTAGAAACTGCTCAAACGCTTCGTGCGACACAACCTTTCCTACTAGATGCAATTTAGCCAAACAAATGGCACTAAATAAGGTACATACTCCTCGCACTAACCAAAATTCGGAACTAATTGAATCCTTTATTACACCAATAGAAATTTCTGCTGCTCTATGCTCATTAAAAGGTCGCACCCCTGGATTATTCAAATTTTTTAACAAATATTAAAAAAACATCGACATAACCCCAAAACAACGTATAATAGACCACAAATATAAAAAAACTAGCGAAATAATCTACATTCTCAAGTGCAGCATTTAAAATCTCTTTACATATCACATAAAATTGGAACCAATCAATAAATCCAAAAGGACAAACATACTATGAAATATTTTCTCCGCCCATTCAAATCTTTCTAAGACTGATCAAATTAAATTGCCACGACTTAGATTGGGACATACCAAGCACACACTCTACAGAAAAGCGAACAATTTTTTAACCCCTCTTAAAGAGGGGTTAATTTGGAAGTTCTGTATGGTAAGTGAGAAACCTACCCCTTTGAAGTATTTTTAGCAACATTGAATCGAATTATTTAAAGAAGGAATAGGAGAATATAAATATCCAAAATCATTATCTCTTATAGTCTCCAATTTATTGTTGTCCATACGGATAGCCAGACAAAACGAATTGTCCATGTTAACTCGAGTTTTATTCTTTTGGCGTCTGCTTCGCCTCCTACGTATAACAAACTACGCTCTTACCCTTTGGGTACAAGGCATTAAAATAAAATAAAAGTAGGCTTTAATGCTTGGAATCTCTTTAAGAATTCTATTTACACTTTACTTCTGCTTAAATACTATTATAAACTGAATGTACATACATATATGTATAAACGTTTATATCTGAAATGTCTATATATGTATATAGTATATTACTGATAAGCTTATCTTATGTTATATGTATATTAACGATGTATACGCAGCATTGTCCGGGTTGGCCTTTAGACAAAAAAGAGGATAGAGTACTTTTTAAGAACTGGGCGAGCCATGTCAATATAGATACCTTATTTCATTGCAATAAAATAAGTCTAGCTGTTGGGTTTCAGGCGTTTATCTTAAAAATTGCTTTCCAAAAAATGCGCATCAGTCAGACGAACAAACTTACAGACGGACGTGTTTATATCGATTCGCATCGAGAGCCGATATAAACTTTGAAGACAAACTTGTACCATATAACACTATATGCAACACTTTCCAAATCCCATTTGGGAAACCGTGCACGATTCATCGCCTTGATGCTCACTGTTTCTACGTCCCTGTTTCGGATTCAATAACTCTGTAAGTCTGTACAAATGTAGATATGTAAGTTAGCGTGTAGCACATCACTTAACATTCCATTCTCACAATTTTTGGGTAACATGAGATCCTACACGCATAAATGGCTAAGGTAATTAAGTGCACACATTATGGTAACTTGTACACCAGACCTATGCAAACGGAAAACATTTTCTCTTCAGTTGGTATGAAATGATTAATAATTTTGTATCAGCGAAAGATAACAAAGTTCCACAGACATATAACTCACCGCAACATTCGTCAATGCCGCAAGCCATTAAATGCACTAAAAATCACTAAGTTCTGTTAACTAATAAATAGAACCACTGCTCTGCCACATAAACCAACTTCAATTACATTCCGCGAGTTAAAATTAGGCGAAACCTTTCATAATTTACGCATTTAATTGACTTGAAGACACGTTGCGTTGCTATCACAGCGGTTGCTTTGTTGTTTATCTTTGTTGTTGTTGCCGGCAAGCGAACTCGTAACACAGCTGATTTCAATAAACAAACAATCGGTCCTCAGTAATGCGACCGAGATACGATAAATTGTTACAGCTGACCGATTAATCGACTTCGCCTATATCATACGTTATATTTTAAATTTATAAAATGTTTTTGAAAAACGCAAAAACAAATCCTCGATTACTAATTTTCTTTTTGTTTTGTTTTTCTTTTGCAGATAAATACGAAAAACATAAATCATCGTTGGAAAACTTACTTGTAATGCTAACTTTTATTACTGCGTCGCCATTATGGCGGCCGTTTTCTAGATTAGCAACGAGTAATTTAATGGCGAAACATTTAAATGAGATCAAGGCCGGCCAGAGTAATAATAAATTTTAATTAAATATTGTATAAAAAGAATAGGAAGAAAAGCACGATAAAACGGTAAAAAGAAAAATTGGCATAAAAAGTGAAAAGCAAAGGGCACGCTGCTTTTCGCATCATCATCCATACGTAACTGTATTTTCGTAGGTTACCGTGACTGGCGTTTGGAACACGCTCTTGGCATCTGTATCTGTGTGTGTATGTGCGCGTGTGTGTACGTGCTGTAATTGCTTTTGGAAGGACAAACTTTTTCACAACAGCAAAAGACACTTTTGTTTCAGGCAGGCAGCAACTACAAAAACTACATTATCAGCTGCAGCATCGACGTCGGCCGCGTCGGAAAATAGCAACAGCATCATCATCGTTGGGTTGGGTCAAGTTGTATCAGTTCAGTATCTAACAGCAAATTTGTTAAGCAAGCAAATAGAACGAGCAGAAAACATCTGACAAGCATTAAAACTAAGCAGAAACGAACAATGCCAGCTGGACGTGTGGCCGGCAAAGCCGGCTTCTCAAATCACTATTACAATGGTAAGTGTGCGATAGTTTTCTAACTTAGAGCAATACTTTTCGCCCACACTTGGTTTTGGTCAAAGGGACGACGCACTGTTAATGGACAGAATAAGAGGTCAGGACTTAGAGGTCGACTTACAAACTTTATCTAATTGTCGCAAATTCTATGCAAACGATTGGAAAACGAACTTTGCTGCTGTGCGAAAGAGTGTAAATGGAAAGAACATATGCATGTATGTGAATCCTTTATATACAGAAGTTGTATTAATTGTTTGAATAGGAAATCGAATAAAAATCGGACAAAACTTGTACATAATACCGATTATTGTACATCCCAACTACATATCTAGTCAGTATTGAGAAACCTCATTTTAAGAGAGAATACTTTATTATCTGCAATATAAACTTTGTAATTTTAGATAGGAAATCTTATCGCCAAATGTTTGGAATTGTCAAAAGACGACGTGAAAGGCGCCGTTCGGTTAAAAAAAAAAATAAACAGTTATTATTAAAGTGGTTTACGCTGGGCACGTAGTTCTTACGGTATTATCTATATATGTAATGTAAATGTGTGACTTTGGTACATATATGCCAATCTAAGTCGGGACAATTTAATTTGATCAGTGCTAGAAGGATTTAAATGGGGGGATTTGTTAAAAAAGTGTTCATGTAGGTGTGTCCTTTTGGATTTGTTGATTGATACCAGTTTGATGTGAGAGGTAGAGCGTTTTATAATGCTGCTTTGTGGTTATTTTTAATGAGTCGTTTAATGTCGGGTTTATTAATGAGGATTTTAAGAGCTTCAGTAATGGCTATTACTTCTGAAGAAAATACAGAAAAGTAGGATGGTAAGAGGGTAGTTTTTATTACTTCATTTTCTGTGGTAATAGCAAAGGATGTGCCGTGGTAAAGCTGTGATGGAATATGGGTTTATGGATTTTGTTTTTATTACAAATTTTATTATTATACATGTGGGTGCGTTAGATTTTTGCTATTTGACCTCATAGATGTGTCGATGGTTAATTGAGGAAGTTGACATGGTGGGAGCGATTGAGTTATCGTTCTTTGCTGGGTGCGATAGGGAAGGCCATGGCGAGTACAGATTGTTATTATTTGATCTATTGTAGAGTGGTATTTCATTTTTCGGGCAGGTTTGTAGTTTTTATAATGTCTACTATCGGGAAGATTTGTCAGTACAAATAAGATTGTTTTTGATGATATTTATTGGTGTTGTTCTGAAAGCTGCATTTAATAATGATTTTATTGGGCGAAAAGTTGATGGTGGGCAAGAACCGAAGATAGAGTAATCTATTTTCGAAACTATTATGGACTTTGTTACATTAAGTAGGGTGCTGGCGTCGCTATTGTGGTTGATAATTCATTGTAGGCTATAATAAACTACGAGCAGTGAACCTTGGGGGATGACATTGTGAAGGGGTTGAGCGGGAGAGTACTTGTTTTCAATTTGTGTTATTATCTTTCTATTTGTTGATAATTCTAAACGTAGTTAATGATTTTAGATCCGACCTCCAATTCTGCGAGTTGATCTAGGTTGTCTGTTGTGGATTAACCTTTTCTGAAGCATATTTGGCTCTAGTGAATTAATTTGTTGTTAGAATCATGCCACCACAACGTTTTGGCTATAATTTTGTCCAATACTGTTTTACGGAAAAGAGGGCTTGACAATGGGGTTTATTGCGCTAGTTATATATATTTGTGGTGTAACGTTATTTAGTATTTAGTTTTGGAGGCCTATTATACGTTGTTATTATTATTTTTATTATTATTATGCTAACTAAGGTGAGGGGGAACTTTAGAGCTTCTTTAGCTGCTTGGTCTGTTCTTTCATTGCCAGAGATATTGCAATGACCATATGAGAAGAATTTTGTTGTTTGGGTTGGCTATTGCCTTAAGTGCGGAGAGGAAGTCTGAACATATTGCATAGTTACCAGGTTGGCTGATTGCGTATAGGCAAGCGGATTGGATGGCTGCGATTTCTGCAGTGAAGATAGAGGAGTAGTTGGGCAAAAGATGGGTGGATATTACTGTGTTAGAGGAGGTGATGCTGTATGATATACCTGATAATTATTTAGATCCATCCGTAAAAAGAAGCTCGAGAAATTTTGTGAGGTATGTTTCTGGGGATGCATTTGTTTTTAGGCTGTGAAGAGAAGTTATGACGTGGTCGGATCTGAAGGCCCAAGGGGAGATAAATTTGTTTTGGTGTTGAGAGGAGTAATATTATTGTTATTTATTTTGCAGAGCGTTATGATGTCGTGTAAGGCTGAAGGAAATTTTGGGTTCCATTTTAACATAATGTTTTTTTTTGTAGATGGTTTCTAATGGCGAGTATTTGCAGTGTAGGGCTATGTTGGGGTTTCTAAGTGTGACAAATGTTTTTCTGACATCTATTGGCATGATGTTACCTTGGTATAGAAGGTTATTATGCGTATGGCGCCGAAGGCTAATTCTTCTGCTGCGTGGTAGAGTGTTCTTCATTTATTTAGTGAAGTTTTATGAGCTCTTCTTGACAACATTAATTATAGTGTCGGCAGTGCAGTTGTATTTGTGACTCGATAGGCATTTTATCATGTTGAGTCTTTTTGATAGTTGAAGAGAAAGATTGTTTATATGGTGGTATTTGTATTTGTATTGGGCAGATTGTAATTGGAAGAAACAATATTTTATACGGCAAATGTGAAGGTGTTTGCACATAGCAATGGAAAGGGTGGCACCTGGGTAGTTGCACCATGCTTTAATATCGTGAAAGAAGCTATTAATGTTGAGGTTCAATGTGTTTTTGTTTAACTGTTTAATAATTGTGTAGTCATCGGCGTAAAATTGAATGATTTGTGCCGGGCTATGGTCATATTTAGTTTATTGTAGGCAATGCCAAAGAGGATGACGGAGAGGTGGGAACCTTGAGGGATGTTGTTTCCTGTTTCCCTGTTGCTAAAAACATTAATTATATATATCAGAATTTTGGGTCCAATTTTCAATTTTTTAAGTTCGTCGGTTATAGTGTGGATGCCAACCCTGTTAAATGTTTTTTCAAAGTCCAATTAGTGGATGGAGATATAGTTATTGGTTGAAAGGGCTGAAGTCGTCTGATGATTTAGCACTGCTAAGGCATCAGAGACTGATTTTCCTTTCCGGAAGCCCATTTGACGGCTATCGAATAGGTTACTATTAGAAGCAAGCCACCATAGTCGATCGGATTAGTTTTGCCGCACAGGGATTTAGGCAGATGGGTCTGTATAAATTGAGAAAGGTTTTGTCTGCATTGGGCTTGGGGATGGGCATGATGGTGCTGGTCTTGAATTGCTGAGGGATAAAACTGTTTAGGATATTATTGTATAGTTCGAGAAGACGCTGTGCTACTTGTAGCGGAAGGTTTAGTAACATTTGGTATGTTATCTTCCAGAGAGTGGTAATTTGGTTTTCTTTGTAATATATTTATACTAGAACTTGCAGCAGTTCTCCACAGTTGTATTCCATAGGTCCACACTAGCTTAAGAATTGCCATATATAGCCTGACTTTGTTTTCCAGGCTGAGTTTTGATCTGCTACCTAGCAACCAGATCATTCGCTTGGTTTTTATATTTAGCTGATTTCTTTTTACAGTTGTGTGATTTTTCCATGTTAGCCCTAATACTAGGCCAAGATATTTTACTGTTTTAGTCAGAGGTATCACCATATTATTGAAAAGTATTTGCGAGGCTGATTCTTTTCTAAGCGTAAAGATATAATTTGCTGATTTTTCAGTATTAACTGCTATATTCCATTCATTCATCCATGCTTCAATGCGACAGCGTTTGCTCGAGAGGTAATTGCTGCACTACAGCTTGTGTCAGGCATGTCTGCTGTATATAGCATGTAAAGTAAAGGACCCAGAGCGCTTCCTTGAGACACTCCTGCATTTATGCCTTTGATAGATGATCGGGTATCTTCACATCTTACATAAAAATGTCTATTCGATAGATAAGATCTTAAAAACTGGTACTGAGGAGTTGCTAACGACCGCTTTATTTTATAAAGAAGTCCCTTGTCTCTTGGTAACGACCGCTTTATCTTATAAAAAAGTCCCTTGTTCCTTATGAGTACAAGCAGAAGATGGACTTTAATTGGAAGTGCTTTTATTGTTGACACATCGATTCCATCAAAACCTTTTGATTTTTTCGCATCAAGCGATTTTATTTCATCTTGCACTTCATAAAGCCTTACGGGTGACATAGGAAGGCTTAGTTGACAAGGAACATCAAGATATTGGTTTACAAATTCTGCCTCAGCAGGACTACACAACGAAAAATTTTTAAATTCTGATTCTAGGTGCGAAGCAAGCGCTTCAGCTTTTTGTTGATTGCTATGGCACCAACCTCCATTTGCATCTTTAACTGGAGTTATTCGTCTTGCGGGCTGCTTTAGGTACTTGGTTGCATTCCACAAATTACAATCTGGACCATTTGGTTTAATGTTTTTAAGAAAGTCCCCAATGCATCATTTTTGAGTTCCATAAGTTTTGATTTTAATTTGTTAGCATTTCTATTAAAAACATTTTAGTCGGAAGCGTGTTGTGTTAGTTGCCAGGTGCGTCGAAGTCGTCTTATTTCAGTTATTAACTCTCTAATTTCACTAGAATAGAGCGAGTAATTTTTATAAGTGGGATATCTGTTTTGTTTTCTAGTAGGTGTAGATATATCTGCTGCTTCGTGAATTTTATTGTTCATTCATTTGACTGTGCCATCTATATCTTGTCCATTTTTTAGATTAATCTCACCATCTAACCAGCAGCGAAATAATGCCAAGTCAGTATTCTTGCTGATTAAATTTCGATTACTTATTTTCACATCAACTGGAATGTTTATAAAGATAACTATTGCTGAATGATCAGAACACAGATCTTGAAAATTCCTTATATTCCTTTATGTTAAAATCGCCTCCTATTAAAAAATTGTTACCCAAATGTTTGTTGTTTGTTTAAATGGCCGTCAACCGTCTGCCGGTCATGGCCGCGTCCAGGAAAGCGCGCCAGCCTCCATAATCCTGTGCGCGCTGGCGCCAGTCGTTCTGAATGCCAAATACGGAGAGATCTCTCCATACCTGGTCATTCCATCGAGTGCCCGGTCGTCCTCTATGTCGGCGTCCACCAATCAAGTTTGGGCCCCCCATGTAAACCATGCGTGCTGGAGCTCTTTCGTCCATTCGAATGAGGTGCCCAGCCCAGTGCAGCCGCTGGAATCTTATGCGCTGGACTATGTCAACCTCATCGAATAGCTCGTACAGCTCGCGGTTCATACGGGACCTAAACTCGTCGCCGACTCTAATAGGACCAAAGATCCTGCGAAGAATCTTCCTCTCGAAGACTTCCAACGCTGTCTCGTCCGACTCAATCACGGTCCATGCCTCTGCGCCATACAGTAGGACCGGGAGTACCAGCGTCTTATATATCTTTATTTTCGTCCGTCGAGAGAGGGCTTTACTTCTCATTTGCTTGCTCAGCCCAAAAAAGCATCTGTTTGCAAGCGTGATTCTTCGCCTGATCTCCAGGCTGACGTTGTTGTTGCTGGTGAAGTTGAACTTCTCCATCGTCACTGACCGTCCAAGACGCATTGACGGAGTGCGAGAAGACACCAAGTACTTCGTCTTGTTCTCGTTCACCGCTAGACCCATGAGCCGAGACAGTTTTTCAATCTCGGAGAACGCCTTGCTGACTTGCCTTTCGTGCGTGCCGATGATATCGATGTCATCGGCGTAAGCGAGCAGCATCACTTCCTTTTGGAAGATCGAGCCCGACATACTCTGTATGTACGGGCATTGGCGTAGGATGTATTCCATCAGGAGATTGAAAAAATAACACGATAGAGCATCGCCCTGCCTGAAACCTCTCTTGGTATCAAAGGGGTCGGAGAGGTTTTTCCCCACCCTGACAACGCTTTGTGTGTTAGATAGCGTCGTCATGCAAAGACGGACAATCTTTGCCGGGATACCTAGTGCAAACAGGGCGTCGAATAACTTCGCTCTTATCGGCGTGTCGAAAGCGGCTTTGTAATCGACAAATAGGTGGTGAGTGTCTTTGTTGAACTCACGGGTCTTTTCCAAGATTTGGCGTAGTGTGAATATTTGGTCACTGGTCGACCTTTTTGGTCTGAAGCCACACTGATATCGTCCTATCAGTGTGTCGGTATATGGCTTCAGCCTATTACACAATACGCCCGACATAGTCTTATATCCAATGGAAAGGAGACTTATTCCGCGGTAGTTGGCGCAAACAGCGGGGTCTTCTTTCTTAAAGATAGTACAGAGAACACTGAGATTCCAGTCATTGGGTATGCGTTCATCGAACCATATTTTGCATAAAAGTTGGTGCATACTCTTAACCAACTCTTCGCTACCGGTCTTTAATAACTCAGCTGGCAGTCCATCAGAGCCTGCCGCTTTGTTATTTTTTTTTAATAACTGAATCGACCTCGTTATAGTCCGGTGGCTCTACAATAGTGCCATCATTAACTGGTGGTTCCGGTGTCATTTCTCTTTCTGCGGTATTGTGCGCTTCATCGCCTCCGAGTAGGTTGGAGAAATGACTCATCCATAATCTCAGTGATACCTGTTCAACCGTTATCAAATTTCGATTGTCATCCTTACAGAAAGTTACTCCGGGCTTAAAACCTGCAGTCAGACGCTTGACCTTCTGATAGAATTTTCGAGCTGCATTTCTGTCACGTAGCATCTCTCTCCGTATCTCTTGATATCGCTCTCTAACAGTTCGCGTTGCTCCCGACTGCAAAGTTCGCTGATAGGAAGCGTTCCTCTCTGCAGTAGCATTGCGACACTCCTCGTCGTACCAAGAATTCTTCACAGGTTTTGTATAACCAATGACATCCTTGGCAGCCCTATCCATGGAGCGGGTGATATGTGTCCACTGCTCACATATATCTCGAGAAATCGGAGAGGTTTCCCGGAGCAGTCGGGAGAGTGTGTTTGAGAAGGCTGCGGCTGTCTGTTCTGATTGCAGCTTGCCGACGTCTAGCTTTCGGTGCATGTTGGAACGTGCGGGCGTGCACTACGCTGAGCCTAGTGCGTACCTTGGCTGCGACAAGATAGTGGTCCGAGTCAATGTTGGGACCACGCAACGTTCGAACGTCCAACACGCTCGATGCGTGCCTTCCGTCAATTAGAACATGATCAATTTGGTTGCGTGTTTTTTGATCAGGACTCAGCCTTGTAGCCTTGTGGATGTTAAGATGTTGAAATCTGTTACCCAAATATTGAGGTATATTTTTGAACATCCCATCAGAAAGAAGAAGAAATACGCTGCAGCAATTTCATGACTGCCAGTAATGGCTTGTAGCTCGATAACGGGGGTTTGCGCCCATTCATGAACGATTGGTATGCAGACTGCGAACTTAATGTTGCTTTTGATGATAATTGCAGATCCACCTCGCGCTGTGCCAGGATGGTGGTACACAAAATATTTCGGCAGAGGTTGGCACGTTCACTAAATACAAGTTATCTGCAAATGGAATAAGAGTGTCTAAATTTTTTAACTTGTATGCTCTATGCCTTATAGTCTTCAAGTTATCAATGCTCGTACGGACACCCAGACAGAATCAAGAATAAATATACTTAATACAATCTGCCTCGTCACCTTCTGTTAGTGATACCGCGATGCCATTAACATTACTTGTAAATAGTTACTTAACATTGAACTTGATTGCTGTTTTTGTTTTTAGAGCTCATCGACAGCTTTTTTTCGTTCTTCGTCGGCTGGATATTCAATAGCAAACTGAGTATGTTTTTTAGTGAAGTGTCTCTCTAAATTTTATTTCTTATAAAATACTTAACAGGATTAGTTCAAGTGATCCCAACTAATATATTGAACTAATTGTTATTTGACTTGTACAATATTAATTTATAAATCTATGAGGGAGATCCAGTACGTGGAATCTTTTCAGACGCCTAACATCTCTGCTATTATCTAGGAGACTAAGGGCTAAATTATTATCATGGTTGTGAAGTCTGCTTATGTAATTTTGAGAATGTCTTTTTATTTCGTCTCTCACAAAAGGTGTCTTTAGGTCCTTATTAATAATATAATTGCTTATGAACCATGGTGCACCTGATATAATTTTCAATGTCATAGACTGGTATCTCCGTAAATTCAATCTTTATTGTATATTTGGCTGATTCATTCTTCAGTTTCGTACGGTTGGTACTTGGATGATTAGGTGAACACTTAGCACATTCAAATTATTTATTGCAATATGCTTTAGTGTGTCCAAATTCTTGGCACCTAAAGCATTGCACCATATCGCTTACCTTTCTTGGCGGTTCAATTGTTACAACAGCATTCTCAATATGTTCAAAATATAAATCTCGCAGTTTCTATAGTCTGGCTCTAGGTCAATGAAAAAAATATACATTATGTTGTGCACCCTCTTACAACATGTCCTAGCGATTATATCTCAGTCTTTGTTATTTCGATTGGCGTGGAATGGTGAATATTTTTTACTACTACCCTGAACGCACTATCTTGTTTAACTTGAAAAGTTTGATACTTAACTTTAACGTTTTTAAATATTTTTACAAGTTCTCTATACTTTTCAATAGTTTTAACCAATATTCGAATGTGCCCATCACGTTGGGATTTCTAAGTAAAGTCTTTGGTATCAATTTTAGGTTTAAGGTATTGTAGCATTCCTTTTATACCACCGTAATCAGATACAAAAATTGGAGGCGGTTTTGGAGTCTCTACTGTATCACATACCATTCCAGCATTACGAGCTTTAATTTTGTTTTTGTTGTTGCTGTTATTGTTATCATTGTTGTCCTCAGAGTCACTTTCTGTTTCACTTAGTATAGCAAATTTGTTAGCATCTGCGGATGTGCTAGGTCCAGTGTACAGAATAGGAATTATTTTGTAACATTTGGAGAATATTCACATTGTCGCTTTGTTCCGAAAGTTTTAGAGGACACCTTTTGCCAAACTAAGCTGTTGTCATCCTCATCGTTGTCTGTCACATAGTACGATTATATAAGATAGCGCAACTCACACAAAATATGTAGCTGAGAGCAATATCTGAGAGCAGTAGAGAATAAAAAAGAAAGACGATTGGTCCCATACTGAGTGTAGCTATCCTCTCTGAACTGAAGCTATCTTCTTTCTACAGTAGCTATTTTGAGAGCGCATGGCTGAAGTGGCGTCACTACACTAAGAGCCTGATCTTATTTGTGAGTGTTTCATGAATTAATGAGTGCAATCACAAACTAAACCACTTACTGCAGATGTCTTAATATATATAATATATATAAATAGCTTTAAAGACGTTTTAGCTTATTATTTACTAAACAAAAAAAAATCAATTCAATTCAATGTTTCTATTTTCATTCAACAATTTAGGTCGCTCGTATGTTGGCATCAACGAGGAGATCATGTGGGTTAGCATCGGTATGGGCGTGACCATTGCAATATTGATAACGATTGCGCTGTGTTACATTGCCCGCGAGAAATGCCAGAAACGTCAGCGGGAGTACTACGTGACCGCATAGTTGTACCCGCAGTTCAAAGGCAGCGGCAGTAAAACCAACGGAAGCATCGATCTGGAAGCACGCATGTTATTGACAACACTGTCGCCGTCGGGAGGGCAGATAAAAATGCATGCAGCCACAATTGGCCCTAATGGAAAACCGACAACCACAGCCACCGCTAACAACCACCTAGCATATCCATTGTGCCCTGCAATATCACTGGTGACACCTTTACCACCCATGCGGCAAACTGTTATGCAGCAGCAGTGGACCGACGGCATCTGTGGCACGCGCACCTGGGGCTAAGAACTACCATCAACTGTTTCGAGTGCATGCAAATTTTTATGATTCAAAAAAAAAAAGAACCCACCACCCACTTCATGTTCCATGCCCACCCAAAAAAAAAAACATGAGCCAGCTTTAACGCATCTGCGCTGCGTAACATTCGTGCGTAGCAGTTCCGTGTTTTTTTTTCTTCCACACAGTTTAAACCTTTATCGTTGCTCGTAACAATGTGTTGCATCACAATTGAACCATATTCGAAATGTGAGAACTGTAGCTACAAATTGTATAATCTTAAATATTTTTTTTTGGTAAATTTAAGAAGTCAAAAATTCAAGTAAATAAAAACTTTTTAGCTCAAAATTGAATTATTGAAATAGAAAACTTGAACTTTGTATATCTAAATAAAAAAATTTTATAACTGTTAGTAAATGCTAAAAAAGTAAAAATATTGTTGAATTGAATCAGAAGTTTGTTGTATTTACCACTTCTTAATAATTAAATGAAGTACTCTATTTTAAGTAGAATTCCACAAGGGTCACACGGATAGAACAGCATCAAAATACGAGTAGAATGTGCTCTTACTGGTCATATATAGCCTTAAATATAACCTCTTTGCCTGTTTATCAAAAAGAAAAGAACATATGACGCTTAGCTATTAGTGAATTGAACTTAAACAGATAATTCCATTAAACAAAATTATAAATAGGTGACTTTCTAGCCGTAGCCGTAGCCGTAGCCGTACCCGTCGTGCGCAGCAACGCCCTCTTTTGGTTTGCTTTTATAGAGAGACTTGTCTATATAAAGAAGTGGCAACACCCAATTTTTTAATTTATATTTTTTGTTTAAGTGCCCTTTATTTATGAAGCACATCTGATCCAACTATTATTGCAAATATTTGCTGTTTATAATATGCATAGCGAAATTGGTTTTTCCTTTATATATAGAATGAACACCATCACTTCTTTTCAATTATCTTTATTTTACAATTATGATCAGACGGTCATCATCTAGTTGTGACGATCACAAGTATATACTTTATGAGATCTCCCATGCTGTGCTACTTACAAAACAAATCCAATGTATGCAATCCAATGTATATCTGTTACAGGGTACAAAAATATTAAATGCGCTAAAAGAAATGTGTTTAAAAAAATAGACTCTTGCCAGAAACTGTTTGAACCTGCCTTTGCAATCGAAACTTCAAGGCTACATCTCTTGTATTATCCAAGATTTCTTTGTTCAAATAATGGTTAGCCGGACATACAATATATGTTCAATGAAAGAAGTACGAAAGTTAAAAGCTTTTCCATATTTTAAGGTTAATCTTAATTATGAATCGCGTTCAAAGTGCTAGAATGCTTATGGCATCTGTAGAAAAACTCGACTGTTCTTTAAAAGAAACTTTTAATTTGATGAAAGAAGTTATTGCATGGCATGAGACAACCGATATCAGCTACTTTTTAGACCCTGTACGGAAGGTGCAAGAGCCTATGGTAATGTATGTAACAGTTAGAAATAATGGTCGGAGACCCGGCAAAGTTACGCCCATTATGGTCGGAAGTGATAGAGAAGTCGATATAGCCATGTCCGTCTAACTGTCTGTCCGTCCGTATGAACGAAAGGATTTTTGAAACGATAATAGATAGAGTCTTTGTTCTACTTGCATGCGACTAGGACTTCGCTGGAATTTTATGAGTTTATTTTAAAATTTTGCCCTTTAAAATCCCCATCAAGATTAAAAATTTCTTTGGCACAAAAAAAAAAATTAAGTATGACAGTATAGAGATAATAAATGACGATTTTATAAACAATTGAATTTAAACGACCTATGATACATCTGTCCTCCCTTTTCTTTGCATACATAAACAAATGTTTTATAAGGCACAGTCGTGTACGCCCGACTGTAATCTTCTTAACAATCTTCATTGTTACAACGTTTTCATAAGTTGTTGATATGCTGTTACGATCTTCGCGGCTTTCTGTGAAGATCTTGTACCGCTTAAAGACTTTTTTTTTTTGGGGCTCAAAGTACACTCGGTCTATGCCACTATCAAGATTTTAAGAACGTTGGAGCATTTAATTTAACTATAGCGAGACTATATTTTGTTTTTCATGTGGCAACACTGTCTCAAGGCAATTTCAGAGAGCGGTGATAGCTGATATCTGAAAGGCAAATTGAAAGAGAATAGCTCCTCTCATATTAATTTGTCGGAACAGCTGTTTTACATATATATCGATCATTATATCTTTCCAAAACCGTTCAAACAATTACAATAAAACTTTTCTAAGTTGCTGTGCACACGCTCCCGAAATTTATCAATATATGTTCCATCCGGTATGAAGCGCAGATCACGATCCAGAATTTTTTTGAAATAGAATAATATAATTCTCAGAAGTTTAAAATGTTTCATATGAGTATAAAGTTTCCTGAGAGTGAGAGAGTGTGATGAGTAGGTAAGAGTGATAGTGCGATTTTTTTCGTAGCAGCGCAAGACGGGTCAACTAGCATTATATATGTATTTCGAACACTCTGAAATATCTAACATAGAATTACAACTCTTATAGCCTATGGTACAGAAATTACCTTATTATCGAAGTTAGGCACCTACTCTTTGCTATGATAGTTGATCAAAAATATTCAACTTCTATACGATAAGCAAAACATTGAACTATATATGGGCTTATAGAAGAAAATGCTCGATGCTTTTTACTAGAACCAATTGTCCTGCGGTAGATTTGTGAGTCTTTTTTTTTTTTTTTTGTATTTTTTTTACAAAAAATTCGTACGAGTAGAATTTTTTTGAGGAAAATTATGTTGTGATTCTCGTAGACGGGAACTTATAAGAAGTATCTACAAAAGAACACATTTTCACACTTAGAATACTTGCAATTGTGAACTACAATATATATATATATACACTAAATAAAGAGGCAAACTTACTTAAAATGCAATTAAACATTTTTGTTTGGTCTTGGAATGTTAATTTAGTAGTACCAGCTGATTCTCACCATAGCGGTGCCAATTTACGCCATAGACTCAGCGTAGTACACGTCGCAGACTCAACAAAAGCTAGATGTCGGCAAGCTGCAATCATACCAGAGCGCTGAATTCTCCTCACTGCTCCGGGAAACTCCTCCGTCTTTGGAACATACAGTTCAGCAGTGGAGAGCTATGACTAACACTTGGTACGACGAGAAGAACAGCGCCCTTCAAACAGCTCTGCAGTCGCGAATAACGGAAACTGTTAGAAAGAGATCTCAAGAGCAAGGTAGAGAAGAAAAACGACAAAAATTATTTTGAAGTAGGCGATGCAACAACAACCTATCCACACAACTTGACAATGGAGAATTTTAACTTAAGTGTTCTAGAAATCTTCATCCGAAATAGCTACTCACAACAGCAACAGCTTGGAGATCAGCAAACAAATTAGAAGTAGAGTTCATTGTCGAATACTAAAATCTAAATGAAAGGGATTTGGCAGTCTTCGAGAGAAACAATTTTTGGCATATTTTGGGACCGTTTAGAGATGTCAACCAATTCTGGTCCCATATGTATCAAGGACTGTATGATTTATTTAATAAAGTTATTATACGAGGGCTGCTATATATATTTCTAGCCTAACCATGAAAAAACGGTAATTTATAAGAAAAAAATGGCTTTATTGTATTGCATTCACCCGAACCATTTTGTGAAGTAGTTTTGCCACTCCAAAAGAGATTTTTCCAAAACATGCGTTTTGAAGGCATCAACCGCTTCTTCCGGAGTTGAAAACCGCTGTCTGTGCAGTTTATTTTTGATGTGAGGGAACAGGAAAAAGTCATTTGCTGCCAAGACAAGGCTGTACGCCGGATGACCCATCAATTCGATGTTTTGAGCGTCCAAAAACTTATCAGTTACGGCCGAAATGTGAGATCTCGCATTATCGTGATGAAGTATGATTCGTCTTCATCGGTTGGCACTCCTCAGTTCATCAAACACTTCAGGAAAACAAATGGTTGTATACCATTCAAGATTGACCGTCCTTCTTTCCATAAGCGGCACGGTCGCAACATGTCCGGTTTTCGAGAAGAAACATGCGATTATTTGCTTCGATGTGCTGCGCGAGAGAATAACTTTTGTTGGATTTTGTTCGTTTTGAAAGATCCAGACGGTCGACTGCTACTTTGTTTGGGGCTCACACACATATATCCACGTTTCATCAACTGTCAGGATTGAGTAGACGGCTTTTGACGCACCTCGCAAGAATTTTCGACCAAATGTTCATGTAATATTGTTTGTATGCTAGTCATACTAATGCCTCAATCTAGCGGTATTTCACATGACGATCCTGTTTTATTAGTTAATACACAGCATCGATGTTTTCTGGCACAACGACCAATTTTGGACGACCTTCACAAAATTTGTCAGTGAGCTAACTGCGGCCACGATTGAATACGTTGTATGTACCAGTTTTTCGCAATGGCCAAGGCTGGAGCTTCATCACCAAAAGTTTATTTAAGTTGACTGGTGCACTCTTGTCTTGATAATCAACGTCGAAAATCGTAATAAATCATCACACGAAAATATTTTAATTCCATTTTTTGTTCGAGATGAATTTTTCAGCTGCCTGTAAGGAAACCAAATTGCAATCGTACGTCAAAGTGTTCACAGTAAGTTAGGCCTAAAAAATGTCAGACTTTACGATGGAGACGTCAGATTGCATCTTGCAACATGTTCTGTTGCAACCCTAGTATTCCAGTGCGTAAAATGGCGGTGACTGCATTGGGCTGCATATCTTATTCAAATGGTCGAAAGTGCTCCAGCATATATAACTTACATAATTGGAGGAGCCCGAACCAGGACCAGTTATTAATTTGATATTACTTGTAATAAAAAAGTTTTTATTATGCGAGCTTATCAAAGAACAAAGTAACAGCCGTGCTTATGGCATCGATGGACAAATGAACTTTAAACTTGGCTCGTTTTGGATCTTTCATTCAACAGTTAAACCCGGCCAAATTACGCAATTTCAGAAGTTTGCATCTAACAAACAGTTTCGACAAATTTCGACGCTTAAAAGCTTCTTAAGATTTTAAAAGAGTTATCCCTTTATGCAATTACTTGAATGCAATAAGTGTCTCAGTAAGGCAAAGGCCGCATTGCAAGTGAATCATCGGAATTAAATTTAAAATTTCCGTTTAAAAATGCGTTTATCTATGACTCGTATACGGTCTTGATTGATTACATGGCGCACTTTAGCGATTACGAATAGCCAAATCATCTGTACAAGCGCAGTCAATGGCCAATTATAGATTAGAAGCTACAAACTACTATATTTTCGATCCGGTATTTCGATAAGAATTTGTCTCGTGGTGCTGCAACAACAATTTTAACGTCAACATGTGCGGATTTCACATGCATTTTGCTAATGGATTGATTATTTCAATTTCGATATCTTCAAGAGCTCTAACTCGAGAGTCTATTGAGCGAATAAAAGGCCACTCCATGTAAAACTTCGAAGCAATCGCGCAGCTAAGTTTTGAACTCAGACATTTCAGTACACCATGGCGCCTTGTAGAATATTATTCTGTTTAGTTTTCGTTTTTCTTAATTTGCTTAGCTGTAGCCTGGCCGAGCAGCAGAATTTCAGCATTTCATCGCTGGAGCATTACATACACGCAAAGCAGCGACGCGAGCTGGCTTTCGAGTTCTTCGATTACTATCAAAATTTTACTGCAAATTTTGAGCGTCTTGGCGTGGATGATCTCAAATGTTTAGCGGAGTTGGGTGCGTTGTCGCAAGGACTGAGTCAGCGTCAACTCTGGGCCTTTAAGTGTAAGTGAACGATTGTTTTTTTTTATTGCAATTAATTGAAAGCATCAACAATCTTCAACCGCAGTTCTGGATGCCTGGGGCACGTTACCCGCTGGCTTACTCTACGGTAACATAAGGGATCTTGGCAACTACGATGAATGTGTGCGTATCAGCCGGGAAATACGTGACGACTACCGCCTTAATGGCAAGTATTGTCTTGCACAATTGCCACTAGGCAGCATTCTCAATATAGAAGGCATTGGCAACCAAATCGGCTTTCAGTTTGCCGTCTGCATGCCAGCCGCTTGCAGTTCTAAAACTTTCGACGCACTGCTGCAAGAGTTTCTCAATCGTTTGCTTGGCATTAGCTTCGATTCACAGACCAATCTGATCAAGGAGAATACCTGTCAGACAAGCGAACGCGAACCGCTCGAGCCGCTGGCCATTGTCACTATGTAAGTAGCATCGATGTAAGCAAAGTCCTTTCTTTTAAAGCATATTTCTACTGCATTGCAGTGTACTCCTCTCGTTGCTGTGTGCTCTAATGGTAGCTGGTACGCTGTACGACTACTTTCTAGCCAAGAATGGCCAAGTGCATCCACTGATACGGGCTTTCTCTGCGCGTGCCAACGGACGAGTGCTCTTTCGTATTGTCGACCAGTCCAAGAATCCCAATGTAATACCATGCCTACATGGCATTCGTTGTATGTCATTAATTTGGGTTGTTTTCGGACACGACTATATAGTAGCACTAATGTCGCCTAATATAAATCAAATACACCTTCGTTGGGTAAGTAAGATTCGAAAATATGGAAACCGAAAATATTAGGCATAAATACCCAGCGCAGAGGCCCACAAAGGTTAGTTATGTACGGATAGACCTCTTTAAATATGCAATTGTAAGGCAACGCTTTCATTTAGGTTGAGAAAAAATGTAGTTTGCACGTGCCATAGTACGAAATGGCCGCAAACACCATCACACCTCCAAGTCGGTCTAAATGATGAGTTTCTTTGCGGCTTTTCCTCGACCCATTTTACATTTTTTAGACCCTGTACCGAAGGTACAAGAGCCTATTGGTTTTGTGCAAATATATGTAACAGGTAGAAAGAATGGTCAGAGATCCCTCAAAGTTACCCTCATGATCTCGGAAACGTTAATAGATAGATTCTTCGTTCTTTTTGCATTCGAATAGGACTTCGTCGGAATTTTACGATTTTTTTTTTTAAATTTTGCTCCTCCCTCTTCCCATAAAATCACCCGCAAAGCTTAAAACTGAGTATGCCACTTTTGATTTACATTAAAAAAATACTTTTCTTTACATTTTGGGATGGTAGCTACACAAACCCATTGCCCACTTATGGATTTTTGTATGAAAAACGTTTCAAACAATTCACATAATTGTAATACATCAGGGTAGCCCCTAAACAACCGCGTATTTATGAAGTTTTATTTAAAAACCGTTTTGTATCAGGTCAATATAAGCCTAAAAGATGTTATGGTGGCTTTTTATGGACGCTCGCCTCACACTTATGTATTAATAGCTGAGTCCCCTACATTCTGGGGTAGTCTCCAAGCGCAGCGGCCACATATTGATTTTTATTGACGACCTTATGGATGGCATAGAAATAGATGGAAATAGGATACTTTTTGTTAAAAGATCGACAGGCCCGATGCTCCAACCCCCTCCCAAATAAGCGATAATAACAATTTCTCATATGCTTTCATCCATTTGAGGTACAGGGATGAAAATTTAAACCGTGCTAATGGAATCGGGAGAAGTTTACTGAGCTCGTGCGAAATGTGCGGGTTTCAGATTGTCAATAATATATTTATTTATGTTGAGACCAGCGATGATCTAATATGGAGAAACATTTTTAACACAAAATTTTAGTGGGCAGCGTCACCATTTGCAATGCTAATACAGCATGCTGTGTACTCCGTGGATACCTTCTTTTTTCTTAGTGGCTTACTACTTGTGATGTTGGCCTTGCGCGATATGGATAAGTAAGTTAAATGCGCTTCTTCTTTGTGAAATTAAGACTAAGGACCTCTACTACTCTATATGCAGAAAATCTGGCAAGTTGAATGTTCCGCTAATGTATCTGCATCGTTATTTACGTCTAACGCCTGTGCTAGGCATAGCCATAATGGTCTACATGTCGCTGCTGCAGCACATGGGCGATGGACCACTTTGGGGCATTGTGCGCTTCGACAATTACATAACCTGCCGCAAACACTGGTGGGAGACGCTGCTCTATGTGCAGAACTATGCAACCAAGCAACTGGTAAGTCTTTCTTTATTGCTAACCGCCAATGTGCGATTGTAAATCATCTCCCTTGTCGTTCCATCTCGTCAGTGTCTAGGCCATTCCTGGTATTTGGCAGTTGACACACAATTATACTTCTTATCGCCACTGCTGCTCATACCACTCTGGAGATGGGGCAAGAAGGCCATTGCGGGTACTTTCGTTTTGATGCTGCTCCTCTCTGCTTGCCTTTTTAGTATGATGATGATCAATGACTATTCGTTGTTTTGGAAGTAAGTAGCATCAGATTTATGCTATATGTACCAACTAATGTCTATTGACGAACTACCACTTAGATCGGATAGCAATCCAAACTCGCAATCTAAAATATATTTGTCAACACATACGCGCGCTGCACCTTGGTTAATAGGTATCATGTTCGGGTATTATCTGCATGTGACCAAGGGCAAAACCGTTTCGCTACCCAAGGTAAGTTCAGAAAACACTTCAATCAAATCTAATTCTAGCTAATCGACTTTTCTGTTTTTACTCCTTAAGGTTGCTGTTTGGCTGGGTTGGTTAACTTCATTGGCTCTCATGTTCACTTGTGTCTTTGCACTGTATCCGCAATCGCAGTGGGGCTCGTCAACGCTGACCATACTGCAGGAGGCATTCTACATCACACTGACGCGCATTGCTTGGCCACTGGCGCTCTGCTGGGTCGTCTTTGCATGTACGTACGGCTATGGTGGTCTCGCCAACAGCTTCCTCTCATCGCCGTTGTGGCAGCCACTGTCAAAGCTTTCGTACTGCACCTACATCTGGCACATACTTATCCAGAACATAAACGCCGGACGTATACGCACAAATACGCGTTTTACGGACTATGATGTGGTAAGGTTTAATAAAAAGTAGTTAATTCAGTTAAAATGAATTCCATTTATTATTTCTGATTCAAACAGATGTTGAGATTCTGGCCCGATTTCGGAATGACGGTAATACTGGCTGTATTCATGTACCTGATCATTGAAGCGCCTATGGCTGGCGTCGAAATGATTTTATTGCCGAACCGCAGACCAACTCCAAAAGAGCCTCTAATCGAACCGAAAGAAACAGCGTCACCCGTTGAATCAACGCCACCGCAAGGCACTCCAACAAAGGAAAAGCTACCTAGGGAGGCCAACACTTCTGATATTCCTGCTGAGACAAGTGAAACTGCGACAACCAAGGACTTAACCTCTGAAAGTCCTTAGAAGCAATAAATGTACTAAATAATTAGCTTTACTTTTTAAGTACCCATGAGAAGTAGTACTTCTTCTTATATGCTTCACATATGTATCTACCAAATATTTGCTGACCATACTTCTACATTAAATACTTAGTTTCTTAAATTTATTGTTCTTACTTTGGTGGCATGACACGATGGAATTTATTATTGAATTGACATCATTCTTGTCATAATCATCATCATTTTGGATGATTCATTTTCGGGTATCGCAAGTAAATGAATAACCATACTTGGGAGAGGTTGTTTTTTTTTCTTTTTTTAACCGAGAAGCAAGCCCAACAGTAGATATAACTAGATCAGTAGTATCCATTGATCTATACAAAATATCTTCTAATGTAGCTGGTCGAGTGAATTTTTAGGCCCTGTACCGTAAGTACAAGAGCCTATTGGTTTTGTGCAAATGTATGTAACAGGTAGAAATAATGGTCGGAGACCCCCATTATGGTCAGAAGTGATAGAGGAGTCGATATAGACATATCTGTCTGTCCGTCCGTCCGTCCTTCTGTCCGAACGAAAGGATCTCGGAAAAGGTAATAGATACAGACTTCGTGTTTTTTGCATTCGACTAGGACTGCTGCGGAATTTTACAAGTTTATTTTAGGCGTCCTGAACTGGTACAGGGCTTCTTACAGTCGGTTACGACCGACTGTAATTTTCTTACTACGCACGCATTTGATGTTGGGTTTCGTGGTGAGTAGGAAACTACGTGGCCTCGTCTCCAGGTTCACGCCTGTTGACGAGCGTCTAGCCGCGATTTCAAAATCGTGATTGGCGCTTTTTTTGGCCCAACCGTCGGAAAATTTAGCCTTCCGACACTACCTCCAATAATGGAGGGAGGCTGATCGATTTCGCTGCAGGCCGGAACATGGTAGCTAGTAGTACCAGATTTCAACACCTTAACATTCCGTCAATCAAAACAAATTGAACATGTTTTGATTGACGGAAGGCTTGCATCGAGTGTGTTGGAAGTGCGAACATTACGTGGTCCCAACATTGACTCGGACCACTATCTTGTCGCAGCCAAGGTACGCACTAGGCTCAGCGTAGTGCACGCCGCACGTTCCAACATGCAACGAAAGCTAGACGTCGGCAAGCTGCAATCAGAACAGAACGCCGAAGCCTCTTCAAACACACTCTCCCAACTGAAGAAAGAAAGGCGGGAGTGAAGCCCGGAGTAACTTTCTGTTAGGATGAAAATGGAAGTCTGGTTACTGATAAACAGGAATCAATGAGATTATGGAGGAGTCATTTTTCTAACCTACTCGGAGGCGATGAAGCTCATAATTCCGCCTATAAAAAAATGATTCCGGAACCACCAGTTAATGATGGCACTATTTTAGAGCCACCGGCCTATAAAGAGGTCGATTCGGTTATTTACAAACTGAAAAATAACATAGCGGCAGGCTTTGATGGGCTGCCAGCTGAGTTATTTAATACCGGCGGCGAAGATTTTGTTAGGAGTATGCACCAACTTTTATGCAAGATATGGTCCGATGAACGCTGTTTGCGCCAACTACCACGGAATAAGTCTTCTTTCCATCGGATATAAGATTCTGTCGCGCGTATTGTGTAAGATTATGGAGGCTTCGAAAAGCAGAAGGTTCTATGTTCGTCTGTTTATACGTTTTTTTTTTTGCTTTGTCGTATACTCACCGGTCTCTCCGTCAATTGTGGACCGATTTTGAAATTTAATTTTTTGTTTGAAACCGGCTTCAAAACAAAGAGGCACTAAAATCCGTCACTAAAAAACGAAAAATAACTAAATTTCTGATTTAATTAAAAATACAAAATAATTGTTATAGGCTTCAACTGATCTGTTTGAAGTCGGTGCCCAGCTAAAAAAAAAAAAAAAGAAAACACATCAATTTTCTTCAACAAAGTGTTTGCAAACAAAATACGTTGAGTTCGACATTAAGCGTATAATAGATGATCTCATTGGAGTTCATTTATTCCTGTATATTTTTTTAATTGTTATACAATTAGCTTATTGTCCTAAGGACAGATTGCCAATAAAAATTTGAAAAAAAAAAAAAAAAAGTTCGACATTCTAAATAAGTCGAGATCCAGTGTAGAAAATCCAAATGAAACTCTAGAAGCTTGTTATGAGATTTTCACTGTCAAACGCCTTACTAAAGTCATTGTAAATCATTGGCAAAGGCTACATTGATTAGAGAAGTTTGTCGAGACCGATTTCCTTTTAATAAAAACATGCTGCAGAACACCCCCACCCCTCTAATTTTAAAAAAAAATTGCTTAAAAATTTATTTTAATAAATTTTTTCGCACTTTCATATAATTTTCTTAGTTTTATTTAAATATTTTTGTTTTACTGAATTAGTGGCAATAATTTGTAGATGTGTTCTAAGAGTCCTAAGCACTTTTGATTACTTAGTTACTTACTGAAATGGCCGTCTACCGGTGATGGCCGCATTTAGGAAGGCGCGCCAGCCTCCATAATCTTGTGCGCACTGGCGCCAGTTTTTCTGAATGTCAAGTACGGAGAGATCTCTCCATACCTGGTCATTTCAACGCGTGCCCGGTCGTCCTCTATTTCGGCGTCCTCCAATAAAGTTTAAGCCCACCATATAAACCATGCGTGCTGGAGCTCTTTCATCTATTCGAATGAGGCGACCACCCCAGTGCAGCCGCTGGAATTTTATGCGCTGGACAATGACAACCTTATCGAATAGCTCGTACAGCTCGCGATTCATGCGGGACCTAAACTCCTCCCCAACTCTAATAGGACCAAAGATCCTGCGAAGAATCTTCCTCTCGAAGACTTCCAACGCTATTTCATCTGAATTAATCACGGTCCATGCCACTGCGCCATACAATAAGACCGGTACTATATCAGCGAATTATAGATTTTGATTTTTGTCTTTCAAGAAGGGGCTTTACTTTTTATTTACTTGCCCAATTAAGCATCTGTTTGCAAGGGTGATTCTCCGCCTGATCTCCAAGCTGACATTGTTGTTGCTGGTTATCTCACACCAAGACAGACGAAGTCGAAAAACTTCGATCGTATCGGCATGTCGAAAGCGGCTTTATAATCGACAAATAGGTGATGCATGGCTTTGTTAAACTTACGGGTCTTTCGCAAGATTTGGCGTAATCCGGATATTTGGTCACAGGTCGACATTTTTGGTAGAACCCACACTGATATGATCCTATCAGTGAGTCCGTATATGGCTGCAGCCTATTACACAGTACGCGCGACAGAATCTTACATCCGATGCAAAGAAGAACGAAAGAGAACACTGAGATTCGTGTCATTGGGTATGCGTTCATCGGACCATATCTTGTATAAAAGTTGGTGCATACTTCTAAACAACTCTTCGCATGCAGCCTTAAATAACTCAGCTGGCAGTCCATAAGAGCCTGCCGCTTTGTTATTTTTCAGTTTTTTAATAAATGACTCGAGCTCGTTATAGTCCGGTGGCGCTACAATAGTGCCATCGTTTATTGGTGGTTTCGGTGTTATTTCTCTATCGGCGGAATTGTGCACTTTAATGCCTCCGAGTAGGTTGGAAGAATGACTCCTCCATAATCTCAGTGATTCCTGTTCATCCGTTACCATATTTCTATTGTCATTCTTACAGAAAGATACTCCGGGTTTAAAACCTTCAGTCAGATACACCTTTTGATAAAATTTTCGAGCTTTATTTCTCTCACGTAACATCTCAACGTCCTCAAACTCCCGCCTTCCTTGCTTCTTTTTCTTGCGTCTGAAAAGGCGTTTCTCCTCTCTCCGTTTCTCTCGATATCGCTCTCTAACAGCTCGCGTTGCTCCCGTCTGCAGAGTTTGCTGATAGGAAGCGTTCTTCTCTGCAGTAGCATTGCAACACTCCTCGTCGTACCAAGAATTCTTCACAGGTTTTGTATAACGAATGACATCCTTGGCAGCCCTATCCATGGAGCGGGTGATATGTTTCCACTGCTTGAGAAAACGGAATGGTTTCCCGGAGCAGTCGGGAGAGTGTGTTTGAAAAGGCTTTGGCGGCCTGTTCTGCTCTCCTGCTCCTGTTCGCCTCTCCTATTTTGACCAAACTTAACAGGATAAATTCTCCCAGCCCCATTAACATGTTTACTAAATTTCATCTCAGTACCTCAAATGGAGTTAATAGTTCAAAATAATTATGTGCGCAATAATCCTAAAAGCTTTTTAAGCTTTGTCAATATTAAGCGTAAAAATACAGCAAGTTCCGCAAAGTTTCATCTTGATAGTAATGAAGCATACTCTAATTCTCAGATATCGGATTTGTTTGCTTTTTTCTTTCAATCTACCTATACTAATTTTTCTTCTAACTGTACAACATCTTATCCTATCCTACGACTTTATTTCATCTATTTTAATAACCATTTATGATGTGCTAATTTCTCTTAAATCTATTAAATTTTCATGAATCCCTGGCCCTGATAATATTCCTAGTTGTATACTAAAACAATGTGCCAGCTCTATTTGTGCTCCATTGTCTTTTCTTTTTAAACTTTCTTTAAAACAAAGTAAATTCCCAATTCTTTGGAAACAATCTTTTATTATCCCTTTACACAAGAAGGGCAGTAAGTCTGATGTCTCAAATTATAGAGGTATTGCTAAACTAAGTGTTATACCTAAATAATTTGAACAAATTATCACTGATCAATTGCAACGATCGGTTATGTCATTAGTTAGTCCTTTGCAACATGGATTTGTTAAAGGCCGATCCATTTGTACCAATCTTTTAGAATGCACTTCTATCGTAAATAAAGGTTTTGTGTCTGGCCGCCAGACTGATATTATTTACACAGATTTTAGCAAAGCTTTTGACAATGTATGTCACAGTCACCTTATTCATAAACTAAAAGCTTTTGGATTTCCCCATTATTTTGTAAATTGGACACAGTCCTACCTTATAGGAAGATCTCGAAAAGTCTTATTTAACAATTGCTTGTCTAAATCTATAGATATCTCTTCTGGTGTTCTACAAGGTCATCTTGGGCCATTGCTCCTTGTTTTATTCATAAATAATCTCCCATTGGCAATAAATCTTTTATTATGACCTTTTATTATGACCTACTTTCTGGGTGTCCATAACCTTAGTGGGGATATTTGTATTAAAATTTTAGACGTTCTTATTGACCCTAAATTAAGCTATAACAATCATTTTGTGTTCATGGTTAATCAAGCTAAAGGTGTTCTTGGCTTTATTAAGCGGTGGTCTAAGGAATTTAATGACCCTTATACTACTAAACTTCTATACACATCACTTGTTTGTCCGATCTTGGAATTAGCATCGTGTGTTTGGAACCCACATTATGTAATTCACCAAGATCGTATCGAGTCTGTTCAAAAACAGTTTCTATTATTCGCTCTCAGAAACCTCAATTGGGCTTCTGATGTACATCTCCCTTCATATAATGATCGGCTGAAACTTATTGATCTTCCAACTCTATCTGCTCAATGCTCTCTGTCGTTTTCCTTCACAAGATTCTTTGTGGGGAAGTCGATTCTCCTTATTTACTTCAATCTTTATCTTTAAATGTTCCCTCTAGCTTCAAGCGAAACTATGTGCCTTTATGATCTTCATTTGCTTGCCACGATTCACTTCGGTCTCTCTGCTATACCTGTACCTATATAAAAATTCTCATTTAAAAAAAAGTGTCTTTTACTCTGTATTTCAATAATTTGTAATTTCATTTTTCCTTTTTAATCTTTTGATTTGTAATTGCGACTGTTGGACCAATCCATGGATGTGAGTCTAGGCCCAGTCGGTCAACTGGGCGAGTGAAATTGTTCATGCTTTGTAAATATGTGGTCGTGTCAGGTAAGCAATCGGTCTAGCTATATCCTTAAACACTTAGCTTTATCTGCTTGCGGTAATGGTTGTTTCTGTAGACTGACGAACATGTGCCTCTCCCAAGGGCAACTTTCATTCATCATGTATCTAGCAATGGCTTAGGATTGTTTAGTTAGCAATTTACTGGTTTCAGTATCTGGAGGAAGATGTGCTTACGGACCAAGCATTGCATTATACGCTACTAGGCGTAGAGCATTTAGAAAGTGTGACAAACGCGTCATTTGTTGGATCGCCCTACGAAAATGTAAGCCATACTTCCACACCATTTTCGGGTCCATCAGGGGTGAAGAAACGAAAGGCTCCGCAAAACGAGACAAATGAACTCCTGCGGGAATTTTTGGACAACCGACCGAAATCATTCGATTTTATTGTACAAAAGCCAGCTATTCAGCATCTATTGATTCGATGGAATCAACGGTTCTGCTGAAAGTAGCTCAGATTGTTGGTGAAGAAGAAATTGGTTGGGCTGAGCAACAACCTGAGAATTGATGAAGAAAATTAAAATTTAATTGTACAGGCGTACGACTTCTACTATAGTGACTTTGAAGATATCGACTGGATTCCAAATGAAGCATCGTCGGACGAAGAATTGGTGGTCAACGTTGAGTTTCATGAAAGCTACGATGACGATGAGATAAGCGATGATGAGATTACTGATCCAGAGGAATCTGACTGGAATGCCACTATAAATCTGCTTAGGCCAGGCTGAACGTATACATCGAAAGATGCCACTACATGGGCTAAAAATCCGCTGCTCGTTACCCAAACACGACTGCACAATGAACTACGAGAAACTGGTAAGCATTCAAAACTCAATATTCGTGTTCTCCTTTCTTATTTCTCTTTTATTTCAGTTTCTTGTTCGGTAGGAGACCCAACCAATAAAAATTTGCTGACACGTCGCCATACAATGCCCTTATTTTTACTGATGTTATGAAAAATATATTACTACGTCATACAAATATAAAGAGGCATGCACTAGCAGCGATTTGGAGCGCTAAGAATCCAAGTAAACCAGTTCAGCAGTGGATAGACGTCGATGTTGTTGAGTTTGATTCCATGACCAATAATTAGAAGAGCTTTGGGCACCAGAAGCACCACCGATTTATCGCGCTTCGCTTAGCCGGAATCGCTTCAAATTAATTTTGCGGACCAATCGATTCGATAATGGACATACACGAACTGAACGGCTAGCGACAGACAAAGGTGCTCCTATTTCCGAATTGTGGATATTGCTTAATGCATCGTTGAAAGCCAACTACAAGCCGCACGCATGCATTACAATAGACGAACAATTATTTCCGTATTGAGGCCGCGTTTCTTTAAAACAGAACATTCCATCAAAACCTGCAAAATATGGAATAAAAGATTGGTAGGCCACCGAATCTGCCACTCATTATCCTCTAAGAAGAGATATATACTATTTCCGTGACAAGTGACGAAACTTGGATATAAGTGTATGAGCCCGAAACAAAACA
The DNA here is from genome assembly GCA_035044805.1 of Leucophenga maculata. Taxonomy (NCBI): domain Eukaryota; kingdom Metazoa; phylum Arthropoda; class Insecta; order Diptera; family Drosophilidae; genus Leucophenga; species Leucophenga maculata. Next base: position 564,610 of record JAWNNP010001156.1, on the reverse strand, counting down.
ACAGTCGACCGTCTGGGTCTTTCAAGACGAGGAAAATTCAACAAAAGTAACTCGATCGAAGCAAATGATCGCGTGTTTCTCCTCGAAATGCGGACATGTTGTAACCATGCCACTTGTGGAAGAAAGGAGGTCAATCTTGAATGGTATGCAACCATTTGTTTGCATGAAGTGTTCGATGAACTGAGGAGAATCAACCGACGAAAGACGAATCATACTTTATCACGACAATGCGAGCTCTCAAAATTGATGAGTCATCCGGCGTACAGACCTGACTTCTTTGTTTTGGAGGTATCTCTTTTGAGTGGCAAAGCTGCTTCACAAAATGGTTCCAGCGAATGCAAAAGTGTATCGATCCTAATGGTGAATATTTTGAAAAACAATAAAGCGATTTTTTCTCATAAACTACCAGCTAGAAATATATATAGCAGCCCTCGTATTGATATGTCCATTGCTTCAAGGACGAAGTTGAAAACACGGTGAAGTTGTTCCGAAGTGCCATGACTTTTACGAAACCGAAAATGCCACTTCGAAGAACTCTGAGAAACGCTTTCTATTTGCAGAATCACGGTCAAAATTATTCTTTCCATCATCATACTCAGGGCGGGAAGAAGGGTAATCGGCATGTATGCTGATTTTCGGGATTGATTTGTTGGCAAAGACATTTCATTAAGCGACTCGAGACATGCTTGAATCACTCCACTCCTGAATTCTGATGTCAGATCTAACGGCACAAAATTGTTCTTCTAGTTTTTGACAAAGACCTCTCCTGACTGGAATAGCAGCAGCCACTTGAAGGATTCTTTATTGGAACTATCGGGTTAGCCTGTTTCTTAAAACAACTCGTTGGAGATAGTAGTTCATCAGGAAAAGCACTGGCCGGAATGTGGGTAGATATGGACTTCTTCGTTCCTAGCAATAGCATTTTGAAGACGCTTCGCCAATCTTTTGTAGATTTTGTGGACACGTTTATCACCCATAATTGCTTACTCTCATCTAACCCTTAATTTCTATCGTAACAGTTAGTTCTTGTTGGAGGTAGTTGAACCGCCCGGAAGCTAGAAAATGATGAGTCTTCGGAGTAGAAAATTTGGCAGTCTGTCTTAAGTTTTCCCTGCAAATATTTCTAGCATCATCAGTTCCCTATCGACATTTAAATTTATTTTTTTATTTAACTCAGACTTAAAAGCCTCAACGGAAGAGCCAGCTGAAAGAATACTTTGTCTTTACGGCAATTAATTACGGCAATTGCTCCCACAAAATACTCACAGGGTTCTTGAGCTGGTGTGCCCCAAGATAGCGTACTCGGCCCCATGCTATACGTGCTATACACATCAGATATCCCAATCAACCACAACCTCACAACATCAACATTTGCTGACGATACTGCAATATTAAGCAATCCCGATGCCCAATACAAGCTACAAATCGACTTGCAGATCACCTCACCCATCTCGAAGAGTGGCTGGGCAACTGGCGGATAAAAGTCAATGAACAAAAAAGTAAACACGTTACATTCACGCTCAATAGAGGTACTTGCCCTACGCTAACTCTGAACAATATTACGATCCCACAGGCCAATGAGGTCATGTATCTCGGCATTCATCTCGAAAGACGACCACATACCGCAAACACATTGAAGCGAAGAAAACACAAATTAAGCTGAAGGCCAACATTAGAAGGTGTTGCTTTATAGCACAGTAATGAAGCCTATTTGGACATACGTATCCCAGCTATGGGGCAATGCAAGCGCCAGCAATGTGGAAATAATTCAAAGAGTTCAATCTAAAATTCTTAGAACAATAACTGGTGCACCATGGTACATTCGAAACGATTGTATTCACAGAGATCTGAATATCCCAACTGTGCAGTCTGAAATAGCTCGAACAAAACGAAACTATTCTCAAAAACTCATCTATCACCCAAACCCGCTCACAAGAGCTCTCACTCAACAAAATAACACAACGCGACTCAGGAGAAATGACCTCCCAAGCTCAGTGTTAAGTTCTTAGAGCCGCTGTAAATTACTAGCCTCCATCTGGATGGCTAGTACATATTATAAGTTTAGATTTAAGAATTTATTGTTAATTATTGTTAGTCCTAAGAAAAGAAGATACAATAAATAAGAAAAAAGTAGGAAAAAAAAAAACCGCAATTAGTGCAAAGTGCAAGGTGCTAGGACTGGCAGGTGAACAGAAGCGAGTTCGAATAGCATTTCAACAGAGACGTGCTGTGTTGTATGAGTGGAACGTTGAACCGCCAGTTAAGTGGCGGTTCAACTTTTTGCCGGTTAATCTCGAGCTCAGGCAACCATTCTTCAGCTGGGTTAGAATCCATTATTTGACATTTCAGCTATAAGTAATTAGTTTTAAGTTTAATTAATTTCATGGGTAAAAGAGAAAAGAAATTAGTAATAATGGGATAGGAACAAAACTAACTAATACCAATTTCTTTTTTAAATTAAAATTTAATTACAACAACAGTTCAATTAAAAATGTTGTCTATATTTGAGCTGAAAAAGCCATCAGTCTGCACTCTTAATTGCATTTAATTTAAGGTTTCACGCAAATGTATAAAACAAATCAATATAATAAGATTTTATAACATGAAATTTGGCGATTGGAGCAACTAATGCAATTGACTTCATTTTGCATTTCACTATTGACAGAAGGACAATAGCTGCAGTTTATTATTTGTACAAGAGTCCCTTTATAGACTAAAAAAGTTCAACGGGAGACAAAAGAAAGAAATTTGCGGCAGTTTAGGAATGTCGTGCGCTCGGGTTATACGCGCTTCTTTGCTGCTAGTCCTACTGCATCCTGTGGTGGCCAATGATGTGGCTCATATTTTGGTTAAACTTATGTGCGCTGGACGAGCTCAAAGTTATGCCATAGTGAACAATCTACAGAGTAGCGAAGCTATCGAACAGTTTAATGAAATAATGCAGATTGTGCGTAAAGAGGTGCCCTATGCAGCAGTGCAGCACTATGCACAGCGCAAGGCATTCATTGGCGGTAAAGTTCAACTTAAAGTACTATTCATTGAACGTGCAGTCGATATATACGGCATGTAAGTGCGCACAAATGTTGATTGATTGTAGTTAATATTGAGTTTACTTTGCAGTCAGGAGTTGCCGTTGCCCGGTGAGCTGCTACATCCGCAGCTGGAGCGACGCCATCTTATTGTGCTGCTTCATCGAAATGGCAACGCTGAGCCGGCCATGCATGATCAGCTGCAGCAAATCTTTGCACATTACCTACATACACACTATCAGCTCGATGTGAGTATCCTGCTGCAGCTAATTGGAGAAGCGGAATCGTTGACTCGATTGTATACCTTCTATCCCTACACGCGCCACGCCTGTCTAAACACATCTCCTGTGCGCATTTCACTACACTTGGCTTTGCGCAATCCCAAGCAAGTATTTCCCAAAAAGCTCGAGCAACTGCATGGTTGTTCTCTTAGTGTGGTGGTCTACAATTTCCCAGACTCTTTGCAAGTCGACTGGGATACTAATACACTTGTTAGCGGCTATGATGCAGCACTGCTACGGCTTCTCGCTGAGCGCTTGCATTTCAAACCGGATTTGGTACGCAATGAACCACCAAATATGGTAAAGGGCGATGTGTACGAAAATGGCAGCATAACAGGGTGTGTTGCAATGGTAATCGATTTTTCTTTATATAATTTTTTAACTTGAGTAAAGTTTTATTTGTTTCTTTCTTTTGAAATGATTAGCTGAAGGAACGCCGCGCAAATTTTTCGATTGGATTTTTGTCTAACAAACTAAGCCGTTGGAAGAACTTGGCCAACACCCATGCATATTTATATACAAATCACATGTATATCACACGAATTGGTGAGCGTTATACACCCGGCGAACTATGGTTGCTGCCCTACGATGTGCCCACATGGCTATTGATTCTATTGCTCATCAGTATCCGCCTCTGTTTCGAATGGGCTCAGCTCCGCTATCCAAGTTGCAGGCAACATCGGCGTCTTCAGTTGGCGCTTTGGCTACTGGCATACATGGTGTTCCGGAGTGCCTATGAAGGCATGGAGATTCGCCTTGCCCAAAGTCGACCAAATCGTCCTTTACCAGCGACACTGGCTCAGTTGCAAGAGCAAGGCTATCATTTACTCACCGATGATGGCGGTCTAAGGGATATTGCAGCTCTTGACGAGTTATATGTAAATGGACTTGTAGGTAGAAAGTCTGTAGAGTCATTGTTGAATAGTCTTTTGAAGCAATTCGAACACGAAAAAATAGTACATTTGGTTGCAAGCACTGATATTTCTTACTACATTGAGAGACATCGCGAATTCACAACACAAGTTCACCTCTTATCGGAAATATACAAATTCATTTCGCTTTGTGTTTACCTGCCACCTTTCTCCTACTTAGTGAATGCATTTAATTTCCATTTGCTAAGATTTGCAGAAGTTGGATTTCTAAAAAAACCTGGTCATTTTCATTTTGGAAAGCTAAATGCTGGAGCAGATTTCACATCGAATGTTCTTACAAAATGGTCGAAGCGTTATGGAAAAGTGGAGCCTATTTCATATGAGTTCATTAAGTGGATGCTTTGGTGTACGTCAATTCTTAACACTGTTGCAACTTTGATGCTTTTCGTCGAAATATTTCTGGGTAGAAGAACAGCCAAGAAACATTTTTAAATGTCATTATTATCGAGATTAAAAAGTATTTTTAAATGTGATCTAAATAGTGAATTGAGATTTAGAGCACCATTTCTATGTAAAGTGTTTTTTATTTTTTATTTTATTTCTACATATTAAACTTAACAAAAAGTCTTAAGGCCTGTTGTCGCATACAATACATACAAGTATACAATTGAAATTTCAGTGGGGGGGTAGCCGCATAGAACCGAAATTGAACTGAAACTAAATGTCATTTTTCATCACTTAACATTTTTATTCAGTGTTGTATTGTGTTGTTTTAATTGCACAAATGGCACAAATTCTCAAGCAACTGCAGCATATTTCATCTGTGTTGCTTTATTGCTAAACAAAAAGAAGAAAAAAAGTCCTCACAATTTGTATAAAAGACGACAAGAAGAAGGTGTACAAAACATTTTGATTGACCGGCACCTCATCGACGATACGATGATACAAAGTTCAAAGAGTATTTTCGATACACGATGTTAAAAATGACATCGAAGGTATCCCAACAACTTGGAAGCCCAATCGAATCTCTGCACACCACAAATTGTGCATCACGCAACCGGCGAAACTTTTTGATCGTTGGTGTTTTAATATAGAATACATTATTCCACAATTGGTCTCATTGTTGAAAAATGTTTTTCATCAATAATAAGTCGTTTCATGGCCAAAGCGATGCCAACTCCAGCCACCATCTAATTTAAACAAAAATCGCTGATTACAGTTCAAAATGGAATTATCCGAATGTGTGTGGATCATTTGCCTTGACCGAATCGATGATGAAGCCGTATCCAAGAGTCCAATTGCTACATGATGGAACAAAGGCAGTTTACAATTATCGACACAGTCGGGGAAGAAGAACAACGGAAAATTGCTTCGGTATAATATCGGCTTATTTCCGAATTTTCTTCACGGCAATTAATACCACCCCAGAGAAGATTGACAAAATTATTCTGTCTTCACAATATGATGCGCGATGAAAAATTTCCAGTATAATCGTCCGACAATATCACATTGCCAACCGAAAATCTTATTGGAGTAGCAAGCGCAATTGGAAGACCAACAACTCAAGGAGCGTCGATTCGAGTTCAATTTAAAAACTATTTTAATGGAGCTGGTGCAGTGCAATGGCAACTAAATATGGTTGGTTCTATATTTTCATTGTATTTATAATTGAAAAATTTAAAACCTGAACTCAAAACAGTAATGTTTTCCGTAGTATGCCTGTACAATTAAATTTTAATTTTCTTCATCAGTCGTGATTTGAATCTCGTCGAGTGCAGTCGCATGCACGAAATAAATTATCGGCCACCTTTATTGTCTACAAAAACAACTATTGTTTAAATACCGTTCGAAGAAAAAAAACCGTTCTATTTCGATATGATGAGTGAACTTTCTGAGTGGAGTGAAGAAAGCGATGATAACTGGCAAACGGTTTTCATGCCTAAAATTGTTATAAAACGAAAACGGTTAATCGACTCACCTAAAAAAACTAAAAAAACAAAAACTTGCGACACTGTTTATCGAAACCGCTACTCTGATCTCGAAGTCGAAGATGATGAAAACAACAACGGAACTGAAGAAGAAATGGTTGCACCGCCTATGAATTCACCTACTACTGCTGACGACAGGAAGCTGTCTCAGAAGCCACCTCCAATTATCATACCACACGTTAAAAATGTAAGTAAAATGATGGCTAGTTTTAAAACTGTTATTCCTTTTAATGATTTTGTATTTAAGTCAACAAAAGATGATCAGGTTAGGTTAATGATAAAGTCAGTTGAATCTTACAGGATAATGATCAGGTACTTAGATGAAAAGAAAATAATATTTCATACGAACCAATTAAAAGAAGAGAGATCTTTTAGAGTCGTTTTTAAAAATTTACATGCCGCTACACCCACCGCTGGAATCAAGGAATGCTTAACGAATCATGGTCGATCGCCTTGAAATTGAAAATTTTCTACATTATAAATTCATGGATATCTTACTAATCTCGGAGACACACTTCACATCAAAACCTTTTTTCAAAATAAGAGGTTATGATCTCATAACAGCAAATCAACCGGACGATAGAGCACATGCAGGTAGCGCAATTCTGGTTAAATCCTACTAATATTATAAATGCGAAAGTTTGTATGTATGGATGTTCCTCTCTTACGGCCAAACCGCTCAACCAATTCGTCTGAATTTTGGAATAGAGATTGATGGGATGATGGAAAAGAACATAGGCTATGTTTTGACAAAATCGGTGGGGGCGTTGCCCCACCCCCCATATAAGCGATATTTAAAATTTGTCATATCTTTGCATCCATTTAAGGTACAGAGATGAAATTTGGTATACATGTTAAGAGGATGAGGAGAAGTCAACCTGTTAAGTTTGGACAAAATCGGAGGGGCGTTGCCCCACACTACCCGAAGTCGCGGATAAAAGCTAGTCAAATATAAAATATGAAGAATTGGAAGCTTTTAGGACAACTTCATTACAAGCTGCATTAATAAAAGTTAAAACGGTGACAGGAGATTTTGTTATCTCAGCAGTTTACCTTCCTCCACGCTATAGACTGCTGAACGCAAATTTCAAAAACTTTTTCGACAAACTTGGTCAAAAGTTTATAGCTGGAGGTGACTTTAACGCCAAACACCCTTGGTGGGGCTCTCGGATTATTAATCCAAAAGGTCGGGAACTCTACAAATGTATTACTGAGTACCATCTCAATACCTTATCAACAGGTACTCCAACTTATTGGCCCTCTGATACCCAGAAGATTCCTGATCTACTAGACTTCTGCGTATGTGAAGGGATCCCTTCAAATATTTTGAGCATAATGACATGTGACGATCTAAGTTCAGATCACTCTGCATTCTTGGTTATTATATAAACTTAAAAAAGCACTCCCAACTCCATTTTATTTGACGTTGAAATCTTTTCTTAACCAAAGGAATTTTTATGTGAAAGTCAAAGATTCAGATATATTTTCAATTAAAGCCGATATACCTCAGGGAAGTGTACTAGGACCAATTCTATACACAATCTATACAGCAGATATGCCCGTAAATGACGATGTTACTGTGGCAACCTATGCAGACGACACCGCTATTCTAGCTACTGCAAACAATACTGTTGATGCTTCTAACATTCTCCAAGATCAACTAAATTTAATGCAAGATTGGTTGAACAAATGGAGTATTAAGATGAACGCAAACAAATCACATCACATAACGTTTACGAATAGAAGACAGGATTGTCCTAGAGTCACAGTTAATCAATCACTTATTCCTGTTACCGACTGTGTTAACTATCTTGGAATGAAGCTAGACCGAAGAGTGACATATAAGCTGCATATCCAAGCTAAGGCTCAACAGCTTAAACAAAAAACCAGAAGGTTGTACTGGCTGATCAATCCAAAATCTAAACTAAGCTTACAAAATAAAGTTACTTACTTACTTAAATGGCCGTCAACCGGTCATGGCCGCGTCCAGGAAAACGTGCCAGCCTCCATAGTCTAGTGCGCGCTGGCGCCAGTCGTTTTGAATGCCAAGTACGGAGAGATCTCTCCATACCTGTTCATTCTATCGAGTGCCCGGTCGTCCTCTATTTCGGCGTCCACCAATAAAATTTGGGCCCCCCATGTAAGCCATGCGTGCTGGAGCTCTTTCATCCATTCGAATGAGGTGCCCACCCCAGTGCAGCCGCTGGAATTTCATGCGCTGGACTATGTCAACCTCATCGAATAGCTCGTACAACTCGCGGTTCATACGGGACCTAAACTCGTCGCCGACTCTAATAGGACCGAAAATCCCGCGAAGAATCTTCCTCTCGAAGACTTCCTGTCGCATCCTACTTAATCACGGTCCATGCCTCTGTGCCATACAATAGGATTGGGAGTATTAACGTCTTGTAGATCTTTATTTCTCATTTGCTTGCTCAGCCCAAAAAAGCATCGGTTTACAAGCGTGATTCTTCGCCTGATCTTTAGGCTGACGTTGTTGTTGCTGTTTATCTCTGTCCCAAGATAGACGAAGTTTTCTACAACACTGAAGTTAAAATTCGTCACTGACCGTCCCAGACGCGATGGCGGCGTGCGAGAAGACATTAAGTACTTCGTCTTGCCCTCATTCACCGCTAGGCCCATGAGACGAGACTGGTTGTCAATCTCTGAGAACGCCTTGCTCGCCATTTCTGCGTACCGATGATATCGATATCATTGGCGTAAGCAAGCAGCATCACTTCCTTTTGGAAGATCGAGCCCAAAATACTCTGTATGTACGGGTACTGGCGTATGATGTATTCCATCAGCAGATTGAAAAATTCGCACGACAGAGCATCGCCATGCCTGAAACCTCTTTTGCTATCAAAGGAGTCGGAAAGGTTTTTCCTCACTCTGACAACGCTTTGTGTGTTACATAGCGTCGTCATGCAAAGACGAAAAATCTTTGTCGGGATACCTAGTGCAGACAGGGCGTCGAAAAACTTCGATCGTATCGGCGTGTCGAAAGCGGCTTTATAATCGACAAATAGGTGGTGGGTGTCTTGTTGAACTCACGGGTTTTTTCTAAGATTTGGCGTAATGTGAATATTTGGTCACTGGTCGACCTTTTTGGTCTGAAGCCACATAGCCACATCACATCAGCCATGTAGCCTTGTGGATGTTAAGGTGTTGAAATCTGGTACTACTAACAACCATGTTCCGACCTGCGGCGAATTCGTTTAGCCTTTCTCCATTGTTGGAGGTAGTGTCGTAAGGCTAAATTTTCCGACGGTTGGGCCTAAGATTCCTTCCTTTTCAATCTTGGCGTTAAAATAACCAAGTCCGATTTTGACATCGTGTTTGGGACAGAGCTCGTATAGACGTACCAAGCGCTCATAGAACTCATCTTTAGCATCGTCGTCTTTCACTTCCGTCGGGGCGTGCGCACAAGTCATGCTAATATAAATAAATTTAGCCTTGATACGTATCGCAGCTAGACGCTCGTCAACAGGCGTGAACCTAGAAGCGAGGCTTTGTTTAGAGCAACCCTGTCCTATCCATCGGATTTCTTGGATTGCGGTGATGTCAGCCTTGCATCTTTCGAGCACATCAACCAGCTGGATATTTGCACCATCCCAATTAAGGGTGCGCACATTCCAGGTGCATATCCTTAAATCGTGATCCTTATATCGATTGAGGGAGTCGTCATAGGGTTCCTTCCGAGGCTTCCTATTCGTATTCATTGGGGGTTTGATTTTTAAATGGGGCGGGTCCCAAGTCCAGCGCACCAACCCTTATTAAGGAGAGGGGGCCAATTCGCCTTCTCACGTTAACTCACCTCTGAACAGCTGTTCAGAAGCTACCCGGGAGATACGTGTCCTAGCGGACGTGTGAGTTGCTTTAACCGTTTGTAACAAGAATCATTGGCCATTCACAAGTTAATGGCAGTCAACAACTTTTCTCACAATGTGAACTTGAGCAAACGAGTCCAAATCTCTATGGTAGCTCTCTTTTGTGGGTAGCTCTAGCTCCCCGCAAAAGTTGTTCCCTAAATGATGAAACATATTTAAGAATAGGCCTTCAGAAACTTGATGCCGGGGTGGCAAATAATTTTGTAATTACCAGTGATTGTTTGCATCTCAATAATGGTAATTTGCGCCCAGTCATGTACAATGGGTCTGCATAATGCAAATAGCCGATCCACCGCGGGCTGTACCGGCTGGATGATTTGTCGGCACAACATCATAGCCCCGTGTTTTAAAATGAAATCGTTCAGCGAAATGTATCTCAGAAGGTAGAAGAATGTCCACTTTCTGCATTCCATAGAATAGTTCTAAGGCTTGGCAGCATTGATATTCAAAAGAGTGTTGCAACTTGAAGTAAATTGGATATTTGTTCAAGAAATTTATCGGTTTGTTTCATTTGACTTTCCATTAACATTTCAAGTCTCTTTAGTCTCTTATTGAGGGTGTTGTCAACATTATGCGTCTCTCGATTCTCAGGGATTGTTAAAGTCGCACGTCTCGCAATTGCAGCATAGCTTTGACCGGTTCATGTTTGTTTATTAGCATCTACAGTAGTTGGTAAGTTATTACCACTAAATACAGAGCTGGCAGTGGTTGACTGAAGTTGAATGTGTTCGTTTGTTACGTGTGCTCAGTTTGAATTTGTAACGGCTGGGCAACAGATTGGCGGAATAGCAACCCTGGAATGACAAGTCGAAGGGAGGCAGTCAAGATGGCCGGTGAGAATGGATGACTCTTGGAGGTACATATTTGGCATATTTGGCAATAGGAAAAGAAGGACGCATGGTTTTGGCGGTTAAGTGAAGCGACAAGAAAAAAAGTACAGCGGCAAAATTCAAAACAATAGAAACTACACAAGGTAAATGATCACTGGTACGCATTAGCAGCGTGGCACCGAGTGGCGTTATCCTGAACAGCGACTTGAAGTGTCTGCACCGGCGCCGGCAGCAACAGCGGTCGTATGCTCGGAACAACAGCAGCGACATTATCTTCGCAGGCGTGAACGAGGCGACAGCGTTGGAGCAACACCAGGCAGTGACGCCTACCATACAGACCACGTGAGGCCCGCAAGGAGTGGAAGGACATTCCGCCACCTGACTTAACGGTGGCGGAAGGTTTTTATAATATATAATTTATCGTCACAAGCCGAAATTGTTCCGCAAAGTCAACGAAGCGATTAATTAAATTTTAAATAAATTGCGACAACCCACAAAAGCGAATATTTGAATTAAGGAGGGTCAAGTACCCGATACGTGCACCCTACTTAAATTGAGGCAAGGTTGCCAGCTTTTATTCGACTAAAAGTCATTAACTGGAATCGATTAGCGTCGCGTGTATAACCGCAGCGCCATATTTGTTGATACCCTACCCCTGCTTTTGATCGAGTTTGCGGCATTATAACCTATTTGTAATCTTGTATTTTTTTTACTAATTCATTATTTATCGACTATCCGTTATTTAATACTCATGTTTACCTAACCTTATCTCAATGTATTATATTTATAAAGCAGATTAATTCTTTTAGAGACTTAAGTGTGAATATAAAGAAAAACAAGTAAGAAAATTACAGTCGGGCGTAATCGACTGTAAGAGGCCCTGTACCAGTACAGGTCGCCTAACAAACACATTAAATGTTTCCCGAGCTTATGACCAAGCTTATGACCACCTCTCACTGCACGAATAAGTGCCTTATAAAACATTTTTTTATGTATTAAAAGAAAAGAAGAAGAAAAGTAAGGAAAATTGCTTATAAAATCGACATTTATTATCTGATTTTGATGAGCTTTTTGGATCTATACTGGCATACTTATTTTTTTTTTTTTTTACCGATGAAATTTTTAGGCTTGTGGTGATTTAATGGGGATGGGGAGGGGAGCAGGCGTAAAAAAACGGGTCGAATATTAAAATTTTATATACACATCGCTCTTACTCTCTAGGCTGTATAATGGCTATTATTATACGTTTTTCCAAATACTGTCAGTTAGGCGACTCAGCCAATAATTTTTTTTTGTTGTAATAATGTTTTTCTTGTTTTAAGTAGTTTTTTTTTATTAAATCTTCCAATTTATAATATATTTAGTTATAAGAAAATAGGATAGATAAAATCTGTATTAAAAACTTGTTTATTGGCTGGAGGGCCGATAATGGAGAAGTCGCTCGATAGTAGCGGGTAGAAGGTAACACGTTTCAACGTAGCTTGATAAACTTCACATCCCTTGTATGATGTATTAGTGACATTATATACAGTTTTATTGTTTACACTGGGCTCCAAGTCTTCAAAAAAACATTGGCAGAGGTTTCTTAGCATTTGTCATGTTACGTGCTGTATGATTATTTCTTGCCAGCTCTTGCTCGATAAACTGTGTTGATGTTGAGTAGTGTAAGTTTTCAACAAGAATTCTGAAAGCTTTATCCTGCTTCAGCTGATAAGTGTGGTATATCACTTTTTGCAGGTCAAGAACTTTAACCAAAACACGGTACTTCTCACTCGAATTAACCATTACTCTTAATTTGCCATCTCGGTTTGATTTATAACCAAACGAATCCTTGCCTATATATTAATTAAAAAAATTACAACATGTCTTGAATATTATGCACAGATGGAATAAGTAGAGGTGGTGGCCTAGGTTCACTAGATGCACTTGCGACTACGCCGGATTCATCTCTAACTGTGGTTAAATCAGCATTTAAAGTTGAATCACGCACTTGGATTAATTAGTTCACCAATGGAACTCTCATTATCACTGTTATCATCAAGGACCGACCACACTTGTTGACATTAGATCAGAAACTACAATGTGAATGTAATTTCGGCAACAACAATAATCCAACATCAGTGCAAAACCTGTTCGCATTTCCTTTTTTTTCAAATAGTAGCTCCACAGATCCACCATCTACATCAGAAAACATTTATAAAATCATACAACTTTTACAATCAGCTTACATAATTCACTAAATATAATTATTATTAATTATCGTTCCAACATAATCACTAAAGTCTCTTCCATTAATATATTGATTAATTAATTCTAAGCTGTTTTTTTCTTTGTGATTAGTTTGCTTGTTATTAGTCACATAAGTAAAAGCTGAAGCCCAAGTAGCTATAGCTTTATTTCTGTTCTTTTGTAATTTGTTATTGCAACTGAACATATTGTAAATAAATAAATATTTGTCTTTAACAAAAATGCGAAAAAGTTTTCCATTTGATTTAAATTTTAGCTCTGTAACGGCTTTAATCATGTGGCAGCACTTGCACTGGCGCTAGCAATGCATATCCATTGTCGATCTCTTTCAACCGCACACTACTTTTGCTATGTACAAGAAAATTTGTACAGAACTAATTTACAATGGTTGCGTTGCGTTTTGAATGGCGAAAAACAGCCGCTACTAAATAAGAAGAAGACGAAATACGCAAAGTAGATGAATAAGAAGAAGCAGTAGTGCTGAGTACTTGTCACACGCAGTCTTCTCCAGCGTATTGTTTTTTTTTTATGCCAATATATATATATGTGTATTGTATATAGAGTGAAAAGTGTGTGTCGCGTGTGTGTTTATCAATGAAATAAATTCAAGTAATATATTAAGTATGCAAAAAGCGCCTAAACAAATTAGCGCTTAAGAAACGCGCATAGAAATCGATGCACATAAATGTCAAATCTGTAAATGCGGAAATTAAAAGCAAAGAAAAAGTAAAAGTGATTTTCGTGCTTTTGTGTGAAGCTTTGTGCGCGTTGTGTCAATGCATGAGTGTGTGTTTGTATGCGAATAACTGCAAAAAGCAGCAGCAAAAATAAATTGCAAAAGCAACAAAAATAAAAGTTACGCAAATTTGATAGAAATCTGCACCGCCATCGCCGCCGCATACGACTCCGCTCCTGTCACTGCTGCCAACAACATAAAACGAGGACACGCAAAGTGGCTGGTTCCACATAATACGAAACAGAACAACAGAAAAACGCTAACACGCCCGCCTGCTCGATTTATCGGCGCTCACAGCACTGAAACATCCGTAGCCAACGCAACGCTGACACATAGGTCACAGTCGCTGTTCAGCTGCACGCCTAACGCTTGCGATGAGCGTTGTGGGCGATAGCATCGCCTCATCGAATGGACCACGCGTCGTGACCATTTACAAAACCGAGACTGGCTTCGGATTCAACGTGCGGGGCCAGGTATCCGAGGGTGGTCAGCTACGTTCCATCAATGGCGAACTGTATGCACCGCTTCAACACGTCAGTGCAGTGCTGGAGAATGGCGCTGCCGAGAAGGCAGGCATCAAAAAGGGCGATCGCATACTCGAAGTGTAAGTGCATATGTACCCCGCTTCAAAACATTGAACCACCAACAGTCAGATCAGCTGTGATTCCTACTTATACTATATAACTACTAAAGAATAATAGCCAAAGAAAACTAACATGAATAATTTAGATTGGGATCAATGAGAAATATTTGTGGTTTCCCATGTCGCCAGCCACTTACGGTACATGCATATGCATGTGTAAAGTGTATGTACAGTGTTTGACCTCTTTTCAACTAATACCAACCCCCAGAACCCAATTCGGCGCGGTGTTGGCATAAGAAAAGTAGCCAGACTTATGCCGTCCTGTTTGCAGACGGTTTGGTTCACATTTGTTCCACTGCACTGTGGGGCCAAAACCAAAAAAACTACTGCGAGTTGGATTTCCGTTGTGCTAACATTTTGCAATGGGCTTTCATAAACCAAAACAAAGTAAGCCGAAAAATTTAATACAATTTTTCGATATCGCGCCTCATTTTGGAGAAATCGGAAAATTTGTATAATTTATCATAGTTTATTAAAGCAGAACATCCGTTAAATAGATATTACATATATACAATATTAAACAAATGTAGTTCATATTGGCTACCATGTACCTACTCTCCCCCATAAATTCGTGTATTCAGTCTTTTTATTTTAAATACTGTTTTTAATATTACTTCTTAACTAGAAATATTCCCTCTTCAAATTCTGAAAAAATTGTTCAATTTCCAATTGATACCCAAAACTTTATGAGACTCTCCTTTTATTGGTTGGCTTTGTCGTAATGCAGTTTGAAATTCACATAATGAGTTTTTGTATACCCTGTAACCGTATGGTGAAAAGTTGCAGAAGGAGAAGCATTGATAGTCCAGTCGAAAAAGACACGTTCGCCTGTTTGATCAACATAACCTTATTAATATTAAGATTATGTATTAAAAAAATGTAGCATCCTTATAAATCTGCCCCTCTGATTTTTTACATGAACATATTGTTATTAACTTAACAAGAAACGCTGAAATTGGTGTAAATTTTGTTAATTGAATTTAGTCACCATACAAATCTATTAAGATTCAAGGGGCTGCAAAGTATATCAAAGTAGAACACATTTGACTGTGTTCTGTTTTAATATTTTAGTTGAAACTAAAATTTAATATTGTTTAGATTAAATAATGCAACCCTCAAGACAAACAGGTATCATTGGCCGATACGAAGATTTAATACTCCATAAATATGTAAAATAAAGATATGTATGGGAGCTAGATTCTAAAACAATCAAAAATCTTGACTGAAATAATGAATATTTTTTTTTTTGGTAGTGGTTTAGAATAACGATCATTTTAAAAACAGGCCAAATAAATCAATAATTGTACAAATGTATTTACTTTATATCTTTAGAACCCAGAAAATCTACACCTGATAGCCGTTTAATATTCTCTAAGTCGATATGGCAAGACCAGATTTTAGTGTAACCAGTCTTACTGCCTTTTTCATGTAAATCATTTGTTAGAGTGTATAATTCCAAGGGGCGAAGAATACAAATATGTGTTAAAGAACATGCCACACCCACTATAATGAGGAATATAACGCACATAAACATACATTAATGATCATTTCGAACACTCTAGAGTCTAGACCATTAAAAACAAAGCAGGTTATTTAAAACTTTTCAATAAAAATATTATTTGTGCAATCATTATTAACCTAAATGTCGTCATTTCATATTTCTATGAACAAACGTTCCAAGTTTATGCGAAAAAGCTCGCATTAAAGGGAGTAGTGCAGTCTAATCAAAATATACGCCTACTAATCTTCTTTTGGTGCGTTATCAAAACGGAAATATTTCGTATTGTTTGTATGAAAGTGTTATATCCTAAAGTTCAGCACTTTATGACATACGAAATCTATCTCTTAAAAAAAAACATGCAGACGAACATAGAATATTCTGGTTTTTGAAGACGGTTAAAAAAATGACTAATGCACTTTTAATTTTAAAACTTTTCTTATTGAAATCATTTCTACTACTAGATTTTTACGAAGATTATTATAAATTGATACTTCTTAAATTCTTAAATTCAAATTTTTGAATTGATTTATGGTTGAAGAATATCATTTATTCATATAGCCAAGTTTATTTTATAAAAAAAGTTACTTTTAATTCCGAATCTAAAAATATATTGCAGACAATATTCATACTTACTTAGATGACCTTCAACCGTCGATCAGTTATTTCCGCATGCAGGAAGGTGTATTCCTGTGCGCGCTGGCGTCAGTTGTTCTGATTGCTAAGTATGCTGAAATCTATTCATAACTGGACATTCCAACGCACGCCCGGTCGTACTCTATTTCGTCGACTTCCAATCAAGTTTGGGCCACCGTATAGACCATGCATTGGAATGAGGTGACCAGCCCAGTGCAGCCGCTGGAATTTAATGAGTTGGACTATGTCTACCTCATCTAATAACTCATACGGCTCGCAGTTCATACGGGACCAAAACTCATCGCCGACTCTAATAGGAACAAAAATCCTGCGGGGATCTTCCTTTCAAAGACTTCCAATACCGTTTCGTCTGACCCAATCACGTTTCATGTTCCTACGCCGTTCAGTAAGACCGGAAGTTTTAGGGTCCTTGAATTCGTTTGCGTGATTCTTCGCCTGATCCCAGGCTGACGTTGTTGTTGCTGTTTATTTCGAATCCAAGACAGACAAAGTTTTCTACAACATTGAAGTTGAAATTCTCCATCGTCACTGACCGTCCAAGACGGGATGACAGCGTGCGAGAAGACACCAAGTACTTTGTCTTATACTCATTCACCGCTAGATCCATGAGCTTGAGACACTTTTTCAATCTCCGATAATATTAATATTATCCGTGTACGCGAGCAGCATCAATTCCTTTTGGAAGATCGAGCCCGACATATTCTGTATTTACGGGCACTGTCGCAGGATGTACTCCATCAGGGTATTTAAAAAATCGTATTACAGCACAAGACAATATTTATATTCCGATGTAATATTTATTTTGACTTATGGAATTTATTTTAGCCAAATTAAACTGTTTTCGCTCTTGAAAACCATTTTTCAAATCTATCTAAAAACAATAATTGTGGCCAATTTTAAAAGTAAGAAAATGCTCGACTTTTTATGCTCTTTCATAATTGGCCATGATTGTACTTAAATTTTTGGCTTCTACAAACTAAGTTAGAAAATAGGCTAAGAAAATACTATCAAAACGTTTGCGAGTTTTAAAACTTGTAGCGACACTTGTAACAGTGCGACACATAGATTGTACTATGCCGTGGGTTTAGCGGCTCAGCATGTTCACAACTCAGAGAATTTTTCATATATCGAATTAATAGCTAGAACTAATCTTCTCGTAAAATTTTATGTACTTTGAGGGTTCTCCAATGCTTCCTCTGCAAAGATACTTTGTATTTCATCCGACCCAATGTACTCCTTTACAAATATTCTTTGAGCAGTCTATAAAGAACATATTTCCGTATATGTGGCCCACTGTGTGCGTGTGTGGTGCTGTGTCTGTGTATGATGTATGCATGTATATGGACACTTGTCCGCTAGACAAACGCGCCCCAAAAACGTAAGCCACCCTTTTTATTATTTTTTTTTTTTTTTTTGTCGTTCAAAAAGCACACAACTTGACTCTCATTGTGCTGCTGCCGCTCCGGAGGCGAATCAATAAACTTTGCGGCGTTGTGTCGTCGGCGGTTCGACGGCAAGGTGGTGGATAGCAGCGCAACATGCCAAGGCACGGGCGTGGGCGCTAAAAGTGGGTGGTTGGCTGTTTGGAGTTTGTTGCCTGTGTTTGGTTTAGCTAACAATCACAACGACGAGCGAGGGTTGTCACTCAAAATTATTTTGCTGCAGCGGCGTCGTCGGCAACAACCTACGTGTCTTTCAATAGGTTCGTTCATTCGTTACCGCATTCTAACTAATTTGTCACGCCGACCCGACCCGACAGTGAATCGGACGACGGTCGCTACAGCAATGTGGACATATTTTATATGGCTTTGTTTACGCATATCTCTAATTAAAACGCTTGCACCAAAGTAGTCGCAATACGCGATTTTAATTTTTTTTTTTTTTTTTGTATCTTTGTATTAGCTATACATTCCCTCGCATTACCATCATCTTCCATTTGCATTTTGAGAAATTTGTGGTGTGGGATTTAAGGCCAACACGGCAAAAGTTCTATTAAATCCAATAAATACTCGTTTATTTATTTATTTTTACGGTTTTATTTTATTAGTTTTGCCATTTAGAAATGCCACAAAGCAAATAGCGAAGCAGTAGAGCGATAAATAGAGAAAAAGGAGGAGAAGAACATACAAAACAAATCGCTGCTAATGAGCTGAAAAATATGCGCACATACACCAAACTCCACTCCACCCTGCTTGGTTCACTTTGGATAAAAAAAAAACCGAGCAAGCAGACAACCGGCATTCCGGGGGCATTCTTGAACATACATACACACATACGAACATACAAACAACAGTATGCATGCATACAGTGTTAGCGAAAAGTAAACAGAACATTGCCTGATTATACTGGACAACAAATTAAATATAAACTGTGGAAGACTTTGTCTCCGATCTAAGAGCCTCTACATATTTTTTATAGTACCTTCTCTTCAAAACGGACTAACAATAATTTTTCTAATCTTAAAATCTGGTTGTGTATTAAACTGAGCCTCCCGTTGAAGACTTGATTAGTTACAGCGGCCCTAAGAGCACATCACAGGGCTGGCAGGTCATTTCTCCTGAGTCGTATTTGATTATTGTTAAGGGTTAGAGATCTTGCGAGTGGATTTGGGTGAGAATTGAGTTTGCATTCATAGTTCTGCTTGAATCTATTTTAGTTTTAACTGTTGGGATATTTAGATCTATGTTAATGTGAGTATTGCAAATATACCAGGGTCCACCAGTCAGTCTTAAGTATTTTTGATTGAATTCGTTGTACTATATTCACATTACTGGCACTTACATTGCCCCATTAATATGCCGAACGTCCAAACAGATTTTATTACTAAGTTGTATAGGAGGACTTTATAGTCCAAGCTTAGGGGGCGAATTTATAAGCTAGTTTAGGGTGTTGACTTTTATACACCAGTTGGCTAGCCACTTATCAAGAAGAGGTGGTCGGCTAGTCGTCTAGTTGCTTTAATTGGGCATCGAGATCTGTTAAAGATTGCTGTGTCATTGGATAATATGGTTGTTGTGTGTCTGTGAACCGTTGATATGTCTGATATGTACAGAATATATAACATAGGACCGAGAACGTTGGCTTGGGGTACACCAGATTTTATTTCAAACTCATGTGTTATGTTCTGAGCTATGAATCAAGAATTTTGTGTCTGTTTTGGGGAAGCAACTTTGTACATAAGTCCGTCGAGAACGCGATCAAATGTTTGTGCTACATCGAGAATGATTACGGAACTATATTGGCGGAGCTCAAACGCTGCACGAATCTCTGAAATCCAAATTGGTGAGTGGGAATGACGTTCTGCATGTGTGAGCTGATTTTTAGTTTGGATAGGAAGGATATTAGTCTTATGGGCCTACATGACGTTAACTTTGTTTTATCGTTTACGGGTTTTGTAATCATGACTATGTCCGATTTCTTCCACTAAATTTGAAAGTATTCGTATTTAAAAATCGTGTTAAATAACAAGTTGGCTGTGAAACTCCATGATCTTATTTTAGGGAAACAAATTTAGATCTGTAAACTTTTTGGAATGAAGCTGGGCTTTTATCGTTTTATGTAATTCATTAGTGTGGACTCTGAGTAATTCGTAGTCAAAATAGAGGAAAGAAGAAATGCGTTTGTTGACAGACTTGGCTAAAAAACATTTCTTAAATGGGTTGAAAAAACTACTGCTGTTTCTATGTCCAATGTGATCTCTAATGGGTGTGGAGACAATAGCTGATGGTTTAATGTCCGCTCGAACCTTCCATGGGAAACTTAGAGTTTGTTCGCTAAAGACGTTCAATATATCATGTCAGGGTAAGTTTCTTCTCGAGTTTAAGACCTTCGCATAGCTCACCTGAAGCAATCTTTAGTTTTTGCTTAGGGGTTGGATATCTGTGACACGACCATTCCCTTCAATACGACTATGCCGTAGTTGGTTGTGGTGTGGAGTGTTGAGCTGCAGCAGTGAGAACAGAACACAGGGCACTGACAGAGTTTTCAATAACCATTTCGTTATCTATTATTGGGTTCAGCTCAATATGACTGGCTATGCATTTTTTAAATGTATGTAGTGAGTTTATTGGGATACTTTTTAAGTTGAGGTATCTCCAGTAAACAAAAAAGAACTGAAGAATGATCTGATGAGAGATCAGCAAGAGATTCAGAAGATATTAAAAAATTAGAGCTTATCCGTGTTATTGAAAAATCAATTGGATCTGAAATTTTGATCGAAGTTGCATACCAATATGTTGCGGTACAGGGCGATACATAGTCAAGATTGTTTTTGGTATTTATAGCAGCTTTGTAAAGCTGCTTCACCTGCGGCTAGAAATCGGTCACCTACAGTGTTGGCAATAGTGTGAGATTGAACATTTATTGAGGTGGCTTTGAGATAATTAGTTCCAAATGCCTATAGAGAATGGTGTTTGATACGACTTCTAATGAGTTCGTGGAATAGAATGTATAACCTGGAATTTTGAAATTATATTTGTTCGTAAGATGTGTTTCTGCAAGAAGCATTACATCAATGTCTCTTTTTTTTCGAGAAAATTTAAAAGTTCGTTTTTGTGCCGAGAAACATTATTGGCATTCCATAGACATAAATTTATTTTTAGACAAGTCATTATTTGCTTTGTTGTGTTGCAAGCATCTGAATGAAAGTGTTTTGATTCCGCATCAGTTCTTGCATTGTGCGTTGCATAAATGCCATGAAATTCATCATGTTTTGTTTGTTGCATTGGTGCGCTCATGGATGGTGTTCTGTGCTTATGCAATACTGTACCAAGAATATTATTTCGAATACTTTCGAGAATACTAGCTGCAGGATTATTGGACGATAGGTCGTGATTTGTTCTTCAGGTTTCCAGGCCTTGATAACATCATAATATCAGCGCACTTATATAGAGAAAGGAAGTGGTAGATGCGAATCGAGCCCTTAAAAAAACCATTGTTAGAAACAGGAGTCCTTTTCTTGAATGTATTTTGGCTAATCTGCCTTGCCGTTTGTTTGGCACGGTTTTTATAAAAACTCCTCTAGTTCCGAAATTTTAGAAATTCTTGCAGTATCGAAGGTCTGAAAATGTATCGTCAAAAGATAAGCAAAAGCTGCAGTCTTGTCTCTATTTAATGTGCACCACCCAATTTTCTTATATTGGGAAATACATTTTATTGCTTATTGGAAAATATTGTTCTTATTTCTTGATTTTAGTCTACGAATTATGTAGTGTAGTGAAATAAATTGAAAATAATTTTTAACAGGCGTGAGGTCATTTTTACATTAAAAAATATGTGCTTGCATTTATTTTCAATGTGATGGGAGAAACTATAGCAAAAACTTTTTTAATACCATAGATTTGAAGAGCAATAAAGACACGTGTTTCGATTGCGGTTTCAAAATCTCATCAGTCCTCTTGGCTGTGACAATGCAAATTTACGACTTTACGAAACTGTATTCACGAAAATAGTTTAGAGTATCTTAACATTGTATAAAACAAAGTCACTTTTTCTGTCCCTATATCCCTATGTATGCTTAAATCTTTAAAACTACTAAACGGATTTTGATGCGCTTTTTTTTTAATAGATAGAGTGATTGAAGACGAAGGTTTATATGTATAATAACATCCATTAAATAGTGGAGAAATACTATTATTTTTGAGGTTTCTTATGTGATGTCGTAAATAGTTACATTTTTTCCGCTTACATTGCAAACGCAGGCTGAACGCTACGAGATTTATCAAAATAATGTACTAAGTATTGTAGTAAACCGAATAACCTCGGAGATTAGAACAGCGTTCGAATTTCGCGAATACTGTTCCGCAATCTTTCTCGATGTAGCCCAAGCATTCGACCGCGTTTGGCTTGATGGACTTAAGTATAAAATAAAAGTATTGCTTCCCCAAAATACTCACAAAACTCTAGAATCATACCTCAGCAATAGAGTATTCACGGTACATCAGAATGACTACATAACACAGGAGTCTGAAATCAAAGCTGGAGTACCCCAAGGCAGCGTTCTCGGTCCTATGTTATATGTTCTATACACATCAGACATACCAACGGATCACAGACTTACATTATCCACATTTGCTGATGACACAGCCATATTAAGTAGATCTAGATGCCCAATATGAGCAACCAGACTACTAGCAGATCATCTCATTCTTCTCGAGGAGTGGCTAGCTAACTGGCGTATAAAAGTTAATGAGAAAAAAAGCAAACACGTCACATTCACTCTAAACAGAGGTACTTGTCCATCGCTGACTCTAAACAACATTGTGATCCCACAGGCCAATGACGTCGTGCATCTCGGTATTCATCTCGAAAGACGGCTCACTTATCGTAAACATATTGAAGCCAAAAAAACACAGATAAAGCTAAAAGCCAACTCCCTACACTGGCTCATAAATCCGCGGTCCCCCTTAAGCTTGGACTACAAATTGCTTCTTTACAACTCCGTAATAAAGCCTATTTGGACGTACGGTTCACAGTTATGGGGCAATGCGAGTTCCAGTAACGTGGATATAATTCAAAGAGCTCAATCAAAAATACTTAGAACTCTCACCGGAGCACCTTGGTATATTCGCAATGCTAACATTCACAATGATCTTAACATCCCAACTGTTAAAACTGAAATAGATCGATTCAAGCAGACCTATGAATGTAAACTCAATTCTCACCCTAATCCACTCGCACGATCTCTAACACTACTACATATACAAACACGACTCAGGAGAAATGCCCTCCCAGCCCTGTGAAGTGCTCTTAGGGCCGCTGTAACAACATAAGTCTCCAACCGGGGGGCTTTGTGTAATACACAACTAGATTTAAGATTTGATAAATTATTGTTAGTCTCTTATCAAGAGAAGATTCAATAAAAAAACACATTTAAAAAAAAAAAAAAGTATTGTAGACATTGAAAAGGTCTACATATAATATATATAACAAGAAAGCTGTGAACGTTGTATATAAAGACATTCTGTAATATATTAATTGTTGTAAAAATAAAATAAATAGGTAAAAATGTAAAAAGTAAATATGTAGATATTCCAAAGATATCAGGAAATCTTCATGGTATAGGGAAACGGGGAATTGTTTTACTCCAAATTTAACGCGTGCGGGCCACGGGCAGTAATGAATAAATGAAAACTACTGGATCGATTTTAATAATTTTTTCAGTGAGTGACATAGGCTATATATTTTATACCCGTGCGAAGCCGGAGCGGGGCGCTAGTAGTGCTGTAAAATCAAAGGATAACAAAATTTGCAGCTTATGCATAAAAGCTAATCTAACTTTTATAGAAATAAAATTGAAAAATGAGCTGTTCACAAAAATAGAAGTACTAAGAAGAAAAAAAGACAACTCAAGTGGAACTTCACATTACATGTATCTGATGGTTAATATTTGTAGTAAAGCCTTTATTGTCTAATACTGTCATGCATCGACTTGGCATAAGGTTAATAATATCTTTGCAACGCTTTATCGAAATTTGAGCCCATGTCTCTTGAATCATTTTCCAAAATTGTGCTCTGTTTGAAGGATTTGCTACGATTCGTTAGACATCTCCCCATAAATTTTCTATAGCATTAAATTTCGGAGACTGATTTGATTGTATCTCACATTGATATTTTGATATGCAAACCTTCACTTAGCTAATTTACTACTGTGTGTAGATTATTGTCCTGTTGAACGTTCATTTAAGAGTCATTTACCAAGTGGCAAATGTAAGCATTATATTCTTTATTATATCTACATATTTGTACATTATTCCATTAATCAAATGCATACGACCAACGTCAGTGCACATACAAAAAGCAAGCCCATACCATAATTTTTAGTACGAAATGCTAAACATTTTTTCGCGGTGTATTTTGGATAGTATTCTGTATCTGTACATGTCTATGATTCATAGGTTCAATCATATAAATTTCATGTATCTCAATGGCTCTCTCTCTGATTGGGATACCAGATAATATTTGTTCAAAAATTAAAAAAAACGGGCTTACATATGGCTACACAAAAAAAAAGTGACGGTGCACCTCCATTAGTATATGTCTATGAAGCGATCATTCATAAGAAGTTATTTATTTATTTATTTACAACTCAACCTAAAGTTACTAGAACTTAAAGCAAGAAACAGTGGGTAGCATGGCAGCTGTGGCCTTCAGCTAGCGTAATATTAAAGAAGAAGAAGTTACTATATTGGTTTTGAAGCTGATATTGACTTAACAATTTTTTCGTAAAATATCACACAACACAGGGATATTAGATCCATTTATAAAATTATTGTATTGTCCTCAAGGACAATTTATTAAAAATGATCACATGGTTACCATCCGCAACGATTTGAAGGCCGTCCAGAAAAAGACATGTTTTTGGCAGATTCCTGACCATCCTTGAACGCTTTATACCACTTGTAACTGCACAGAGCCGATACACCAAAAGCCTTTTGGAACCGGTTCAATGTATCGGCACTTGAAATTTCGTCGCAACACAAATTTTAACACAAATACGTTGATCAATATTTTCAAAAATTCAAAAAAAATCGCAAAATCACAATCTACCAAATAGCTGCTGTAACAACACTGGTTGATAGATCGCGCTAATTTGGCATCATAATTAAGGGCTATCCGAACCTAGACATTAAATTTACCTGCCTAACTACTACCCGGGAGATGCGATTTAAATTAATTTACATCCCGATACTTTTTCGGCGTAGTGTATGTTTTTTAATCCGTAATAAAGCTTTCAATTCAAAAGTTCAGATATGGTTAATGGAAACCTCTTACAATAATGTAAACTTTCATATATTAATACATATATAAATAAAATACATATTTGGTTGATGAGTTGATGATTAAAAAATTCAACAATGAACTCCAGATGACAATTCGTTCGGGTGACACCGTATTTGCTGGCAATTCCGAACTTGTATACTTCCCTTGAAATTGGTGTATGATGAACACAGTTGTGTATTGTGAAATTTCCGCCATGAACGATGTCGAATTAAAACGATTTTATTGTTACTGTCCAAATTTTAGAAATAAAAAAGGTGTTTTCTGTCTCGAAATGTAAGCCGGTCTTGACAACCCACGTTTGTGTATTGCAAAACGTGGGTCGCCAAGACCGGCTTACATATATATATTGACCTTTGTTTATTACAAAGAGCTCCTCCTATTGAAATTTAAAAGAACTTTTAGACAAATCCAATTTTCTCGGTAAAATTCCTAAGCATAGTTTTATATACCTATACATGCGGAATCAATAATAAACGAAAGTAAACCTCTCTGTCTGGCATAACTCGTCTCCTTGAGCTGAGCAACAAAATTAATGATCCCTTCACTCGTACAGATATGTTTGAAGGGAATAATATTTATAAGACAACTTGTCATTCGCTGTGGAGGATGGTCCATTCAAGTGACGAAAACCTAGGTTTATATGGCTGCATCATGAGCAATATATTCTATGACTTGCGGAAAGTAATTATTACAGAACGCAAATGTGTATAACAGTTATAACAAATGGGGACCTAATATTGTAAAAGTGTGCAATAGTTGAACCAATCTGATACTGTGAATTTGAAAGACCTTTCAACGACACATCACATGTAAAAAATTAGTTTTTACGTTTAACTAAATTTAAAAAAAAATACTTCAAAAGATTCCGATTAATATTTTCTGAATTTACGTTTGAAGACATTTTTAATGATATAGAAAACGTCTCAATTATTATATTTTCCTCGTTATTGGTCATAGAATATAGTGCTCATGATGCAGCCATATAAACCTAGGTTTTCGTCACTTGGATGGACCATCCTCCACAGCGAATGACAAGTTGTCCTATAAATATTATTCTTTTTTATTCCCTTCAAACATATCTGTACGAGTGAAGGGTTCATTAATTTTGTTGCTCAGCTCAAGGAGACGAGTTATGCCAGACAGAGAGTCGTACTTTCGTTTATTATTGATTCCGCAATTAAAGAAATTTGACCTGAATCTTCCGATACTTTATTTCATCTTAACCAATTTTAACACAACCTCGTTTAATTAAATGGGATTTGAAATGCTTGTTCCAAGCGAAAGAAGCATAGGACCATAAAAAATATATATAGTTGAGATCAGCACGGCAGAACAAGATAACATAGCCATATACTTCTCTCTGTCTGCAAATTTGTGAAAGTAGTACCTATAGGTGCCGCACTGTTACAAGTTTATATTCAAATTTGATAACCGCAATCGTTTGGTTGGAAAATTTTGTTATCTCTTGACTGAACTATTTTTCATGACTAGATGTTTTGCCTTCTCAAGGTCCCCTTGTTATTATGTTCCAAAATTTTAGACTATAATCCTTAATTTTCTAAGTCCATCACCAAATATTTTTTCATCATTCATTTTCCACCCTTCTCAAATATCAAAATGCGTTGCCTCATTTCACCAGCTCCATAGTCATATAATTTTGGTCTGATAAAATATTTACAAATAGTATGTATTAAATTTCTACATATTCTTAATTACTGATTGCTTTCTTTCATTATGTGGGGCGTTTCCTTGCCTTCGCTGTCCACATTTCGCTGCCGTCATCGTTTCTGCTGTGAGAGTCTATCTCTTTCGTTTTCAGCCCGCACAACGTACCTACCACCGGCGTTCTGTAATAAAGCTTGTATGCTCCTCTATGTCTGACTGCTTATCACATCGACTCATGAAAAAAATTTTAATAAATTAAAGGGTGATTCAATTTCCGCTTATTAGCAAAAATATCACATAGAAAGTGCAATGACTTTCAACTGTATTATACCCTTCAAAGCAATGACACAATATTTTAATGGAAATTCATTCTTTTAGAGGGTCTCTAAATGTATTAAATTTTAAAAGCAAAAAAATATCAGGAACGCAAAAATCCCATCAGGAGCGAAAAGAGATTGCGAAGTGAATAAAAAAGTTTACTTGGGTCGAATTGAAGCTTAATTGCTTTCCACACTATCACTTTGGTTATGATTTTTATTTAGTCTGAGGTTCAGATGTCATAAAACTTCTTCCAGCTTCGGTTCAGAAAAAACATTATGATACAAAAATGCATAGGTCTCTCTTTAGTAGCCATTAGCCATCGTAGCAGTATACCGATCTTGTTTCACCATGCCAAAACGGTGTAATATATCAACCAACTTTATCATCGGGGAAATGAATTGTTGCTACAGCCAATAATAGGGTTAATGGAAATGAATCGTCTCAGAATAGAGTTATCTTTTTAATACTTACAACACTTGGTTCAATAGTTTATAACACCCAAAAGGATGCGTCAGCAATCCCATAAACAGTTCTTGATCTGCTCAACTAGACGGTTTTTTGCCCCCAAAGTCGATGCAATGGTTTTTAACTGTGATTAGTATTACAACTTTTGCTTGTGACGCATGAAAGGAAGCATCGGAGACCTCATAATGTATTTATATATATAATCTTGATCAGACTCCAACTAGTCATTTCTGTCTGTCTGGCTAGTGTTTGCGTGAATCAAAACTAGTGCCTCAGTTACTAAGATATCGAACTGAAATTATGTTTAGTCTTGTTATTTTCAAAAACGTGGCACTCTTACTTTTAATGTATTACTCCATACAAACCCTCGGCCCACATTTAAATTTTCCTTATGAATTTGTTCAAATATTTTTATACAACTAACTGCATGTGAACACAGTTCCGTATCTTGAGAATGGTTGGGCTCGATTTAACTAGTTTTTAAAAAAAGATTCGTAATAGTCCGAAAAACATTTCTAGAGTAAGAAAATTTTAAAAAGCCCCGGATAAATGGAAAATTCGACGAAATTTTCATGTTTTTAATTGAAAAAAAAAAAAAAAATTCTGGAAGATAAGGGAAAAATTAAGAAATATTTGTTATCATTTAAAACTCTTAACGGAACTATACTGGCTTAGAAACATATTTTAAAGGAAACAGTTAGTTGTGTGTATTTCTAATCAAATAGTTCTTAAAACTGGGAAATATTTGTTCCACTAAAAAAATGAGAAGTGCCAAGATCCAATACGGGACAAAAAAAGGAGGCACAGCAATGCACTCTAGTAATATCATATTAAAGGTCACGTCCCGCAACATATTGACACATCGCCCAATTAGGCAGACCGCTTGATATACGTAAATTAATGAAAATTTCAAATAATCGCCTTAGCATTTAAATACGGTATTTTCTAGATCTTAATCTATTAATTTCGATCCGAAAAAAGGACGATCATTAAGCGTGCGTCACAAATTACGTCGAAGAATAAAGCGAAATGTCGGAACTGATTTTGTTTAAACTTCTGGCATGTTCAGCACACTGTGCTGTGCGGCACTCAAATTATTGACTAGGGGCGTTGCCAGTCGCATTTAGTAAGATTCGCCTTTTGTTGCAATTTCGCTTGTTGTTGAGTTTCTGTTGTCGAGGCTTGCATAAGAGTCGTATCTAGTAAATTAAAGCTATTGTGTAGCACGTCACATAATATTGAAATTCAAGCTGTCTCATCCATTCTTTTTTATTGCAGTTAAGGAAAATCGAAACAGAAGAAGTACATATGGCATGTCTAGTTGAATATGCTCAACAAACGCTTAAGTGTACGCAATACATCCAATTTCGTCGTGTTCACCAATGTTGTAGCGTCCAATGTGGTTAATGTCGCCGTTTGCAGGCTGCGCTGTTGCCACATGGTCGCCTGGTTATTGCACAAGCTGCCGTTGCAACGCACGCAGTACGGATCATTTGCAGAGCACTCTGGTACCTCGCCAGAACAGCCACGCACCGTGTAAACCAGATTCAAGCGACTTAGCACTGTACTCACGCACAGCTCGTGCGCATTTGTGCAGTTGGATATTTCAATGAGCGATTCGTTGCTTAAATCGGCGCAGTTGTTGCTATCCAGTGAATTGCAGCGATAGCAGCTACGCACCGGCCAACGATTGCAGCTGTCCGCATTGCGACACAATTGACAAGTTTCGTTGGCGTGCGGTACGAATTCGGCATCTGCACAGCCACGGCGCAATTGGGTATCTGTAAAGAGTGGAAGTAGCGTACAGAAAATGGTCAACATTAATGCAACAGCCACACACACTCACATTACATGACAGCACAGCACATACACACGCTAACCTTGCTCACACGAGTAGCACGCCGTGGTACCGCTCGCACAAGTTGAAGTCCTTAAATTGATACCGCTCCGGCAATTGCCGCCTTCGGTATCTGTTGCATTGCAGATATTGCAGGCTATGTCCAAGCATTGGTTATTGCAATTGTCGCCGTCGCATTGGCTAAGTTTTCCCGTCGGATAGAAGCCCATAGTTGTGGAGCAGCCACGTTGCATAACCTCTGTTTGCGCGTTGAGATAGGTAAAACAGTTTTCACGATGTCCGTACATCACCTTGTTGATGCACTGCGTCAGTGAAGCATTGTTGACCGCGCACTGATCTGTCGCTACAGCGGTTGCAGTTGGTATGGTCAGCACTTGATTGTTATTCGATGTCACTTGATTGCGTAGGCATGCCGGATTTGGTGAATTGCGCTGATGCGTACACTGCAGACAGCGTCCTTCGCTAACAGTGCGTTCATTGTTGCACCCGTTATAGTTGCACTTGAGGCAAACGTGTGGACACGTCGTTGGTAAATTGGTGTACTCACAGCCACGTAATGTATTCGATAGATGTACAATGTTCGTGTAGCAGCGATCTTTTTCGTTGTAAACCGGACACGGCAGCAGCACCTGTGGCCGTGTACTGACATCAATGCACTCAGAGCCGGAGCACTGATAGCAACGTAGACGATTTGTGGGAAAGACATTGCGATTGCAAAGGCTTGTGTTGCAACGATCGCATGGCTCGGGGCAGTACTTATTTGGATAAAGACGTGACAAACAGCCGCGACGTGTCAGACCTGCTGTGACAACGGTCACACATTCATCAATGGCATCGGAATTGCACTCCTCAACGCTGATCTGCTGGCCCGGCTTAGTGGCGCATTCCACATCCTCAGCCGAATCGCACATATAACATTCCAGCGCCAGCGTGGCGCTGCTGACAGCAAGACAAAGCAGTAGCAGCCGCAGAGCGCTGCCGTGCGGTAGGGTGCAGGAAATCAGCATTTTAGTAGCCTAATCGTAATCAATCGTTGCACTTGATTTAGTTTGAGTGTTGTGCGAGCGTTGGAAATACTGCAAATACCTTCCACAGACAAAGAACTCTGTTTGATTGATTGCCTTCTAAATTTAAGTTAGTTTGAGCGACTTAACCAGCCGAATTTCAGCTATTAATATTGCACTGCACGCTCTGCCAGCGCCCATCATTTTGCGTCGCAACAATACAGATTAGATTAAGCGAAGCACTTAAGTGCGTTCATGCTGTCAATGTTTCCATGCACTGCTGCTATTCTACAGTCGGCTGTAAAAGTGCATTCTCCAAAAATATACATAAACAAAAATAATGCCTATAAGTGAAGCCTCTCAATAGCTTTGAACGCTAAAAACCAAAATGACGACACATGTCACAAGCGCATTAGGTCTTTACGGTCAGGGGTACAAACAGAAACATACATTGCCACCGACATGTACTCACTACCTACCGCACCGTTGGTAACAGTCCAAGTGCTTACACACACATAGACGCTGTCCTACTCTCTCCTATATACTCAATATACCCATGAGGTCTGTCCTTTGTCAACTTGTTTGACGAATCAATAGGGATTAAAAACTATTTTCCATTTTATTGTACATGAAACTTGTTCTACGCTCGTTAAGATATTTACTACCTCTACGACAATAAGAGAAAAAACGACGCCAGCAAGAATGATAACAACAACTACACAAAAACCAACAAACAAAAGTTACAGAATCACTGTGACGTAGTATTTTTTTTTTCACTTTTCGATTTCTAGTTGATTTGCATCATACCCTGCAAACATATTCGTTATGCATTTATAAATTGTGCACAGAACGGGGTATATTAGATTGGTTGAACTTCTAGCAGTCATATAGCATAGTCATTTAAGCGTTATATATATATAAAGTTTTTACTGGAATAAACTGACGCAAAATTCAAATCAGCTTCTGGCAGCCACTCAATTCATAGAAGTATTTAGCAATCGGCACCTAAACGTGCTTCTAATCGTACTTTCTAATTTTGACTTACCTCAATTTGGTAGCGAAAGATCATTTTCCCCTATTTTTTAATGTTTAAATTTTGTATGAATAATATTCGACTTAAAATACTCATTATACAGCTTGAAATACTTCATATAGTGTTGGAAAAAAGAAAAAAAAAACACTGAACTAAAAAAATCGAGAGTTATTTTGCTAAAAAAAATCGTTTAATCTCAAATTAATACGAGTTTTCCCCTAATTGATCGGTTCGAATGCATTTTTTAAGTGCGATAACAATCTGCCGTCATAATTTCATTCGGTTTTGACAGCTTTTACAACGTGACCGAGTGTCATGGAATAATACAGGTCCACAAAATCGATTGAAGGTTACTTTGACCAAACCTGGTGTATTATATGTTTTTGGAGTCGCTGTTTATGAATCTGAAGTCCATTTTGCTCCATCACGTCAGGATTTTCCAAACCTTAAAAATATTTTTCATATTATGTTACAGACAAAATTTTGTAAATATTGACGGACTTACCTTAATCCTGAAACACTAATAAAGAAGTTGTAGAGGATGTCGGCATATCGATTGGCTACCATCGTTAAATTTTTTCGGATGTTTTGCACATGAAACGACACGTAACGCAGCTAGAATTGAACATTTTTGACCAATACAACGTCGCATTAGTATTCAGTACTATTCAGATTTGTTCAAAAGGCTCATAACGTATCAAGAGTATATGGTTATAATTTCTAAACCAAAGCCCAATCATCACAATGAAAGTGGCCAGAAGAGCCCAGAACGGAAAAAGCAATAGCTTAAGTATATTATAGCTGAGGGAGATTACTTTGAAGGGGACTCAATCTACATTGATGAATAAGAAAATATTTTTCGAGATATTTGAAGTGAAAACTTCTTTAGCACCGTTCTGATTTGAAACTCGATGGAACGAAAAAGCGACACTAAAAATAGAAAAATATACTCATCAATCGGATTTGGCCAGGAATGTAGAGAATGCAAAATTTTTTTGAATATCTATTTAATAAAACATTTTTCAAATGAAAGCCAGTTATCTGGCAGTATTAACTATTTTCGTTGAGTTTGCTGTCCCATTTAGTTAAAATTTGTATATATTTGAAACTATTTTCAATGCATTGTGTTGAGAGTGTAGAATATATTCTACCGTGTGAACTATGCTTAAGATTACAATTTGTCATAATATACGTCTTTTTAAAAAATCTTAATGTACAACTGGAATCAAATTCTGTTCCGATTTCTAAAGTGGGAGAAATATGTGCTTGTGAAATCATATTGGATGATAACATAATACATACATTTCTCAATAAATATAATAATTGAATTCATCCAATCGTGAATTCTTAAAAAAAGATTGTAAGTGGGGATTTCAATTTGAAGTTTGCGCCAAATTAAGTTTAAAAATGTGCAGTAATTGCACTGAATGGAGAACAAGATTAAAGACAATAATTGACTCCAGGTTTCAGAATTATATTGAACAACTCCAAACCAAAGCATTTATTTCATAATTTAGTTACCAGAAGGCACTCATATCATTTGTTAAAATTGAAAATATGTAGTCTGACAAATATTATGTAAAATAACTAAATAAATAACCTTTATAATAAATGAACCCTACAATAAATAATATAATAAATATTGAACTATATTACTGAAACCAACGTCAAGCTAAGTACAAGTTTGAAGTGTGTTTAAGCTTCGACCACAACCCAGCTAAAGTTTTTACTTGTATTTACAAGACTTGGTGGTGGGCTTACAAGTAGATTGAATACGGCGCATATCTATCATTGTTTGCCAACCATTCATTTTATTGCTGCTTGTTATGCTTTAGCTTTGTAGTATCCTACATTTGTTTTCCATTATTATTTGCTATTTATTTTTGTTGTTGGCTTTGTCCTTAATTTTTATAAATATAATCGATAGATTTCTTGTACGTCACTAGAAAACGTAGATAGAACTTAATGCTGCACTAACAAGAATATTCGTAATAAATAGAAAAACAAACTAAATGAGGCAAAAGTGAAATAAATAATTATGTGTCTAACAAAAACTAAAAGCTTTTGTAGGACTTAATTTGCTAATACAAAATACCTTTTTAGGATCGACATTTAGTGATGAGGTTTACCGGATATAACTAAACCACATAAAATGGACATAAAGTATTTGTAAGCAGTTGCTAATGAATAAGGAAACAGCAGTACTGCCATTCATTGCGAAAAATATCAATAAATATCACTGCTCAAATATCAACATCAAGTAGCAGCTGAGACGTGTACATTAAAATTTAAATTCTTTTTGATATATCAGTTCCCACTTTATAATGTAAAATTTGTTATTTGACAAGTAGAAAGTACTGAAACTTAAAGCATCTTAGAAGCAAATTAGACATGTTTCATGTAAATTGAAAGAAAAAGATATGTACGTACATTTCCCATTGCTATAACATTTTTTTTTCACACCTAATATAATTATTTTAACACAAAATTTGTCACGTCCAAAAGGAGACTTCATAGGTCATATAAAGCATATATATTCTGGATCAGCGCAACAAAACGTGTTGATTTAATCATTTCCAACTGATTGATCGTGAATAGGTGTGAATACGGTGCCTAATCCCTCAGTCTTCATCTGATTTTAATAAAAATGTATGTAGACACTTAGAGTCCAGCATCCGTGTCGTATGCACAAGTCAGTATGCCATGCTCACTTGTAAGTGGAGTTCCCATATAAATCATACACCATTTTTATGATTTGCTCATTTACGTTTGTGATTTAATTCGAGGGGCACTATTCATATTTCGGGAATATCAACTTATTACAAACATTTTTAAATGAAAATGACTTTTTTGTTTTTCAAAATATTCTCCATGAAAATTTATGCACTTTTGCATTCGCTCAAACCAATTATTAAAGCACTCTGATTGAGACACCTCTAAAATATTGAAATTTGTATAACCTGTATAGACATGTTCGCTTGCCTGGGTGTACGTATAAACAACGAGAACTAAGAGATTATACGAGAAAAATCCTTTAAATTATAATTTTTAAACTCTGCTATTCCTTCTTTAGATAAATTGTATTCAATGTATGTGACAACCGCCTTCCCTAAGGGGGAATGGCACTCACCATACAAACCTACCCCTTCTGAGTTTTTTTTATGAAATATTCTATATTATTGTTGCTAATTTATTTTTAGCTCATTATAAAATATTTCGTATATTATAGATTCAGATCAGAACATTAGAGTAGGTGGCCCTCATGCAAATTTGCCCAACTTTCTGAATGTTCGTATGAAAAAAATTTTGTTGTTAATTCAGTTAGAAATATTACACTTTGTGTATTTATGTCAATCCTAATAAAACATTGGACCACTAAAAGAAGATACGACTGATATAAGTGGCAGTCCCTATTTGTATCTTTTCCCCTTTTCTGGGTTTTTGTATGAAAAACATTTTTTCGTTTTTAGATAATGCTTCAAATATAAATTTATGGTACAATATGGTACAGAGTATCTCAAAGTTCACCATACTGCATCGTTCTTTATCGTTTATTTTTTCCCCTTTTATTTTATAAGTCTGGTTTTTTTCTTTTATTTTATCAGTGATCGCCATATCGCTACTACTCAAAAATCACTGAGTAGCTCATCTCTAGAGTGCGGTCGATTTGTAGAAACCCCGATTTGTATGAATGCTATATTCTGATCTTCAACCGTAAGGCATATTTTTATGGCATTAATGTAAACTACATCCTATTTCTTGCTATTTTAACAACAACATTAAAAATACTCAAAGAAAAACTAGAAAATAGGTTGCACATTTGTATGCTTGAAGCGCTAAAAAAAAACTTCGTTTTCGACACAAAAACTAAGAAGGTTGGCTGCTTTATATGGGAGCTGTCACTTCGAAAATAGACCAAATTTATCATTTTTAGTGAAATAAAACTAATTAGCTTAATTAGCCTCAAAATAAATAAAAAAAAAAATATTTAAATTTGGAAACTCTATATCGTATAGTCTCTAGTTTCTCGTGCCTAAAGACAGCCAGACAGACGTACCTGTCTTTACTGACTTTTATTTTGGTGCTGATCAAGAATATATATACTTAAAAGGGTCTGTCTCGCCACCTTCTGCCTGTTATATACATTTGAAAAATACATATTAATATAACTTTTTATTCGTTTGGGTACAGGGTATAAACCATATGCAATCGTTTAATACATTATATAGTACATACATTCATATCTACGAATTTTCGAGATTTTGTTTTTGTTCGCCATTAGTTTCTGCTTTAATGTTATCTTGTTTGTCCACAATTAATAGAAATGAAATGAAAAAAACTGGTTTCGCCATTGTCGCATGCACTTTGTTTTACTCGAGCAAAAGATATTTTTAATACTAAACAACTTGATTGGCTTGATGAAAGGTGCCATGACTCATATATGGTCGAGTATATACATTCATGTATGAAGAGTTTATTAAGCGAATGGAAACTGAAGAATGTTAAATTAAACGTTTTTACCATTTATCACCCAAAGGCATATACATATTTTGTATTTTAGATATATTCAGTCAAATAGCTGCTGTAAAGAAATTATTCTGCATTTTTGTCATTTAGAAAAATTAAAAAAAGATTTTAATCAAATTGAATTTATATTTTTAATCATTTTTATTTTTTAGTCAATAATGTACTTGCAGAATATAAATGATAAGAAAGTTGTAGCAGATTAATTAAAATGTTGAAATAAATTTTTAATAATATGTTATACTAACTGGTACCCGCGGCGTAGAATTTATACTTCGAGTAGCCAATTTTTTTTTTTTTTTTGTGGACTTGATATTCATGAGCACATCATATATGTACATATGTACATCAACATGTATACCAAATTTCATATCTTTTACCACAAATGCATGCCTTCTTTTCGCACTAAAATCCCGATCCCATTGTTATTACAAAAATTCAACACTGTACCTCAAAACCTCCAAGATATAACGAAATTTGTTTACCGCTTATATGGAGAACGGCCTTAACCGCCTCCAATTCAGACCAAAATTATTGAGGATACTTCTGCCAATCCTATTATCATGTATATCAAATTTCATCGCTGTACCTAAATTGTATGCAAAGATATGACAAATTTTACTTATTGGTTATATGGGCGATGGGACATGGTCCCTACGATTTTGACAAAAATTAGTCTATGTCCTCTCCTAACTTTCCATCAATTTTGATACTAAAATTCTTACAAATTGGTGTGAAAAGGTAACAGACAGACAGAGTTACTTTTTCATTTATAATATTAATATAGATATGAAAAAATGACTTGCCAACAAAATATTAGTTTAGTTTTTTCAGTTTTCTTGAAGATCAATAAATCTATATGCAGTATATATTTGTATGATGTACAGTTTAAGATATAACCATTACTCCAAAGAGATCACTGTTCAGCAAATCTTTAGTCTTAAAAGTTGTTGGTTTGTTTAGCTTTCCAGATTTTCTTCTTGACATCACACCACATATTTTCAATAAGTTTGTCTTCTTCAAGATATTACGTATCGATCTTTGTTCTCAACTATCTCCTTACACAAGTGTATTGGTTAAACTCATTAATAAAAGAAATTCGACCAAATAGTAATGGTGAATCTGCCGTATTTCATTGCTTTCCGGGTCAATTTTATATTTTTACATTTTGAGTTCGATAGGCGCCTTTAATCAGCTTTTCAAATGTCTTTTATTGAGTAATGACACTTTCCTGAAACTTCCTGCTGCAAGATTATTTTCTCGTAGTCTTTTTTTATAATATTATTAAGAAAAGCGACAATCAGGGCACAAATTGCTCTACAAGACGCCTGATATATTAGTCACAATCTTAAAATTTTTATATTAATGGAATTTGGGAGAAAATATGTTTAAAGTGACAACGTATTAGCCTCCTTGTTGGTATTGCATTGGTCAAGGGTCTGGTACGGCGATTATTGTGGTACATCAATTGGTCATTGTATCGGCTTGAGAAGAAGGAAATTTGCTATTCGATGCTAGCCAAATTGAAGTATTTATGTAAGGTTGAGTTGCGAACATGCCAATCACAACCATTTATTCGAAGTAGAGCTTTGTTTTAAAGGGTTTGAAACTGTTTGCGATTTGATCCTGCAGCGATACCCTAAACTCCAAAAACTGCATGTTGGGAATTAAGAATTTTGTTTTGACGGCTTGACGAATAGCTGTGCCGTCAAGAAATATTGTAAGAGGAGTTCGTCTCTTAAGGGTAAAAAAACATTTGTGCACTTGTCGCTACTGAATTTAATGCATTTCCCAAGACACTACCCTGCGGAACCCCAGCTACGACATGAAAGTTCAAATCCGCCCACTAAAAAGAGTAGCATCTATACATATCGACTCGACTTTTGATGCTGATCAATATATATATATAATATATATACTTTATGGATTCTGTATTACCTACTACTGCCTGTTTAATATATTAATATAGTTGTACGGTTACTCGGACTGAGAATCGGTTATTTTCTATGAAAATTAGATCTTATGTGAGTTTTGGTGCACCCTATAAAAACATGTATATATGAAACTAATGGGATCAGTTGAATTTATTTGTACACAAATCGCACTTCAACACGAACTTTAAGTTTGTTGTTGTTGCTTATCATTGTTTTGCTGTCCTATAGCGAGGTCAACTTGACCCCATTTCACTCATAATTGAGGTGCAGTGAATGGTCGCTTATCAATTATCACATTGCACTTCAAACTTGGAAGACGGCACAAAGTTGTTGTGAAGCTGCCATGAATGTGCCGATGATAACAGCAAACCGTTCGATCGGTCTGTGCCTTAAGATTATATTATTGACAGTCTTGATTCTCGAAAAATTACAATGGCCATTGCCTCAGATTCGTACAATAAAATTAGCGCAGTGAGCAGTTTATAGCATTTCATATTTAAGCAATGCGTTTTCAAATTGGCGTAGACACTGCTGAGCGACAGAAGGCAGGCAGTTGTTGAGTCGCTTCTATAAAACGCATATTTTTTTTTTTTAAATTTCGATATGTTGCCTTTTAACTATGTGCAATATGGGGCACTGTATGGCACAGGTGTGCTCAGCGATTTGGAACGCAGATGCTATAGGTTGCACCTTTAAAATCTCTTTGTATATGAGATATATTTCTTATTTTTGCACTTCTAACCATTTTATATCCCTTTTTTTCATTTCAATATCAGAAATGGCGTCAGTGTTGAGGGCGCAACCCACAAACAAGTAGTCGATCTGATCAAATCTGGCGGCGATTGTCTTACCTTAACCGTTATATCAGTAACACAACAGGAGGCTGAAAGACTGGAACCACAGGAAGATCAAAGTGGTTACTCCTACATCGATTACTCCGACAAACGCTCATTGCCCATAAGGTGAGTGCGACGTGTACTTCTTTTTTGTATGTCTTACTAAAACCAATTGTATCCTTTTCGTCTGCTTCTACAGTATACCCGATTACAGCATCATCAATCGCAGTGGCGAACGCTACATTGTCTTCAATATACATATGGCCGGAAGACAATTATGCTCGCGTCGCTATCGAGAATTCGCAAATTTGCATTCGTTGCTGCGCAAAGAGTTTACCGGTTTCAACTTTCCCAAGATGCCAGGCAAGTGGCCATTTCAGCTGAGCGAACAGCAACTGGACACGCGCCGCCGCGGACTTGAACAGTATTTGGAGAAAGTGTGCGCGGTGCGTGTGATTGCCGAGAGCGATGCAGTGCAAGATTTTTTGACAGACACAGAAGACGATGTATCCGCATCGCCAGTCGATATTAAAGTTATGCTGCCCGATCATGAGGTCACAACGGTTTCCGTCAAGAAATCTTCAAATGCGCAAGTCGTCTGGGAGATACTGGTACAACGCGCCAATCTTACCGCCTACACGCAGCAATATTTTTATCTATTCGAGATTGTCGAATACAATTTCGAACGTAAACTACAGCCACACGAGATACCGCATCAGTTGTACGTACAGAACTACAGTACGGCGTCGAGTACTTGTCTGTGCGTACGGCGTTGGCTCTTCTCTGTGTGCAAAGAGCTGACGCTGCCAAACGGGGAGCAGGCGGCGAAGTTTATATTCTATCAGGTGAGCAGCGTTAATGAGACTTTAGCAAGCTTATTTAATTAACTGCGTTTTTCAGGCGGTCGATGAAGTCAATCGCGGCAACATACGTGCTGAGGGGCGGCTTTACGAGTTGAAAGCATTGCAGGATGCGAAAAAGGCAGCAGACTATCTGGCGCTAGCGCGTACGCTGCCCGGTTACGGTGATGTTGTATTTCCGCATTGTTCATGCGACAGTCGCAAGGAGGGTCACGTTGTGCCTGCAGTGGGTAAGTTGTGTTGTTGCTGTTTAAAATTGCGTCAATGCTCTACGCTAATCATTTGCAGGCATGAAGAGCTTTCGTTTGCATGCTTGCCGTGAAGACGGCTCCCTGGAGGCACAAATGGTTGAGCTCACCTGGGATAGCATCACACGTTGGGAGAGTGACGAGGAGTCGATGTCGTTCTGTTTTCAGTATAATCGTCCAGATAAGCCAGCTCGTTGGGT
The DNA here is from genome assembly GCA_035044805.1 of Leucophenga maculata. NCBI lineage: Eukaryota > Metazoa > Arthropoda > Insecta > Diptera > Drosophilidae > Leucophenga > Leucophenga maculata. The sequence goes on along the minus strand of JAWNNP010001156.1, from coordinate 524,210 downwards.
CAAAGTTTATACGCCATATGTAAAAATTATTTTTGTATTTCCGTTTTCTCTATTTCCACTCACAATTATTTTAATTTTTCTTCACAGCATGCATTTCTTGCTGACTGTTTTGATCGTATCATAGAAGAACGTAAATGGGACGACAGCGGCGATTAACTGACAAGAACAACAACGACGACAACCACCAACTCCGCTCCCACAACAAAAACAGCAGTCACTATAGCAAGCACACCGTTGTGCTTGACTTTATTGTGTTAACACAAAAACATCCATTTATATAAATAGCATAAATTACGCTGAACTCAACAAAAAACGAAAACAAATAATATAGCAGTTTGATTCGATGAACTAATGTCCAGAGCGATGCCTCCTTTTGAGTAAATTACACTCGGACAACCGCAGCAGCAGCAAGCACCACTCAAGCAGTAGCAAAGTATTTTTGATTCTAGGCCATTGTTAAATTTAATTCTGTTTTTGCACCGCAAGTTAAGTCTTTAAGTAGGTATTTATTTTTGTTACTCGTATACTTTTGGGGCGGCAAGTTGCCCCGTTGCTTAGGGGAGCTGTTTATATCAACTTGCTAACAATTGTAGTCACAATTCGGCAACGATTTGATTTCAAATGCATCCTCAGTGCTTTCTAACTCAAACTTGTATATATGTAACACACATTTGCATGCGCGCTTAGTTTATAAATTTTATATACATAAATATTATATTTCCTCACACTTATTGTACTTAGTATGTATTGTTGAGTGAATGTTAAGGAAATTAGCAATGAAAACGAAAAAGATAGAGATACAAAGATCGAGCGGGCACGACTAATACACAACACACTCCATGCGCAAGCAAACGAAATTAATACAAAATAAAAAAGTGTAATTCCTCTTGACAGACAAATGATTGGCTATTAAAATATTTATAAAATGTGGCGATTTAAAATTGTAATCTACTTAAAAAAAAAAAAAAAAAAACAAGCTAAACAAATTTTCACTGCTGTTGAAATGAGCTAAAATTACTCGTTGAACGATAGCCAATGCATTTTTCCAACATCTTAAACATTTGTTAAAGCAAAGATTTTTTTGTTAAAAAAAAAAAAAAAAAAAACAAATTATATAGCAAGCATTGTTCGTTAGTCAAACACTCAATAATGTTTGAGAAAAAAAAGTTTTGCTGGCATATAAAGCATGCAGCATTAAATTTAAACCATTAACTTTCCAAATTCATAACTCATTACAACAAATTTAAGTGTAAGAAGTCAATTTATACAAATTCAAATATTAAATTAAAAAAATAAGAGAGGCAGAGATGCGTAAAACTTGTTAGTATTTATATTTAAATCGAGCTCTATAAAAAATGTTGTAAAATTAAATAATATAATGTGGCATAAAAAAGAAACGAATGTTGACTTGTTTTCGCCCTCAAAAAACAAAAAACAAAAGAACGCAGCATAAATTTCCTAAAGTAAAAGAGATGTCTTGTTTTGAACAGAAGCTTTAAAGAATTCAAACACGAACATACACATTAATAGCTACGTCAGACAAGAACAAATGCAAATTTATGATTTCAAGTTAGGCTTAACTCGTTTCCAAACATTTTTCAATTAAAAGTAATTACCATAAACGAACACACACAAGAGATGAGTTGATATAGACATACACAACATTTATTTAAAATTCTAACACTGTATTTTATATTTAATTCGAATTATTATGCTATGCAAAAATTAAATTGAACTCAAATCCATACATATTTACATGCATACATAAACACAAATAACTATATACAAGTACATACAATATAACACAAATATATATACACATATATATAAATACATGCATACATATATGAAGAATATATATTTATCAACGATGCAAGTGACGTCTGCTTGTGATATTTACAATTTATTATTATTTATATTAATTATTATAATTTTTATTTTATTTGTATTTAGTTTATATAAATTATTGTCTCAAAATTATTATTGCTCATTATTTAATATGTCGTTCTGTCAATAATTAATAGTAGATACGGACAGCGTATAGCAGCGCTAGAAAGATTATGTAAATCATTGTTGTGGCCATTATTAAATTTTTGTTTAAATTGTAATTTTCATTTTGGTTGTTAATTTTTTTTTTTTTTTTTATATATTATATATATATTTTTTTTCTCTATGCATTAATAAAATTATTTGTAATAGTGTAAAGTATATTATTATTATTATTACCTTTTAGCTCTTAAGAAAATTATATAAAAAAAGCAAATGAACAGAATGTTAACAGTGCAAAAAATGTTTTTTTAAACTAGAAAGTGAAACATTGTTGAAGCCAAGAACAAAGAAAAAAATAACACATTCCATAATTAAATTCAAAGAGATCAAACAGTCTATTCTTATAAGATTGTCTTAAAGAAAAACAAATTTCACGCAAAACAAAAATACATCACTACTAATAAAAGAAAAACCTTAAAAAAATAAATTCAAGTGTTAATATATAAAACAATGTAATTAAAATGAGCTAAGAAACAAAACAAAATTGAAGGTAGTCTATGCACCAAAACCAACAAATCACTTAATTCATGTGAAAAGTTAAACATCAATTTAAAACCGACAAAAGCAAAACATATAAATTAATAAAAAATGAAATGTATTAAAAACAAACAAAAAAAAAAAACAAATGGTAAAATAAATTTGCGAACCTTTTCCCCCTTTTCAAAGCAAGCTGTCTTAGTTGTTGGGTTGAGAGGCTATAATACATCATGCTTAAAGGTCTTTAATATTTGTATTAAACGTTTAACAGCTTCAGCGAAAGTTAGTGCAATAATTCAATCAACCAATCGATCAATTGATTTGCAAACTGCTGCTGTGGGCCTTATTTGTATGAATTTATAATAATCATGTTTCAACTACGCGTTTATTTTTTTTTACAATACACAAAGCGATTGTGTATAAAAATTAACTTTGAACAGATATCCGCATAAGATGTCCATTGGCAAATGACAAAAAAAAAAAATTAATAGATACTAACACTTGCGCCAAAAATAGAGTGTTGTATCATGCAATCTACGGCCGCACGTAGAGCCTTAAACAAATTGTGGCAGATATTCAACAGACAAGAATGGCAATGAAATTTGTAGATGGGAACCCAATCGATTACTTCGAAAAGGGTCTCTTTCAAATGTGCATTTTTCAACTTACTATTATATTGATCTCAAAATATTACTATTTAAAATATCTCAGTATAGCGGCTTTATAGTCGACAAATAGGTGGTGTGTGCCTTTGGTAAACTCACGGGTATTTTCCAAGACTATTCGTAGTTTGAATATTTGGTTACTGGTCACTGGTTTTGGTCTGAAGTCACATTGATATCGTCCTATCAGTGCATTCGTATATGACTGCTGCTTTTGGCTCAGTACGCGTGAAAGAATCTTATCCTATTGAAAGGAGACTATTCCACGCTAGTTGACGTTGACAGTGCACTCAAAAATACGACAAAAAACCTGAGGTGACCTTTTGATATAATTTTAAAACTTCATTTCAATCGCAAAACTTAATATTTTCAAGCGTACGCCTTTCTTGCTCGATATTGCTCTCTTACTGATCGCATTGCTCCCAAATACAGAGTTTTTTTGATAGGCGACATCCTTTTCTGTAGTAGCATTGCGACACTTCTCATCAAACCAATAATATCCACCGAGCGGGTTTTCCCAGGAGTAGAGTGCGGCTGAAAAGGCTTCTACGTTATGTTGTGATTGCAGCTTGCCGACGTCTAACTACGTTGAGTATTGAGACGTGCGGTGTGCAGTTTGCACCATGCTGAGACTAGTGGATATCTTTGCTGCAACAATAATATATTCCGAGTCGATATTGGGATCTTTTAACGTTTGCACATGCAACTCGATGAGTGTCATCCATTAATTAAAACATGGTAAAATTATTTTGATCGAGACAGTCACATATGACTTTGTGTATGTTAAAATGGTGCGAAGAAATAGATTAGACTTTCCCTATTGTGCGTGGTAGTGTCATGAGGTTGAATTTTTCACTTAACTCAATTTTGACACAATTTTTTGGAATGCGCGTTCCAAGCGCTCGTAAAACACATCTTTTTTTCTCATTCAGCCTAATGTTGCAATTTTTGGCCTTAATGCATATCGTCAACAGGAGTGAAATTGGAGACGTAACGTAACGCAGTTTTCTTCGTACAACGAAACCACATCCAATTGCACTTATTTGTACATATCCTAAAGGACGTTTGTGAGCTGTTTGGGCCGTTTGCAACAGAATCAATGTTGGTCAATCCCAAGTTATTAACAGTCAATAACTTTCTCCAGTAGTTTCGACTTATGCAAACGCCCCCATACCTCCTTTAAAATGACTTTTTCCTAACGGAAAACGGAGAAAACCTGATTGCATTTTGTATGAAATTTTGTATGGGCATAACGCAGTGGATGAGTTTTGGATCGAATGTAAACGGCACCAGAAGAAATAAGACACACAGGAAAAATGGACGGCGGTTTAAAGATCGCTTGAGTCCACTGTCTTTGATAACTGTATAAAAGTTGAAAGTAATTAATACTCAAGTGTTTAACAGTGAACAACCACAGTTTTTTCTCGATTTTACGATTTCAAATTTTATTGAGCAAAAATTTGCATTAAATTGAGTGAATTTTTGACAGGAGAAATGTTCAAAAGTATTTGAAGACTAGTCTGTATTAAATAAAAAAATTTAAATGAAATAAACTGATTATAGATTATAGGTCCGGCAGTATTCGTAGAAGAGGTGCCCGTACAGCGGACTGTTACTGCCAAATATCTTGGTATCATCCTGGACCGCAGGCTTACATTTGCTGCCCACATTACAGCTATAAAGTCTCGCGTAAAAGCTGCTGTGGCCAAACACTACTGGCTCCTCAATGCGCGCAGTAAGTTGCCACTTAGGAACAAAGTAACTATCTACAAACAGATCATTGCGCCGATCTGGAAATATGGCTGTCCAATCTGGGGTATAGCAAGTGATAGCCAAATCAATAGACTACAAGCTACCGAAAATATAGTCACTAGACAAATCACTGGTTGTGAGTGGTTTATTCGAAACACTCTGCTGCACAAAGACTTAAATTTGGCCACAGTCTGGGAGCAGATAAATTTCCACTCCAGTCGGTATAACTCCAGGTTGGAACGCCATAGAAACCGTTTGGCCAATGATTTGTCAAGGGTCCGGCCACTACAACGACTTAAAAGGCGCCAGCCAAGAGACCTTACACTGCGCACCCCCAGAGCCAGGTCAACCAGATAAAGGCGGATACACTCGCCCTTACCGAACACCCAATAAAATGTACATGCGTAATATTAAATTAAATTTACATTAATTTTAATTTTAATATTATGTCGGCGCGCCCTCTTGGGCTGAAATGAGAGATAAAAAGGTCATAAAAGGGTTAAAGACCACCCCGTATACCTTAATAAAAAAAAAAAAAAAAAAAAAAAAAAAGATTATAGGTGGGCACTATTTATATTTTGGGAATAGCAAATAATAATAAAGATTTTAAATAAAAATGACAATTGTTTTTAAAAATATTCTCAATGAAAATTTATGCACTTTTGCATTCGCTCAAACCAATTTTCGAAGCACTTTTTCCACTCTTTGTCCTCGAATTAATAAAGTAAAACTTGCATTGTTCAAAGAAATTACAGCTGCTCCTCTGGTTACGCTATTGCTAATAGAATTGAATATATTAATTAGAATCGCTTTAAAATTGGTAAAAAATTTGCTTTGCATCCTAAGCTCGCTCTATTTAACCGAACCATAAAAAAATTCGGTACCCCATCATATATTCAGATATATATTCTTGATCAGCATCGGCAAATGAGTCAACAACCCCATGTTCGTCTCTCCGTCCGTTTGGTACTATAGATAAACAGACGGCAGAGTCTATTAGAGGTTGAGACTCCAATGTTTAATATCGAATTTGAATTGCGAAATCAATTTCCAATCCACTCATTCATATCAAAGGACTGAATCGTATTTCCATCCACTCGTGGATACTAAAGGGGTCTGGTCAGTCTTATTCAAATCCACTCGTAGTACAACACCTATCTGATACCACTGCCTAAGGAAAGCCAATGTTAAACTTGCCAATAAATTGGATTGTTGGTGAATTGACCGGGTGGCTGACGCGCTCGTTGAAGGCGAAGGCGCCATGCCAAATTACGAATGGGTGTTACTTTTTCAAAAAGTTGAATTTGACATTCGATAGATTGCTGTATTTCGACACAGAATATCCTTGCGATAGTTTGCTTTCATTATTTTAACAAATTAAAGGCGCCCTAAAAAACATATATTCGGGACCAGTACTATGGAAATGGTAGCCTAACGTCTAACTGCATGACCGGCATATAGATTTATTTTTGTGTTAAGTTTGTATCTAAATATCGGTATCCCTCATAAAAGCCACCGCCAACTTTTACGATTTTGTAAGAAAAAATTCGGTAAAATAATCAATTTCTGCTTCAAACTTGGCTAACCATGATAGTTAGCATCTAATGGGCGTAGAACATGGAGAACTAATTCTACATGTCACATGTTAAATCTCAAAAAAAAATAATATGTTTACTGCAGAAATATCGAATAGAACTTTTTCCCATGGTAAATAAGAATGTGTATGAACCATTAGTAAAGGAAAAGCATGGGTTTGGTGGGAAAGCAATTCATAGCTTTTGCATCACTATAAAGTATATGCATTACACATCCTTGCTTGTTTGTGATTTTTTGCCAAAAATAACACCGTAATCTTGCTTGAGCCACCGTATTCACCGGATTGGGGTCTTTTTCATATTCCCAAAACAGAAACGACCCATGAAAGGACGATTTTTTGCCACAATTATGGATATAAAGACCGCATCGCTGGAACAGCACAAGGGCATAAAAAAACGCATATTATACGTGCTTCGAAGATTGGAAAAAGCGGTGGCACAAGTTTACTATAACTGAGGGGAACTACTGTAAAAAGTATAAATTAAATAATGATGAATTAATACATAGGTTTTTTTCTAAAGAAAAATAAAAATTCATCTTCCTTTTTCAACAGACCTATTTTAAGGTCTTATTGATCGGACCACATTTTTTTTTGTTTATAAAATACATTTATTTATTGGTCATTCTATTATCTTGCAGACAAGGATGACGTATATACATTATATACACCTTTATTTTAAATCCCTAAAAGGAATCCTTTGTAGGTGTCGTTTCATTTTAAGTCCTGTCTTTCTTCTGCGTTCCAGGAGCCATCTGGCTAGTTAATTTGGGTGCCTAATAAGTCTTTCTATTTAGTCTGTGTGCTGCTTATTAATGAGACAACCGATTTTAGGGACTTTTAAGTCCTTTTCTATATTTGCTGTACGTATAAAACAAGGCGCTCCAGTTATTCTGCGGAGAATCTTTGCCTTCATAAAGCGTTTTTAGGCCCTGTACCGAAGGTACAAGAGCCTATTGGTTTTGTGCAAATGTATGTAGCAGGTAGAAATAATGGTCGGAGACCCCCCAAAGTTACCCCCATTATGGTCAGGAGTGATAGAGGAGTCGATATAGCTATGTCCGTATGTCCGTCTGTCCGTCCGTCCGTCTGTATGAACGAAAGGATCTCGGAAACGGTAATAGATAGAGACTTCGTGTTTTTTGCATTCGACTAGGACTGCTCCGGAATTTCACAAGTTTATTTTAAAATTTGTTAACCTACACTTGGAGCATGTCTTTAGTGTTCTACACTCACTGAACAGAAAGTCCTGCGGAACCTCCAACGGAATGGCACGCCCAGTGGGCATGTTCCAAGTGAAGAGAGTACACAAGTTGGGACTTAGTACTTCCCAGTGGAACCCCTACGCGTGTTTTTTTTTTCGTGCTGAACTCTACACCATTTATAACCACCGAAAAGGTCATGTCGGTCAGAAAACAGTAGCAAAAACATCTGAGGTGGAAGAATGCCTTTTAATTTATACAATAGACTCTGTCAAAAATATATTGGTTGTCTAGGTAAACAGCCACTGTATATTCCAGAAACCCATCTAATATAAAGTTGTGCCTTCCTGATGCTAAACTGAAAGGGTGGTATTCTTTGATTAACTTTGTCGACGCCAGTATCCTTGTCAACAGGCATCTCTTAAATAGCTTTGAATGGAACAGACTGATGAAACGGTATGAGTCAACAACCAATGGGCTCTCCCCCGGACTTGTGAATCATAATCAAGTTGAGCATTTTTCAAACGTTTTGTCTCAATTCAGCATTGAAAAGAAATATCAAAAATAGTACCGCTTTGACAGGTAGCACTTTTAGAGTTCAGTTGTCGTGACCATCTTCACCTAGGGCCTTTCAGTTTCTAGTACTTTGATGTGGGATATTTATCGATAGTCTCGTCACACTATTTCAATTCATATAAAAAATCTCAAATTATAATTTTAAAAATGTCAATTTATGTTTTTTATATTATTCTATCCAAAATTTTGGATCATAAATAGAAGCATGATTATATTATTTTCTTTAAGCCGAGTTCCAAAACAATTTGTTTTTTGTTTGGACGCGTTGTTGTCATTTTCAGCTGAGGCAGCTGAAGCTATGCTACATGCTTTTCATCCAAAACAAACTATCGGTCATTATCGGTAGTGAAGAGTGGTGGCAGTTGTATAGTGCTCAACCATCGATAGTGATAGGAGAAGTACTTCAGTGGCTAAGTGAATCCTCACTTGTGGTCTGGAATAAGTTTTCTGGAGATGCATTGAGGACAGCCTAGTTCACTTAATTGAGGAAAAGGCCTTAAGGCCGTATAATTTCAAGGTTCAAGTCAATTTCATTCTAGGCGACATCAATTGTCTTTTTGGCACCCTGGACTGCGCCGAGCTTGCCAGTTTGACCACGAGGGGAAGATGATTGAATGAGAGTTGTTTCTCTGTTCGGATGCTAAGTTCATTGGCTCGTAACGCGTTATAGACAAAAAATTAATGGCGCTGGGCTGGGCGTAGGGAACTAGGATTTGAGCGGAGGAGGTAGCTTCCTGCAATCTCGTTCCTCTCGTGACCGCTCTGTAGTTTGCCCAAAACCGTTGTTTGTCATTGAAGTCTTCTCCGATTAAAAATATTCTTTCAAAGCTGCTTAAAAGGTGAACAAAGCCCGTTGAGGACCAAGGATATTGAGGAAATAAAGCGTATTAGGGCGAGGAGATGAGCAGATTACATTTGCTGGCGGATACCTGAATGGTACATATTTGTAGCTGGGCTTGGGTGGTCCGTATCCTATATATTGCGAGTCCTGGAATGAATATTGAAGCTCCGGGCCGGAGCCAGATCTCTGTGCTTAGCATGATGTTGTTGTTGTGCTCAGCTAAGAATAGTTTAAGGTCATTGACTTTATTGGCTAGCCAGCTATTTTAGTGGACATGGCATCATTTGCTAATTTTAGGTTTGAAGTACTGCTAGAAGGCTTGAGACGTTTCCCCAGTGGGCGAGCCACCACAACGAATTGAAATTGATAGCAATACAAAAATGTTTTATAATAAAACCAAATAAGCACAGTGGGTTTGAAAGCTGCTTTATTTTCCAGTGGGCATGGCATCATCATTAAGCATCACAAAAAGTGTTGAATGTTTAAAGTTATTCATGAATCCGTTTTGGCCAATACTAAGAGGATAGTTTATTGAATTGTAGTGGGTCACCTTACATATAAACATTTAGGTAATATGTATCGGTAAAGTACTATTAAATATCGTTTGTCCATTTTTTTTTGCCGGATTTCTGTTCAAGCTTTGATGCTTTAGTTTAAAAACAAATGAAATATTTTGTAAATTAATTGATTATATGTAATAAGATCATTGTTTGATTATTTCCCTAATCCGAACTATTTGATTTTCTTTATCAGAGAAGCCACCAAAAATATATATATATATTATGTATAAGTATTCATTTATGTGTCGCAATGTCATACAAAACAGTTTGATTGATTGTTGTCTGTTTTCCAATCAGCAAATAATTCGCAATAAGTTTCATATTTTTGTATGGAAGTGTGTCAATGAATATTATTGCACAGCTGTTTCTGAAGTACTTGTGTGCATATAAAACAAATACATGTTCGAGTATATATAATGCAGTACGGTGTTACGTTATATACAGTGTGTAAATATAAGGCACACTCTTATACATACGTTGTCCGAGTATCTAATTAAAAGTTTACACCTTAACCAGAAAATCTATCAGCTGCACTTGACAGACAATTGATATTCTTATCAGGCAATGACAAAATGTTTAAGCATATCGTGTGATATACTCGTACATATGTAGGCATTATTTGGCTGATTCGATAAACCAAATAAGCCAAATTTGAAAGAAAGAAAAAAACTAGAAAGAACTCTATAGTCAAGTGTGCTTGACTTCGAGATACTCTGTACGTCATTGAACATTGAATTTCAGCTCGATAATGGCGTGGGAAGATACCATTTTGTTCGTTTTGACCTCATTTACCACTAAACCCATGATTTGTGACTGCTTTTCAATCAATGCCGTGCTAACTCGACATTTCTTGTATGCCGATGATATCAATGTTTAGGGAGACCTATTACATGGTAGTTGGTAAAGTCTCCAATCTTAGGACTTATAGGACAACAAACACTGAGATTCAAATCGTTGGGCAAGTGTTCATGGGACCATATCTTGTATAAAAGTTAAAGCATATTTCTTACCAACTCTTCGTCGGCAGACTTCAATATCTCAGCTGTCTTAGTCGGAGTCTACCGCTTTGATATGTTTCAACGTTCTTCTCTGCATTTGTATTGCTGCTATCCTCGTCGTATCACGAGTAAGTACTCACCGGGGTTTTCTGGAGCAGTCGATAAGTATAGATGAAAAGGCTTCGGCGGTCTGTTGTGTTTGAGCTTTCGTTGAGTGTTGGGTAGAGCCACGTGCACAACGCTGAGCCTACTGCATACCTTAGCTGCTACAAGATATTGGTCCTCTCGATGCGTGTATTCCGTCAATTAAAACATGATTGATTATGAAGTGTGCGGACATTCCAGGTGTATATCCAAAAGCGTATCCAGCTTTCGTCGAATTAAAAGCTTTTTAATAAATACATTTAAATGTATACAAGGTACTTATACCGGAAAACAAATTTCTGCATGTTTGTTCCGACTTGTCTCCGAAATAGCTGAACCAAATTTTACGGCACTTTCACTGCTATGAGCTGGAGATATAAGTCAGGATGCACGAAAAAATCGGTCATACCTCATCTATACAAAACGAAGATCAAAAGATCGGGTAGTGGCATACGCCGGGTCCGCTACGAGCACTTTCGAAGTGTGCTTTTCTCGCAGTTAGGGCTTGTTACTTTTTTCCCTTCTAATCCTCTGTTTAGACATTTCTTAGTAAACGCCTCCTTTTTGTTTTTCTTTCATATTGGGTCTTGGCACTGTCCATTTCGGAACATACATTTTCTGCACATTTTACATATAGAAAGCTTATTATTAAAAGTTTTAGAGAAGTCATCTCACTATTTGGTTTAAAACACACACGAAAAACATGTCGTTCTTATCTTAAGTTTATGCGGATTTTCAGTTTTTATTTTTAACTGTATTAAATTTTACCCCCTAAAAACTTTTCAGGGTTCATAACGGAATAAAAAGAATCATATTTTGGGGTTATATGTTCTGATATATGAAAAATAAAAAAACTTTTTTTGGCAACCCCATCGCAGCGCCACTACCTGGGTCCAATTGTGAATCTAAAATATTCAAACACACACAAAAATTATAATTAAATCGTTCCAGCCGTAAAGATGGGTGAACGATGTGTCCTTTAATGCGTTACAGACTTTCAGACTTACAAACATAATCAAACAAAAAAGAACGTTGCAGTCGAATGTGCTCAGCTTCGAGAAAACCTACCCACCCATTGTACCATAAATTTGTATAAATGATATTTTCCAATGTTGATCCGTGTGGCATATTTAATTGGGATAAAATACTCAAATTAAAACAACAACAAAATGTTTTTTTTACTAGAGCTTAGGAATGGGGATAGAAGGAAGTAATCCTTCTAGCGGTCTGATATGGACCTGCATCAAATATTTCAACAACAAAAACAAACAATATTTCTTACAAAAACTCAGAAAGGAGAGACAGATTTTTATGAGTACTAGTAGTCTTCGGTCTTTTGAGTGAGCAGACCGCGCAGAAAAATTTGGTTAAGCTTATTTTACGAGCTCTGGGTACTATCCTTCAGTGCTCTGAACAAGCCAACATAATTAGGGATCAACAACAGCCACTCACAGTAGCTTCAGTTTACTGTCCACCTAGCCAAACACTTAAATTTAACAGTTTCAAAAACAGTTAGTGGCGACTATAATAAGAAAAACATACAAATGGGCTCTCGCCAAGAGGACGAGAACTTATTGACTTATTCTTTTTGATGAAAGCTACTTAGGAAAAAATAGTAAGTTAAAAAAAATATGGCATTGTATCCGAAACCACAATGATAACAGACGCTTACAACAAGCCGTAAAAATAATACTAAAAGGGAAGAAAACTGTTGATCTGAGCAAAAAACTTTGATAAACCTACTTATGTGCCCCCAATTAAAATTAGAACTGGAGACTGGGCAAGGAAGCAGAAACCTTTGCGCAGCATCTGACTAACGTGTTTAAACCGTTTTGAACTACAAACCCAGAGTTGCACATATATATTCAGGAGTACATTAATTTTCCTTTTCAAATGGATATGCCTTGACAAAAGTGAAGTAAAAGCTGTGATTAACAATTTAAAAAATTATAAGGCTTCATCCCTTGGAACGTCATTAAAGAACTTGCAGAATGTGGATACAGAACTATTACCAAGTTATTCAATGTTATCTTGCGCAGATTATGCTGATACCAAAACATGCAAGACTTTATAATCAATATCTTAGTACAGACCGATAAGTCTAGCAGTCATCTCGAAAGTATTTGAGAGCAAGCAACTCTTATCTTCAAAACAGTTTGGATTCCGTAAGTATCAATTCTGGAACGAAAAGAATTCTACAGCAATCATAGCAAAAAATGCGGATTCAGAATCAGCATCCAGTAACTTGCAAGCTTATTTAGCAATGCCAAGCCAGTGGCTAGATATATGACGAAATGGAGTTACTCTTAGAAGAGGCACATGTCCACCAGTCTATATAAACAAAAGTCAATTGCCGCAAGCAGATAAAGCTAAATATTTAGGTATATATCTAGACCGATGGCTTACCTGTCACGATTATGTATTTACAAAGCGTAAACAATTTGGTTTGATACTAAGATCGCTTTATTGGCTACTTGGGCCTAACCCATCTGTCTCAAGACAAAATAAAATACTTATTTACAAAGCGATATTACAACAAATCTACTTGTAATAGTCTATGTTGGGAAACATCAGGAGAATATGACAAACATAATAATAATAAAAAAATAAATAAATAGCTAAGGGGAAACCATTACAAATAATAAAAAAATTAATGAACCAAGATGACTGCCTTGTGGATTCCCAGAAGGCACATCGATAATTTTAGATAAACAATTGTTAAAACGGACTTTTTGAGATTTACCTACAAGGTAGGATTGCATCCATTTTACAAAAGAAGGTGGAAATACTAAAGCATTTAATTTATACATAAGATGCTTATGGCGCAAAGTAATTGAAAATAGTCGAACAGAACATAATCGATGCCGTCTCAATATCTCGAAAATCGAGTAATCAGTACTGAATTACAGCTTATTTTACTTAATGTAGTCAGTTTCCTTAAAACATCTTACACGATGAAGTGATTTAACATTGTCACCTGAACAGTGAACATTACCGAGCTGTAATATAGCTCCAAATAAGGGTGGTAAGTATCTTCTGACAGTGTTATTGGAGAGGTCCTGTTGACGGATACGCTTACACTGTTACACTGTTGCAAGGACAAATCAAGAAGACTGTCTAAAAAGTCATTGCAGGCAGCTAGAATTATCATGGAAGAATCCTCGGACAATGAGCAATTTATACTAGGTAAATTAAAATCACCCATAACTATAAGATGATCTTTATCACGTAATAGTGTGGCAATATGTGATATTGGTATAGCGTGAAGCAAGCAAATACTCATATCCAAAGAAGGAGGGATATATGCGCACATAATGTATATGTTAAAATCACAGAATACAACTTTAACACATAAAAACTCGGTAGAAACTATGGAAATGCAAATTTCCTCAGTCGACAGAGATGATTTGACAGATATCAGTACATGATGAAGAATATCACAGAATATTTCAGAGTTTAAAATGTGCGGTTGGAGCAATGATTCAGTAAAAACAATGACGTCAGCGCTCTCAGACAAACTTTTAAGGTACAAATCTCTAAGTTGAGTTCTTAGCCCTCTCACATTCTGAAAGTGAATAAGGAAAGAAAGCAAACAAAGTTTTTTGGTATGTTGGAATAGGAACCAGGTAATTTAATTCTTATAAACGTATTTTTATATACGTATCGAAAAGCATCGCCGGAACAATCACCTTGAAGGATGAAATCGAGGGATTGTAATTGAAATTAAGTTTCGAAACCGAAACATTCGGGAAGGATTCAAGCTGCGAAGCAGTTGGTTTCAGTGCATTTGGAATAGGCAAAACAGAAGCACGATCGGCGTGTACTGCTAGCTGCACTATTAGCTAGCAACCTCATTTACACGAGAATGCTAAGAATCATCCAGAAGATTTTGACCACCTAACTGCAAATACTCGCCTTTAACAATAAAAATAAAAATGTAATGGTTTTTTTTTGTAATGGTTACTTTTTATCGGATCTTCCGATAAAAAGTAGCATATCTAATTTGCCTCGTTTGTGAAACTATACGAGGGGTGGTGTAGCGCCCCTCTTATTTTGACCAAACTTAACCCGTTTACTTCACATGATCCTCTTAACATGTATTCCAAATTTCATCTCTGTACCTTCAATGGCAACGCCCCATCCGATTTTGTCCAAACTTAACAGGTTGACTTCTCCTCCTCCTCTTAACATGTATTCCAAATTTCATCTCTGTACCTTCATAGGATGCAAAGATATGACAAATTTTGATTATCGCTTATATGGGGGGTGGGGCAACGGCCCCTCCAATTTTGTCCAAACTTAACAGGTTGACCTCTCCTCATCCTCTTCGCCCTCACCGATTTTGTCAAAACATAGCCTATGTTCTTTTCCATCATCCCATCTATCTCTATTCCAAAATTCAGACGAATTGGTTGAGCGGTTTAGCCGTAAGAGAGGAACATCCATACATCCATACAAACTTTCGCATTTATAATATTAGTAGGATTTAGCCAATGGATTAACTTACGTATATGTCTTTATAAATTAATCTATATATATAAAAATCTGAAACTACTCAACCGATTTTGATGATTTTTTTTCATTTTGCTGATTTTCTTCCGACTTAGGACAAAGAAATGGTTTTATTTTAATTTTTTCAAGGTCGGAAAGAGCGGTGTCCCATCGCTTATAATCGTCAAGTGTAATGGTAATGGGTCAGTACCCAGTAATGGGTAATGATAGTCTAAGGGAGGAGTCATGAGAGGGTGAGCACTCTGGAAGAGAGGGTGATGAATAGGTGAGTGATATTTTTAAATTGAAAGCATCTATAATTTGAATGAATGTTGCGAGGAAAGGGAAAGTGTACTAGAAAGGTGAATGTAATGGGTAGAGAGTAATGTGATTTGTCTGAGGGGAAAGTCAAGAGAAGGGTGCTGGGGAAGATATTGACATAGGGCGAAACCGTATCTTATCCATCCATCCATCCATTCATCTATCCATCCACCTATCCATCCATATCCATTTATCCATCTATACATCTATCCATCTATCTATCCATCTATCCATCTATCTATCCATCCATCTTTACATCTATCCATCTATATATCCATCTATCTATCCATCTCCCTATCCATCTTCCCATCCATCTATCTATCCATCTATCCATCTATAAATGTATCCATCTATCCATTTATCCAAGTTCATAATGAACAAAAGAAACAAATAATTGTTAAAAAGTGCATAAAAACCCGACTGCAACCAAAAAACCCATCTACTGGTGTAAGCTTGAACTATATGAGAATTATGATAGATCAATGAATGAAAATTTAATGATCATTCGAATTGAATAAAGATAAGAGAAACCTAATAATGATTTTTAAATACCTATCCAATGATCTAACTTAACATTCACTTTTTTTTTTACTCGGACATTTGCTCGGACAAAACAACGTTTCAGGGAGTGACTTTAAGATAAAACGTATTTGTGCCTAGTAATGCTGGAGCAGTGTTAAATATTTTCTCAAAGCCAATAAAAACTTAACATAGAAAAATGCGAAGGCGGAGAGTCTCAGCACATACTACTGAACACTGGTTTCAATTGATTTGGTATGGCTCACCTTATCTTGTTCCACCATGACTTGAACTATTTTGCCGGAGCCTATTTATTAAAAGAAATCACATATTGGCTACATTTACACAAGTTCATGCAACATGCCAACACACGTTACAATCGGTTGTGCAACTTGATCAATCTCGGTGTGATTAGCTAGGAATAAGATGGTGTGAAATGTTATCCAACATAAATGTTTGAAAATGATCCAAAGCAGTTTTTTGGCAAACAAACATTTAGTGTTTGATGGTTGAGAAGCAAAATGAAACATAAACTTGGTGCCTCCTGAAGGACTGGCATGAACTGTCCACAAAAATGCATCAATTACATATTGAGGAACAAAACATTGTTTGCAGTCATCCTAAATTAAATATTAGAGAACCCCATTAAGCAGAGCTTCACTTGCTAATGTGATGCTCTAACTTTAAACTAATTTAAACTTAAAAAGAACTTTTCATACAACCCTCTTTATAGTGTTGCTAAACAATTGATGCAGAATTTTGAATTACTTTTTTTGCGGTTTTTTAGGTAAACAAAAAAATTCCCGTGTTCTGTGTTTTACACAAACTTCTTTCAACTGAAAGTGGAGAGAAATTGATTAATTAATTAATTTTAATACAATTAGTACTCAATTAATCTCAATCAAGAACGCATTACAATAAATGTGTTTGGGAAGAGAGAATAATATGTTAATAAACAAAGTTTGCAGCCTATCATTAACAACAGAAGCTAATAGCAGGAATCAGGACAATCTATAGTCACTAGATACACGTTGCCACATGTTCTTATTGTTTTCTTATTCTTAGGATTGCTTACCAGAGTTAACTAAAAATCGTTGCATGTCATGTCAAATCAAATAATGAAAAATTTGATTAAATACCTCACCTCGCCGGGTCCGCTAGTTGTATATGTATATACATAAGTATTACTGAATGTTTCTCGTAAAACACAAATCCAGAAAGGTGTGCTTGTATTGGGGGCTAGGCCATCTGGTGGTTCGATGTGGACCTAAATGGAATACTATTTAAGGATTATTTAAGGATTTTCGCTTAATTAAAAATATGCCTCAGAGTAATCTGTATGTTTGTATGGTGAGTGTCAACTGCCCTTATAGTGCGGATTGACGCCTACATTGAATACAAGTTGCCTGAAGAAGGAATGGAGGAATCTAAGTATCCAAGCTGAAAGGCTCTATCTCTAATAGTCAGTAAGTTCGCCGAGTGTCAGCATACTTTATGGTGTCTGTCTCGCCGCCTTCTGTCTGTAGCATACATTTACACAAACTTAATACACCCTTTTAGCCTATGGATATTCAGTTCTGCTAGCTCTTCTTCATATGCCTTGTAGCTATAATAATAGCTATAAAACCCTTCTCTGGAGCCAATGGAAAGGCCAAGCCTTTCAAGGATATATATATGGTCTGGCACCTCCACTATACCGTTCTCGACTTCGCTCAATGTAAGAACTTTGTTGCGATTATTTGCCTGCGAAATAAATTGAATTCAGATTCGGCTTATCTAACTTTCGCAATGCCGTATCGTGCCACGGGCAGTAAGTACGAGGGTAGACCCAGAAGTTACCGACAAGATGGCGGTTTAAGTTATTTAACAAGTTTGTATTACCACCTATCCATTATTTAGTGTACGGTCGATTTTTGGGCAATTTGCTGCATTAAATTTGTGTTTGACAGTCTTTGATCGCAGACAGAAGGACAGAAAGCCTTCAAACGCAGTCATGTGATAACTTGGATTTATGCTTGGAGTTGGTTAAGTTCTTATGCCGTTTTATAATATGAATCGAAAGCAACACATCAGTGGTCAAAAAGTAACCTTCCGCCTTTCATGCCTGCAGATTGCTCATAGTCTAATGATAGAAACTTCTAGATCTACACTCGTTTAATAATTACACGTATAGCTAACTGATTTTTACTTCACATCGCACCACTTAGCAGGTATCAATGTGGCTATTGCTGCTATTGATTTAACATGATTGGGTTTTATGCGATTAATAAAACTACGAAGTACATACATAGGTATTATTATTATACAACAATGGAGATTAGACTGCTCTGATATTTTTTATGATCATTGATTAACATTAAACAAGTCGAGTATACGATCGCACATACGCACTTGATAGATCGGTGTACTACGAAAACCAACTCCCGCCGTCAAAAAAACACCAAAGCTATACAAAAAACTAATTCGGCTGTGTTCTGTGTAAATATTATAATTCAAAAACCCAGGAAAAACATAGAATTTAAGCAAATTAATTAACAAAGCCAATAGTGGAACGGAGATAAAAGCGGAAAATGCCGAAAAAAGCGGCGCAAATTAAAAAAAATGGAGCTGATTCAAGAGAGTTTGCCGCTTGGCGCCGGGAGTACGTACGCGCTGCAGATTGTCCGTATGTGTGTGTGTGGATGTCTGTAAGTATAATAAATTGGTTTTGTGCGGCAGTGTATGTGTGTGTGTGTGTGTGAATTGCTTTGGCCTGTGTTTCTGTTTAATCAGATTGCTCATTATTCGCTGATAATCAAAGCATTTTGATAAGCGATTATAAGCAAATAGCGTCCACCATCTGCCGCCTGCCTCCGGCCATTTGCCGTGAAACGTAAATAGAGCTGCGCTTGTTTCTGTTGCAACGGCCCTGACAGCTGTGCGGTGAGGCGGGCTGCAAGATTTCTAGCCGTGAGTCGTGAATATGTATGTAAATATGTTTTAATATCGTAAGCCGACTAAAGCTCGAAAAAAGTAGCATCTGCCGTTGCCGACAGTAGCCGACAGACGCGTACCGTCCGCTACCATTGAGCGGCTAAGCTGAAACGGCTAAAACGCTTGCAATCAGTTTGAAATTGTCAACGCGCGCACAAACATCGGCGGTCGATCGCGCGAACGAACGAGTAGGCAAAAAGAAACGGCAGCTCAGTGCAACTCAGACAGCGGCTTGATTAGAAAGGAGTTATGCAGCTGTAATCCGCGCAGCTGATTAACTGTTCAATACTTCTAGTTCAAAATGAATCAAAACGCGCGCTTTGCACCAACGACACCAACGTCTGTGACTGACCGCCGTCCAAACGGCGCTCCAAGGCTGCAAGCAGCCGATATACCATATGCAGATGCCGATGAAGTGGAGTCGGAGCCGGAGCAGGCTGCGTATCAGGCCATACGTAGAGCATCGCTTAGTGAACGACGCAATGCGGAGTTATCAAAACTAAAAATTGTAAACGAGCGAACGGAGCCAACGGGCAGCCCAAGTTCCAATAGCGTTAGTCCAGCGCAATCGAAAGTCATGGAAACACCCATGGGCAGTGTTGGTAGCGGTGCGGAGACTTTTACGCACGGTTTGCGTCGCAATTCAATTTCAATGCCCTCTGGCATCAATGCCTTGGATCTGGAGGCACTGCGTCTTAAACATCAGATGCAAGTGCAGGAGCCGCTGCCTGAGGAATTTCACACCGACAGCGTGAGTAGATTTTTCCGCCATTTAATAGTGCAATTGGAGTCTAAAATGCTGACATGCAATTGTATTCTAACAATCGTCTGAGATTGTTTCAAGCTGGCGAAGAAATAATGCTGCAGTAGAGTTTGCATGACTGCGATGTACGCTGCAGCCCGAGTCCAAGCGAGTACTCTGATTGAGCAAGTTTTTGGAAAATCTCAAGTATCAAAGCTTGGTTGCCTTTTTTCTTATAGACTTCGAGATTTCCGCGTTTGTTCGCACGGACGGACTTTTGGCACTAATCAAGTATATATGTATATTATATACTGCTATGTTTATTTTGACTGCTGCATACCAACTCAATACACCCTTTTACCCATGCGCATGTGAACTTGCAAGGGCGCAACGAATTCATTTGTCGTGTGAACAACCGCGAAATTCAATTCAAAACGCCATAAATAAGAAAATGAATCGCATTAATTCGTTGTTAAAATTGCCTCGCTTTCAATTAAAATGTGTAAATCTCAAAACTCGATCGAAATACTTAGACGCTTTGTTGTTATACTCTTCACAGATGTTATTAATGGTATTTAAATTTTAATACAGAGTATGCAACACATGCAAAAAGCATCATGAACGTCATAAATATATATGTACAACTAGCCGGCAAAACTATTGTGACCGGTAAAAACTTTTCTGACTTATCCAATGGATCATATTTAACCCGATCCCATTAACTTTAATTTCAAATTTAATGCCTGTTCCACAAATAGATGCAAAGAATAACGAACTTTGCTTATCGCTTATATGAGGGCAGCGCATCGCATCCGGTTTGAACCAAACATATAAAAAAATTGTTTAACAAATTTCTGAAATTTTGTTTGTGGATAATATTTGGTAGTGGAGTATAGTCCCTCACATTGTAACCTAACTTTGACAGGATTCCTTTCGTGGCCTAACTGAAGTTCTTCGCAGATTTTCAGCTCAGTTTATTGTACGGTTCACTTTCCTATAAGGAAGATACATAGATATATAGATATATACATAGAACATTAATTTTTATATATGAAGTTTACGCATAGATTAATTCCGTAAAAAGAATTTCAATGCATTTCTTTGAAATAAATGAAGAGACTTCAGTCTTACGAATCAGGTTGTATTAAGTAACTTAAAGAGTTTAGAAATGCTATTGGCACGAAAATAGTTTATCCAATCGGTATGTTCATCTGTCACCTCATAGATTCATCTGCTACAATATTTCTTCTGTTTTCATGGTACTTTTTGGCTATCTTTTCCACACCCCATACAAATCCTAATTGCACTTTAATTTTCTGCATGGAGACCCTTTTTATTTTGGAGTCCGACATCAAATGGTTAGACCGATATGTTCTACACTGTGTTTCGTTCTTATAAAAAATAAATGAAAGTCTTTTATGGTCTCCGAGCTAGAACTCTTCAATAGTTAGAATATCGAGAATATATATTTTTATTTTGTGGGCTTACCATGGCGGTTACATATATTTTCCCAAACTTTGTCTATACTGTTATTCCAGGATTTATATCTTTTGGAAACAGTGTTCGTCATTATTTCAGAAATTTTG
Source organism: Leucophenga maculata (assembly GCA_035044805.1). Taxonomy (NCBI): domain Eukaryota; kingdom Metazoa; phylum Arthropoda; class Insecta; order Diptera; family Drosophilidae; genus Leucophenga; species Leucophenga maculata. The sequence goes on along the minus strand of JAWNNP010001156.1, from coordinate 502,723 downwards.
GATTATCGAATGTTATATTTTGTTTGCCGTGTTCCCATAGGGTAATTAATATAGCGTATATTAATTTTGTGCAAATATATGTATGTAGAAGGCGATATTGGAGTCTCTATAAAGTACAAATATTCAGGATCAGCATCAATAATTGAGTCGAGAACTTTGAGATTATGAGATAAAGTCTTCAATTTTTAATATTTCGATTCTCCTATGCTTTCTTCAAATCATTTGTGTTAAATGCACGTGCCAACACCTTCTAGATTTGAAATTCCAATAAAATATCCTACACAGATTTAGGTAGGAGCATATCCTATACAAATATCGCTATACAAATATAAGTTCATGGGGATAGAGGGTATCTCAAAGACGAGCACACTCTCAACTGCAGCGTTCTTTCTTATTATTCGGAATATTATTCATTGCTACACAATATTATTTTCGATCTACGGGCTTAAGAACATGGAAGAAACATGACGCATGAAGTTTCAAAAAAAAAAAAAAAAATAAGAAAGTTACAGTCAGGCGTAACCGACTGTAAGAGGCCCTGTACCAGTACAGGTCGCCTAACAAACACATTAAATGTTTCCCTAGCTTATGACCAAGCTTATGACCACTTCTCACTGCTCGAATGGGAGCCTTATAAAACATTTTTTTATGTATGAAAAGAAAAGGGGGGACGGAAGTATCATAGGTCGTGCAAATTCAATTGCTTATTAAATCATTATTTATTATCCGATTTTGATGAACTTTTTGGATTTTGGCTTAGGGTGACGTTATCTCTTTAATGACATACTTAATTTTTGTAGTGCCGGAAAAAATGTTATCCATGGGGGTGATTTTATGGCAAAATTGCAAAATAAACTTGTAAACTTTCGGAGTAGTCCTAATCGAATGCAAAAACCACGTTTCCGAGATCCTTTCTTTCATACAGACGGACAGACGTACATGGCTATCACTCCTGACCATAATGGGGGGTTTCCGACCATTATTTCTACCTGTTACATACATTTGCACAAAACCAATAGGCTCTTGTACCTTCGGTACAGGGCCTAATTAAGCAGATGAACAAATTCCAACCACCAACATATAATGGAAGATGGAGCATTCATTGTCCGTTGAAATTCAGACACTTGTCACTGCTTTCTGTTGGCGAACAAAATTTATACTAGAAGACACAATATCCGGTTGTAAAGTCTGATTATATATAAATTGAGGCGTTGAACTTATAACTTCCACTAGTTATCAGTTCCAGCCGTGGTCTGATAAGTCAATGAGTTTTTCTTTGAAAACTATTAACTTTTTCTAGTTTCTCATTAACTAAGCGGTGTAGGGTATATATTCGCATGTCTCGATTAAAGTTGTTACATTATTCTTTTGTTTTGACGATTTCGACATGCGATAGCTACACCAACCAGTATGGTGCACTTAAGTGCATTTTCATGAAAAATACTCCGGATTCGAATTCCGTGTTATGTCATTACAGTTAAGTATTCTTATTGTTCGTACGTGGGTTTTATATGAGGTTGTCGGCAAAATAGCCAGTGCCATGAATGAGTATTGAATTCTTGTATCTTAAAAAAAAAAAAAAAAAAAATACTGTAAATTTTTTAAATTACCAAGGACTTCCAACGAGAAGTAAGAAAACAATTTTTATTTTTATTTTACAATTAATTTATATCATCGAGGGTCATTTTCATGGATTATTGTACTCGCGAATGAACAGCAACGAATGTCTGTTGCTCTTCCATTTAAAATTTGAATTTATTTTTATTCTATTTCTAGTAAATTATTAAAAGAATTAGTAACTAAAGATTACCATTTAAATGTATTTTCGATATTTCAAAAGAAACCGAATATTATACAATAATTGGGTTAAATTTTTACAAAATATTAACGCCAATGGAAATGCATAATAAATCTTTCTAAAAACAACAATAAATCATTCAATGTCTATTTTTATATTCGATATTTTTTCCAACAAACCCGTGAAAAAGATACATTTTGTATTTTTTGTTTGTTGTGGATCACGCTGAAGGGAGCTTGAGAAATAATAATAATAAGTATGCTAATTGGTTTAATTAAGCCAAATCAAATATTGAATGACAAAAATTAGCATTGTGACCATGGCGTAGAGAGGCAGGCAGGCAGCCAGGCAGCCAGATTAACGACATCATTTGTTGTTGCCGTTGCCGTTGCCGAGAAGACATTAATTTAATTTTCTGCTTAATTCACATATAAATGTATCTAAAATTTTTTTTTCTTTTTTTGTCAATTCATGCGATATCCGGAACTCCCAAGCTTCGATTCGGTCACATGCTAGTCAGGTGCTTTATAAAGAGAACGAATGCAAATATTAATTTACTGTACTTTTCTCTGTGTTTAATTTTATTTGTTTCGGTTTTTTTTTCTTTTTTCGTTTTTTATTAATGTTTGTATTTAAATAATTTATTTATTTTGCTTAATACTTTGTTTTCTTCCTCTGCTGCTATTTGGTGTAATTTTGATAATAAATTATTTGTAATAATTCAGTGGAATATCACGAGGCAGTCTGCGCTTTTGATTGTTTTAAATCTATTTTTAAGCCATTAAGTTTATTTTGTATGTAGGAGAGTGCCTGGTAGGTCTTAAAACTTATACATTAAGTTTCGGAACGGGACACTTAAAGCTGTAGTCATTACAAAAGGTCAAGCTGGTATAGTCATGTCCGTCTGTCTGGCTGTACTGATGAACATTCAGAACTTAGAGACTATTAAAGATAAAGCATTCCAGTTTGGAATATTTAGTCCCTCCTATTCCTCTTCGGATAAGTAAAAATTAATGTACGTGCCAAGCTCTCAGTAAGGCATAGTACCCATAAAAACCAACCTTAGTTAGTTAATTTTTGAATGAATAAAATGTTGTGTTTCGTGTAACTTTACCTAAACATGTTAAATTTGGTGTATCCACTAGAAAGGCTACATCCGTGAACAACGGAGCAGCTGAAATGAAATAATTCCTTTCGGTTTTCTAACGAATAAATTCGGGACAACGGAAAAAGTGCGTTCACTCAATAGGTCCTCCACCGAAGGTACAAGAGCCTATTGGTTTTGTGCAAATGTATGTAACAGATAGAAATAATGATCGGAGACCCCCAAAGTAACCCCCATTATGGTCAGGAGTGATAGAGGAGTCGATATAGCCATGGCCGTCTGTCCGTCCGTATGAACAAAAGGATCTCGGAAACGGTAATAGATAGAGATTTCGTGCTTTTTGCATTCGACTAGGGCTTCTCCGGAATTTTACAAGTTTATTTTAAAAGTTTGTTATTAGTCTAATACAGCATCTTAAAGTCATTAAAATATTCATCTGTCTTACCTACTGTCTCTTCATTCGATTCCAAACTATTTCCACTAATCCATTTTTTCCAGTTTTCAAATAGATAATTGTGACAGAAAATGAATCTGCTCATTCGTACCGGATTTCACATATTTTTTGCAAGCCATTAGAACGGAAGATACACTATATATGTATATATTTATATAAATAAAACGCAAACATCAGGGGAGATAATAAGCATCCCTGTTTGAAAGCGCTCATTGTATCAAAATCCTCATATAATTCCTCTCCGGTCCATACTTCGCATTTAGTGTGTTTCTAAACACTTTCAATAAATTTAACCATCTTGAATGACATGACCTTTAGTAATTATTAAAGTTCCCGGAACTCGGTTAAATGCAGTTTTATAATCAAAAAAAAAAAAAATCGAATAACTTTATTCGAACTATGGAGGATAAATTATATATATTGTCAATTGTTAAATAATTCCTTATAAATCTGGTTTCATATTTATTAGCCGTTCGTTAATAATTCCCATTAAATTTTTCCATATATGTTTTTCTTTGGCATAGATTCAGTAACGTCTGAGAATAGCGTCCAAACTCTTCAGCCGAAATATTTGGTCCAATTTGATATGGCGTAACTAGTTAGCAACAAGTCGTAACTTAAATTTATGTCATGAGTCGAATTACCAAAAAATTCTCTTATTACTTTGACGTCAAAAATAAGATACTGTCTGTCGTTAAATCTAAACTATTTCTGTCTATGCCAAAAAATCGACAATTTGGACCATAATTCACTGTGTAAGGAAGTGGCACGACTAGTGGTTGCGCTTCAATGGTTTTCCCATGTACACCTTTTGCACTTCCATCTTCTTTATCTTCAGGCAGCGTACTTTCGAGATGGGAAGATTCATTGGGTAAGGGACATCGGGCAACTACAAAGTTTTTTATGGGATTATTGATCGCATGCAGAGCAAGTATTAAAAGGAGTAAAACCCTTTGAAGGTGCTCGGCACCAGCTTTTACCATGTCGAAACGAAAGTAGACTTCATTCGCAATTTTTTTTATAAATCTTTTAAGATATTTGGTAGCTGAACATTAGTTTTAGAATGAATCAAAGCGTTCAACTGACATTGCTCAGTAGTTCCACGCCCTCTTCTAAACCCGCTTTGTGGTTTTATGTGAATTACTTTAATTTTTGACTTAATAGTTTTCATAATTTACATCTAGTTTTATGTTTTTTTTATTTTTTTTGTTTTAATGTTGGAAATTCTTCACGTTCTGTTCTTCCTCCAATCCCGTGTAAATTGTTTGTTTATGTTTAGCCTGGCGAAAAGTTTTATCATAAAAATAGATCAAAGAAAAATTTTAGATCATGTAACTACCTATAAAAATTTGTTCCACACTTTATTTTCTAAGAATCACCATTTCTGAGATAAAGCGGTTCAAAAAGTTATAAAAATAGTTGGTTCGGTTGTTTTGAATGAGTTTTTCAGTGGTTTTGGCGACGACTTTGTTAAAGATTTTTATAGGGATTTTTCCATATTTGACACTTTTAGCAGATGTCTCTTTTAAGACGATGTCGGCGTTGGCATTTCTCTCTTCCTTTCATTGCTTTTATTTGGATAATATGTAGATAGTATTGCTCTGCTCACTGTTCACGATATAACATTAAATATTATTGATAAGCCCGACAACGCGAGTCGTTTTAGACATGTCTGACTGTCTGTCTATGCGTATGTATGCGCACTATTCGTACAATCTTTGATATATTGGTTTGAAAGTTGGTATGTAAACTTTTTATAGCAATACTAGTTGTAAGTTCCACCGTTGCCAAGAACAGTATATATAATATACCACTTGGATTCAGCTCATTTACAAATCTATGGTTCAGATATCAGCATTCAAAGTCGTAATATTTTTCTGTCCGCCATATCTCACAATGATCTTAAAATATTTAATGCAAATGATTTCGAGATGATTTTTTGAAATTTTTTTGAATTTGAACCATAGAACGTTCAAATTCAATTGCTTATAAAATCGTCATTTATTATCCGATTTTGATGAACTTTTTGGATTTTGGTTTAGAGGGACGTTATCTCTATACTGTGCCGAAGAAATTGTTATCCTTTGACAGGGGTTTTATGGGGAGAGGAACAAAATATTAAAATAAATTCGTATAATTCCGGCGAAGTCCTAGTCGAATGCAAAAAGAACGAAGCCTCTATCCAGTACCATTTCCGAGATCCATTCGTTCATACGGACGGACAAACGGCAATGGCTACATCTACTTCTCTATTACTCCTGACCACAATGGGGGTAACCTGGGGGATCTCCGACCATTATTTCTACCAGTTACATACATTTGCACAAAACAAATAGGCTATTGTAACTTTGATACCGTGCCTTACTGGAAAGACCTTTGTCTACTAGACTTCAAACCTTTGATTTGTATGGTGCATATGTTCCTATCTGGATCCGTTTAGAATATATTGTTGGTATTAGTTTAAGACATACCGAATTTTCCGTTTCAAGCTAAACAAAGCCATAAAAAAATGTTTTTAATACAAAAATCTAAAAAGGGGACAGATTTGAATGGAAGTTACTACTTCTAGTGATCCAATCTGGTTCTATATACATAAAATATTTTATTGGAATCGATTGAAGATACAGTAAACGCATTTTTCCTCTTCTTTGAAATTGTACACAAGTGCTATTATTTACTGTAGTCAAAAAATACCAATTTGGCACTGTTAGCACAGTCCGCAAATAGCAATAACTTTACCAATAACGTAAAACCACAGATTTCTACATGAAATATCTGCCAATCTTGTAAACTGATTTATGCCTTTGTCTACATTAACAACAAGTGCTTACATTATGTAGGTACAGGCTATATCGAAGTTAAGTACACCCGACTGCAGCATTCTGGTTTCTTTTAAGCTAACAATCCGAACTCATTCCGTGAGCGCTTCGCACGCGGTGTATACTCGATCTGAATTATTAGAATTGTTCAACAAGAGTCGTTTGTTTGTATGATTTTAAAGGTTATGTCTCATAATTTATAAGCGAAGTTGCCATAAATTATTTGTACCACAACAACTAATAATTATAGGTTTCTATATTAAATAAATTTTTGGTTATTGGCTTTTGGCACAAATTTCTGTTGTGCAGTCCGGCATACAATATTTATTACCTTACGTCAAAACCAATTTATTTTAAATAGTTTTTGTAAGTTTATCTTCAAACTGAATATCGTAAATTGCATCACTTACATTGCATAGATCTACATACTTGAATCCAGTGACTTAATTTGTTCTATTAAAAGAACCAGATGTGCATTATTCAGTAAACCCCAGTAAAGATCTGATGTCAAATACTCAAGTACCGAAACACTTCTTATAAAACAAAAGAAAATATTAACTTGGAACACAAATTTATACATAATATATATGTTTTAGGTGCGAGATGGCGGTGGGTTAGAGGGTTGGGTATGAATTAACTAACAGGTAATTAATTAAAATCAAATTAGAGAATATGAGTGGGAATTCAATCTTAGATTTTAGTATTTTGCTTACTTGACAAGCACGATAGACAGTTTAGCTACCGAGATCCTCAAATTATACAATATTTAATATTATTAATATTTAATATTATTTAATACAATATCTAATATTTAATATTAGCTACTTTGGTTTCATGTTTTTCTTATCTTAGATGGGCATCGGGAAGAATAAGATCCATTACAAAAATGAGCGGTGCCACGCCGCCATACGAAAGATAGACAAAGAGGGCGTATCATCACACAAACGTTACACTTGCATAATAATGAATTTGTTGTAACGATGTCGCACAGGCTGGGGTATCCTCGTCAGATGCCCAGGCGTTCGTCACAGAATATTTATACTCAGTGACCTCTGGCGATAGTATTTTCCAGGTTTTTATAAAATCACGGGATTAATTAATTTAAATAGTTTCTTTTATTTCTTATTATTTTAAATTTCATTTCTCATTTAATTACAATTCGTTCCTTAAAAAGGTTTAATCGATTTCTAAATTTATTGCTGCTGGGTTGGCGAAATAAAATTCATAAAAAGCTACACGTGGCTTGCTTTCAACCTAGAGTTGGCGGTCCAAAGGTCGCGCCCTAATTCTGATAAAAATATATTAACGCGACTGGGCTGGCGGTCCAACGGTCGCGCCCTAGTTCTTGTAGTTCATGCTACCAAAGTTCACTTGACCTATTGCTAAGTCCTGGCCACTTTTACACTTTTTCTTCACAAATATTTCACTTATATTTACTAAAAATAAATTCAAAGAAGTACTATACCTAGTGCACACAGGGCGTCGAACAGCTGGGCGTCGAACAGCGGGGTCTCCTTTCTTAAAGATAGGACAGAGAACACTGAGATTCCAGTCATTTGGTATGCGTTTATCTTGCATAAAAGTTGGTGCATACTCCTAACCAACTCTTCGTCGCCGGTCTTAAATAACTCAGCTGGCAGCTCATCAGAGCCTGCCGCTTTGTTATTTTTCAGCTTTTTAATAACTGAATCGACCTCGTAATAGTCCGGTGGCTCTACAATAGTGCCATCATTAACTGGTGGTTTCGGTGTCATTTTTCTATCGGCGAAATTATGCACTTCATCGCCTCCGAGTAGCGACTAGTCTTTCAATTTTATTCTACTTTTAAAATAAATTGGTATATAGACTCTATGGAGCTGACATTCGTTCTGGATTTTCGAACTAGAATGTCACGCTGACGTTTGTGGGTAGGTTCCATACAAAATCTCAAAATACCATAAAACCCCATTGAACCTTTGTACAGAGTATACGTACCTATCTGGATTGGAATTAGTGAGAGATACACAAAATTTGTAGTTTGAAGCTAAACCGAAAAAAAGTAATGTGCCTCATCTATATAAGCACACTATTGAAGTGAATCAAGTTTCAAAATAGTCACCAGAGATGTGTTAAATAGAATTATCCATTTATTTCATTATTTTGTGATTCAAATGTTATAAGTGGCTAATGATAACTAAAATTAGTTACAAACATTCGTGTGTCTGCCCTGTTTAAAAAGCGTCTATCGTTGCTCCATGTTTTGTTGCTGATTTGGCGGATAATTTGACATGGTCATACACAATTTTACTTTGAGAAAATTTCATTGCGAAGCTGATGATATTTTGACAAAATCTCCTATGAGAATTATAGATATTTTTTCTAAGCCAAATCTAAGAATTTTAGCTACTTCAAATGAATGTAAAAGACAAATAACAACATTTGGTTTTAGTTCATAAAGCATATTTTTTAGTAGCACAAAATAATCGAAAGAACGGTAGCAAAATATCTATCTTTCTTCCTCACCTCTCTCGCGATCGAATGCTCTGATCGGTTACGAAAGAGAAGATATCCATGGATTGTAATTATTTCATCATGATTATTTCACTTTTTTTATTTCACCACGCTTAAAACCAAACAGCGGCAATAGCAAAAATAGGATCTCTCTCTTACTCATGCATAAGCACTCATTCTCTATGCTCCAGACTAACAAGTCAATGCTTTATCCCTCTTGAATTCCGTTTCACTTTGCAACTATTGAAGTTAAAAATGTACTCTAAACAAACACGCGCTCTTTCCACTCTTTAAAAGATGTTAGGCTTTCTACCGATGCATTTCACCTACTCTTCCATTCTGCACTTTCACTCAACGTTTCTTTCCTCACGCGATACCCCTTTTTTGACCTCAAAACTTCTTAATTTAGCCTGCGTAAAGAAATTACCTGTTTCGGCAATCCTAATAAAATATACCATATGACATCAGCTCGGAATTTAATTCTCATACAAATCTATGGTTCGACGGGATGCAGTGTATTTTGAAGTCGAACACACTCGACTTCAGCATTATTAATTGTATTCTGCTCACATCTTCGTACTCGTAAATAGTAAGCACAAACGAATTTTAAAAACCAGTTAGCATCAAACTGCCAACCTTAATATTAGCATGTTTATGCGACAACCGAATTCACAGAATTATTTCTTGAAATGAAAAATTATATGTCAAAGCAAAAGCACTCCTAATTTTCTTGTGATTTGCATACTGCGCTATGGAAAAATTTTCACTAGTTGTGATAAAATTAAAAATTATCCGATCGATTTTTTGGAACAGGTCGCCATTGACATTCACCATAAAATCTTCTAGTAAATTTTCCACCACTCCTCACATATCGGCGGGAACGTTGGCGATTTCATGTTCGATATTGTTTCTGAGCTCCAATAATGTTTTTAGCTTCTGGCATAAACAAATGACTTAAACAGAAATCCAACATTGTTGGTTTTAATCTCTTGATTGATGAGCTTCACCGCCAAAGATGATTTTTCGATGAACTATAGAAGTTTTGCCGAGCCCATCTAGAAAAGAGGGATCAATTCTTGAGTTAATATTATCTTGTATGGCTGGAGGCGAATATGTCAACGCAGTCTTGTGCGCGCTGGCTCCAGTTGTTTTGGACTATGTAAACCTGTTCAAATAGTCATACAGCTAGCGGGATCAATCTCGTCGCGACTCTAATAGGACCAAAAATCCTACGCCGTTTTGCCTCTGCGTCATACAGTAGCACCGGGAGTATCAGCGTCATAAATATCTTTATTTTCGTCTTTCGAGAGCGGGTTTTAATTCTAATTTGCTTGCTCAGCCCAAAGTAGCATCTATTTGTATGCGTGATTTTTTGCCAGATAGTTGAATTTCTCCAACGTCACAGACCATTCAAGACGCGATGACGGCGAGCGAAAAGACACCAAATACTTCGTCTTGTCCGCTTCACCGCTAGACCCATGAGCCGAGACTGTTTTTCCATTTCTGGGAATGTCTTGCTGTCTCATCTTTCCTGTGTACCGATGATATCGATGTCATCGGCATAAGCGAGCAGCATCACTTCCTTTTGAAAGATCGAGCTCGACATACTCTGTATGTAGGGTATCTTGGTATCAAAGGGGTCAGAGAGGTTCTGCCCCACCCTGACAACGCTTTGTGTGTGAGATAGCGTCGTCGTGCAAAGACGGACAATCTTCGATCGTATCGGCGTGTCGAAAGCGGCTTTATACTAGACAAATAGGTGGTGTGTGTCTTTGTTTAACTTACGGATCTTTTCCAAGATTTATCGTTATCTGAATATTTGATCACTGGTCGACCTTTTTGTTCTAAATCCACACTGATATCGTCCTATCAGTAAATTCGTATATGGCTTTAGCCTATTACACAATAAGCGCGACAGAATCTTATATCAGATGGAAAGAAGACTTATTCCGCGGTAGTTGGTGCAAGCCACGGGGTATTTTCTCTTAAAGATTGGACAAAGAACACTGAGATTCGTGTCATCGGACCATATCTTGCATAAAAGTTGGTTTATACTCCTTACTAATTCTTCGCCACCGGTCTTGAATAACTCAGCTAGCAGCCCATCAGAGCCTGCCGCTTTGTAGGTAAGAAAAAATGACTCCTCCATAATATCAGTGATTCCTGTGCATCTGTAACTACATTTCGTCTTTACAGAAAGTTACTGCGGGTTTGAAACCTTCGGTCAGACGCTTGACCATGATTAATGTGTAATTTGATCTGGACTCAGCCATGTAGCTACTGAGTACCATGTTCCGACCTGCGGCAAAACGATTAGCATTCCATCATTGCACATATTTAGCTTTGATGCGTATCGCGGCTAGACGCTTGTCAACAGGCAAGAGCCTGGAGACGAGGCCACGTAGTTTCCTCATGGCAGTTATAGTAAATGTTACAGGAGGCTTTTTTAGAGCAACTTTTTCCTATTCATCGCATTTTCTGGGTTTTAAATATGTCAGCCTTGTATCTTTCGAGGACATAAGCCAGCTGGATATTAGCACCATCCCTTTTCAGCGTGCGGACATTCCAGATGCATATCCTAAAATCTTTGTCCTTATATCGTTTGCGGGAGTCGTCGTCCGAGGCTTCCTTTTTGTTTTCTTTGGAGTTAGTTTTTTTCACGAGGGGGGTCTGGGAATTTGTCTCATTCTCATAGTTAGCTCCACTCCGAACGGCTGTTCAGAGATACGTGGCCAAACGGACGTTGTGAGCTGCTTGGGTCGTTTGCACTAGTTTCATTGTTGGCCATTTCCAATGGCAGCAAACAACTTTTCGCACAATGTGAATTTCTGCAAACGACCTCATCTCTCAGTAAGTAAGTAAGTGATGTGGTTATAGAGAATCCAAGATTTGGCTCATTTTGAACTGAAGTACTTATGGCTGCGATATTCTGGGTACTTCGATCGGTGCGTTTTGTACCTAGCAAAGGAGAATCCAATAGTGAATAAGTTGATTTGACATTATCCATAACTGCACGCACAGCCGATTTTCACGACTAAAAATTTAAGTAAAGGCTGTAAAAGTTGGGACCAGCTACTCAGAATTTTGGTACACGCAAAACCGCTCTGATTGTCTTAATATTGCAATTTTTATACCATTAAAGCATAATGTGAAATGATATTACCAGTTTGTCACAAAGCTTGTAAAGAATTAGAACCCTATAAAGGATGTACGAATGTATTTCTTTAAGTCCAAGACTTTTCTGACTCCAAGAGAAAGGTAAGAAAACTGTACGTTTTTAAATATGACTTTTCAAATAAGTTTAATTCTAAAACAAGCTGAACGAAAGTTCACAACAGCTGCTTTTGACTACTCTTATCTGGACAGGTTTTGCATTTCTAGTACAAACCATTATAGATTGTGTACTTCCAATGCATTATCAATGCAAACTCATCATTGTGCGCTGCAGTACAAGTACCCATAATCTAGCACAGTTTCGAATTATAACAGTTGTAATGCTGTGCAGTATAAAACGTAGCATAGTTTTGGGCAAACATTTTGTATTCGTGTGTTTTATTGACCAGCCTAATCGTATGCAATGCATGCTTATATTTATCGAACTAGCTTTTTCTTCTTATAATTTATATTGCGTCTATGGACATATGTCCATGTTCGCTATAGACAGACAAACCGTCCGAACTCTTCCAATGGATCTTACTTTTCTCAATCCCATGAATGGGGCGTTCAAGTATTAAGTAACGCTGTGTGTGGGCAATTCAAAATGCCAATCCTTTTCGTTTATGTCATTTTTATTTTGTTCTCCCAAGTTGGCAGCCCTCAAAGGTGAAGGAAGCACGTACCCGTACCCGTAAAGTTAACAAGACTATAGACCGAGATGCACAAAAATCAAGAGGACGAGGAATTTTGCACTGCTAGTTGCGCGGACGAATTGTGATAAAAATGCTGTTCCCGCTCGAGGCGTGCATTGAAATTTGTCTTTCCGGAGACTTTCCTTCCTGCATCGTGTCCAATCCTTCAAACTCCAAGCAAGCTTGTGGTACATAGTCAGCAACACAAAGTATCATGCAAGATTTCATCACTTCTTGTGAGGTTGTCCGTTGATCTGTCGCGTTCTCTAGAAGGGTTGAAGCAGATGCTTTACTTTACCATCTGAGGGATCTATTTCACATCCTACAAGAGTGTGTAAAGTATAGCACGGCCACAGCGACTTGCTGTCAAATGGTAAATGAGCTTCTCTGCATTGTGCAACGCTGTGAAACATCGTCTGAGGATGCTGATTGGCTCGGCGAAGACGAAGTTAATGCAAGTGGTTTAACAATTTCAGAACCATCTTCGTTTGCTCTCCCGATCACAGCAAAGAATGAGTTTCAGTGACTTTCAACCCCGTGGACAGAAGAGTAGTCTCTCCAATTGAATTGTTTTCTTTTTACTTATCTACTTATTTGAATTATGACTGATTTTATACATCGCCACCTCCGATTTCGAAATCCGTTCTTATTGGATATATCTCGTGACTCAGTCAGTCAGTCAGTGGTATTACATTTCTATATTTTCTATATATGTCAATCAAGCCAACTATATTTATAGCATAGCTATTTTTGGAGCATTTGAGCAATAAGCTGAGAAATTTATTGAAATATCAACACATCTTAAATCTGCCGATCTTGGAATACGCTTATACTTGGTTTTAATATTTGTACTCATAAAAAATTTTGGAATGTTTCAGCAAATTGTTTTCTCTATATCGGCATAAAACAACGACTCTATGAGTTACTTGAATTAGTACTGATAATGGAAATGTTTTAAAATTAACTCGAAGTAAAATGAAAGAAAGAAAGCTTAACACAAACCATCAACTGACAATAACAAGCTTATGTTGGGAGAAACATGTGTGTTTGACATGACACTTTATATTTCTTTGATTTTATCGATTGTGACCGATTTTGTGAGATTCTCTATGAACTTGTGATCAAAAAAATTTTTAGTTTCTCCATTAAAAATGCTTCAACAGCCTCTTTTGGTGCCGGAAAACGTTAGCCTTTCAATATATTTTTTACTGTCATTAGGTCCCAAGTCAGACGAATGACCCATTAGTTTTATTTTTTGAGTGTCTAAAAACCCTTTTATGTAACCCGATTTGTAAGAGATGTCATTGTCATAATAGACGAATGGTATTACACAATTCTCTAAAGACTTCTCCAAAACAATTGATTGTATGCTATTTAGAATTCAGTGCCTTAGCTAGTTTTTCTAAGAAACGGGCGATCATTTGCAAATGTTCAAATAATTTTGAATGTTGGCTGGTCCTACTAATGTCCACGGATGCCTCAATCTCACAGCATCAATTGTCTCTGTCAAAACGATATTTTTTTGGACGACCTTCTTGGATTTCGTACTTTTGTATATTGGTATTGATTGTAATATGTAACTGAGCGGACTTCTTTAAAAAAGCCAATATTTATTTTAATGTAATGATGGCACAATAGAGCCACCGGACTATATCGAGGTCGATTCAGTTATTAAAGAGCTGAAAAATAACAATGCTACAAGCTCTGATGGGCTGCCAGATGAGTTATTTAAGACCGGCGGCGAAGAGTTGGTTAGGAGTATGCACCAATTTTTATGGAAGATATGGTCCGATGAACGCATACTCAATGACTGGAATCTCAGTGTGATCTGTCCTATCTTTAAGAAAGGAGACTCCGCTGTATGCGCCAACTACCGTGAAATAAGTCTCCTTTCCATTGGATATAAGACTCTGACGCGTGTATTGTGTAATAGGCTGAAGCCGTATACGGATTCACTGATAGGACGATATAAAACAAAAAAAGTCGACCAGTGACCAAATATTCACATTACGCCAAATCTTCGAGTGACCCGTGAGTTCAACAAAGAAACACACCACCTATTTGTCGACTATAAAGCCGCTTTCGACACGCCGGTACGATCGAAGTTTTTCGACGCCCTGTCCGTCTTTGCTTGACGTCTTTGCTTGACGTCTTTGCTTGAAAAAAATCTCCGACCCCTTTGATACCAAGGAAGGTTTCAGGCAGGGCCATGCGCTGTCTTGCGACATTTTCAATCTTCTGATGAAATACATCCTACGCCAATGCCCGTACATACAGAGTATGTCGTGCTCGATCTTCCAGAAGGAAGTAATGCTGCTCATGTACGCCGATGATATTGATAGGAACGGCGAGTCAGCAAGGCGTTCTCAGAGATTGAAAAACAGTCTCGGCTTATGGGTCTAGCGCTGAATGAGGACAAGACGAAGTACTTGGTGGCTTCTCGCACTCCGTCATCGCGTCTTGGACGGCCAGTGATGATGGAGAATTTCAACTTCAGTGTTGTAGAAAACTTCGTCTATCTTGGTTCCGAGATAACCAGCAACTACAACGTTACCGCTGAGCAAGCAAATGAGAAGTAACGCCCTCTCTCGAAAGACAAAATTCAAGAGTTATAAGACGCTGATACTCCCGGTCCTATTGTATGACGCAGAGGCATGGACCGTGATTAAGTTGGATGAAAAAGCGTTGGAAGTCTTCGAGAGTAAGATTCTTCGCAGGATTTTTGGACCTTTTAGAGTTCACGACGAGTTTAGGTCCCGTATGAACCGCGAGCTGTAAGAGCTATTCGATGAGGTTGACAAAGTCCAGCGCATAATATTCCAGCGGCAGCACTGGGCTGAGCACTTCATTCGAATGGATGAAAGAGCTCCATCACGCAAGGTTTACATGGGCGGCCCAAACTTGATTGGAGGACGAAGGAATAGAGGACAACCGGGCACGCGTTGGAATGACCAGGTATGGAAAGACCTCTCCGTACTTGGCATTCAAAACGACTGGCGCCAGCGCGCACTAGACTATGGACGCTGGCTGCCATGACCGGAAGACGCTTGACAGCCATTTAACTCAATTCAAACTTAATATTAATAATTTATTCTGTACTACTCTATACTAATATTTATATCTAAACTAAGATTGTCTATACTAATACATATATACAGCTGAAGAGTTTCTTTGGTTGAACTCGCTAATCTTAGGAATTACTTTTTCGAATTCTTTAAGTGTTGGATAGCCCATTTATCGAGAAAGATTATAGGTTTCATCAAATTATCACATTATGAGTTTGGGCGAAACCGGAGGGGCGATGCTCCGTCATAAGCGATTAACAAAATTCGTCATATCTTTAGGTATGAGGATGATTTTTGAATTACATGTTAATGGAACCAGTGGAAGATCACATCGGAGTAGGCGATCATCGAACTGATCACGTATATATTTACTTTATGTGGTCTATAAAGCCTTCTTTGATGCTTTACAAAATTTCAGACAAGCTGATAATATTTTTTCATATTGTATGGAATGAAACTTAATATGATTAATTCGCCTAAAGGTAGTTTTGAAGTTTACTGACCCTCGCAATTATCACACCCAGTATGATGGCAATAAATCAATACAGCCACATTAATGCAGTTGTCAATATGGGGTGCTATTCTATTTGATTAAAAGTGTTTACTCAAGAAAAAGATTTAAATTGACAAATTCAAAGCGCCATATATAGTCGTATCGCAAGTAATCCAGTTCGCCAATAAATGCCAATGATATTGATTGATTACATAAATTATGCCTTGGAAAAAAATATTATATTATGACGTTGTTGTTGTGCGCTATACCCGTTAAGTAAAAGGGTATATTAAGCTTGTGCAGATGTGTGGCTTTGTAAATAAAAAACGCTTCATTTAGATCTTTATCAGTGTAGAAGTTGATATGGTTTCATATGCAGTTGCGCTTCATATGCATATACTAGTAGGCATTATATGTGTGTTTTCTAAGAAAACTTTCTTAATTTAAGTAATTTATTTCTAATTTAAAGTCGTTATGGTGGCTGCTTATTGACGTCCGCTTTACATACTAATAGGCGTATCTCGTCACATGTGGGAGTACACCTCATCTTAATCTTCCGCACACTTACTGATTTTCGTATAAAAACTTCTTTATTTACGTCTTTGTCCGCTTCACATATATAAAAACACCCTCCTTATTTTAGGGTAAACCCCACTGCCAACGTTTAAGTTTCACAAAAAAAAAACGAAAAAAACAAAAACAAGTTTTTTCTTTTGAGTTGGACTTCACAGCGGATATTTCGTGTGAATGGTATTAGAGCTTCGGCATAACCGCGTTCAATATTTTTTTTCGTCTTACTTAAATTAGCTAAATATAATCAAATACTAGAAACAAACGTTCAGTTCGCATGCTGGAAGCCCCAACTGCTGTCTTAATTGGCGTCAACTAATTATGCCATGGAAAAATCGCAAAGCGGCGAAATCGAAATCGAAGCGTTCTGAACGAATGATGAACTCTAAGCGTGTGAGGTAAATGGAAGGGGGTGGGGTGCAGTACCGCCGTGGATTATTAATAAGAATGGGAAATTAAAAAAAAAGAAAAAAAAAAACAAATTTCGTATCTGTGTATCTTCTATTTATGTATGTATGTGTGTATAATTGAGTTTAAAATAAACACTGAGCCCGCTTCGACGGCGACGCTGCCGATTCTGACTCAGACTAAGACTATATCTCGCGCTCTCTCATACACAATACATCGTTCTGTGCATCTCATTCACACGCAACGATTAAAAATTAAAAAGAAAAAAATACTTTAATACAGTTCGGAACAATTATCAACAGATCAGTTCGAAGCGGGAATGAAAGCGAACAAGTTAGCGAGTGTCCGGGCGCAAGTAACACTGTATTGAAACACTCGGAGTCTTAAGTCGCATAAAAAATAAAAACCAAAAAAAAAACAACAATAAAAAATAAAAATCAAATTTAATTATAAACAAATCTTAAAATTTTTTAAATTGCTGTTAGTTATGAAGAACGTATTGTCAGAATGAGTTTGTCACTGAGCCGCTTTACGCTTACAAGCGTACAAAACGCTGCCGATCCCGAAAGAAGTTTGGCTGGTAGTCTTCCGAATGCAGACAGTGCGGATAATGCGGATAATGCGTCGTCGAATGGTTTCTTTCCCAGCACAGAAAGTGTGAATAATATACTGGATATGTATGAGGCAGGTACAACAAAAATGTATCTCGTATACACTCCTATATATAAAAATAATTCCAATACAAAAGCTA
The DNA here is from genome assembly GCA_035044805.1 of Leucophenga maculata. Classification (NCBI taxonomy): domain Eukaryota; kingdom Metazoa; phylum Arthropoda; class Insecta; order Diptera; family Drosophilidae; genus Leucophenga; species Leucophenga maculata. The sequence goes on along the minus strand of JAWNNP010001156.1, from coordinate 484,922 downwards.
TATATTCTTATTCTGATATTAAGTGTAAATGTTAAAAGTTTTAATGAAGTTAAAATGTGTGTTTGAAGGGTTCAAATATTGGAACTTAACTTTGATTCATTTCAAAGAAATTTGACATAATATATTGTGTAAGTCTAAGCGGTTAAAAAAAGGGTGAATCGAACTTGGTGACTAAAAATTCATGAATTAATTTTTTATGAAAGTTGATTTACTAGGTTTCCTTGATCAGCTCGTCAAAACGTGTCGATCTAGATTTATCCAACTGGTATGTATCCATATTTTCGTTCGCATATTTTTGGGAATCAATTTGTATCGTATTCGCTAGACTTATTGTTATTGCAGTGAAAAGGAGTATTCAGTTTTGCCCCCCAAAGAAACCAGTCGCCTAATTTTGTCTTACTTACTTAAATGGCCGTCAATGGTATTCCGATCAAGGCCGTATTTAGGAAGCCTCCATAGACTAGTGCGCGCTGGCGCCAGTCGTTTTGAAAGACAAGTACGGAGAGATCTCTGTGCCAATGCGTGCTTGGTCGTCCTCTATTTCGGCGTCTTCCAATCAATTTTGGGCCTCCCGTGCTGGAGCTCTTTCACCTATTCGAATGGGATTTTATGCGCTAGACTATGTCAACCTCATCGAATAACTCGCGGTTCATACGGGACCTAAACTCCTCGCCAACTCTAATAGGACCAAAGATCCTGCGAAGAATCTTCCTCTCGAAGACTTCCAACGCTGTCTCATCCGACTCAATCACGTTTCATGCCACTGCGACATACAATAGGACCGGGAGTATCAGCGTCTTATAGATCTTGATTTTTGTCTTTCGAGAGAGGGCTTCACTTCTCATTTACTTCTCTACTTTTGTCTTACTATGGGAAATAATTTTTATAGCAGCATAAAAATAAGCTCGTAAAATTCCGGTGAAGTCCTTGTCGAATGCAAAAAGACCGTTTCCGAGATCCTTTCGTTCATACGGACGGCCAGACGGACAGAAATACATGGCTATATCGATTCCTCTATCACTCTAGACCATAATGGGATAACTTTGGGGGGGTCGCCGACCATTATTTCTACCTGTTACATACATTTGCACAAAACCAAAAACTGGTTTGTATAGGAGCTACCTCTTCTAGTGGTTCGATTTGAAATTATACGAGGGGCTATATTTATATTTCGGGAAATGGCAACACCAATGTCAATAGGTGAATTCTGGCAATATTAAAATGAGATTGAGGTATCCCTCAACATTAGTTCAACCAGCGTATATAAGGTTTTGCATGAGCTTCTTGCTGTTAAACGAATTTGTTCGCAACGCTTCAAAAGACTAAACTAAGATCGTCATAGGTGACGAATCATGCATATATCCGCCGTACAGCCATGGCTTATCATCTAATGGTTTCTTTTTATTCCCAAACATTAAAAACAAACCACGTGGTGAACGTTTTTCTACACACTAAGAAGATATTGTTGCGTTCACAACCTAATATAAAACTCAGAAAGGTTTATATTGGGCCTACCGCTGAGGGAGAGGTTAGTTATGTGAAATGGGACTAGGAGCGTCTTACTGTTTAAACTTGAAGGATATACAGACATGTCTATATCGAACATACATATCCATTTATATTTCCACAAATTTAATACCCTTTTTCCCGACAGGTATAGAGTATAAAAAAAATGTCTTTTTCTACTTTGTACACTCAAAGAAGAAACTTAAGTTTGTATATATTCTGGACAATAAATAAATGTTTAACCATCGCGATGTGTGATTTGCTATCGATTTAGAAAATGTTTCCCAAAGCTAAAAATTTTCTAAAAGAATTCCTTTTTATTTGTGCTAAACTTTTACCAGGCAGAAGCACATCTTTAAACATTTTGCATCATATTTGGTTTGCAATTGATTACATAATAATACTATATAATGATACAAAAACAATATTTATGATGCACTGACTAGAATTAGTTTGTGGCTGCTTGAACTGGTTTATGTTATTTTACATGAACGTATTTCTTTACCATAATCTTCCTATCGATTTCTCTATTTCCATGCTTAATACATACAAGTCTTAAACTTAGAATCGATTACATTCCGTTTTGGAAATCCATTCAAGCGCTCATTGCAAAAATACGCTGTACTGCGAACAATTCTTGGGGAAAAATTCACATAAGTGGTTTTTCTGTATACACTGACTGTAACTGGTCACGACGCTGACAATGGCGGTGAGACATATATATATATATATATATATCCGATGATATGTAAAATCATATTGTAATAGCACGACAAGTTTTTATCACTCACAGCTGACGGCTGCCACTGCTTGATTCATTGTGCCTTTCGTTCTGAAATTAATCATACCCACAGAAATTGAATTCAATTCGATGTTTCTTTTCATACCTTTCATACAATGTGTGAAGACGTGATTTGTTGGAAACATATTTTTATATATTAAAGAATGCTTAATAGTATTATTGATCAACATCAAAAGTCAAGACGATATAAACATTTGTCTGTCAGTGAGACTTTATAGTCTATAAGAGACAAGGCCTTGAAATTACGATATTTAGACTCTTCTATTTCTTCTACAGATAACTTATATTCAATGAACGTGCCATAAAAGTTCAAATCGGACCACTAAAAATGGTAGCCCTATACAAAAATTCAAACATAGACAACTTAGACACTATAAACAAGTAAGAAAATACAGTCAGGCGTAACCGACTGTAAGAGGCCCTGTACCAGTTCAGGTCTCCTAACAAACACATTAAACGTTTCCCGAGCATATGACCAAACACATGACCGCTTCTCACTGCTCGAATATGAATGAAAAGAAAAGGGGGGTCATTCAACTTCAATTGGTTATAAAATCGTTATTTATTATCCGATTTTGATGAACTTTTTGGATTTTGACTAAGAGGGACGTTAACTTTATACTGGCATACTCAATTTTTTTTGTGCCGAAGAAATATTTCTCCTTGGGGGTGATTTTATGGGGAAGGGGGGAGGGGCAAAATTTCAAAATAAACTTGTGAAATTCCGGAGCAGTCCTAGACGAATGCAAAAAACACGAAGTCTCTATCTATTACCGTTTCCGAGATCCTTTCGTTCATACAGACGGACGGACGGACAGACGGACAGACGGACATGGCTATATCGACTCCTCTATCACTCCTGACCATAATGGGGGTAACTTTGGGGGGTCTCCGACCATTATTTCTACCTGTTACATACATTTGCACAAACCCAATAGGCTCTTGTACCTTCGGTACAGGGCCTAATAAAATATAAAACCTTTAAGTTTGGATTCCAATTGTATTTTCAAATAACGAATATTCAATGATTCAAACCTCTCAAGGCGGCAGTACCCATAAAACCTGCCCTTAATTTCTGAGTATTTGTATGAACAAATTGCTGATTTTCTTCTTATTTTAGTTAAAAATTTCAAATTTGGCGTAGTTTACTTCAATGCGAATAATGTATTCTATATAGGTCCATATCGGTACACTAGAACGGTAGCTAGAATGGGTAAAAATCTATTCTACTTTCTGGGTTTTTATATGAAATACATTTTGTTGTGGTTTAGTTTATCTTTAAATGAGAATTTGACATATTTTGCACTAATCCCAAAAAAGAAATAAATCGCCCTCACTAATTTAATATTCAATGGGAGTAAAGCAAGAGCCTTTTGGTTTTGTGCAAATGTAGGTAACAGGTAGAAATAATGGTCGCAGACCCCCCATTATAGTCAGGAGTGATAGAGAAGTCGACATAGCGATGTCCGTCTATCCGTCCGTATACACGAACGGATCTCGTTGCTTTTCCATTCGACTAGGACTTTGCCGAAAGTTTACGAGTTTATTTGAAAATTTTGACCCTCCCCCTTTTTCATAAAATCCCCCTCAAGGGTAAAAATTTCTTCGGCACAAAAAATGCCAGTATAGAGATAATGTCTCTTTTGGCCGAAACCTCAAAACATCATCAAATTCGGATAATTAATGACGATTTTATAAGCAATGGAATTTGAACGACCTATGATACTTCCGTCCTCCCTTTTGTTTTTATACATAATAAAATGTTTGCGCGAAAATGTTCGAGTTGATTGAATCTTATGGCGATTGTTTGATATTTGAGTGTATTAATAGCTAGAATATAATTAAAACTATTCTAGTTTTATGGTGTGCGCTGCATAGGTCGTCCTGTCATCGTCGCCAAACACATTACCAACGAACTCTGCGATTGCAGATAAAATGTGTTAAGCTGTTGATCTGCTTGTACCCTTGTATTTGAATACCCTGTGAGAAGCACTTGCTCTGCTTGTACGCATATTATCGCACAAGCAGAGAATGATTTGTAGCAGGAACAACATGTTTAAATTTATTCAAGCAATTAATATTAAGCCTAGAACTCGTTTAGAATTCTAAGTTCAAGTACCATACACAATATTTTACACAAGTTTTAATTTTTAAATCCATACAAATATTATAAATGTGATTTTATGTCTGTCTGTCTATCTGTTCTACCTATTCACGCCTAAGCCGCTCAACCAATTTGTATGATTTTTGGTATAGAAATTGATGGAGCGTTGGGAAAGGACATAGAAATTTGTATACATGTTAATATGGTCATTAGAAGTAATACTGATAAATTAGGTCAAAATCGGCGGAGGCAATGCCCCGCTTCTCATATAAACGATAAACAAAATTCTCCATACCGCTGCATCCATTTTAGGTATTTCGTTTTGTATACATGATAATGAAATCGGTTATTAAGATCCATGGGACAAGTGTAAACAGTTTGACCGCGGATTAAGCTAGTTTAATATAAATATTTCTTTTCATATCTTTAAAAATTGGAATTTTATCCATAGCGCATGACCCCATATAAAACTTGTATAAGCTAAATTTTTGTGCTTGTGAATGCTGCTTTTAAGAATCATTATAAACAATTACCCATTCCGAGTGGCACGTATTAATTAGTTCTCACCATTTGGCCCAAAAATTGAGCATTTATTCCGAAAAAAAATGATTACAAATTTAATTTGGCTTCCTATAGCTTAAGGAAAGGCTGCTCCGCCAGTACAAAATTCCGTAATTGGAACTAGTTCTCGGAGACACAATGTCTGTTAAATTTATTCGGTTTGGATCCTGTAGCAAATAGCTTTGGAGCTGAAGAGTCACTGCATGCTGTATATGCACAAATAGTGGTTTGTTTTTCTTCTTTCAATGATCCGTTCAAACGAATCAATTTGATCTCCTATAATTGTTTTGTCAGGTTTGAGCAGTGAACTACACTAATCCAGTAAAAACAAAGCATGAGCTTGAAGTCATATATATTTGGTTTTTTCACCGATGTTGTTGCATGGACGGGCTTATCGTAATGGATACATTTATTTTTCCCAGTCAAAATGCTGTTAAAGCACTTGGGCCCGCTATTCGTTTGTGAAAATCAGTTTCTTTCAAAATGCTCGTAATTGATGCCAACTGTTTAAAGTGCTCAAGTGTTCTCCTTTGTTAACCACTTCTTTTTTCAATTATCTTTCAATATACGTAATCCGTTTCGAGGGACTGACTCGCCTTCAGACCAGAAGCAATCGATCGGATGATATGTGATGGTGAGCTACAACGTCCTATTTAAGCGTTTCCTAATATGTTTTGACCAATTTTGGGACTGGGGATAGTCATATTTTTCAAAGCATTTCGCTATATTGTCATATAGTGCGTGGTTCAAATGCATCAGTTGAGTTCGGTATCAATCTCCTGTGATGGTTTCATTATGTTTTAACAGCTCATAATAAAAAAAATCTTTATGATCCTACCAAATACACACCATGAGCTAGAATCCAGCAAAATTTCACTGTAGATTATAGTTGGCTGGGCTGGAATGGGTATGCATTTTACGGTTGAACTAATTCACACTCCCAAAATTCTAACAATGTTTGTTTTGGGTTCCAGTTTGATCATTCAGTTTAGATTCAGTGGAGACTTCTCAGTTCGCATGCGTTTCTACTGGATCAAATAATTTTCGCATGGTTACTTACCGATTGAAGTACCACTATTGCTATGGGTACTTGGCTTACAGTCTTTTAAGCCAAAAACCATGCCGTTGATGCCGGTGCCCGAATGCTATTTAGGAGTAGTCTGAAAGGCGTGACTATCATTATTTGCTCTCCAGTATAGTTAAATAATGCTTCGCTACTCCCAAACAACTTTCGATGGGCTTTTAGATTACTTTTTGTTTAGATTGAAGCTAATGACTTATTATGTAGGCAAATTCAGTCAGAAGAGCTTCGACAAGTATACGACAAGATCCTGACTTTAATAACCTATATCTTTTTAAGTCGTGATATCTTTTTAAGACGTAGTAAAATAGTCCACCGCTGGCTGTTCGCATCTCGTTTCATTGTGGTTAATTGCTTATCTTGTACTACGATATTATTTGTGCCTTTATAGGTTTCGGGAAAAGGCTGACGACTATTGCTAGATCTACTCTTTATGACACTAATCAATAATAGTTACATATGCAGACTGCTATACCTCTTTATACCAAATGGTCGCATGAAATAATAACAAAAAATGTTCGCGAATATATTTATTCACCAAACTATAAATTATTGATAACAATCGAAGCTTCTGATAAAACTAAATCAACATTTTGTAACTCTAAATTGGTTTTATTTTGTTCGTATTCTAAGAAACTGAAACCAAATATTTAAAAATAAAATTGATCCGAAATTAGATGCTAAGGCTTACGCTTTTCTATATACAATGTATCACAGACATGTTAATTAAGCTAAATAAATGTCAAATAAAGGCCAAAATGAGAAAACCAAAATTAGAACCGAAACTTTATTAAGCTTAACACGAAATTTGAAAACTTGTACGAAGCAACTAAAAGATATTAAAATCTGTAACAGGAGGCTACTCCGTTTAAGAGAAGCCATTGAGAACACATTGAAGTTCAAGTTCATGTTGACTTAAATAAAAAAGTTTCACAAACTAAAACACATAAAATGGGCGGTGGGTATGTATGTGTACAGCTGCAATATGCTGGCGTGGTACTTCACTATCGATATTCTATGTATCTATGATATATATACTTAACTTACCGATCTAGAATATATATAATTTAAAAGTAAACAATGTCTACTTCAAATGCGTTATAAACTTCCAAACAAATGAGTAGTTAAAATTTTGCGTGACTGAGATACTAATTCAAATGCAAATCTAGTTCATTTTAGATTTAAATCTATTTATGTATCTCTATTTGTCTAATCAATTATTATTATATTTAGGTTGTCGATGATATGTCTAGTACTGGCACACCCACTACAACAACACCAACAACAGCAGCAGCGGCAACAACAACACCATCAAGAACAACACCGGAAAAAGGCATCACAACTATCAATTTTGGTGGAGACGCTACAAGCGACGATGACGATGATGAGTTTAGTGGCGCAAGGAAGCCAATGTATCGGTGAGTTGCTCAGGCACGCATTTGTGTACAAACCGTTCAGTCATGCGTATTATTTAACAAGAAAGCATGCTGCAATTGAGTCTGCTCGACTACGAGACACTCTGTAAATTATAGTAGGATACAAAAAATATTCGGTTTCAAGCTAAAGTAAACCACAACAAAATATATTTTCTTAAAATAACCCAGGAAGTGGGGACAGATTTGTATAGGGGCTACACATTCTAGTGGTCCAATATGTACATATGTGGAATATTTTATTATTAAAATTTAACTAAATTTATTAAACTTAGCTAAAATAACAAGAAAAACAAGTAAGAAAATCACAGTCGGGCGTAACCGACTGTAAGAGGCCCTGTACCAGTGCAGGTCGCCTAACAAACACATTAAATGTTCCCCAAGCTTATGACCAAACACATGACCACTTCTCACTGCACGACTAAGTGCCTTTTAAACCATTTTTTTATGTATGAAACGAAAAGGGGGGTCGCTCAAATTCTATTGCTTATAAAATCGTCATTTATTATCCGATTTTGATGAACTTTTCGGATTTTTGCTAAGAAGGACGATATCTCTATACTGGCATACTTACTTTTTTTTGTGCCGAAGAAATTTTTACCCTTGGGGGTGATTTTATGGGGAAGGGGGGAGGGGCAAGTTTTTAAAATAAACTTGTGAAATTCCGGAGCAGTCCTAGTCGAATGCAAAAAACACGAAGTCTCTATCTATTACCGTTTCCGAGATCCTTTCGTTCATACGGACGGACGGACGGACGGACGGACAGACGGACAGACGGACAGACGGACATGGCTATATCGACTCCTCTATCACTCCTGACCATAATGGGGGTAACTTTGGGGGGTCTCCGACCATTATTTCTACCTGTTACATACATTTGCACAAACCCAATAGGCTCTTGTACCTTCGGTACAGGGCCTAACAACAATGGAGGCCAAAACCTACCTACCTATTGATTACATTGATTGAATCTAAATATCCAAACTTAAAGCCTTCATCTCATATATCTCATATGGCCAACCAGACAGATGGGCATCCATATTCTGACTCCATGAGTACAGGGTATAAAAATAATTATTCGCTCGAGCATGCTGCATCAGTTGTCAAAATATATTACTCATGTTTCAATTAACATTAAGAACAGTGAATGGAACTAATTGTCAGATTGCAAATGTGTGACACTGCAGGTTCAGACGGTTGCAGATTTATCACATTACATTGAAAATTGTTTCAAGTATCTACAAATGTTAAGTAAAAGTGACAGCAAACTCAAGGAGTATTGTTAGACTGCTTTCAGATATCTGTTCCCCTACATTTAAATATATATCAATATATTGAAGGCGATATATTGCCAATGTATCTAAATATAACAAACAAAGAAAAGTACATAGTTGAGTCAACTAATTTTGAATACATGTATGCGACGCAGCTAGTAAGCCGATCTTGTATTCGAGATGATAAAATTATTATTGTTCTGGGGTCAAAACAACATATCGTTGTAGAGGTCAAAGACCATTACCGACTATGGCATTACCCACTATTGCGAAGACTAAACAACTAGTATGCCAAAATCTTATAGTTTCTGAGAAACATATACTCTTGCAGATGGAGCCGAACATAACTAGTTAGTATTGTCTTTGCGATCACTAGTATTTATATGATCTTTGATCTGTTATTCGATATAATGCATACATTTTGACATTTCAACAAACACATGATGCCATGTTCCCCTACATTTGTGTACATTTTCTGAAGAATAAAAATCCTAAGAACTTTGTTAAATATGTTGGATCCGAAAAAGATATATATAAAACATTTAAACTTGTGGTTCAAATACTAAATAAAGTATTAAAGTTGCATATTATTTCCATTTGGTTCGAGTAGTCACAAAATTGAGTTTGATTCGTACTCAAGTTTAAGCGCTTGCAAAAGTTAAATTGCGATACCGGAGCGTCTAGCAGTTGTAAGTTAAGAACAAGGAAATTCCCAGAGCTTTTCTTATGTAATTTTATGCTGGCTATACAAACAAATTAAAGCCGAAATAAGAGAAAAGCGGCTATAGAAAAAAAAGTAATGTGCCTCACCTTTATAAGCAAATAATGAACAAAATGGAATCAAGTTTTAAAATAGTCAACAGAGATGTGTTCAATAATAGTATTTATTTATTTCATTATTTTGTGATACAAATGTTATAAATGATGACTAAAATTAGATACAAATATTCGTATATCTGCCGTGTTTAAAGAGCGTGGAAATATATCGTTTTGTTGTTGATTCTGTCGGCTCAATTGACTTAATCAAATACAATTTTAAAGTAAAGTAAAGCTGCTGATTTTTTAGTAACATCTACATTAAAATCTGTTATAAGAATTTTAGGAATTTTTTTCTGATCCAAATTTAAGAGTTTTAGCTACTTCAAATGAACAGAGTGTGGAATTTTCTTCTTGATTTTCAGTTACAGCTGACAAACTTCTACTTTTGGTTTTATTTCTCAAAGAATATTTTTCAGTAGCACAAAAGAATCGAAAGAATGGTACAGAAAATTATCTATTTACTATATGCCTTTCTCTCTCACCTCATGGTTACAAGAGAGAAGAAGAATTGTACTTATTTCGCCATGTTTTTTTCTCTATTGTTCTTGCTCATGCATAAGCACACATTCTCTATGCTTCAGACTCACAAGCCAATGCTCTTACCCTCTTGAAATCCGTTTCATTTTACACACTATTGAAGTTCAAACTGTAAGGCTTTCTACGCGAGCGTTTCCCCTTCTTTTCCATTTCACTCAACGTTTCTTGTATGTCGTTTCAAACTAAACTTAAACAAACTAAATCATCTCAAAATGTTATTCTAACAAAAACACATCATTGGGGTCAACTTTGTAAAGGGTCGTGCATCTAGTGAGTAGATATGCCCCTATATAGAATATTTTGTTAGAGTGTAAGATACAGTAACTCTTTAGATTTCAGCTAACATAACCAGGTAGACAATACTTTTGTAGTTAAAAAACTCAGAAACGATGGTTTTTATAGGTCATGTCCCTTAGAGAGGGACTTGCACATTTATTGAATACTAGTTTCCTGAAGAGGGAAAAGGAGAGTCTAAATATATATATATATAGAATCTTTTTTTTTTTTTTGATAATCTTTAAAAATTAGCATTGGTATACACAAAATATCAGAAGGGAAACACTAAATTACCGAAGAAAATATATATTTTTATCGAAAAACCCAGAAACAAAAGAGGGTTGTAACGTTCATTAAATATTGTTTAGCTGAAGAAGGAATAGTGTAGATTAAATACTCAAACTTAAAGAAGATATATTTTAAAGTTTCAAATTCTTTGTTTATACGGACAAGTCTATTTCGACTAAACTTCTTGTATGGACCATCGCCTTAAGTTGGCCGACTTGGAATATTTTATTAGGAATGAAATAAAATGTACCACATCTGACGTTACCAACAATCAAAAAGATTCTTTTCGACCAAAAACCCAGAAAGGCTGGGCAAATTTGCATGAAGCCTACTGCTTCTAGTGTTCCGAAGTAGAAGTTAAATTAATAACTTCATGAAAAAATTTTTCTACAAAGATTCAAAATAAGGGCTAGGTTTGTACGGTTAGTGCAACTTGAACTTCTCCTTGATCATACGAAATGCCAGAAATACGGATGTGACTATATTGACTCGACTTTTGATGCTAATCAAGAATATATAAAATTTTTGCGCCCCTTCTGCCTATCATATACATACATATTAATTAGTCTTCCATCAAACACAAGTACCTAATGACATCTTTGAGCAGTAAATATAGAACCCATCAAATATGTTTATGCATTTAGCAAAGATTAATTGGATCTACGTCTTAGAGGTTTATCGTTATAGAAGTGGAACAGAACTTTCGGCTTTTGTCAGCTGGAAAAAAATGCAAAACAATTATTTTACCAATTTTTAACCCCCATCCTTCCCTACGATTTTTTTATGAAGTACCCCAAAATATTCCTTTCTGCATTAGCTTTTTACACTCCAAAGGGCATTTTGGGAGAGCCAGGTTTGGTTGAGCTATTAATGATTTGGGATACTTTTAAAAAAATTGTTGGAGGAAGGGGGTTAAAAATTTGGGAAAATTTTTTTATATTTTTCAATTCAATTTTTCAATGGGTATTTAATTTTTTTATATTTAATAGATAATTTAATTTTAAATTTTGGGAAATTCTGCATATAAAACTCTCCGTTACTTTTTCAAATTCGTCAATCTAGTCCAAGGTTATTGACATTTAAAAATTAACGCCACGTAAATTGAACCCCTGATAATATGGCAACCCTTTATCAGACTGATTTATAACCCTATTTTATAACTACATATTTGTTTTGATACGTACTACAACATATATAGTATTGATGATAAAAAGATCGGCAAACATATATATTTGTGAGACTCTTTTTTCAGCGAATTTCTCATATTACATATGACATATGTAAGGGGTTCTATATTGGTCATCTTCTCAGGTTTGTGGAATTTGTAAAACAACCTCAATGTTGAGCTTTCTAGAACTAATTATAGCTAAATCACATTAGGTGCATTCATTTAAATATGGATTCTTTATCATTCACGCATGTATTCGGTGTTTTGAATGCAGCCTTCATATCTCATATGGATTTTCAATAAAAAAAGTGTCAGGGTCGTGAAGCTGATAAAACAAATTTCAAACAAATGGGTCTCTTGGTTGATTAAAAATTTAATTTAAAAATCTTTCGCTTTCTTTGATATCAAATTTTATTAAAAGAGACGAGACAATGGCCTTTCGAACGCAATAAAATTTATGTAAAAATTCGTAAATGTTTTCGTTTTTATTTTTTTTTGTAACAAAATACTACACGTCTAAATGCAATACCCTTTGCAAAGAAAAAGTAAAGTTTTTAAAGCCGATAGAACTGTTAAGTTGTTGAATTTGAACAAGCTCAAATATAAAAAAAAATATCTCCCACATAGAAAATGAAATTCAGAATAATTTGAAAAAGCTCAGCTTTAATTAGACATGACGACATATGCTGAATTATCATTAATATATAAGCTCGATTCTCTATATGCACTTCAGGGTTGACTTAAATACTATTGCGCTCGCTCTCACTGTATCTCTTTCTCTTTTATGCGCTCACTAATCTTTTACCATTAAATGTTACTGGGCGCACATGGATCGCTGCACTATAGATTTCCCTAGATTCCGTAATACCATATTGGATGAGTTGCTTACCTTTCTACGATTGAGACTTATTCTTTATAGTACATATGCCTATATATGTACATATATAAATTTATAGAAATTATTTACTTGCACGCGATTTAAACGCTCAATTTCAATCTCAGTTGCGATCGGAGCAAGATTGAGAATGAGCGCGGCAGTACGGATGTATCAGATAATTTTTTGTTCAAAGCGATTTATGCAAAGAAAAAAATGAAACAAAATAAGTAAACAAGTGACAGTGGCTACAACAATAAAAAAAAGTAAGAGCTATATATGTATATGAGATGTCGTACTCAATTATATTATACCCTGCATGGCGATAATTTATGCGCGAAAGTGACTGATTGTAATAATAAATTCTCTTTTTAAATCAAAACTAAGAAAATAGTAAAACAATCTAGTGTTAAATTTCTATGCTCGTAAGGTTACACTATGTTTTTTTATAACCCTGTGCCCATAGTTTAAAAGGGTATACTAAATTTGTCAAAATAAATGCAACAAGCAAAAAAAAAGGCAAGGTAGACCCCAAAATTAAGTCGATATAGACATGTCCGTCTGTCTGGCTATGCACAACAACAACTGGGAGAGCATTCCTATTTGGATATTTAACGTAACCTACTCCCTCTTCAGATAAATAGTGTTTAATATAAATAATGTATAATGCCCATAAAAATCTGCACCTCCTTTTTGAGTTTTTTAATTGGAAATAAAATTTGTGTATGACATTTTAACTAAAAACGTCAAATTTGGTATAATACTCCGCTACCTATTTGTATGTAGGGTATATATAATAACAACAACAGCAAATCATAGTGTAGATATATCTCAATAAAGCCGTTGATAAGTGTTCGCATGCGATTTAAGCAAATAACTGAATAAGTGGATGCGACTGTGGTTACACCACCCGAACGCCGTTTATTCCATAGTACATCTGTCCGTCCGGCTGTCCGTTCTCATCCATCCGTTTGTCGTTTTTTGTATCTTCAAGATATGCGCTCAGTTGACATTCGCGGTTTAGTGTGATAACTACAACGTACGCCTCGTTACGCGTTTATGCGAGAGAATTCCTGCCATATATACACAGAGTAGAAATTGGAGTACCGTTAACACAGGTAGAAATTAAAAGATACAATTCTATCTACATATGTATGTACATATATTCAATTTACATTAGTGCTCGATAGCTAATCAAGTTGGCACAAATCATGTCAATTGCTACGGAAGTTGAACAAGAGCGTCACAACTTTTCGCATTCTATTTATGTAGACCGAACGAGTGTATTGAAATTCTAAAGATTTATTGCAAACGATTTTAGTTTTAGATTAATTGCAACGCCGATGCATTATATTTCGCTTGGTTGGTTCTCCATTGAGCATAATCAGTGAGCAGCGGCGGTTAATCAGCGTTCACAATGTGCTTCAGTAGAGGCGCTAAGTGACGGCGAAGTTTATCGGAGCCGAGAGGGCTACCAAATACTTTGTTTGCTTTACGATTTATTTTTATGGAGCTACGAGAAAAATAAGACGCACACAAAAATCGCGAGAAGGGCATTAAAAAGACACATGATTAATTTTATATGAAGAAACGCCCACAACCGGCTCCACGAACCCCCTGCAGTAGTGCGACCAGTTCTATCACATATGTATATTTCTCTCATTGCTCAGATACAAACAGAGAGCTACAAAAAGAGCAATCGTTGCTACTTAATGTGATTTGCAATTGTTGGACGATGCAAATTGATCTCTCATTCTATGAGATACTTTGTTGAAATTACATTTTGTTACAACTGCATAGAATCTATGGAGCTGTCTATAATTTGTTATTTGTGTAAAAGAAGTATCTTCACGCAGATGTTGAATAGTTCAATAATATAGTCACAACCGCCCACTTTTCTAGTGGCTCCTATTTTTGCCGATGTCCTCAAGCATTCATGCTTAGATAGAAATTCCGGGCAAATAGCTTTCCTAATCCATTTAAAGTCTGTCTTAAAATTTAAACAAACAGAATAGCTAGATTTATTTACATTTTTAATGGTAAAACAATTAACAGTCTTCCCTTCATTGGACCAAAATATCAGAACAAGCATGTGGCCAACGCAAAAACAAGTAAGAAAATTACAGTCGGGCATAACTGACTGTAAGAGGCCCTGTTCCACTACAGGTTGCCTAACAAACACAAATGTTTCCCTAGCTTATGACCAAGTAGTGCAAAACAAAAAGGTAGGAAATCAATAAGAAAAAATGGTACTAACGAAAAGTATTTTGCTCCTCCCACTTCTCACTTCACGAATAAGTGCCTTACAAAACATTTCTTTATGTATGCAAAGAAAAGGGAGGACGGAAATATCATAGGTCGTTCAAATTCAATTGTTTATAAAATCGTCATTTATTATCCGCTTTTGATGAACTTTTTGGATTTTGGCTTAGAGAAACGTTATCTCTATACTGGCATACTTAATTTTTTTGAGCTGAAGAAATTTTTACCCATTCACAGGAATTTTATGGGAAAGGGACAAGGGCCAAAAAAATCCGGCGAAGTCCTAGTCGAATGCAAAAAAACGAAGTCTCTATCTATTTCCTTTTCCGAGATCCTTTCGCTCATACGGACGGACAGACGGACATGGCTATATCAACTCCTCTGTCAATTCTGACCATAATGGTGGTAACTTTGGGGGGGGGGGGGGGCTGGTTCTCTTTGAGAAAAGGATAAAGACACGGGGGCTATGTCAGGTAAAGAAGATTTTCAGCGCTCTCACTTTCTCTTTCTCTTCATTTGAATAATGGGCGTAGGCAGAGTATTTTGGTTTTACTGAAAAAAAAAAGACTTTTTATGACCATGGAGTTTCCGATACATTTTACAGTTTCAACAAAGTCAATATTTGTTGCTACAAATAGTTATAGTATCTCAGCATTTACCATATATTATATTTAAAGTAATTCACATCCGACCACAAAATTGTCTTTATTTGTATTTCTGTTCTTTTATTTTATCTTCTAAACAAATAAAGTTTTGTTTCATTTCAGCGATCGGTTTCGGAATCGTCGTCGCGCCTCCATAGCCCCACTGCCGGCATTGCGCCTAAACAGCAAGGAGATGTTAGCCAGTGATTTTGATACGCACAGCGTCGCCAGCAATCAGGCCTCGATCACGAGTGTCAACTCGCTGGCAAGTCTGCTACGTGAAAAAATGCAGGTGAGCACGTTTGACAAGATTCGATTCAATTATTCAAGCTCCTTTGTATAATATAAAACATCTTTCCGCAGGCATTTCCACAGCTCATACGCAAAAAGAAGCGCGAAACCAAAGACTATAAAATCAAAATATTCGTCACGATGATGTTTTTCATAATTATATTTCTGGTAAGTTTGTCCTGATAGCTAAACCGCAGAACGCTAACGTTGCATTCGCTTTCTAGATCGGTTACGCCTATGTGGCCTATCACCAGCAGGTGCTTACGCGGTCCTATTTTGAGAAAATTAAATTCAACTCAAAGGACCGCATTTTTCGCATACTGAGTCACGAGGACAAGGAAGTCATATCCGGCAAACTTGGCGTCACTATCGGTAGAGATACGAAGCCGTTTCATTGTCTCGAGGACAACCGGAAACAAGACGGCAGTGTATGCATCGAATGGAACGGCATTGCGCGACTCTATATGAACTTCAAAGATTTGACCGTGTTTCGTTGCTACACACTCAAGTGGCAGGCGCTAAGTCCTGGTGTGCTGCCCACAGACTGCTACGAGCTGAAGCGTGATAACGGGTTGTGGTTCGGAGGCGGCACGACCAAGGGACAGGAGTGGTCGCTAAGCTATGCGAACTTCGACTATGCGCCCTACGCTAGTGGCGATACGACGGTGCATCAGTTCGGCAATGGTGTCAAGCGTTACTTCATAAACTCAGTCGGAGTGGCGATGCAGGTGAGCGAGCAGACACCATTACATGTGAGCATCAATCGTACCGACAATCGCTTCTGTCTGCGCGCTGCCAACGATGATTTCACATTTGTTAACCGGTTGACACCGCTGCCGGAGTTGGAGTACAAGATCTGCACAACGGAGGATATGCGCAGTCTGCACATGCTCATGACGCAGCAAAGTCTTTGGGATGGTCTGAAAGAGGAAGACATCCGCGTATTGCACACGCTCCTCGAGGAACCTGTGTGGAAGATACCATACCAATCAGACGTCGAGTCGCTCAATGAGACGACAATCTGTGACTATTCGGAAAACGTAATCGCCATGGGTCTCGGCCACATTGTCATCAATGAGTTTTGGCAAGAAAACATTGGTGACTTCACAGTGGACAAGAGTCGTTTTCCGAATCTGAAAGACACCATTGATGTGCTGCATCGACGAGGATTCAAAGTGGTATTTACTATTCAGCCCTTCATTAGCACGGACAGCGTGAACTTTAAGGATGCCGTCAAGCAAAAATTGCTGATCTATGAGCGCTACTCGGAGCGTAGTATTCCGGCACTGACCCGTTATAAGAGCGCGTCCAGCGCTGGCGTTCTAGATATCACGAACAATGCCTCGATACCGTGGCTCATTGAAAAACTGCAACAGTTAAAAGACGAGTACCAGGTGGACAGTTTCAATTTGGATCTGGGCACAGGTTACAATCTGCCACATTACTATCAGTGTCGCCAGACATTGGACAATCCAGACATGTATGGCAAATTGTTAATCAGCAGCCTGGAGAGTGTTGGTCTAATGGCTGTTTCCACGGCCAGTACAGTGCCCAAACCGCCAGCATTCCTTAGTATACCGCCTGCGAATTCCACTTGGGAAGGCCTACGAGAAACACTTACCGCCGTGCTGAACTACGGTGTAATTGGCTACCCATTTGTGCTACCCGGCGCCATTGGCGGGGATTATCTTCTGCAACGTGCTGTGACTAAGATGGTCTCCTTCTATTCGCTTGGCCAACCGGAGCTGCCTGATCAGGAACTCTTCATACGCTGGTTACAGCTCGCCACCTTCTTGCCGGCCATGCAGTTCAGCCATCTGCCGGCAGAGTATAAAAGCGACTATGTGACGCGCGTAGCCAATGAGCTAAAGGAAGTGCGCCAGACTGTTGTGATTGCGCTGCTCAAGAAGTATCTCAGCGAATCGATGAATGAGGGTTTACCGCTGGTGCGCCCGCTATGGATGCTTGATCCGCACGATCCAGCTTGTCTGATTGTAAGCGATGAGTTCTCCGTAGGTGAGGAACTGATTGTGGCGCCAATTTTAGAAAGTGGTATCGAGGAGCGTGAGGGTAATTTGCTTACAAGTTGAAGTTTAATATTTAGCTTTCAAATTTAATGTTTAAAATTTTTCAGTGTATTTGCCGCAAGGTGTGTGGAAAGACGGCATTGATGGTTCGTTACGAAAGGGCAGTCGCTGGATGCATGGCTACAAAGTGCCCAAGGACAAGATAGCCTATTTCCGCAAGATGCCGGACAACACTAGATTTTAGTTATTTTTATGCGTTTGCATGTGATAATCGATTCTTATTAGACGCACTAGGCAGACCTTAAACTCAAATTAGAATTCTTTTAGTTTAAGTCTTATATTTAAAATGTTATAAAATTTGAATGTCCAAGCCACGGTTTAAATGTTGGACCAACATCTTTAATAGTGTTAGTAGAAGTGTTCTTGGGATGCTCAATAAAAATCCATGCACACGAAGATGCATTTGATACATTATGAATGCGTAATATTATGATAAGTATCAACACATGTATACACGATTCCATAATTAACCTAAGAGAATGATCCCGTTTTCATTATTGAATGTCATTGTCTTCCTAATGTTATATAATATAATGCAATTTTTTTTTTTTTTTTTTTATAAATATTGTTAAACAAAGAAAATAAATATATATTTAAAAACTAAATACATAAAGTTTACGAAAAGCAGAGGAACCGCACTCCTAACGCAGGCGACAATAGTTTGAAAACCCCTTCTAAACCGAACAGCAAATATCTTAAAATAGACAGAGATTCGGTAGAAGAAACTGGGCTCGTCTTGTCGTCTTGTCGATCTGACAAAGAATTTGTGTACTTTATAGAGAATTAAAAAATATATGAAATCCAGTACGTATTCCATCCTATTCCCAAGCTTGATGAAGAGCAAGAATATGTTAACTTTATGTGGTCCGCTTCGCCATCTTCTGTCCGTTACATACATTTGCACAAACTTAATAAACGCTTTTAACTTATGTATATAGTGTATACAGCAAATCATGCGATTATGTTGTATTTAAGCTGTTTTGCTCTCGTCTACTTGTATACAGATATGGTACTTATGAGGTATCCCGCGCCTTCGTCAATGCTGCCTTCTTCTGATAGAATTGTAATACATTTGTCACATTATATATGAAAGAAAAAAATGCAAAACATGCCCCACTTAGGTCGGCTACGTGGTTTGCGCAATTGCATTATAGTTGGTTTGCGGTTATCTCAGTAGTGGCATATGTGGTTAGAGCAACCGCATACATTTGAAGCATCCACACAAACTACTTTCCTAATGTGTAGCTACAATCAGCTACAACACGAGTGGCATTGTGATTTAAGTAATTATTTGTAGGATTGATTGAAAGGATCGCATTGAAACTGTTAAATAATCTCTAAATATTTATTAAGCGCATAGTGTAAACTTTTTTAAAAAGTATTATCTAGTTGGTTCTGTTTCGCTGTGATTTGCTTTTAATTTCTATAGAACGAAAATTTGCATAATTTTCAGTTTCCATAATTAAAATTAAGTACATCGTTAAGTTTCAAGTTGGAGTTTCTTGCTCTCGTTAAATAAATAAATACGCCCACTTCGCAGTAGCTCTGTTCGAGTTCCTCGTTCTTTAAACTTAAATTGTTACAAATAGAGTTGCATTCAACTGGCCATGATGGCGTTGGCAACTGGGTCACCTCAGTGCGTCCTGCAGTCCGGCATTTGGTGATCGCAGTACTCCGTGTCGGGTGGTCGCGGTAATGCACTGCATTTTGTATCTGCAACGACTACGTCGTGCTGATCGAGACACATGACGGAGCGCCGTTTGACGGGATGTGGCATGTCTAACTGCTTACAAGTTACTGGACAGAATTGCCACGGACCGGTCCACCACTGCGCTGGGCAAGGCTCCCTATTACACGGCCGCGTCTGTCGCAGGGGACGTTTGTTCCGTGCATGCGTCCAACAATGCACGTTATCGGCAATTACTGTGGAGCAAAAAACAGTCATAAAATATTATTGAAAATGTTTTTAGATCCTTACGCACATTTGCCATTTTCGTAGCAGATTGCCTCGCGATATTGAACGCCGCCGCCACACGTTGTCGTGCAGCTCGTCCAATTGCTCAGTTTCCAAAGATACTGCTTGCCGCTACTCCCATTGATTGCTCCTGTCACCGATGCCGGCAGCGTGAACTCATAGTAAATGCCTTCGTTAGTCTCATTCACGCGTACAATAGCCTGCAGATTCGGATTGACTTGGATTTAATAAGTAATTAGCCAAAGCTCGTAATGGGGCATACTTACATATAGAGTAATGGAATGTTGTATGGGTTGAGGTATTTTGATTGTCTCCTGCTCATCTAGTCTGTCGTAGAGGCTTTCCGCTCCGGCGATCACGAATTCGCCCGGCATCGATATCAGACTGTCACCGTTCAGATAGAACTGCGCCGTGTTGGCACGTGCCACAGCCAGAAAGTTCTGTGAGTTAGCCAGCTCACGTATGACAATGTGCCTTGCACGTGCCGGTATCGTCACAATCTCAACGTAACCCTCCGTCACATTGAACGGTTCGCCGTAGACCTCTTTCACCGGTTTGCACTGATCGCCAGCGCCGCCACAAATACCGCAACGGTCTTCCTGCATGTCCGAGTCAACGATCCAATCGCAACCAACTTTCTGGAAAAATGTTTGCTTTAATCGAACGCCGTACGCACGAGAGTATACCAAAAGCAGGCATCAGAGTGCCACCATTACCTTGCAGATGCCGTCTATGCACATATTATTCGTACCAAGCGTGCAGGGCGTGCCATCGAGTACGGTTTCACCCCAGTTAGCAATAATCGTGTCATCCTCATCGGTACAAAATAGCTTGCAGGGATTGTCTAAAATGAGACAGAATCAAACATTGTATAACCGAAGCAAAGCGTAGGGCAGAACCACTTACTCTTATCGAAAAACGGCAACCATTTATATGAGCCACCCTGGTATGTCACATTGTCATAGCCGGAACACTGGAGGGCCCGAAAACTGGGCCCGTCCTCTGGACATGGTTTCTTTCTGCATATTTTGTAACGTTTGCGTTCTCCAATACAAAACAGACCGCCATTAGCCGGACGTGGACTGTCACATTCACGTTGCTGCGTCGAGACACCACCACCGCAACTCCGAGAACACTCACTCCATTCAGACCACTCGCCCCAACTGCCATTCACGGGCATTTGCTCCTCCATGCGAACACATTTGCCATTTTGGCACCACTAAAAATAAAATACAATCAAAAATAACGAAAGCGGCCAGGCTACACACTGTAGTCCACGTACTCCATTTAGTATAGAGTGGTGGTGTGCTTCAATGCCGCCCAAGCAACAATCAAAAAATCAACAAACCTTACGTTTGCCACAGCTCGTTCCTGGCGCTGTCGGCCGCATATTCGTCACACACTCTCCATTGACGCGACACCACAGCGTCGAGCAGATCTCGTGCGGTGAGGAACAGGTGCCAACATCTGCGTGATCCGACAAATTGAACTGCATACGGCACTGACGTTCGGCGTTGTATTGCACGCCAGGTAATGTCTCCGGATAAAGGTACTCATCGGGAGGCGTTGGCGAATCATCTAAGCAGTCGCCCAAGCCCTGACTTTAAGAAAAGAAATAAAGTCAGACGAAATTTAAAACAGATGAAAAACTCTTTTCTTCAACTTAAATATTTGAGTATTCAAAAAAACCTAAACTTCAAAGCATCATATGGAATGAAAAGTCGTATTAGTATTTGTGAAGTGGTCTTCCATAAAAAGTCACCACATCGACTTTTAAGCTGATATTAACTTAAATAAAGACATTTCTCATACATAAACATATAAGTGGGCTGTGAGTTGGTATGGCGGTTATCAAAAAATTGGCATGGCAAAATAGGCGTGGCATATTAATATGGATACTTTATCTGCTTAAAAAAGTTCTCCACAACATTAAAGAAGCCATACTTGAATTATAAAAAAGCAAGATATAAAGATGAACAATTGATCACTTTTGAATGTTTTCTTTTAATAAATTAAAATTTATTCTATCACGAAATAAAAAAAGTTTATGCGGCTATAACTTTGGACTGCTTTATCTGACAGCTTTCACTCTTATATCAAAGTTATTGAAAATATGGATTCAATTTTTTTAAATAACTATTATAACTTCTACTAGGAGCGAGAGAAATTGTAAAAAATGCTAATCAGACAAAAATTAACATTAGAAACATTGAATGTGAAGTTCGCCTCAGACAGGCCAAGTGCCATCGATCGAAATCCATGGAAATAAGAAGAGCAATTTATTGTGAATATGTGCCTGAGCATTGTCATACAGGAAAATACTTGGTCGTGTCCTGAGTAGTATTGCGCACATTTATCGAATTTTTCCACGTAAATTAGGCTTAGCTGTAGATGATGAAGCATGGCCCTTGGTTTATGAGAGTGGACCCATTTTTAGCATTTATTGATGACTGGCCAGCAATTGTCATATGTAGAAAATCAGCATTCATTGTTTTGCGGCATGAGTTCATATCGTATCGAAAGTTCTACTAATCTATTGTTTTTATGATACATTTCCAATGACACACATTTTTATGGGCTGTTATAAACATGGGGAGATTGGGATCGTTTGCTCAAGTTCACATTGTGAGAAAAGTTGTTGAATGCCATTTACCTGGGAATGGCCAACAATGATTCTTGTGTCAAACGGTCCTTGGGACCCGCCACTTAAAAAAATAGCCCCCCACTGAAAACGAAAAGGAAGCCTCGGAAGGACCCCTTTGATGACGACCCCCGCAAACGCTACAAGGATCATGAATTGAGGATATGCACCTGGAATGTCCGCACCCAGTTGGTTGATGTCCTCGAATAATGCAAGGCTGACATCACCGCAATCCAAGAAATTCGATGGATAGGACAGGGTTGCTCTAAAAAAGCATCCTGTGACATCTACTACAGCTGACATGCGAGTAAGCACGAAATTGGATGTGGTTTCGTGGTGAGTAGGCCTCGTCTCTAGGTTCACGACTGTTGACGAGCGCCTAGCCGCGATACGCATCAAGGCTAAATACTTTTATATTAGCCTGATTTGTGCGCACGCCCCGACGGAAGAAAAAGACGACGATGCTAAAGATAAGTTCTATGAGCGCTTGGAACGTCTGTACGAGCGCTGTCCCAAACACGATGTCAAAATCGTGCTTGGCGATTTCAACGCCAGGATTGCGAACGAAGGTATCTTTGGCCCAACCGTCGGAAAATTTAGCCTTCACGACACTACCTCCAATAATGGAGAGAGGCTAATCGATTTCGCCGCAGGTCGGAACATGGTAGTTAGTAGTACCAGATTTCAACATCTTAACATCCACAAGGCTACATGGCTGAGTCCTGATCAAATAACACGCAACCAAATTGTTCATGTTCTGATTGACGGAAGGCACGCATCGAGCGTTACGTGGTTCCAACATTGACTCGGACCACTATCTTGTCGCAGCCAAGGTACGCACTTTGCTCAGCGTAGTGCACGCCGCACGTTCCAACATGCAACGAAAGCTAGACGTCGGCAAGCTGCAATCAAAACAGACCGCAGCAGCCTTCTCAAACACACTCTCCCGACTGCTCCGGAAACCTCTCCGTCTTCTCGAAATATATATGAGCAGTGGAATCATATCACCCGCTCCATGGATAGGGCTGCCAAGGATGTCATTGGTTATACAAAACCTGTGAAGAATTTTTGGTTCGACGAGGAGTGTCGCAATGCTACTGCAGAGAAGAACGCTTCCTATCAGCGAACTATGCTGTCGGGAGCAACGCGAACTGTTAAAGAGTGATATCGAGAGATACGGAGAGAGGAGAAACGCCTTTTCAGACGCAAGAAAAAGGAGCAAGAAAGGCGGGAGTTTGAGGATATTGAGATGTTACGTAACAGAAATAAAGCTCGAAAATTGTATCAAAAGGTCAAGCGTCTGACTGAAGGTTTTAAGCCCGGAGTAACTTTCTGTAAGGATGACAATGGAAATCTGGTAACAGATGCTCAGGAATCACTGAGATTATGGAGGAGTCACTTTTCTACCCTACTCGGAGGCGATAAAGCGCACAATTTCACCGACAGAGAAATGACACCGGAACCACCAGTTAATGATGGCACTATTGCAGAGCCACCGGACTTTAAGGAAGTCAATTCAGTTATTAAAAAGCTGAAAAATAACAAAGCGGCAGGTTCTGATGGGCTGCCATCCGTGTTATTTAAGACCGGCGGCGAAGGATTGGTTAGGAGTATGCACCAACTTTTATGCAAGATATGGTCCTATGAACGCATACCTAATGACTGGAATTTCAGTGTTCTCTGTCCTTTCTTTAAGAAAGGAGACCCCGCTTTTTGCGCCAACTGCTGCGGAAAAAGTCTCCTTTCCATTGGATATAAGACTCTGTCGCCCGTATTGTGTAATAGGCTGAAGCCGTATACGGATTCACTGAGAGGACGATATCAGTGTGGCTTCAGACCAAAAAGGCGAGTCAGCAAGGCGTTTTCGGAGATTGAAAAACAGTCTTGGCTCATGGGTCTAGCGGTGAACGAGGACAAGACTTGGTGTCTTCTCGCACTCCGTCAACGCGTCTTGGATGGTCAATGACGATGGAGAATTTCAACTTTAGTGTTGTAGAAAACTTCGTCTATCTTGGAACAGAGACAACCAATAACAACAACGTCAGCCTGGAGATCAGGCGAAGAATCACGCTTGTAAACAGATGCTATTTTGGGCTAAGCAAGCAAATGAGAAGTAAATCCCTCTTTTTGGAAAGACGCAAATAAAGATCTATAAGACGCTAATACTCCCGGTCCTATTGTATGACGAAGAGGCATGGAACGTGATTGAGTCGGATGAGACAGCGTTGGAAGATCCTTCGCAGGATTTTCGGTCCTATTAGAGTCGGCGAGTTTAGGTCCCGTATGAACCGCGAACTGTACGAGCTATTCAATGAGGTTGACATAGTCCAGCGCATAAAATTCCAGCGGCGGCTGCACTGGGCTGAGCATCTCATTCCAATGGATGAAAGAGCTCCAGCACGCATGGTTTACATGGGGGGCCCAAACTTGACTGGTGGACGCCGAAATAGAGAACGACCGGGCACTCGATGGAATGACCAGGTATGGCATTCAAAACGACTGGCGCCAGCGCGCACAAAACTAAGGAGGCTGGCGCGCCTTCCTAGACGCGACCATGACCCGTAGACGGTTGACGGCCACTTAAGTAAGTAAGTTGGCACAAATTCTAGAGTCAATAAGATCTTGAAGATCTTCAGCTTATGTCGATGAAACTAATACTTTCATAGACTGCAGTGATTTCATAAATTGGAGGCCTTTTTATTGTTGTATATTGTTGTGAATCAAAGTCTTTTCTCTTAGATTTATCTTCCCCCTTTAAGGTGGTGAAATAAGTTTCAGAACTTCTTTTGTCCGTTTTGAAGTTGTTGTTTAGAAAAAATTTCGATGGTTCCCAGATCTTTCTTAGATATCTTAGCCATTTGTTAGAAAAATTTATAAAATGCAGCTTTATGATTTTTAATTCTAGTTTTATCAATTTATATTTCTTTCTATTGATAAAAAAAAATAATGTACCCATACAAAGAATAAATATCACCGAGACAAATCATCAACATGCCTTCTTGCATTTAAAAATTCACTTAACTAGCAGCCAATAACCTGACATGTGCGAAAAGATCAAAATGATATTTTCGAACATATCAAGTGATCTTTTTTCCACATCAAAATTCAATTTTTTATACCTTTTAAATAAAAAATTTAATTTTGTTTTAGGCCCTGTACCGAAGGTACAAGAGCCTATTGGGTTTGTGCAAATGTATGTAACAGGTAGAAATAATGGTCGGAGACCCCCCAAAGTTACCCCCATTATGGTCAGGAGTGATAGAGGAGTCGATATAGCCATGTCCGTCTGTCCGTCTGGCCGTCCGTATGAACGAAAGGATCTCGGAAACGGTAATAGATAGAGACTTCGTCTTTTTTGCATTCGACTAGGACTGCTCCGGAATTTTACAAGTTTATTTTGAAATCTTGCCCCTCCCCCCCCTTCCCCCATAAAATCACCACCAAGGCTAAAAATTTCCTCGGCACAAAAAAAAGTAAGTATGCCAGTATAAAGATATCGTCTTTCTAAGCCAAAATCCAAAAAGTTCATCAAAATCGGATAATAAATGACGATTTTATAAGCAATTGAATTTGAGCGACCCCCCTTTTCGTTTCATACATAAAAAAATGTTTTATAAGGCACTTAGTCGTGCAGTGAGAAGTGGTCATGTGTTTGGTCATAAGCTGGGGGAACATTTAGTGTGTTTGTTAGGCGACCTGTGCTGGTACAGGGCCTCTTACAGTCGGTTACGCCCGACTGTGATTTTCTTACTTGTTTTTTTACTATTTTAGCCGATGCATGTAAATGAATATGTGGGCATAGTTGCATTAAAGATATGAAAAGCATTTCCTATCGCCAGACATTAAATAGTTTAATCTACGTTGTAATAAATTATATTTTGCTCTAATAACAGAAATATTACTTTTCGTAGAATCGTCTATCTATACTAAAAAGTATCTTCATCATTCGAGTGAAGCATAAAGTGAACATTGACACCAACTGCTAAAATGTGTCCAAGTATGAATACTTACTCAAGGAAATGTGTAATGTATTTCCGGCTGCAATTAGACCAGCACACTTGCAGAGTATCCGCACCAAAGGTAGGTGTCATGATATGCACAATGGAACCAACGCGTGGATGACAACCGATTTTTGCAGTATCGTGGAACATGCCAAAGCTGTGTGGAAGAAAGATAAAAATTTCAAATGAAATATTCAAACAGATTTATAAGTAATACAAATATATAAGTTAATGGTTCAAAATTTTGCTTAAGTTCCATACTATGATGTAAACCTAAAAATTTTTATTTCGGTGGACATTTGAAATAAATGGACATATTTACTAATATATGATGTTCATTGGATGATTCAATGTGTTTTATTAAAACATTTTGTTTTAAATAAAATACAGAATCTAAACTAATATATAAAGCGGAAGAGTTTGTTTGCTTGAACGCGCTAATCTCAGGCTGGTCCGATTTGAAAAATTCTTTCAGTGTTGGATAGTACATTTATCGAGGAATGCTGTAGGCTATATTTGGTCAAAAGCGATAGGGGCTATGCCCCACTCCCCATACAAGCGGTAAACAAAATTCAACATATCTTTGCATCCATCTGAGGTACGGTGACGAAATTTATTGCACATGTTAATGGGATCGTGTTAAGTTTGGTCCAAATCGGAGGGGGCTATGCCCCACCCCCCATTCAAGCGATAAACAAAATTCAACATAACTTTGCATCCATTTGAAATACGGGGACGAAATTTATTACACATGTTAATGTGATCGGGAAAAGTAATCTGTTAAGTTTGGTCAAAATCGAAGGGGCTATGCAACCCTACCCGATAAACAAAATTCAACATACTTTTGCATCCATTTGAAGTATATGGATGAAATTTGGTGTACATGTTAATGGGATCGGATGAAGTAATCAAGTTAAGAAAAGAGAATAAAGTTTCATAGTTTAAAAGACATAATAAAGTTTTTTGATTTATCGGTTTTGAATATTGCTTGAAGAAGTAAAGAAGTGCTTGGAGTCGAGTAGGAGGAAAATATATTGTGTAATGAAAATAATTTTTACTGGGCGCAGCAAAGCATGCCGGGAACAGCTAGTAATTGATATAATTGATTGAGATATTGGCAAGAAATTTATAGGGATCTCAAACATTTGACCACCGTGGCCAAGTTGTGAGTGTCTAACTACGCTCTTTTGACAGCTTTGCGATTGGACAATTCAGTTGTGAGCTACAGCGCTTCGAACATGGGGATCTCGAAGGAAGAAATTCGCCCGTTTTTATATTTTTCCACCTGAAAGGCAAAAAAGCATCGCAAGCGGCCAAAAAAAAATTGATGTAGCACAACAATGGTTCACTCGATTCCGTTCTGGTGTGGATGAAGTAGAATATGCACCACGCTCCGAAAGACCAGTCGTCGAAGAAGTCCATAAAATCAGAAGCCGTACCATCGCCCGGGCGCTTAATGTCAGTCATATGACCGTTAAGGCATTTGAAGAAGCTTGGCTACACAAAAAAATTCGATATTTGGGTGCCACACGAATTGACACTGAAAAGCCTCATGGACCGAATTTCCATATGCGAATCGCTACAAAATCGACCCGTTTCCGAAGCGAGTGGTGACTAGCAATGAAAAGTGGGTCACTGACGACAACGTGAAGCGCAAACGGTCGTGGATGAAGGGTGGCGAGGTGGCTCAAACGGTTGCCAAGCCTGGATTGACGGTCAGGAACGTTTTGCTGTGTGTTTGGTGGGATTGGCAGGGAATCATATACTATGAGCTGTTCCCCTATGGCCAAACGCTCAATTCAGTCCTCTACTGTGAACAA
The DNA here is from genome assembly GCA_035044805.1 of Leucophenga maculata. Classification (NCBI taxonomy): domain Eukaryota; kingdom Metazoa; phylum Arthropoda; class Insecta; order Diptera; family Drosophilidae; genus Leucophenga; species Leucophenga maculata. The sequence continues at coordinate 456,478 of JAWNNP010001156.1, read as the reverse complement.
CTGGACCGCATAAAGGCAACAATCGCTCTGAAGTGGCCATCTTTGGCCAATAAATTGTGTCCCATCAGAATAACGCCAGACCACCCACATCGATTGTGACGCGCCAGAAACTCCGGCAGTTCGGATAGGAAGTTCATATGCATACACCTAATAGTACCGGATTACCATTTCTTCCTGTCCTTTAGCTGGCTAGAAATTGGCCTCAAAAGAGGCTTGCAAAAATCGACTATCTCACTTTTTTGCCAATAGGGAACAAGCTTCTATGAGCGGGGCATAATGAAGTTGGAAACTCGTTGGCAACAAGTTATTGATCAAAACGGCAAACGGCTTATTTAAACTAAATCCGATGATTGTACGCAATTTTTTAAAGATTTGAAATAAAGGTGAAAATACGAAAAGACTTTTTTCCAACCCTATATATATTTATTTCGCGTAACTCAGAAACGGCTCCAACGATTTGCATGAAATTTGGTATATGTATATGTTAATAGGATCGAGAGAAGTAATCCGATTTGGTCAAAATAAAATGGGCGATGTTCCGCCCCATATAAGCGATAAGCGATAAGCAAATTCAAATTTAACTTTCTATTTTATTGAGGTACATGGATAAAAATTGTTATACATGTCAATGGGATCGGGAGCAGTAATTCGGTTAAGGTTGGTCAAAATAGGAAGGGCAATATAAGCGGCAAATAAAAATCAACATATCTTTGCAACTATTTGAGTTACGTCGTTGAAATTTGGTAAGCATGTTAATGGAATCGGAAGAAAATCTAAACATTGACTGAAGTTTGGAAGTTGACAGATGAAGAAAAAACTGGTTAAACAGTTATTTCAATTCTATCTGACTTGTAAGATTGCATGCTAATGCTTTAATGTTTTTAATATTGTTTTAAAACTTGGTATAAAGTCTTTTTGTAACTACGTATAAGCAACAATATGTACTCGTATAATGCACATATTACATTTAATTATTATTGATTCATAAAAAGATTCATAATTTAAATAATTAAGTTAAGTTTTAGATGTATTGGAACTATCCACCCACATTGATATTGGTTTGAATACGCCCTTGTTTGCCAATTTGCCCATTCATTCATTTACTCGTTCATTCATTAATTCATTCATTCATTGCTTAGACATTCTGTCTAAGAATTAGTTCGCGTGTTCGTCCGGTTGTCCATTCATCCATACGTCCGTCCGTCCATTCGTCTGTCCATAAGTATCTGCCTGTTTGTACATTGGCATGACGTGTTTTGCGTGGCACCTGCCCAGCTGCCTGTTCAGTACAGGTAAGTTACACAATCTGTGTGGAGGGGAGTGTTGGATTAAGGCGTTCGTGTTGTTGCTGTTGCTGTTGCTGTTGTTGATTATTCTGTCGATGACGACGTTGACTCGATTAAGTTGTTTTGCTGTGTGAATCGATCAGAACGCGCTAGACAGACAGGCACTTGGCTAAGCTTACATATAAGGTGTTTTACACAAAATTCACTTGGCATGCAACGAGATAAGCACTCCACAAAAGCAAAACAGCAAGCTATAACACAGTACGTGGTCAATGCAATAGAAACGATGTTAAAATTAATTACTTCCGACATTTTTTCAATATCGTAAAGAACTAGTTTAAATGTTTGTATATTACGGGGGCCACTATTTATATTTCGGAAATAGCAAATAATAACAAACATTTTTAAATGAAAATGGATTTATTGTTTTTCAACATATTCTCCATGAAAATTTATGCACTTTTGCATTCGCTCAAATAAATTTTCGCACTTTCTCAACTCGAATCTAGGCACCTCCAAAACATGGGTTGTGAACGATCTAGTAGTATCAGTTCACGCGCAGCATCGATGTTTTGTGGCATCATCATCTTCAAACTCGACCTATATAACCTACACTAAAAATAATGAAATACATGTTTCACCAATTTTACAGACCTTCTCCCTCAAGGGGTTAAAAAATGTGAAATTTTATGTTTGAAAATTTTGTTTACATCCGAATAGCTTTAAACTAGGTTTGTATACTTTAAGCAAGAAACAATAAAAAGTTTTGTCGATTTAGAATACTCTCTTCTTCCCAAGAAGGAAAAGCAGGGCCACAGATTATATGGGACAACCTTTTTTTTCATTTGAACATCTTCATACAAGGTTTGTATACTCAGTACACTAAATTTAACACGTACTTCGCCTATATTGAAAACTATTACACTTAATGGGTTTATATTTGGCAAAATTTGGGATTCATTCGAAAGTAATCAAAATCGGTTCGTGCATCTAACACATTAAAAAGTTAAATGCTTGTTTCACCGATTTCAACAAATCTATTTCTAAGGAGGACACAGGGTCAAAAGTTATTGTATATAAGGCAAACTTGAGGTTGAATAGAAATTCTATGACATATTTGGTTTTCCAATCGAACGACTTCAACACAATGTAACAGACAGAAAGAGGCGAACCAAACCCCATAAACCAAATATATTCTTGATTATCATCAACAGCAGACAACTCCATCTTTTTGTATATTTGGTTGACTTCATCAGTAACTAGAACTTAGAGACTATAAGAGCTAGAACCAGATTCCGAATTGCGTATTTAGACTATTCTATTCCCCTTTAGATTAGTATTCAACGTGACAACATCTTTAAACTCATCGCCGACTCTAATAGGACCAAGATTCCTAACAAAATATTCCACACAAATCCAAATCGGCTTAAAGCCCCAATACAAAGCTAATGTTTAAGGTACTGTGTATCTCGAAGTCGAGCCCACTTAAATGCACCGTTCCTTCTGCTTTTAATTTCGTTGAAAAAAACATCTTAAACACTATAAAAGCTAGCTTGTACTCCTTTATAAGTGGGTCATTGGCTCGTCCTATTAGGACCAAAATTTCATGTTAACCAAATTTCATCGCTGTACCTCAAATGTAAACAATTTTGTTTTTCGCTTATATGGGGTGGGTCATCGTCCGATTTGGACTAAAATTATTGTTTGTTCAGGTGATCTTTATCAATGGAACAATTTACGTGGTAAAGGCGTTCTTAATTCAATAAAGAACGTTTGATTCTTAAGCATACTAGAAAGACTTTTTGTATATTTTGTAAATAATACTTGACAGACCTTTAACATCCAGCTGCATGGAGAAGAAAATGGGTTCAAAAACAATTTCTAACACTGAGGTTTTTAAAGGTAAACAAGGAGAGCTTGGAAAATGTTTACATATTAGAGTGCAGCTCAAGATCAGGTGAGCTTACTGTTAGCTCAGTTTAGTGTAAGCAATCGAGTTCTCAGCAAACTGTGAGTTTTAAAGATTTTTGTAAGCGAGACCAAACCTATTTTACCTATCCAGACATTACCGAGGAAAACGATTGGATAATCCAAACAAAAAACACCAAAGATCGTTAAAAACGACACGATTGGTTCCGAATGATACAAAAACAGCAGAAATGTTTCTTACATGCTTTAAAGATTGAGAAGTTAAGATGGTTTTGTTCTCTAGATTAATAAAGTGACATATTTCAATAAAAAAATAAGTGGTCCAAAGCAATAATACAGAAAGCGTAAATAGTTAATGAAAAATTTGCTCTATGATCTCATTTACTAGAGAAGATGGGCCAAAATTTAACCAAGAGAATATCAGAAATAAACATTTTATATTCGTATAGCCATGCAAGAGGTCGAATGTAGCACAAAGATTGTATTTCAAACAGATACAGAAGTAGTAAATAGACTTTTACTAATAAAACCATGAGTATAATTGGTTAAAAAGTCTAATCCAAACTAAACATACAAAAATCTTCAAAATATGGAGTATTCACAGTGGGCGGAGCTCATCAAAAACACAGTGCGAGCGAAAGCTGGGTGCAGAATTTGCGTTGAGACCAAAAAGTCTTCAGTATCCTCAACAAAAAAATATTCGATTTTTCCAAAAATGCTTTCCTCAACGCATTAAAAATTTACTTAATAGTAGCAACCTCTATCGACGTAACTGGCTTAGGTGTAGGCACCCGACCGACCTTGCATTGTTGAAATGTTTAAACCAGTCAATTACAGAAAAGATTATCAAATTCCATAATAAGTCCTGGAACATCGCTTACGCCTTTAATGATAAGTTATCAGGAAAAAGCACAGCAATTTAATAGCAGTAGAAAAAGTCGAGGTTCTAGCACAATTATTTCGCCTGAATCGCAACAAAAAGTACCTCAAATGGATGCAAAGATATATTTAATTTTGTTCATCGGTTATATGGGTGGTGGGGCAAATCCCCCTCCAATTTTGAGCAAACTTAACAGGGTTACTTCCATTTTAATTAACATCATTTCTCTACCTCAAATGGATGCAAAGATATACTGATTTATGTTCATCGCTTTTATGGGGGGCATAGCCCCCCAATCTTGACAGGATTCCTTTACTGCCATACATATATACAGACATAAAACATTAATTTTTATATACATATGTCGATAGTTAAATCAAATAGGCAGCGGTACAATCTGAGCAATAAGTTTTAGGCAGAATAACAGTCATCAATCGATGCTAAAGCCGACTTTTTCGACAAAATTTTATCAAAGTTGGAGAAAATGTCGACTCTAAATTATTAATTGCTAAGACGCCATGTGTCGAGCCTGGAAAAATACTCATCAAACATATTTCTATGACCATCTGCTGTGCCATACGACTGACAGAATAATAGACCCACCCGACCGACTGAGTGACAACCACACAACTTGCAACTAGCTCGAGCTGAGCGTCGCGATATAACGTTTGACTAATTGAGTATGAATGCTGCTGGCAGCCACAACACTTATACACTGCTTTGCATTTATGTCAAGTGGGCGTTGCGGTGCGACCAGGCGGACGGAACTAAATCGTAGCGGCACGAAGGTGTCCATAAAGCCAAATAAAGCAGATTATGCGATCGTTGCTCGATCGTTCATCCATTGAATTTGGCTATGACGGACTGATGGACGGACGAACATGAAATTGGTTGGACAGTTGGATGGACGGACAGCCGGTTGTATGCGCGGCTACATGCTGTGATCGTACACTATAAATCTCTCGTGCATGCGTTCAACACGCGTTGGCTGGCTTGGCTGAATGCTGAATGGCAGACGGTGGCTGATAGCTTACAGATCGTTGTCAATGCTACAGCGGAAGAGCGATCGAATGGGGGCACGGCACGACGAACGCGCTTCCCAAGCGAATGCAATTGGGTGGCTAGCTGCAAGCGCGTGGTTGCCGTTGTGGTCGCGACCGATGCTACCGCCGGTAGTCGCACCGCAGGTGGTAATTGCGATAGTCTGCTACCACATTTTGTTGCGGAGACTGTTGCTGTTGCACTAGTCAGTGGAGGCTGTTCCCGAACGAAAAAGGAAGTTGAGTGTCAACGTTTGGCAATTTGTAGCAGTTTGTATTGTCGCCAATGCCGCTGCTGCTGTTGGTGGCACCTCGCAGTTTGTATGGCACGCAGCCTACCACTCAAATATTTCACACTAAATTCTACATATACATGCATATATGTATGTATGTATGTATATATCGTTGTGTAGTAGCATCAGAGACTTTCTACATTTTCTACGTACTTGTGTCCCAGTTCATGCGTGATCGTATGCGACAGCATAATCCCATTATCCTCATTGACGCTGCACGATTGTTTTGGCTTACACATGCCGCCCACATTCGCCAGGCCCAGTGTCCTAGAAATAGAGTCGAAGACAAACAAAATCATATTTTAAGGACCATTTTAGGAAAAGTGTGGCCAATGTCTTACATGCAATTGTTGCCGCAAATGTTTTTGCGCGTTATTAATATTGCGACGTCATGATGGTGCGGATCAATTTCGCTGTCTGTGTTCAATTTATGCTGCCAACTGCAAATAGATCACAAAAAAAAAATATTAATGTTCGGTTGCAATTGACAGGCTATACAAAATGGGACTTTATTGAAAAATCACCACCTATACTGCTGACCTAGATGCCGGACACACACTGTCACTTTGAGCACGCGTCCAGTGTATAAAGTAATATAAAGTGAAGCCTGAAAGCAAGGAAAATATTATGTAGGTGGCACCACTGGAGTGGGATTGATCGATACAGATCTTATCAACAAAACTAATACTAAACCAATTATTTGAGAACAGTAAAGATACTAGGAACTAAATCTAATGGTCCACTTTAGGTAGGATTACTTTAAAAACTTTGGTCTATCTCAACTGAGTAAGTACTTTCGTAAAAATCACAAAATGTCGTTCCATTCAATCAGCTATAAGACGATTTAAAAAACATTACTGGTATTAAAATATTTAAATTTCACTTTCTCCGTTATTCCCTGTTTGCCCAAGAGTTCCTCAGTCTTCTCCCATTTCTTTTTAAATGTTTTTGCTGCCGACCATCCTGCATCAACTATGATAATTGTCTCCTATGCAAACGACACATGCGTATTCCATCTAAATGCGCTGCCTACAGGAAACATCTCTAGTTGTTGGAGGCCTTGGCTAACAGATGGAACATCCAAATTAATAACGACAACTGTAGCAACCTTTGCTTTACACTAAAAAGGAAAGCTCCTCCACAAATCACAATAAATGGATGAGTATTGCAGCAAACCTTTAAAAAATATGTATCTAGCCTGAAATGCGCATGCTTCACTGGCTTTTGAACAATAGGAGTAGACTTGCATACGAAAACAAACTCCAGCTCTGGGATACAACATCTAGATCTAACCGCAACAGAGTGCAAACAATGCAGAACCAGGCGCTAAGAAAAACCACAGGCTGCCTTTGGTATATTCAAAACACCACCTTACATGCTTAATCATCAAAACCGCCCGGCCATACCTTTTGCTTTTGGTCACCTTACATTATAGCTGACGTACATTAATCCAGAACAGTAATCGTACCTTAATTATGTTAGGCTCTACTTAGATGATCCTTGTTTAATAAGATACATTTAAGTGGCTTTACTCAATTTTAGCTAGATATATGTAGTTGTTGAGATCCACTTTCTCAAATTATATTTTTGTAATAGCTGAACCACGACCACGTACTACCTCGACGAAAAGATGTGATACATTTTGAATATTGCTTAAATGAGTGTGTGATACACCCAACTGGGTATTCCCAGAGTTACGATACTTGGGCAATGCCCCCATAATAAGCCAAATAGAAGCTTCTATTACTACTATTACTATTTATCCCATAACCTTAGCTCGAAAATTTTGATTCATAAAATCACATAGAAATTGTTTCCCAATATTATAAAAATTCTCACATGCTACAGTGAAGTTAACTGTAGCAGTGTGGGTCCTTGGCCAGTGGTGGTGCTATAGTTTTTGCTTCCATTGCTTCTTTTATTCTTGTTAAATATTAACGCAATGAAATATAGTCGACACATTTAACCAAAGAGCTTTTTATAATTACACAATAGGCCCGATTTAATAAAATAAAATGGAAGTTTGAAATGGAAAATTTTTTCATGCGATGGCCTTTTGCCTTTTTTGAAAGGAATCTATTTATATAAAACACAAACAATTTTTCTATGGCGGTTATGGATTACTACTTCCATTCTCCGATCACCATGAAACTTTCGTAATTTATTGAGTACACTCCCGCGTGTGTACATCTATCCCAAAATATGATCTTCATCGCGAAATGTTTATTACTTTATTAGTATAGGGTTGGAAAGAAAGTCTTTTCGTATTTTCGCCTTTATTTCAAATCTTTATAAATTTGCGTACAATCATCGGATTTAGTTTGCCGTTTTGATCATAACTTGTTGCCAACGAGATTCCAACTTCATTATGCCCCACTCATAGAAGCTTGCTTCCCTATTGGCAAACAAGTGAGACAGTCGATTTTCGCAAGCCTCTTTTGAGTCCAATTTCTCGCGATCTCGTGCGACATTGACAGAAAGAGATGGTAATCCGATGGTGCCTGGTCCGCACTATGAGGCGGATGCATAAGTACCATCCGAACCCCCAAAACTTCTGTCGCGTCACAATCGAAGTGTGTGGTCTGGCGTTGTCCTGATGGAACACAGTTCCTGTTAGCAATTGATGCCTTCAAGCGGTCCAGTTGTTCACAGAGAGGACTGAATTTAGCGTTTGGCCATAGAGGAGCAGCTCATAGTAGATGATTCCCAGCCAATCCCACCAAACACACAGCAAAACCTTCTTGACCGTCAATCCATGGTTTGGCAACCGTTTGAGCCGCTTCGCCACCCTTCATCCACGACCGTTTGCGCTTCATGTTGTAGTAAGTGACCCACTTTTCATCGCCTGTCACAATTGGCTTCAGAAACGGATCAATTTTGTTGCGATTCGTGGATGGAAATTCGGTCCATTAGGTTTTTTGGTGTCATTTCGTGTTGCACCCAAATATTGTATTTTTTTGTGTAGCCAAGCTTCTTGAAATGTCTTTGAACGGTCATATGATACTCAGCTCCCGGGTGATGGTACGCCTGCTACTATGGCGGTCTTTCTCGATCACTTTCTTTTATCGACTTCTTTGACGACAGGTCTTCTGGAGCGTGGTGCATCTTCCACTTTCTCCACACCAGAACGGAATCGAGTGAACCACTGTTGTGTTACGCGAATCGAACAAGTATCGGCCCATAAACATCAAATCGAACAAAATTGTTTTGCCTTTCAGGTAGTAAAAATGTAAAATATGGCGAATTTCTTACTTCGAAATCTCCATGATCGACGCGTTGTAGCTTACAACTGAATTGTCCTAGCGAAGTACTAGACACTCACACCTTTCAAACCCTACATATTTATTGACATAATTCTCGAAATAATGCATATAATTCTCAAATAGTTTTTATATATTTCATATGAGTATCATAACAATCGAGTGTCATGGTAGTTGGTGTTGTTAGTTTGTTGTCTTATAGGTGTATCACATTTTCTTGATTTCATTTGGAATTTGATTTAAGACTTTTCATTGTAGTTAAAAGTCCATAGTTAATTTGAATGTGTTTTCTGTCCTTGATTATAAGAATATTATGCTTTATTTCTAGCTTAATTTTTTTTATTTCTCATACTGTGGCATTGATGAGTTCCGAAGATGCCTTTGCATATTCAAACAAACCCGAACGATAATAATAGAAAGTTTACTTTTGAGTCATAAGGGAATAAGATGACATAAACATATTCAAATCTGAAATAGTTTCGTCCCTATTTTTTGTTTGTAAGTACTCTGTCCGAATGATCCATCACATACGCCAATTCCTGATCAATCTAACTCTTTTAGGAAGTAATACTTCCTACTTTTCAGGTGGTTATAGATTCTTTTTTTTTTTTTAACCGGGAAGAATTTTCATTTTGATTAAGAGCAACATAAATGGCAGATCTGTGTTGATTTAAAGATCATAAACATGTTACTTAGGCCATAGTCTATCTTTACAAAGTATCTCTGCTACTTATGATTATGGGATAGCAGCAACATTACAAGGTAAAACTTTGGCCAACTAGACCGTCCTTTACACTTGGGTCCAAACAGCCTTTTTAAAATCCGATCGGGCAACCTCTCCACACTGTACATCTGGTTATGCGAATGCCGATGGTCCCTGGTATTTCAAGCGACATATTGGTGTTTTGGGGTTATTTAAAAACCCTGATGACATGATGTCAAATGGACCTCAGATTTGGATTCAGAGACGCCAAAAACGTAAGGTACAGCCGTTTAGAAAGAGTACAGATAAATTGTATTTGTAAAGATAGTATGCCTAGGCTTGCCCCAAAAATGGTTTGGTTCTATTTTCTAGACCTCCTTTGCAAAATAATTTGTAAATTAGTGGAAAGACAAGGCCAACTTTAAACAAAAAATGTGTGTGCTGGGTATAAATTAGTGTTCGCTATGAGATTTTTATGTATTGCTTATTGAAAAACGTTCAGTGATTCCATCTGCAAACGTTTACCACTGCTTCGAAAATGCAATAATAATTTTCTTATTAATATTTTATTGACAGCGTTAACCCGAAACCAAGTTCCCCTTCTCTGGCTACGCCCTTGATTAAACTAGTAATTGGAGTAGCGGAAAGTAACTAAATATCTAAATTGTTTTGGAGATACAACATTTTCTGCTTGAATATTGTATCTGATAAACGTATGCACATCTACTGTCAGTCTTAATCTTGTTCGCTGGCTTCGCATGACAATTACAGAAGCTGCCAATAACGCCGGCATGAAAATAAGAAAAGCATAAACTCGATTGAAATTTGAGCGTTACAGCGTCAAATCTCCCGCAGCTATATACGAGTAGGTACATATGTACATATATAAGTGATCGTACGAGTCTAGACCAGAAATTATCTTATCAGCCAGACGCAATCGCAAATATTCAAATATATGCTGGCGCCCACTAAAACGCCGGCAACGTCAGACTACCGACAGCCAAATAATTGGATGAATAAATGGACAGACGGACGGACGAACAGACTTGGCATGGCGTCAGCGCTTAGACGATTGTCATAGCGCCACCAACAGCATCGCCGTCGCCACCGTCAGCGTCGCGGCCGCCTCCGCCAACCTGTTCAGTCACACTCACTCACTCACTCACTTACCTACAAAACCGATCCAGATTCCGCTGCGCGTTTTGTGTGAGATTCAGATCCGGATGGATTTCATCCTCCTCGAGCAGTATAATCTTAACGACTACAATCTCAATGGAATTGCCAATGCTCGGGTCCTTGTAGAGAGCGGAAACCATATTCATTATAGTCAGTAAATACGTTTGTACCTCCTCACCGTGAAAGGCGACCATGGTTGCATCGGCTACGAGTAACGTCTCGACATGGCGTGGGCTGCTAATGGAACGTTTTATACGATGCGCCGATGCTGGCAACTCGCCAATGGCGCCTTCGCCCACACCCTGATCAACATCCATTTCTGAGACGGTTGAAGATGATGGTGCGATTGCTCTTTTCTGTTTTTTGCTATTATTGAAGTTATCGTCGTTGCTGTCACTTCTTTGCTTGTTATTGTTGTTCTCGGTTTGATATCGAAATATTTGCGTCTGCTCCAATTGAAATTCTTCAAGTAATGGTTTTTGTTGTTGTTCTTGTTGTTGTTGTTGTTGTTGATTTTTATGCTGCTGATGGTATTGTCTGCGAATTTTCCGTCCGCCTTGAATTTTGACCTAATTAACGATGCCAGAGCACAATCAATTCAACAAGGAGAAGAGAATTACAAAACATTTAATTAGAATCATAAACAAAATACAAGAATAGAAAAAAAAGTAAAATTAAAAGAAAAAAAGAAGGAAATTATTTAAAAACGAAAACCTAATAAGAAGATATTAACGGGGGGAAAAAAAAACATGATAACTTTGATAGAACCGAAGTTCTATAAACCATATAAAGGGATGATTTTTGTCCCATTGGGTAAAAGTTAACAAAAAAAGGTTTTTGTTAAATTAAATAAAATTCAAAATTTTTGAAAAATTTGTGTGGCAAATATATGTCTATGTGAATCCGAGTGGGCTATTTTTATAGGCCGGCTCTGAGTTACAAGAAACAACAAATTGTTTTTCATACAAAAAACAGTTAAAGGTGAAAAAATTTGAATGAGGGCTACACCTTCTAATGGCCCGATATAAACATACAAAAATTTGTTCATTCAAAAATTTTAAAAATTCGGGACGTTTTTAAGGGTACAGGGTACACAAATATTTGTATGTTCGCATGAACTGTTGCCAGTTAAAAAGTTTTCCTAACCAAATTTCAGTTTCTATTTCTATTAGTATGCGAATTCTTATTACCTCCAAGCTCTAGTTTCAACTTGTGATGGATGATCTACATTTTCGACCATTCGTGGGATTTCTTATTAGTTCAAATGAGTCGGGTGCAGCTCTAATTGCTTTAAAAGTAGGGTAGTTGGACAAACCTCGAAACCAGTCACAACGCTAGCTATTCTAAGAACACTTTTCTTCGAGTTCAGTTCAGTCAGAAATCAATGCTGAAGCATTAAATTAGTTCATGTCCTGCGATTCGCATATCGACAGAACATTTGAAATCGCTTCTTCTGGATCTGTAACACAATGCAAATGGCCAATTGCCCTCACTGTATATTTCACACAGACCCCCATCAGAAAATGATGCGCCAAAAAAACTCTGCACTTATACTTAACGATCTGGGTCACTCTTGTATTTTAAAGCTTATTCCTGGCATCAAATCATGCAAAATAACAGATTGTATGACAATGGATCCATGATTCGCGAGACGCTTCTCAGTTATTTTCCCAATCACTGTATCGACCAATGAAAATTTTAGCAGAATGTCTGCCATTCAGTTTTTCTCACAGTATGAAAGCCCTTAACAATCACGAACAGTTTTTATATAATCTAAGTTAACTAAGCGCATAGTAATTGCCTGCTTTAAGTATTTTATTTCTATTTTAAAAACATTTTCTTTTCTTTTTTAAAGTTTTATAACGCTTTTAACAAATTTTGTGACAGAATCTCCGTTATCGACTTTATCACGTTCGATGTATTTCGTCGGAATGTCTGCTAAGCTAAGAAACTTCTGCTAGCTTAGCAATCAATACGAATATTATGAAGAGATAAGGTTTGTTTGGATGTACGAAACTTATCCGATTTTAAAAATACTTTTCACCTTGCTACTGATTTCCCTAGGCTATAATTTATTTAGAAAAAAGAAAAAAAAAAAGCAGTAGGGATCTCTACTGTAACCAAAAGTGTAAAAAAATTTATGAGTTTTGTATCTAACGTTGTTTAAATAATGTCAAAATAATAAAATAAATCTTATTCGTATTATTATTATTTGTATTTATATTGCGAAACATCGTTTCTGGGGAAACTACAGAGAGGATGTACAAGGCAGAAAACTACAAGAAGCTGTTGTAAATACTTCAGTGCAAATTTTGGCCACTAGTCAAAGTACGTTCATCCCTTTTGCCCAGCAGCACACTCCGAGCGCAATAGACTTTTTCGTCTATAATGGGCTGAGATCTGACGAATAAAATATCAGGGTGGAGTATCAGTTATCCTCTGACCACCTCCCTATATTGGTGGACCTAGACCCTCAGTTTAAGGCCCCAAAGAGACGACTGCTACCGCCTCGTGCAAGTATCGCAGTATTTCGCAGAGAATTGGAAGAAGCGCTGGGTTTGAATATTGAGATTCTGCAGGCTGACGACATTGAAGATGCCCACACACTTTTCCTCAATAAAGTACATTCGGCAGCCCTCAGTGCTGCTCCCTCCTATGTTAGTCATGGGTCTCCACCTTTAACGAGCCTTCCAGTGGCTATAGATACGCTATTGCTGATAAAGAGGAGATTGAGGCGTCAGTACAGTCGAACTCGTGACCCTGTAGTAGACAGAGTCTATCGTAGGGTATCTATTAGGGTCAAAAAACTGTTGGTGAAGCATAAACACCAGGAAACGGACCAATTTCTACAAAATGTCACAGCTGATGCGAGCACGAACTACTCTCTTTGGTCACCAGCGAAGCGGTATAAAATACAAGCAGTTCCAAAGCACCCAATCAGGAAGGCTGATGGTACCTGGGCCATATCTTCACAAGAACGTGCCGAAACTTTTGCAAAAAATTTGGAGGCACGATTCCAGCCCTTCGACACGACTTCTACAAAAACAAAAAGGGAAGTAAGGTTAACGCTAGACAGCCCAGGGCAACTTGACCTCCCAGTTGCTCACATTACACCCGAAGAAGTTCAGTCACATATAAAATGCCTCCAGATCAGGAAAACCCCAGGCGAAGATGGGCTGGATAACTTTTCGCTAAAAGTTATGCCAGCCAAAACAGTACTTTTCCTCGTTCTAATATTTAACGCGGTGCTGAGGTTAGGTCATATACCAAGGCAGTGGAAAAAGGCTCAAATCTGTATGATCCATAAATCAGGAAAGAGCCCGTCGGCATTGGATTCATACAGGCCCATCAGCTTACTTCCTGCGGTAGCCAAGCTTTTCGAAAAGTGTCTGTTGACGAGGATGCTGGCGCTTGAAACAGTCAAAGAACGGATACCGCATTTCCAGTTTGGATTCCGTAAATCCCATGGCACTCCAGAGCAATTGAATAGTGTGGTCAATTTCATTCTAGAAGGTTTTGAGGCCAAGGAGTATGTGGTGGCGGCCTACTTAGACATAACGCAGGCTTTTGACAGAGTATGGCACGATGGCCTTCTGTATAGACTCAAAAGTATGTTGCCGCCACAACTGTACTTAGTATTGCGGAGCTACCTGTGGGATAGAACCTTTTCTGTAGTCCTGGATGGGGTAGAGTCGAGTGTTAAGGTCATCCGAGCTGGTGTACCTCAAGGAAGTGTGCTTGGTCCCACACTGTACTCGCTCTTCACACATGACATGCCCACTGGCTCTTAAATACCTATGGATGATCCACAAGATTTATTATTAGCCACATTTGCCGACGACACAGCTGTCCCGTCTAGAGACACATGTATCTATAATGCCACTAATGCACTGCAATTGTATTTGCATGATTTCGGACAGTGGGCAAAGAAGTGGAATGTAGGTATCAATCTGAGCAAATGTGCTAGCGTCACTCACTCCCTGCGATTGGATGAATGTCCGGGCGTCTTCCTCGAAGATCAACTGCTGAGCCATTGTCGCGGGCACAAACACCTTGGCGTCTACCTAGACAGAAGACTCACATTTAGCAAGCATATAGGCACCGTTGTAAGCTCCCTCAAAGCCAGGATTGTCAAATTAAGCTGGCTCCTCAATGGCAAAAACAAGTTATCCTTAAAAAATAAGGTTAATATTTACAAGGTCATAATCGCGCCGGCCTGGCGATACGGATTACAAGTGTTTGGCATCGCAGCGAGAACTCATCTTAATAAAATAAGAGTACTCCAGGCAAAGTTCCTCCGCAGGATTTCAAATGCCCCATGGTTCATGCGAACTTCAAATATAGAAAAGGACCTAAAAGTTCCCAAAATCGGTGACGTAATTAATCGTCAGGCCTTGGACTATATAGAGTGCCTGAGAAACCATCCCAATCGGTTAGCTAGGCGCCTTCTAAATCGACCCAGAAAGAGGGGAGTCATTATGTCAAAGCGGCTTCAGAAAATTCATCCAGTCGACCTCGCTGTCAGGGTAATTTAATTGCAACGTACTACCAACGACTAAATAACATAAACATAATTAATCAAGTCTGACTTATTTTTAGTTTACTTAAAATAAGTTCCAGTGTAAATTTTCTCCATATATTTAATTTAAGTTGTTCAAAAATAACAGAAAAATTAAAATAAGTTTTAAAAAAAAAAAAAAAAAAAAAATGTATTTATATTGTGGTATATCCATAAGTCGAGTGGAAGTCTTCTTCTGAAACTAACCCAGCTGTGGATGGAACGTTAAAAGACCTTAGAAGCTCTACTGGCTGGGGATCTACGGCAGACACTCCCTGTAGTTACAAAAGGCACGCGTGCAGATATCATCAAAGCCCTTATGGAGTTCTATGCAACAACTAAATTTGCGAACGAATATGAAAGCCTATCTTGGTGGAGACACCATGCAGATTTCCCGCAACAATTGCTTAATCTTAATGAAGGAATTTTCCCTTTACTAAATTTGTGGACTAATTCTGTTGCAGATGCAGATAGTTCACAGTTTCCTTAAGAGTTTCTAAATTCGCTTAGTCCTTTTGGACAACCACCTCATGACCTGTCATTAAAAGTCGGTACTCCTATCATGTTTTTATGGAATATAAGCCCTCCTAACATGTGCAATGGCACAAGGTTACTTATTAAAGACTTTAAAGACAATTTGATTGTGGCGACTATCCTCACCGATCCTGCGACCGGACAACTGGCAATTATCCCGAGGATTCCAATGGTATTAATCGCATATATAAACATTTCATTAATAAAAAAAAAAAAAGGAATCAACAAACGAAAAGATTGTATCAGGACGTCAAACATTGTCTACAGAGAATGTCTTAGTCATTACCATCTATCCTATAAAAAAATTGTCTACACTTCCTACAGTTCCGCGAAAGTATTGCTACTTATAAAAAAAAAAAATAACAAATAAAGCTCATTTTCGAGAAATTAGGGATTAAAACCACAAAAAATTTAATTTTTCGCCATTTTTGAAATATCCTACAGCTAAATCGTGCTGCAAAGAAATTAAAGGCTGAATCATACCCTTTTAATTGAGCCCTATGCCAAACTGTTCGCATGCACCGTTAGAGCAAGGATGCAAGAAAAAAATGTAAACAGAAGAAACAAATTAAAAATTTGGTACATTTTAATAAAACATCACATAAAGTCAACGGATTATGTTAAGATGGATAGGCATTTGAAAATCATTTTCGCTAAACATTCTTCATTTCGAATGACTATGATCCATGTATATCTATTTAAAAGCGCTATATATCACTTTTTGATGTTAATTAATCACTGAATAAAAAAAATTAATAGTTTAACTAGTTGCGAATTATAAACTTCCATTTAAAGTTTAAAATCCGCTA
The DNA here is from genome assembly GCA_035044805.1 of Leucophenga maculata. NCBI lineage: Eukaryota > Metazoa > Arthropoda > Insecta > Diptera > Drosophilidae > Leucophenga > Leucophenga maculata. The sequence continues at coordinate 440,010 of JAWNNP010001156.1, read as the reverse complement.
ATATACACGACCAGTTTTTAAATGATCTATGTTAACTAAACGCATAGTTTGTGATTGATTTAGGTATTTTATTTCTTTTTTGAAATTTTTTCTTTTTTTTTTCAAATTTTTATAACTCTTCTAAAAAAATTTGTGACAGAATCTCCGTTATCGACTTTATCACGTTCAATCTTATCATTAGCAAAGCAATAAAAAAATAAACTATTCGGGTTTTGAAATAGTAAAAATATAGTAAAAATAGGTACGCAATATTCCCATTAAACTAAAATTTTTTCGGGTGATATTATCCTATGTGGATCCACTTGGGATATTTTGGGTTGGCACGTATATATGTTGAATAGGAACTATCCGACATATATACTTTTAATTAAATTTTAATGCTCTATCTATAATATAAGAATGGATTGCTGAATGTGTTGCTAAGCGCAAATCTCTAGAGCAACTGAACCAATTTCACTAATTCTTTTTTTTTTTTTATAATATTCCTTTAAGTACGAAAATGGTTCTTACGGAGAGAAACATTTAAAAAATTGCATGAAAAAGTTTTAAAACTACTGTTCTATATTTCCCATACAAAAGATTCGTAATAATACGTTGGTGACATTATTGTCTATGGTAAAATGTAAATTGTCTGAGGTAAAATGTCACTTGAAATGTAATATTACTAAATCTGAAAGCCACAAATTTCTATAAAATTAAAAAAGTGTTGTGTGTTTGTGACTTATTAAATATGGCTCCTATAAGGCGGCGGACAAATTTAGGCAGAAGAACCCAAAATGCAGCGAATCAAATTAATTATAAATCTAATCGTACTGCCCAGGAACGTGAAGATCGCAATGAACGTAAAGGAACTCGGTGAAGACAGACCCGTGAAGCGAGACATTCGACTAATAATGGTGCAAGTTTGAATCGAGCTGCTTTCTGTTACGATATGTCAATTGATTACAGTGCCTACAACTGTGTTGCTATTGGACCTATGAACTCAGTTTGCCAATATTGTAAGGCATTGAAATACAAAAATGAAGCCAATGGATTGTGTTGCTTCCACCTCCAGAGCCATTGTTCTCAGTGGTTTTAGGAATAGGAACAGATTCCATACACTTTTTAAAGAATATTCAACAATACAACGACTGCTTTCAAATGACTTCATTTAGAGCAACAAAAATAGTTCGGGAAAATTTCATGCCAACTTTTAAGTTTTGTAATAGTATTTTCAGTTGTTTGTTTATTAATCGTAACTATTATAGCCCATATACATTTTTAAATTTTGCCCTTTACAGATACAAGGTCAAATGTATCACAGAGCAGGTTCTGGGCCAACATGCACGACGTTTTAATGCACCTACTATCGATGAAGTTGCCATTGTTGTAGTTGGAGAAAATTTGGAATCACGTGATATTGTTTTACATCGTCGAAATAATCAATTACAACGTATTTAGGAAACACATCGCTCATATGATGCACTGCAATATCCCATTATATTTTGGCAAGATGAAGATGGCTATGATTTCTCAATCAAATAACAGGTAATTGAAATATTGGTTTATGAGATGTTACGTAATCTACTATATCACCTACAAAATAGTTTAATTTGTTAGTCAACTGTCATCATTATTCTAATAAAAAAAAAAATTACAGGTTCTGAAATCAACAAAAAAGTTAGTTCGATGAACTACTATTCCTACCGCCTAATGATCAGAGAAAATGAAGACAATCACATCTTGAAATGCCGGCGATTATGTCACAGATATGATGTTGATATGTGTGTAAAGATTGCAACGGAGAGATTAACATTCATCAGGTTGAATCAGACCAAACTTCGATCCGAAGAGTATATTCACCTTCGAGATGCAATTAATTCTGATGGAAATGCAGAAAATGTTGACAGGATGACTATTCTTACAGCAACCTACATCGGAAGTCCTCGGCATATGCATGAATATGCTCAAAATGCCATGTCCTATGTTCGGCATTATGGCCCAGCAGATTTGTTCATAACATTTACATGCAATCCACAATGGCTAGAAATTAAACAAGCTTTATTCCCTGGCCAATCACCTATTGATCGTCATGACGTTACAGCAAGAGTCTTCAGACAAAAGTTGAAATCTTTAATGGATTTAATTGTTAAACATTGTGTGTTTGGTGAGACACGCTGCTGGATGTATTCTGTAGAGTGGCAGAAACGTGGATTGCCGCATGCACACATTTTGATTTGGTTGGTTAAAAAAATTAGGCCAAATGTAGTTGATGAAGTCATATCTGCTGAAATCCCTAATGTACATGTAGATCCTGGCTCTTACATGGGGTAGTTATCAAAAACATTATACATGGTCCATGTGGAACACTTAATCAAAATGCACCGTGTATGGTGGATGGTAAATGTTGGTTATCCACTCTATCGTCGGCGATCACTAGCAGACAATGGAAGATCAACAATTGTCAAAGTAAATCAACAAGGTATTGAAATAGATAATCGTTGGATTGTTCCATGTTCACCGATCTTATCAAAAACATTCAAAGCACACAATGTTGAATCTTGCCATTCAGTAAAATCTATCAAGTACATATGAAAATATGTAACCAAAGGAAGTGATATGGCTGTGATTGGAGTTGGTGGACAGAATTCAAATGGACGGACATGTCTATATCAATTCAAATTTTTGTATGGGAGCTGCCCCTTTTAGTGGTCTAACTTTCATTTTTATGAGATACATTATTAGGATTGGCGTAGAATACATCAAATTTGTCGGTTCTAGCTGAATTAAAAACAACATACAAAAACCTAGAAAGGTGCTGCGTAATTGTATATGGCTAGCCCTTCTTGTGGCCTGTTCTGGTCATTGTTGGACCAATTCTAATACTGCTAATACTGTTGATATGGCAATACTGTTGATATGGCAATACTTACAAATAAATACAATAAATCTGTTCGGTGTTTTAGGAAACATTAGTTTTTAGTTTAAGTTTCATAAAAAGTTTCAAGCTCGAACTAAACGTATTCTAGAATTAGATCCTACACATGTGTCGGAATGGGCGCGCCACACACAGCAAAGATGTCTACTGCCAATTTTCTTTTTCTTACTAAATCTTCTTAATCTTAAGCTATCTACAGGAAATACAAACTGTGTCGGAATGGACATGCCACGCCCAGTTGAAGATGAAATGTTTTTCTTGTTTTGAGGTCTTGTATAATGCAGCATATATCTCTTCTTACTAATGGTATATGAGATTTCTACAAGCATGTTTGTATGTAGGTAGCTAAGACTTTAAGGTTTTCATTTGAGATTGATCTTACCTTGCCCTGTGGCTGCCACTCGAGTCGCGTTTCCAAGCGGCGGCGTGGTTCCTTCGTGCCACAGTTGCTCATACGTGTTTGTTGCTGTTGTTGTTGTGGTGGTATTTGTTGTTGTTGTTGCTGGTTTTGATGTGGATGATGATAATGATGATGATGATGATTATTATGTTGATGATGCTGTTGCTGTTGTGTTAACTGCTGCTGCTGCTGCTGCTGTGATTTGTTGTTGTTGTTGCTGTTGCTCTGCTTGTGTTTACGCTTGTGTTGTCTGTGCCTGCGTTTATGCCGATTGTTGTTGTCGTTGTGTTTCTTGCCGCTGTCACCGCTGTTTTGATTCTGCAACGAACGAAAGCCAAAAAAAAAAAAAAAAAAAATTACAAAAATAAAAGCAATTTGTCTGAGATGCACACTCATACATATACTATATAACAAGTATGCACACACACACACACACACACATCCCACAATTTATTCAGACCTTGGTTAGAAATTAAAATTTAGCCCGGCAGTTATAGTGTAACAGTCAGACGGACGGACAAAGACAGACCAAACGATAAGCCGTGTCGTTTGCATACTCTACAATGCGGCACTTAGAAGTCTGACACCCACAGCTCACCACTCTTTGTTCGACTCAGCGTGTAATTACCTTTGCTCTGACAGAAGAACGCTGAAATACGACATGCGGATGTCCATTTGTCGGGTGGGCGCCATGATATTTGGATGGCTCAATGAAGTACTCATTGCTGGACGTCTTTATGTGACCAACCTATGGATGAGAAACAATAAAATAAAAACATGTATGTAAACAAGAAACGAGATAAAATAATTAATTTCAGATTTTAGTTGCATATTTGCTCTGGTTGCCAAGTCTAAACTTAAAATATTTTATTTTCTGACATCGAATTTAAACAGTTTACAACTGAATTCAATTTTTATGAATCACAAATAGACTGCAAATATTTTGTTGGGAGTCTTTTAAAACCACGTTGTGGTGAATTTTACATTAATATCTTGACATACATTCTTACACGATCAAATTAACTCAAGAACTAAAGTTTCTCGATTATTTAAAACGCGAAAATTTCTCCGATTTCAACGAAAAATCATCTTCAGCGATGAGGCTTAATAGCTTCAACAGACGCAATTGCATCCACAAAAAGTGAAAGTATATTTTGATTGGAACATATATTTCCGTCGATGAAAATGACAGCCATGTTACGGCCAGTTCGTAACGGTGCTTTGTTGGGAGAATATTTTTTACTTAAATTGAATGGACTTGTAATTAGTAATATGTGGCTCCATCAAGATGAATCTATATGTCACACAACTGATATTGTTCACAAATGAACATAGATCTGTGTTGTCACCATCTGCGATAGATAAAGCGAAGCATGACAGTGATATGCTTGCTTGTGTCGTTCGATGTGTGGGTCGTAAAACTGCAGTTCACAGCGATAGCAGATAATACAATATACAATATTCAATACAATATACAATACAGTCCACTTAGTCGAAAGAGCATAATCTGTGCAGCCATAAAACACTGAGCTGCTGATAGATATATGTTTAAAACAAACATAAACTGCTATCTGTTGATGAAGCAAAGTACCCCAGCGGACACACATTGTTATATGCTGATAAGGACAACGCGGCGCAGCTATAGATTAAGACCAACGCTATACGTAATCTAGAATAAGTTATATAAGCAAGAAGTTGTAAAATAAAAATCAGTTTCAATTCAGAACTCATCAATGAATGTCTATTCATTTTTTGGTCAATTCGAGCCGAATGTTTTGCTAAAAAGATTTGTTAAAAAAAAAAAATCAAAAGAAAACATTTTGGTACATCGAGCCGGTAATTTTTTTTCTAAAAAGATTTGTTTGAAAAAGAGAACAAAATCAAAAGAAAAAATGTACATCCTTTAGAGCCTTGAAAATCTAGGTATCTAAATAAAAAGCGTGTCTGAGGCTAAACAGCAGACTAGGCGTTCTTGGGGCTAAAAACACCAAGTAAAAGTGGAAAAACAAAACAAAAAGTGTTTGTGAAAATAGCGTGTCTGAGGCTAAACAGCAGACTAGGCGTACTTGGGGCTACAACACCAAAATAAAGTGAAAAAAAAAAAAAAAAAAAGTTTTGAGCGTATCAGCGAGTCCCTGCATTTTCGAATTCACGGTGAACAGTACAAGTTAAACTTTATCCCGCTGTGAGTTGAGGCATAGCAGTCAACCAGGCGACTAAAAACTACCTCTTATAGTTTACTTGTGTGTGTTCAGTGAAAGAAAAGTGATAAAATGGGCATCAATAGAGCGAAAGTAATTGACGCTCAGAAGGAAGCTGCAGAAAAAATTTTGCAGCTTTACAACCGAATCAGTGCGAAAGATGTGCGGAAGAGCTCATGCCCTGAAATTATAAAGTGTCTTAAAAATTATAAAAAAGACCTAGAAGCTAATCACATTAAGCTGATGGCAGATGGGGTGAGCTCAGAGGACTATTTCACAAACTTTATATACGAAAGCACGATGGAAAAATATGGTGAGATTATGTTGGCGTTGAATAAGGCACTTGACGACGATTTTGTGGAGTTGGAGATAACAAAACAAAATTCAGAGCTTGAAAACAGTGCCGAAATTGAGTCAACTAATTCTACTGCAGATGGACTCGTTTCCAAGAATGAGTTTAAATTAAGCAGCTTCAAAAGACGAACTGCTAATCTCATAAATTATTTTGAGGAACAAAACTTTTCGAATGTTGGAAAATCGAAAACTGACCGCATTGATAAAAGGGTCGATGAGCTTCAATTGCTATATACGAATGAAATAGCAAGTTTAGAAGACGTTGAAGCCGATGTTTTAATCGACAAGCTTGGATTATTGCACATAATGAAGCATCCGGATAACGGAAAATCGACAATCCAGCCAAATAACCAATGGAATTGCTTGGAGCTCGAAAAATTAAAAATACCAACATTTTTCGGGGACTACAAAGAATGGGCAACATTTTACAATCTATTCCAAGATATGGTGCATGATAATTTGCGCATATCAAATTCGGAAAAAATGTTGCGTCTTCGTCAATGTTTGAAAGGAGAAGCTGCTCGATTAATTCAACATCTACAGATCTCAAGCAACAGTTACAATGTTGCATGGACGCTTCTAAAACAAAGGTACGAAAATAAAAGAATATTATTTTCGACCCAGTGGGATAGGATTTTAGATCAACCCCAAATAAACAGCGACAATGCGGAAAGTGTCAGGCAACTACTGGACACAACTAATGAGTGTCTAAATGCTATTCGAGCATTAGATATGCAGGTTGTAGAAGATGAGCCGTTCATTGCACGCATAATTTGCCGAAAACTGGACAAAGACGGTTTAAAATTATATGAGCAAACAGCTAGAACGCCAAAAGAAATCCAAACTCTAAAAGATATTATGGAATTCTTAGAGCGAAGATACGAAACTCTGAAAGCTGTTTCGGAAAAGGATTCATTCATTGAGCGAAAACCGAAACTAAAAAATCATCACGTATCAGCAGTTGCAGCTCAATCAATAAGAAAAATGTGTTTCTTCTGCAAGTACCACAATCACACAACAAGTGAATGCAGAAAACTACAATCAATTTCAATCGAAGAACGCCGAAAGTTTGCGAGGGATCAAAACTTGTGCTTTAAGTGCATAAATCACAAATATAGTGAAAAATGCTCATCACCAAACGCTAAATGCAGTATGTGCTCAAAAAGCCATCACGATTTACTGCACGGAGAGCAGTTGATGAATGGCAATAAAAGAAATGCCATGGCTTCAACTAAGTCATCTGCGGCTGTAATTCTAGCAACTGCACAAATAAAAGTGAAGGCATCCAATGGCGAGTATATGTTACTCAGAGCTCTTATAGATCAGGGCTCTCAAATTACCGCAATATCTACAGAAGCTTCACAAATATTACAAGTTCCACGAATAAAAACAAAAACGAAGATTCATGGACTTGGTGAAGCGGTGGTTGGTGAATCCAATTACAAAGTAAAAATTAAAATAAAACCACGATTTATGAGCAACTATGTGGAAGAAGTCGACGCAATTATTTTACCATCGCTGACTAGTGCGCAACCAGATCAGTCTTTCAAATATGATCTTCAGATATGGAATAACTACGTAATAGCAGATCCCCTGTTCAACAAATCGGACAGAATCGACATGATAATTGGAGGAGATCTGTTTGGCAAAATCCTTGAATGTGGCGTTGTAAAGATGGATGGAATTGTGGGCCAAGCAACAAAATTTGGCTGGATTCTATCTGGCATTGTTCAGCAACGCAAAAACGAAAAACTTCTGACAGCAGTAACCAATCTGGAACGATTTCAGAAGCTGGAAGCAAAGCATTCCGAAATGCGTGTCGACTTGGGGGAGGAACGCTCTACATCGTACATAGCCTTCGAACGTTTGGAAGCTCAAATAGGCCAACGACTTAAGCTTGAAAAAGAGCTCGCCGACGCAGAGGCCAAAATCAATGGCCTACAAGAGACGACGAAAAAACTGGAGATGGAGTTAAGCTGTGCAAAATCTGATTCCAATGGCATATCAGTGCATGAATGGCATATCAATGATGATTATGAGCTAAAATATGAACGTGTGGTACGTGAATTGGAGTATACAAAAGAACGATTGCAGACACAACACGAGCACGACGAGATCCAGCTAGTGGCACTAAAAAAGCAACTAAAAGAGAAGCTTGCTGACGTCTATGAAAAAGTGGAGCAAGTGAAACAACAGCTGTTAGAACAAGCTAAGCAGCGTACAAACATATCATTAGAGACATTGCGCAAAGAGGCACTTCGTGGAGCGCAACAGCCTGAAGACGAATTAGAGATGGGACGTGGCAATTCCTACAAAAAGATTGAAGCACTCGAAGCTCAACTGGAGACTGGACATACGGAGCGCACTTTGTTGAGACGCGACAAACACGAATTCAAGCATCAACTCACAGCTATGAAAGATCGTGTTAGTGTCCATCGTGAAGCAGAATTGGCTGAGGTGCAGAAAATATTCGATAAACCACATCCTGCACGTAATAGAGCTCGTCGCGATAAAGCCGAGCTGCAAGCTCAAATAAAAGATAGAATTGTCGTTATAAACGATAAAAATATACATCCTACAAAATTGCAAATGTCAAGAATAGTAGAGACGCATCCAGGAAAACTCGGACGAAAACGTGTGGTATCTTTTAAACCACAAAACACTATTTTAAAACGGCAGGTTCATTCAATACGCCCGCCGACAGTTGCAGACGATGAAACGCCGACACCTCAAGGATCAGAGCTGACAAGACGAGGTGTGCATAGAAGGAAGAAAATAAAAATTTCATTTTCTGCCCCCCCGCAGAATGTTCACAAATGAACATAGATCTGTGTTGTCACCATCTGCGATAGATAAAGCGAAGCATGACAGTGATATGCTTGCTTGTGTCGTTCGATGTGTGGGTCGTAAAACTGCAGTTCACAGCGATAGCAGATAATACAATATACAATATTCAATACAATATACAATACAGTCCACTTAGTCGAAAGAGCATAATCTGTGCAGCCATAAAACACTGAGCTGCTGATAGATATATGTTTAAAACAAACATAAACTGCTATCTGTTGATGAAGCAAAGTACCCCAGCGGACACACATTGTTATATGCTGATAAGGACAACGCGGCGCAGCTATAGATTAAGACCAACGCTATACGTAATCTAGAATAAGTTATATAAGCAAGAAGTTGTAAAATAAAAATCAGTTTCAATTCAGAACTCATCAATGAATGTTTATTCAGATATGAACCTTTGGAAGGAAAATTCGGTAGCCATGCAATCTCGAGAAATGGTGCGGTCGAAAGACAATTTTAAGCAAATACAGGTTCTTAAATAAAAGTCAATATGTCCCTCCTCAGACATAAAACAGGTTGCTTTGGGCTAGTGACCGTAAAAATTATACTCAACAGAAACAAGCCTCGCATACAACGACAACCGTTCAACGATGACGACATTTCGCTTTAAGCAACTGACTCGAATGGAATAAGCGCACTCTTTCTGATCCTTCTAAGATCGCGCAAGTGTTCAGAGAGATGGAGCGCTACCAGATTCAAATTCTCGCACTTTCTGAAACCAGATAGCTCGGGCAAGGCGAATGTTGCACCCTAGCAGGGCACTTTTTCATCTACAGTGGCCACACTCAAAGACGAGCAAATGGTGTAGGCATAACAAGAGTACAAGCCTATCACTGACCGCATAATAACAGCTTGTTTCAAAATCAGGTTCCGCAACATAACCATTGTCCAGTGCTACGCACCTACCGAACCAGACACAGATGATTCTAAGGACGAGTTTATATGCATAACTTTTTAGACTTGACAATCAACTCTGTCCCTAGTGGCGATATAAGTGTTGCACTGGGTGACTTTAACGCAAAGATTGGCGATAACAACACCAACGTCGAGAGGTTCACGGAGACCGGCTACTCGATATTTGCGCCACTCACCAAATGTTTATTGGCGGCAGCAAATTTCCGCACCCAGACATCCATAAGTACACCTTGGAGTCCCCCAATGGGCACACTAGGAATCAAATCGACCATGTGCTGATTAGCAAGCGATTTCACAACTGTCTGATGGACGTGCGCGCGTATAGAGGAGCTGATATGTACAGCGATCACAATCTGCTTGTTGGACTGTAACGTCTACGTACAAAAGGAATCAAAAGGCAACAGCAACACAAACTGATCTTCAACCTGGATGGCCCGAAAATACCAGCCATGCTCCAACGGTATCAAGAAGAACTATCCTCTGCCATCTCGCGTCATAATTCTACACCAACTTGGAAACAAATCCAAACAGCGTGCTCTCAAGAGGCGGAGAAAACGATCGACTTGCAGCACTTCAGACGGAAGCCGTGGATTAGTAACACCACTTGGACTCTGATTGCGGAACGCAGGCTATTGAAAGCAATGCAGCAACTTCGTGGATCATATAACGAAGTGCAAAGGCGTATTTAAAAATCAGCCCGTCGAATAAGTGGCTTATGTGGAAAGCATAGCCAGTAAGGCGGAACTGCAACAACTCACGCGGTGTCTACATAGTGGTAAAGGAAGTAAGAAACGTTTTGCCAAATACTCCACCTATCAAGGGTAGTGACGGGTCTAGTCTATCTTCAGTCAAAGACCAACTGACTCGCTGGAAAGAGTTCTTTGAACTCGATGATACTGAATCAAAAACTACAGCAATTCCCAACACCGAGCAATTCTGCCTACTGTAGACGAAATAACCCTGGCCTTAAGCATGCTAAAGAGCAAAAACGCTGCTGGACCAGATGGCTTACCGGCCGAACTACTAAAATACAGCGCAAACACCAGCTCACGCGCCCTACACCCCATTATTCGTGCGGCATGGATATCTGCGACCGTTCCAGATGACTGGATGGAGGGGTTGATCGTCACTATCCCCAAAAAGGGGGGCCTGTGCAGAAATTAGCGTGGCATAACGCTTCTTAACTCGTTCCATATTAAATTACATAAACATACATTTAAAAAGTTAAATAATTAATTAAAGTAATTAATAGAAACTTTCGCCTTTGGTTGTTTGTTCAATGTAAAGATAAAGAACCTTCCAGGCATGGGTGTGGTTGATAGGGGTACAATATAACAACAAATTACATAGTACCAAAAAAACATGCCTGAAATAAGACGTATTTATCATTGGTTACATTCGATACTTATGATTGTACTAACAAAAAAAAAAAAAAAAATAATGGAGCAGGAAACCTAAACTTATTCGGTCAAACGTCCAATAAAGTACTACATTTTAGCTGCCCAACTTGGACAGGAAAGTTGTCTTCAATGTTCTTCCATTACGAATTCGAAATATCGCTGTTTATACGATATTTACAATTTCTAAATTTAAATTTGGCGCCTTCAGAATCTCAATAAATACACATTTGCCATACAACATCACAACTATCAGGTGGCAACGACAGCAGAAATACATGAAATAGAAAAATATACAGGAAAGTTTTCATGACAAGCTACATTTCATGAAAAAGCGTTTATACGCACAATTTTTTGACGCCATCGTATAAACGTACTAATAGAATATAATTGTGGGCTAAACAAATGTAAATGAATCAGCCGATGCTTCCGGTTCTATGTACACAAATATACTCGAACGTACAACCTAATGTCTTCTCTCAAATTACCCTAAGCCATGCAAACAAAAGACTTCAGCAAAAAACTTGAAAAAAGAAAAAATCCAATATTGAAACATTTTCAAAAAGATTTACTGGCAAATAATTGTATGAGTCAAGTTAGATAAGCAATCTGCTGACTGTGCAGTTTTTAACAAATAAGCCGTATAAAACCATATAACGATAATAATTATAGACAGTAGCAGCAGCAGCGAAATCGACAAATCATTTATTGTATAATAACAATCATATTTGAGCGCTAAGAGGCCATTAAATATGGGTTTATTACTCTAATGACAAATAATTAATGCTTCCGTTAAGGTGAGAATTATGGCTGAGCATCGACTATGAAAGATACTCATAGCAAACAAGTCCATAAGTAGTATTGAAAGATTTAAATTGATAGCGTAGAACTGACTGGAAAAGTTAGACAAACAGAAGAGGTTCAAGTAGCAATGACTTCGAGGCAGCAACAAAGCAAACCCATTTAATCAGTCTGCGAGTTTAAGCAAAATCCTCAAAGAAATTTACAAATAATATACGAGGGGCATTCGGTTTTATTGTTTTGCAAAATATTTTCCATGCAAATTTATGCACTTTTCCACTTTCCGATTATTGAGGTAATTCCCATCGAAAGTTGTAAAAAAAAACCAACGAAAATCTTTCCTTGAAATTTAAATTTTTTGGACAAATTGAATTACAGCTTTCCGAAATATAATTAGTGGCCTTCGTATAAATAATTTTAATACCTTTATATTAAACTCTACTTTGAATTTGGAAAACCTAGCTATCGAGATTTTATTTTGCCAAACAGTCCAATTAATTATATTAATAAAGAGATACCCTGCAACATGTCTAAGGGTCTTTATTCGAACCATAGGTTGTCTGATATGGGTCTACGAGATATATTTTACGTAGCACGATAGAACTACGTCAAATTTATTGATTCTAGTTCAAATGCAAGTTTAGATTTTAATAGCAGGAGGATCAAAAACCTCAAATGCATACATAGTATAGCCACTTGGGCTGGTGTGGACAAGCCTTGGCTTCACAGATCGGTCCACAGCGTAAATACAGTTTTTCGTTGGAACGAATACTAAATTATCACATTTAAATTCTCGATGGAGTAGAATGTTTGAGCGGTACAGGAAACGAATCGATATCAGCACCAACTACTGACGGATTAAGTGCGATCTGTCACCACATAATCGACCCACCTTATCTACTGTCCGTTCCGTCCGACACAATTCTCTCCAGAGTTACTTTGATGCTAGAACTTGGCAGCAAGTACTTTTTTTCCTTTCATGTCTTCTTACCATCTGTAATTTTTATCATAATATGACATGTTCTTCATTTATGCCCTTTGCGACTAACGTTAAAATGTTATGGGAGCTCTTTAACAACAAAATTTCATCCAATTTCATACAAGTTCGGCACCGACTTCATGCAAAATTGTAGAAAAGCAATTTTTATTAAAAATATTAACGTTCAGAGTGCCGTTCATGACCATCTTAGAATGGATATACCACAAGGCAGTGTCCTTGGACTAGTTTTGTATACTCGGTATACTTCTTATAGCTATATAGGCTGACATCGCAGCCATTATCGTACTTGCAATCTATAAGAACGAAGCTACCAGGACTTAATCGATATAAGTTCATGTACAATATTATGTTTCATGTCTTAAAGTCTCGCATAACTTGTTATAAAAATTTATAGTTTCTCGGTCAATGGTATTTTGATATCGAACTTCCGGGTAAGAGAAAATATTCAAGTCAAAGCTGATCTGCTGAAAGACTATGTACTCAGGAGCGGTATCAATCCTGAGTCCATACGTTTGCCCATATTGTAATACATTAGAAAGAAAAACAAAATTACTCAAGACATCGCCATAGTAGTAGTTCTCTTTTGGCCAGCTCCACACAGATGAACAGTTGAATGACAGCTTAACCGCTCTGTGGCTCAACTAGTCTAGAATAGTGCTGCTGCTGTATTCAAAGACATGCTGGACGCTAAAAAAGCATTATTCTTTGAACAGAAGCTGAAAATGATGACCGTTGACGCCAACTACTCGCTTCGGAAGGCAACAACGGCGACTAAAAGGCAGGCTTTCCGGCTGACCCCTGTTAAGAATCTTCGCAACCAATTTGGAGGCAGGTTTACACCATTTTCACTTGCTGAAGAGAGTGACGTGGTCAGAGTGGTGCAGTTGCTTGACGTCCGTCCCGTCAAAATCATGGGAGTCATACGGCATTTGCCCAGAAACAAAGCTCCGGATCACGACAGAATTTGTCATATTACCTTAAAGGCATTGCCAAGGCGTGCGTTTCTTTATTAAACATTAATATTTAACGCAATGTTGTGGATGCAGCATTTCCCTAGCAAGTGGAAACTAGCGAGGATCATTATGATCCATAAGCCTGGCAAGCCTGAAGATATTGCTAGCTCCTATAAGCCTACAGAGCTGGTAGTCTACCAAATGGCTATACCTAAACACCAATTTGCTTTTCGGCGTGGTCATGGCACCGTTGAGCAAGCTCACAGGTTAGTGAATTACATTTTTAAAGCGTTTATTGAGAAGGAGTACTGCAATGGAGTTTTTGTGGACGTGCAGGAAGCCTGTGACCGAGTATGTCACGCTGGTCTTTTAGCGAAAATTAAGGCTATTCATCCATCCCCTTTCTACTTGATGATACGGTCTTACTTGGAAGACCGTCATTTTCAAGTGAAAGTGCAAGAGAAACTCTCAACTGACAATCCCGTGAGAGCCGGAGTTCCACAAGGAAGTGTGCTGGAGCCGTTGATGTACTCTTTGTTTACTGCCGATCTCCCTGTCCCCGATGAGGATATAATGCCATCCGAGAAAGTCATATTGGCATCTTACGCAGAAGACGTCGCAATTCTCTACAACGCCAATTGCGAATACGATGCAGCGCAAACAACGTGCAAGAGTATGTCCACCAGATGGAGAATTGGACCAAGCGATGGAATATTAAACTAAATTCAGGGAAGTGCATAAATTTGTGTTTCACACTTAGGCAAAAAATGCCGCCTCAGATTTGGCTTAACAACATCGCCCTTGATCAGGCAAACGACGTCATGTACCTAGGTGTGACGCTGGATAAGAGGCTTAAATGCGCACGAAATGTCCATAGTTAATATCTGGATGTCGCCTCAGACTAAGGCAGCTCGTTTGGATGCTCAATAGGAGGAGTAAGCTATCCTTACGCTGCAAACGAACTGTGCGGTGGCTCCTATTTGAAGATATGCGATACAAATATGGGACATCGCAGCCAAAACACACAGGCAGCGAATCCAAAAGCTACAAAATAGAAGTATTCGTGAGATTACAGGGTGTCCCTGGTATGTCCGCAACACAACACTTCACCGAGACTTGAGGCTGAACACCGTACAACAAGAAATCATCCACCACACAAGCCACTACAACTTCAGGCTGCTAAATTATGCCAAAAGGCTTGCAAGGAGTTTGCCACATAGGCGTCCAATAAGAAGATTATGAAGGACTATTATTGGAGTCAGCGCTACACCTAATAGACGGAGATGACTGTCAATAAATTTCGAGAACACTATCACAATAATATCTTCAATGACAATATGGCATATTTAAGACCATCATTTGCGTCGGAAATTTGTTGAAACAGATAAACATGGTACAAGAATTTCATCGAAAATATGGCCTTTATTGAGGTGCAAAAAGCTCCGGTGGCCTTTATATTCACAAATGTCTTTAGTTTGGTGCGAATTTTAATATCATTTGCGACCAAAAGTTTATTATAACAGCCTATTTTTGAAACTTCAATTTCTCGTACTTTTATATTATTTGAACAGCAATTTAATGAAGGAGCTTTAAAGTTAAATGATTATCTGTAATATATATTTGGACAAATGCAATCGGAGTTAGCTAAAACCCCTCCAACAGACTTCACTTCACTTAGTCCAATGGTCAGAGTGTAAATATAAAGATTATATTTTAACGCCGCAATTCTCGCACTTACCAGTCCCTTGCATGTCGATAGCGCCACATTCGAGGAGGCTTCTCCACGAACTTTACCCTGAAAATGACAGTCAACGTTGACACCACCTTTCCCGCTAACTCGGTCTCCTCTGATAGAGCTGTCACTGCTCTCGTCTTTGTCGTCTGTCTCCGATATCTTTGGCTTCGTTCGCGTACGCAAATCGCGCCGATGACGTTCAATAATCATGTGTGGCGTTATGAAATACGTGTGGGGCCTGCAAAAAAGTAGATGGGGAAAGGGCATTAGATGTCTCAATGGGCCGCGAGGACACTGTGTTTTTTCGCACTTACTCCAATTCTAAATGCAGCGTTTGATTGTCCAAATGTAGCTGATAGTGTACATTAGCCAATGGCTCTATTCGCGATTCCAATAGCTCCTGCTCATCGATGCTGCGACGCCGGCGATCATGTCGATGGTCACGCCGATGATAGTAATTAAGATTGTGCGATAGAAACGTACCGTCCCCAGTGACACGACGTGGTATGACCAGCTTACCCGAGTGCAGCGCGTCCGAATGGAGACCTGATAATTAAAGCGATTATAAGAATGTATACGAAAAGGAATTTAATAAACTATCCAACTTTGGCAAGAATCATAAATTCGAACTCACACACGACAAGAAATGCTAATTGAACACTTAAATAAATATTGAATTTTTATTGAGCTACTCCTACAATTGAATGAACAGAAGAATTGATGTTGGTTAAAAAAAACCGATGGGATAACTCCTTTAAAACCAGTTTCTCAATGTCATTCGGGCGGTTACACAACTTCATTTTCTTAACATTCGATTAATGTCTAGTGAGCGTCAAGCGATAATAATCCTAAATATAATGAACCGGTTACTTTAGATCATATTTAGCAAAGCATTGAGAACTGGACACAGCAAGCAACAAGAAATATATTTATAATCTTCCAAATACTTCTGTAAATATTCCTGAGATGGGCTAACAGCAAACCTACTCACTAAAAATAAGGATAAGTAAAATGAATGGCAACCATAGCAGCGGCGCCCTAGAAGTGGGAAAACTAAAGATTGACTGAAGATTGATTTTGCGCGTTCGTCAATTTTGCCGAAATTTATAATTTGACTTCCGATGCTACCAAAAAAGTAGCATTCTGGTCATGTTCACATATAATAGTTTGGATTCAGTAGCGCCATATTTGCTGTAGATTATAAACAGTCGGAAACAAGAGAGGGTACTCGGTGTAAAGGCGGAATTCGACTTCATGTCCGGAAATAATGGAAGCATACTAGCCAACTTTAGAAAAATCATCGCAACAATCGCTGGTTCCGATACGATACTGCTGTGGGCTGTAAGATACATCGGGTTATAGTTGGAGTTGATTGAACATGGCTGCTTTAAGGCTTACCTCTATGGCTTAAATCTCACAAAAGATGCATGGCACATTATCTTCAAGAGCCCGTTTTTTGCGCTGAGAAAGAACGCATGAAACTAGTTTTAAAGAGCCTTGCTCGAAAAATGGAATAATTTTTATAGCTTTTGAAAATTAAGAATCACAAATAATCAGGGCAATCTGTATAGGATTAGAAGTTTATATATGGTTATAATGCTGTATATTAAGAATTGTATAGTAAAAACTTCTTAATTATGTTCAGCTTTTTAGTGTGGAATGTACACCTTCATGAGATTTTATGGCATGATGTCTTGTCTTTGCTACAGTTCCTATGTTCAGTACCCAACAAAACTTGATACACTTAACAATTCTTTTCCTAAATTCTCGGCTTACGAAATTAAAACGAACAATAGTGAAGCAATGTACTTAAGGCTTTTGATGGAACACCTGGTGCAACAATAATAAGGCTGGTGTTACTACTTTTTTTTAAATTAGGCAGTTCTTGGCCGAACTCCTAACCTCAGTAATACTCCATGATAAAGTCTGTCAGGTGCGTATATGAGCAATCATCACAATCATAATACTCTCAAGCATTGTTTCCACTCATACAAAATATACATCTCAAAATTCAAGAAACTCAGGGAAAATGTTGTGCTCACTGACAGATCACCAATTACCAATTAAAAAATGTCTTCCTCGTACCACCAGAATTAACTTAATTCCATCCGAAACAGTCCGCTATGAATCTATCGACGAATCCAATAGAGTTACTACTTTGGTTTAACTTTCTTTTGTGTACTATATATATATATATACATTATATATATATATATTAATGGGTTGGAACAAAAGTCTTTTCATATTTCGCGCTCTTTTTTTCAATTAGTCATATCTCATTAAGTATTTGTCGTATGGGGGCATACTTTACGGCGTTTGAAAGGTGTGAGAGCCTAGTTAGCATGGAGGAAGAAATTCGCCATAGTTTATATTTTTACTACCTGAAAGGCAAAAACGCATCGCAAGCGCCCAAAAAAATTTGGGATGTTTACGAGTTTGATACTTGCTCACAACAGTGGTTCACTCCATTCTGTTCTGGTGTGAAGGATGTGGAAGATGCATCACGCTCCGGAAGACCTGTCGTTGAACAAGAAGCCATAGTAGCAGCCGTACCATCGCAAGGGAGCTGAATATTAGTCATATGAGCGTTCAAAGGCATTCGAAGAAGCTTGGCCACACAAAAAACTCGATATTTGGGTGCCACACGATTTGACACCAACAAACCTCATGGACCGAATTTCCATCTGCCAATCGCTGCTGAATCGCAATAAAATCGACCCGTTTCCGAAGCGAATTATGACTGGCGATGAAAAGTGGGTCACTGACGACAACGTGAAGCGCAAACGGTCGTGGGTGAAGAGTGGCGAAGCGGTTCAAATGGTTGCCAAGGCCGGATTGATGGTCAGGAAGATTTTGCTCTGTGTTTGGTGGCAATCGCTCTAAAACGGCCATCTTTGGCCAATTAGAGAGGAATTGTGTTCCATCAGGAAAACTCCAGACCACACATCGATTGTGAAGCGCCAGAAGCTCCGGGAGTTCATATTTGAGGTCCTTATGCATTCATCTTATAGTCTGGACCTGGCACCATCGGAATACCATCCCTTCCGGCGCTAATTTAATAGATTTTATTTAAAATAAAAAGAAAAATACGAACGACTTTTTGTTCAAACCTAATGTTTTCGTATATCCTACAAAATGACTAATAATGGTGAACAGACGAACTAGAAGGCTCGATCTAGAATATATGCACGTTTTATAAAGATCAAAAACGTACTGAATTCTGTGTAAAGTGATCTAGAACTTTCGATATCAAGAAGTAAAAATGTTGACAGCGGAATTGAAACGTGTTTGAAGGAGCAATGTGGATGAAGAACACAGTGTATGTCCCAGAAAATCAACGGACTTTTGAGTCCATTCTTAAATGTTGATGAAACATTTACGACTATACACCAGAGAGCAAAGGACGGAAAGGGTATCACGATTGTTTTATTGGAATTCAGGTGAATCAACAACAGGTGATGAAATTAATTAAAGCACAAAAACTTATTGTTCCAGAAATGATGAAGGCACTCGATCGCTCTTACAAAAATTTGCGCAGTTATGAGGAATTTTTTGAGCAATGATGATTCGTGTTACCTGCCTTTAAGATAAATGCTGCCAATCAATCCAAGATAAACAGGTGCTGATAAAATAAAAGCTTGCTCAAAGTCATCTAATTTGTGGAGATACGTGAACACTCAAAATGACGAATCGGCGGAAGTGTTTCCCAAACAATTATTATACATTACCAATAGAAAAATTATGGTTGACGCTTTAACTGGTTTCATTCTGTTATCACCTAATTTAAGGAAACTCCATATGCGAAACTCTTGTATAAATCCAAATTTCAGCGTAACACATATTTAACTCAATATGCTATAAGCGACTGAAAGTGTAAATTCGATATAAAACTGGAAAAAATCAAGATAATCTATGAAAATATGTGGTGTAATATGCAGAGTAAAAAACTATGTAGACGATGTCATTCTTCCGCTTCCTCTGCTTTGCTTACGATTTAAAGCAAGTATTTACTTCACTAAGAGTCTGGCCTTAAGTGTAAAAGATCTAAAAATACATCCTCCTTTATTTATATGTTCTAAAGCGAAAAAAAAATGTTTTAAAATTTAATTTTATTATACAAGCTTAAAGGATTCAATAATAATTGTGTTATATATAATAACCCGAGAGTAAATCTGACTATAATACATGACGGTTCAGTCCAGCATATAACAAAATGACTCAGACTCTATAAATGATTTAGCGAAGTATTCTACCACTGTGGTATATATTATAAGAGCTACCAAATTCGGTGCGAAAGCGATTAAGACTTCTCTAACATTTATTCGTTTATCGCTTGGATTGACTCACTATCACAATTAATTACAAATTCTGAATCATGTGCCATATACGAGTGTGTGATTGTCTGTTAATAGGCCAGATAATCCAATAAAACGTTTTCTGTGCATGAGTTGAATGAGCCAATAAGAACGTAAATTTTATTTGGAATCATGTCGTATCCATGAGTTAAGATCTTGTTCGCATGGCTAATAATCGCATGCAAATGACAGCGTATCGCTTAAATTAAACGTTTTAATTGCGTCAGCGTCTTGGGACGGTAGAACGTTCTCATTCTCATCGTGGCTGTCGCTGCAATAAAATCCGTACATACCGTACAACTGCTCAGCGTCGGCGCGCTGCGCAATGAAACCGACACAAATCAATGCGGATAAGCATAAAAATGTCCAGCCGCTGCCTTTGAGTCGTCCGCCGCTGCCGCTGCCGCTGCTATTTCTCTGCTGCAACATTTCGTCTGTTTCGTTGCAAGCCGGACACCAGGAGCAAGGATTTTGCGTTACGTTTGATAGATACGCCGCTTTTGGCCTCTCCACAGTTCACAGTGGCTAACCGTTATCGATACGCTGGTGTATCTTGTTGTCTAGGCCGCACTGCATGGCAGCGATCGCATATTTTGCGCGTTTTTATGACTGACGACGAGACGAGAGGATTCGATATGCACCAGCAGAGTATGTCTGTAATATGGTAGCAGAGAGAAAAGAATTCTAGATCAGTATTAGTTTACTTTGTTAAAATAGATAGTAGATAATTTTCCATATATAACATTTATTATTATCAAAAGTTTTATATAAATTTCTGTCCATGTTAACACATCGGACAAAAAGTTAATTTCGTGTACCGATAAAGCATTATGTTTTGAGTAAAACAAACAAAATAAAGACGTTGTAAATACTCAATACATTTGGATATGGAAGTTAACTCCGGGGAAGATATTGACTTTGCTTTGGAAATTTTAAAAAAAAAAATGTATAAAGCTGCTGCTGAGGCCCGCACCTCCACTACATCGAGTTCTCATTGTGCTCCATGTGGCTCCTTCACTCTGTCCTTTGAACTACGAGCTTTGTTAAAAAGGACGAGACAGCTGCGGAAAATTTACATGCAAACTCAACATCCATGGGATAAATCTGTGTGGCAAACTTCTTGTAAAAAGCTTAAAGAAGCCCTTCAGGAGCAACGATCTAAATTTTTCGACCATATGCTGGAAGGCATGGTAGGCCACCAGTAGAATCAAAAGACAACCGATTCGGCACGTACCTATTATGGACTTCTATGAAAGATGGTGCCGAAACGATGAAGAACAAGCGAACGCCTTAGCAAGGCATCTAGATGAGCGCTTTAAGCCATTCAGTTTGGCGACCAGAGAAGAAGTAAGTAAAACGGAAGGCTCCATAACTTCACCACAGCAAATGAATCTGCCTATCGCATCATTTACTTCCCATACAGTGTCTTAACAAAAACAAAGCTCCTGGCCACGACGGACTTTGCAATGGAAAGCTAAAAGTTCTACCGGAGCAAGCACTTCTTTTTATAGCGTTAATCTTTAACGCTATAATAAGGGTGCAGCCATTCCCCTCCCAGTGGAAGTTTGCAATGATTTCCATGATCCACAAGCCTGGCAAGCCTGGTCCATCAGTCTCCTGCCTTTCATTTCGAAGGTTTGGGAAACACTGTTCGTCGCCCGTTTTGCTGTCTTTTGTGGATGCGCGGAATCTTATACCGGACCACCAACTTGGATTTCGCCGTAACAGCTCCACCGCTTTGTCAACCATAAACTCAGTGCTTTCGAGGCCAAAGAATTCTGCAACAGCGCCTTTATCGACGTGCGACCGTGTGTGGCCAAGATTAAAGATGCTTTCCCGGCACCCCATTTTTTAATGTTGCGTTCCTTTATAGAAGGTCGTAACTTTTCTGTTAAAGTGCGATCGGGTATGTCAGCCTCTTACCCTGTGTTAGCTGGGTTATTGCGGGATAGCGTCTGGGGACCTATTCTGTATTCTATCTTTACAGCGTATCTTCCTGCCCCAGATGCACAGACCAAGAGCAATATATCATCAAAAATACTTGTTGCGTCATTTGCCAACGATTTTAGCGTGTTTTATAGCTCAAGATGCGAATACGAGGAAGCGGACGTTCTTTAAGAATACCTGCAGAGTTTTGAAGCTTGGGCTAACAAGCCGCCAAGGCTAAATTTTTAGGTCTCTTACTAGACCGAAGGGTAACCCTTAACGGCCACTTAACAGAGGTGGTAGGTACCTGCCGCGCTAAACTAAACAAGCTGTCCTGGCAACTCAACAAAAGAAGTAACAATAGGACTGGTTTGCCAGCAAATTATCGCACCAACATGGAGTTACGGCATCCAAATTTGGGGTTTCGCTGCAAGGTCAAATCGCAACCGGATTCAAACCCTACAAAACAAAGCTTTACGTCTATTAACTGGTTGTGATTGGTATGTTCGAAATTCAACTTTACATAAAGTCCTAAATTTGGCTATCATCGAGGAACAAATATCCTTCTTCTCAAACAAATACAATGACCGTTGACCATTGACCACGGCAATACCAACCAGGAGGTTTAAACGTCATCACTTTCGTCATCTTCTCCTCTAGATTTAAGATCCTATTTGAAAGCAATAAGGACTTCATATAATTTATAATTGTTTATACATAATTGAATTTGCTTTAAAATAAAAGGTTGATGACTGCGACATATATACCAGGCGTGCCCTAACTGTCAGGGTGCCCTAACTGTCGCGTTTTACGAATAAATAAAAAAAAAAAAAAGAATGATATTAGATGAGAGTACATTAGGTAGCTGAGACTGTAGACTCTGAGCGCATACATTTCTGTTTTCATGAATATTTATACATTGTAAAGCTATCCGTGTAATCACTTCAAAGGGCTGTTTGACGATGTCCAGCCTCAATCTATGAATCCAACCCAACGGACCAGAGAACAAGCCAGATAGTGTAATTCTCCGGATAAACGTGCACCAAAGAATACCAAGAAAATTGGAACAAGGTTGAACTAAATGTATCGAGCTAAAAGGAGACTATATTAAGAAAAAAAAACTTTTATTTAAACTGTTACTGAAATACATTCACAGAAAGCTCTATATTTTGTACATTTGGCTTTTCTTAGATCTTAAGCTTCATTAAAAAGTATAATGACTTTTGGTTAATGATTTAACATGCACTCATTCTTTGAATTAAAACACAAAATATGAGGAGTATACGGAAGAACCAAGATCATTGGAACATTTTCTGTAAGAAGTGCCTTGATCACATCAAAGGATTGTAACTAATATTTGAAAACTACTAGGAATAGATATATTTTATTCCACAAGCTCAGTAAGAATTTTGGAATGCGATCCTGTTCCCGAAACAAAATACTAAGTTTAAAATTGTGCTCCAATTTGAATATATAGATCTGAGCATGAACACGCAAACTTGCTTTGCAATTGCATTGCTTCGCGTATGTTGGTCGTTCTTGAACCCATCAATACAGTCGATGTGTTCGTTCTATCTATTCAACACCATTTGAGTATTTCCCGATGCCTTCTTCAAAGCAGTACAAACTTTCTGACAAACTATTACAACCAATTCTAACCAATTGTAAATGAAATGTGAGGAAACAGAATTAGAGTTGTGTGACCAAACGTTATTTTATATGGCGACGGTGGATTCTTTTCCGATTTTGCTATAAGCGGACGATTTAGCTATATTTTTTTAAGTTAGTATTATTATTATTGTAGCTTATTTTCCATCTGCAGAGTTGTATTTATCCAATCATCCATTTGTTTTGAAATGTGTTCGTCCTAATTTTGTTAATTTGATATCCAGTCTAAATAAATAAATTATATGGCAAAAGAGTGAGTCCACGTGTAACTTAGAATCGCATGTAATTCGTTGTTGGATTTTGTTCAGTAGTATACAAATGCGTTTGAATATATTTGTATCTTATAGAGGTAGTAATTGACAGATATAGCATGCTCTCGAAGCTGCATAGAGAATTAATATAAAATAATTCGGCCAATAATTAAACAAAAATTATTCAATTTAAATCAGTTCGGAAATTCATATTTAGACCCTGTACCGAAGGTACAAGAGCCTATTGGTTTTGTGCAAATGTATGTAACAGGTAGAAATAATAATCGGAGACCCCCCAAAGTTACCCCCATTATGGTCAGGAGCGATAGAGGAGTCGATATAGACATGTCCGTCTGACCGTCAGGCCGTCCGTATGAACGAAAGGATCTCGGAAACGGTAATAGATAGAGACTTCGTGTTTTTTGCATTCGACTAGGACTGCTCCGGAATTTTACAAGTTTATTTTGAAAACTTACCCCTCCCCCCCCCTTCCCCATAAAATCACCCCCAACGCTAAAAATTTCTTCGGCACAAAAAAAGTAAGTATGCCAGTATAGAGATATCGTCCTTCTTAGCCAAAAGCAAAAAAGTTCATCAAAATCGGATAATAATTGACGATTTTATAAGCAATTGAATTTGAGCGACCCCCTTTTCGTTTCATACATAAAAAAATGTTTTAAAAGGCACTTATTCGTGCAGTCGGAAGTGGTCATAAGTTTGGTCATAAGCTCGGGAAATATTTAAGGTGTTTGTTAGGAGACCTGTACTGGTACAGGGCCTCTTACAGTCGGTTACGCCCGACTGTGATTTTCTTACTTGTTTTTTATGTTATAATTCGCAATCAGTTCAAGCATACATCATACGAAGTGTTATAACACTATTTAAATAAATGTTCTTTTTAAGTCTTCTTTATCATATTATTTGTTTATTTCGTTTGTATTTTAAAGTTCCCTTCTACAAAATTATGGCGGAATTTCCATGTCATATGCATTACCATTGCCGATTGAAGTATGGTTTTCGGTTTTTTTTTGCTGCTAAAACAAAACCAAAAAAAAATATAAACAATTTTTTCTCGAGTAAATTCTTTAAATAATAAATAAACTTAAATAAATTTTCGAATAATTTCTTAAGGAATTTATGGAATAATTTTTCAAATAATTCCTTTAATAATTTGCGAATAGTTTCTGGAATATTTTCTCGATTAATTTTTTGAATAAATACAACTCGCACTGCCCTACAACACCTTCTACCAAGCGATATCGATACCTGCTCGCCATCCTCACACACGTTGTTGTAAGAAATGCCGAGGCTAACAGTAAAATAAACAAGTAAGGAAATTTTAGTCGGGCGTAACCGACTGTAAGAGGCCCTGTACCAGTTCAGGTCGCCTAACAAACACATTAAATGTTTCCCGAGCTTATGACCAAACACATAACCACTTCTCACTGCGTGAATATGAATGAAAATTCAATTGCTTATAAAATCGTCATTAGGCCCTGTACCGAAGGTACAAGAGCCTATTGGGTTTGTGCAAATGTATGTAACAGGTAGAAATAATGGTCGGAGACCCCCCAAAGTTACCCCCATTATGGTCAGGAGTGATAGAGGAGTCGATATAGCCATGTCCGTCTGGCCGTCCGTATGAACGAAAGGATCTCGGAAACGGTAATAGATAGAGACTTCGTGTTTTTTGCATTCGTCTAGGACTGCTCCGGAATTTCACAAGTTTATTTTGAAATTTTGCCCCTCCCCCCCCTTCCCCATAAAATCACCCCCAAGGAGAAATATTTCTTCGGCACAAGAAAAATTGAGTATGCCAGTATAAAGTTAACGTCCCTCTTAGTCAAAATCCAAAAAGTTCATCAAAATCGGATAATAAATAACGATTTTATAACCAATTGAAGTTGAATGACCCCCCTTTCCTTTTCATTCATATTCGAGCAGTGAGAAGTGGTCATGTGTTTGGTCATATGCTCGGGAAACGTTTAATGTGTTTGTTAGGAGACCTGAACTGGTACAGGGCATCTTACAGTCGGTTACGCCTGACTGTATTTTCTTACTTGTTTTAAAATAAACTTGTGAAATTCCGGAGCAGTCCTAGTCGAATGCAAAAAACACGAAGTCTCTATCTATTACCGTTTCCGAGATCCTTTCGTTCATACAGATGGACGGACGGACATGTATATCGAATCCTCTATCACTCCTGACAATAATGGGGGTAACTTTGGGGGTCTCCGACCATTATTTCTACCTGGTACATACATTTGTACAAAACCAATAGGCTCTTGTACCTTCGGTACAGGGCCTAAAAACTACATTATTTAATACTACATCATCCCATACCCATACAAATGTTAAAAGGAGTGTTTCTAATTTTTTGTGGTAGCTCCGCCATATAAAACCATCGCCCACTTATGCAGTTTTTTATTAGCTTAAAAGTCGACAACAGCAGTCGACTTTGAGATACCCTGTACGCCCATTAAACCTTGAATTTGTATTGACCATTAGTTCGTACCTGCAATATTACGAAGGAACTGGTATAAGATACATCAAATTTTCCGTTTCAAGCTAAATTCAACAAAATAATTATCTTCCAAACACGAGGGAAGACAGATTTTAGGGTATATTTTGTTAGAATTTCCGCAAAATACACCAAGTTCGCCAAATTATAATTTAATATTAATTCTTAATACGAAAACCCGACAAGGTAGGACTTTCTAGTGAGCAGTTCTGTACCTAAATAGAATCTGTCCAACCGATTTAGCTGAAATTCACAGACGAACTTCAGTTAAGCCAGGAATCTAATTAAGTTTGTTCAAACCCGGAGGGGGTGTTGTTCCTAGCCAACAAAAAAATATATTTTACATTTCTGATTGAACATGAATCCAGAACTAATTCATCAGAAGGCGATTATTTCAAAAATACATTTCTAATACAGTTCTAAGTTTATCTTACATTTGTTCAGTTTGTTTTTTTTTTTCGGAATTTTTTATCTAAAAATTCAGCGAAGTCATAGTCATTATTGTTTATTAAAGTATTTTCTGATTTATTTATATTTAATCCGTTTGTATCTCCACTAGTCGCGATGAACATAGATTTGACTTTCTCCTTTCGTCAGTTGTCAAACGTCTCAAATAAATGCACGGAAAATTCAGAAAATGTCCTACAAGATGAGGTGGAAAGCGTTTTTTCATGGATTGAATCGTTTCGCTTTTGAGCTGTTTTATGACTTCTGAGTCCAACAAAAATCATGTCTGAGCTTATTATTTTTGAGTATTTCTTTTAAATGCTTTGAAGCAATAAAATGTATTTCAGAAACATGTTTGGACTAATTTTTCTAGCAAAGGCCACTAAATTCCTTGGTGAACTTCTATAAATCATTATATATATGATATGGTTCAGCTCAGTCTGCTTGAAATATTTGACATTTGCATCATTGTAGGTGACTTTAACAAAAATTTTAAATCAGGCTTTAAGCTCTAACTCTTCCAATATAGAATTTACGGGGCCATGAATATTAGAGTCACTCTTCTCTTCAGTTAAAATTTCTTTGGTTCCAAACGCAGATATGTTAAAATCGAAATATTCACTGATATGATACGCACTTAGGCATAAGAAAATTTTTAGCGTGCCACAAATCTGATGATAATCAGATTCAGATGATCTGGAGACAATGATTTTGTTGGTCAAACAATATAAAGTATAGCAGTTATCATTTGATTTAGCAAAATGTTATTTGATTTTTTTGGATCTGCAAATGAACGGTGGAAATGTCACAATCGCCTCAAAATGAACCATGACAAATGATGGCTTTGTAAACCTGATTAACTCCATGGGTTCTAGATTCATAGCCGGCGGCGACTTCAACGCCAAACATCCATGGTGGGGTGGAAATGTCACAATCGCCTCAAAATACCTGCCTCCGAATGAACCATGGTCAAATGATGGCTTTGTAAACCTAATTAACTCCATGGGTTCTAGATTCATAGCCGGCGGCAACTTCAACGCCAAACATCCATGGTGGGGCAACACCAGAACGTGCACACGAGTTAAGCGACTGCAAGAAGCACAAGTCAGTAGCACTTGTCAAGTTCTAGCCACCAGAGACCCAACGTTCTATTCGTACAACACTCAGCTCACGCCGACAGCGTTGGGTTTCTTTTTATTCAACGGTATTGAATCAAATAGAATTTTAATTTATAGGCTTTTTGATCTTACATCTGATTATTACCAATATTTACCAATAATAGCCACACACTAATGTCTTCAGATCGGAACTTGACAGCAGAATAAACCTCTATACGAAAATACATGGTCCCGAGGAGGAGCAACATAAGATAAGCAGCAGCAAAAGCTGCCTCGAGAACCCCATTAATTTAAAACCAACACCAGGGAGCACAGCTGCCTCCCATTGCTTCCGCTCTTCTTTGCCTGAAAAGAAGGGTAAGAAAAGAGTACGCCAGGATAGGAGACATTCGTGTATGGCGAATATATAAAAGACTGGCAAATCGACTCCAAAAGGTTCTGGCGAAAAGCAGACAACACCAAATAGATGATATGCTGGACAACGCGAGCCCTAACGCAGACACCAGTTACTCGCTTTGGAAATTAACGAGGCGCTTCAAGAAACAAGCTACAGCGAAGAGCCCATTAAAGGATGCAAGAGGAGGATGGTGTTATACCAGTCAGACGAATGCTTGACTTCGACCCATATGCAGAGTTATGTTCAGAGCATTCGGTCACGCTGCACGAAGTTGCACCGCTAATTTAGAATCTGAAGGTTAAAAAGTCACCGGGTGTTGACTCTTTGGACAACCGCACGATTAAGCTGTTGTTTCTTAAAGCCATGCTGTATATAGTGTTGATCTTTAACAGCAGCTTAAGACTGGGGTACTTTCCAAAAATCTGGAAGTATGCGCTGATCACGATGAGCCCCAAACCGGAAAATCAGCTAACAGATGCGGATAGATGGTGTGTCACACGCAATCCCAAAATGGCAGTTCGGCTTTCAGAAACGTCACGGAACCCCGGAACAGCTCCATCGTGTGGTCAAGTTCGTCCTGGAAGCCATGAAACAAAAAGAGTACGCTGTAGTGGTGTTCATGAACATACAGCAAGCCTTCGATATGGTGTGGCACGCTGGCCTCCGGTGTAAGTTAAGGAATTTACTAGCACCGCAGCACTCACAGAAAGTTAGCAGCTTTCTGGATGGTTGAAACTGTTGTGTTGTTGTAAACGGCACCAAATCGACAAGAAGACCAATACGCGCTGGTTTACCGCAACGCAGTGTCCTAACACCTGCAAGTGTAACTACAGTAAAGACTGACAACGTGCTCATAGCCACATACGCAGACGATACGGCAGTGCTAACTCGGAGCTCAATGATCGGAACTGCGGCAAGTGCATTACAGGAGTACATTAACAGCTTTACTGAATGAACTTCCAAGTGGAACATAGGCATCAACAGCAGCAAATGTGCAAGCGTAACATTCACCAACAGAAGAGGCACTTGTTCAGGTATATCAATGCTGGGCTCACCTCTAGAGCAAAAGCCTGCCCACACATACCTTGGTGTTGTCTTGGCAAAAAGCTGTGCTAGACATACAACTATAGTTCAGCAAAAGGTCCGTAGCAAAGCTGAAAAAATGTCGTGATTTCTATCTGAGCCCTGTTGGGAAATATGCCCTACAGGTATACGGAATTACCGCAAAAAGCCACATATACACAATTCATGTGACCCAGAGCAAAATACTTAGGAGAATGTGCAAAGCGCGCTGGTATATGCGAACGAGAACCATCGAAAGAGACTTAAGAGTCCCTAAAGCAGGAGATGTATTACACGAGTTGCTGAAAAATACGCAGAGCGACTCGCTGCTCATCCCAACGCACTTGCAAGGCGGTTAATTCGAGAAAGAGCTCGCCGCAATGCCAGAAAAGGAAGAATAAAACGCTGACATGGTGCCCGGTAAAGCTATTTATTTACAAAGGATCTGATTTTAATAATTTATTTTATTAAATATTATTTATTTTGCTAATAATTTTAGCTAAATATTCTTCTTGATTTAGCTTATTTTTTCGGGAAAGGGTTGGAAACAATGGTTCGTTAACAATAATGAAATGGTGGACAAGTAAATATATAAACGTGGTTGTTGGAACATTGTGGATGAGTTGTAGATACATTTTATCTCTACGATTCATTTAGTTATTATTTGTTGCAAACATTAAAACAAGAACTTGTAAAAGCTATAGACGGACATTGCTAAGACGAGTAATCATGAAGAGTTTTGTATGTATTAATTAAAGGATATCCTTCCGCTGCTTCTTCTTTGGGCGACACAAACTTTATGGCATACTGATTATCGCATTCTTGACATTTCCGAATGTAGAAATAAATATTATCGTACTATAGAGCAACCACTCTTGTGGTTGCACAAAAATCGCACTTGCCACCGCTGCTGCTGGAATTTAATTATTGTCGGCGCTACACCGATGGCGCCAACAATTATCGGCGCTAAATCTGCTGGGGCAGCGAACTGATTGTACAACAAGAGTAAATGTATCCGAGTCTGGAACTGAATAGTTATTCGCTCGTAGGCGCCACATTAACGCAAACAACATTATCAATGTACGCGACCGGGGCCACCGCGTTTTATCAGCACAATTGATCGAACGATCGACCGATTGATCGCAAATTGACTTGTGTCACTTTGTCAACACTTGTCACGATTCTGCACATCTTTATATGATAAAAAAAAAGAGTAATACATGAACTGGGAAAAACTTAAATATCAGTCGAACCGAAGTGCTTGTACACTTGCATACGGTTATAGTTAGAGAAATTTTACTGCCCTGCTTACTTATGGAATGCATTATAATCTCCATCATATCGATAAGATGATAGATACGAGATATCCCATTGCACCCAGTATGGATCTATATGGAAAGTGCTTAGTTTAATTTAGAAACCTAGCTTAGAAAAATAACATTGGCTGCTGAGTCCTTCAGCTATGTTTGTTCTAGGGACAAAGAGAAAGACAAAATGGCATCAAACTTTTGTTCAATCTTTTACTTACTCCGACAAGTTGACATAAATTATAGATCCTAAGATGACAAGATCAATGAATTTATTTGAATACTCATCTTAGGTAGAGTATTGTACAAGAATCGAAACTCGAATTGAATTCGAATTAAATGGCGCTTGTTCTACACACTTATTGTCATTGTTGTCGTCGCTGTCATCGTCAAAAAGTCGCCGTCGCAATCTTTACTGGCTTCAATAAGAGACGCCGCTTCTACGCAGCTATTGTCAACAGCCGCCGTTCGTTTGTTCGTTCCATATGTATAAATGTATCAAATAAAAAGCCTTTTGACGAGCTAGAAACCAAGTGATAAAAGCCTACATACAACTAATAAAATTATAGCTATTGTGAGTTGTAGGCTTCCCTTCGTTACATGGATTTTTTTCAGCAGATGAACGAAATGCTTTCATTTAATATTTCGAGCTCTTTTAATATTTGTCAAACTGACAGTAGTCACTTTAGATTTTTGAGTAGTTAGAGCTATGCAATGGAAACTTACAAGATCGTTTAGCAATGGTTTGCTAAGTTGAAATGAGCACCGAGGACGATGCACGCAGTGGACGGCCCAAAGAGGTTGTTACCAACGAAAACATCAAAAAAGTCCACAAAATATAGTTTTGAATAACCGTAAAGTGAAGTTGTTTGAGATAGCTGAAACCCTAAAGATATCAAAGGAACGTTTTGGACATATCGTGAATGGGTATACGAAAGCTGTGTTCAAAGTGGGTGCCGCGCGAGCTCGCAATCGACCAAAAACAACAACGAATGTTGATTCTGAGAAGTGTTTAGAGCTCTTCTAACGTAATAAACCCAAATTTTTGCATCGATATATGGCAATGGATGTATCATGGCTCCATCATTTCACACCGAAGTCCAATCGACAGTCAGCCGAATGGACTGGACGTTATGACCCGACTCCAAAGCGTGGAAAGATGTAAAAATCGGCTGGCAAGATTATGGCATCAGTATTTTGGGATGCACATGGTATAGTATTTATCGACTATCATAAAAATAGAAAAACTATTAACAGCGACTATTATGTAGCAGTATTGAAGCATTTGACAAACGAAATCGCGGAAAAAGGCCCCATTTGAAGAAGAAAGACAATGCATTGTGTTACAAATCAATGAAAACGATGGAAAAACTGCATGAATTGGGCTTTGATTGCTTTTGCATCCATCCTATTCTCCAGATCTGGTCTCAGCGACTTTTTCCTGTTCTCAGACCTCCAGAGAAAAATATATAGCGTCGATAAAGAGATAAGCGCCGAAACTGAAGCCCATTTTGAGGCCAAAGACAAATCGTACTATAACAAGTAAGAAAATTACAGTCAGGCATAACCGACTGTGAGAGGCCCTGTACCAGTACAGTTCGCCTAACAAACACATTAAATGTTTCCCTAGCTTATTGACCAAGCAGTGCAAAAAAAAGGAGGAAAAAAATAAGAAAAACGATACTGACAAAAAGTATTTTTCTCCTCCCACTTCTCAATGTACGAATAAGAAAAGTGAGGTGAATTGCTTATAAAATCTTCATTTATAATCCGATTTTGATGAACTTTTTGGATTTCGGCTTAGAGAGACGTTATCTCTGTAATGGCATATTTCTTTTTGTGCCCTTGATGCTGATTTTATGGGGAAGGGGGGAGGGGCAAAATTTTTAAACAAACTTGTAAAATACCGGCGAAGTCCTAGTCGAATGCAAAAAGCGCGAAGTCTCTATCTATTACCGTTTCCCAGATCCTTTTGTTCATACGAACGGCCAGACGGACATGGCTATATCGACGCCTCTATCACTTCTGACCATAATGGAGGTAACTTTGGGGGATCGCCGACCATTTTTTCTACCTGTTACATACATTTGCACAAAACCAATAGGCTCTTGTACCTTCGGTACAGGGCCTAAAAATGTTATCGAAAAATTATATGACCGCTATAATCGTTGTATCGCCCTCGAAGGCAAGTATATTGCATAATAAAAGTAAGATCCATTGAAAAAATGGGGTTAGTTTGACTGTCTATAAGGAACATAAATGCATACATAGACACAAAATTCATTATAACAGTCTTTATATACAGTGCGCAGTAAAGCTTGCCGGTAAATGTGTATAACAGTTAAATCGGATTAAATCTGTATAACACATATTTTTATTTATTTATTTCAACTACATAAATTTAAACAGTTGCTTTACACTTAACATAAGAGCAAGTCACTCACTGAGCATCTTATTTCTAAAACTTAAACGCTAAATCCGAGGAAAGTTATAACCATTCAAACCCGTTGGAGGTTTTTTGTTTGGTCGCCCAGTTGACCGACTGTGCCCCGACTCACAGTCATGGAGTGGTCCAAGCAGTAGCAATTACAATTCAAAAGAATAAAAATAAAAATGTGAAATTACAATTTGTTGAAGTTTGAAGTTAAGAATAGCCTTTTTTATGCAATATATAGAAGAATCGAAAGAAAATATATGAGAAATTTTTTTTATAGATATAGCAGAGAGACCGCAGTGTATCATGGTAAGCATAATTTGTTGTACAGGACGGCAACCTTCAAGGCACATAATTAAGCTTAAAGCGAGATGGAACATTTTAAAAAAGAAATTTTAGCAAAAATGTGGAATCTACTTCATCATAAAGAGTCTTGTACAGAAAAACGAGCGAAAGCATTGATCGTCTTGTAGACACATTTGGAAGATCTATAGGTTTCAGACGATGCACATACGGAGGGTTAGATGCATGTATATCAGAAGACCAATTGAAATTTCTTAAAGCAAATAGCACAAATTGTTTTTGGACAGACTCCATACGATCTTGGTGAATTACAGAATGTGGGTTCCAAACACATGATGCAAATTCAAGATCGCACGAACAAGTGAAGTGTACAAAAGTTTTGTAGCGTAAGGGTCGTCAAATTCGTGTGAGCAAGAAAAAGTAACAAAAATTTCACAATCTACTGTCTGCATCCAGGTTTTTCACAGTAAAGTATAATATATACCAAAATCTATGCAATTCCACAAAATATTATCAAAGTAAATATCAGCAAAATATGGGCTCAATTCTTGGCAAATCGCTTAAGACATTTGAAAGACTTTTTTCCCGACAAGATTATATTAAATAAAAAATTTTAAAACTGTGAACTCTCAATTTTTTTTTTTTGAATTTTCCAGACAGTTTCCGCTACTATGGAATGATTTTCTTATAAGCTCTAATGTCAGTCGTGTTATATACCATCGACCGTTACTACTTACTTCGAAGTACGTTGTTTGAATTTGGTAAACAAAAACGCCTCGATCTGACCCAACAGTAAGAACTTCTTTGGACTAAACTGCGCTTACGCCACTTGCGTGAACTGCCGTCCACAGTGATTCATCCATTTTTCTATCTATCTATTCTATTTAACGTTTCTGCTTACAACCCGCCTTACGTCCTCAGCGCATGTGCTATGTTCTTAGTTCTGCGATTTGTTGTTTTGTCATTTGCAAATTGAAAAGATTTTAATTTGTTTCCAACTTAATGAGCTTTATTTAATTTTATTAATGGAATTGCCAACATTTATCATAAATTACAAATCGTGATCATGATAAGAGAATCTACACATATGCTCACATATACATACATAGAAATTGCTATATGTACACTTATGAGAAATAGATACATTTGTATCTATAGTATACGTGATAGATAGTATAGACTCTATGCTCTTGTGTGGTTCTTGGAGCTTCTATTGTTGTTGTTGTTGTTATTTTTGTCGCTGTATAATTAAGTTGTCGTCTTGTTTTAGTTGCCATTGAGGAGCGCGAGCGCATGCGGAGCCATTATAATGAAACGCTTATGACGATGATACTCAAAATGACGCTATCGTTTGAAGAAGCGCCGAATTGAAATAAATTTGCTTGATTTTATTACTTTGCGTTTTTCCCAGCGTCCAAAACTGCTTTTGTTTTTGCACTTTTAGATGTTTTCTCTCGCTCATACTAGCATGCCTTCTTTGTCTTTCATCGTATTAACTTATAAAAAAATATCTCACTCTAACTTATTGGCCAACACACACAATAGAGTTTGTGGACGGACCATAATACTTAAAAATATTATGTGTTCTGGGCTTAAAGCAAATTAGCTGAAATTTATTTGATTTTGTTTCTTTTTTTCGTTTTGTGACTTTGTTTATCAATCTCTTTTTTTTTCTCTTTTTGGAAATCATTAGATCCCGTCTTAATTGGTTTTTGATTACCGATCGAATTAGCTTGGAAATGTCAGTAGAGCTATTCGAGTGTTGGAATGGGTCGCTTGTACATATGCAAAGTTTATAAAGATTTTGTTCATTTACGATAAGTACGAAAAGTAGTGATCAGCGATGGCTACCCTGAAAAAAATGATCAAATTAAATTCTCTTGATTCCTTAAAAGACTATTAAAATTGATAAAGCAAAGGAGCACACAATGAGTCGGCTCAAAACTTAAATATGTATACCAAATGGGATATTACCAGGACCGGCAGAGAAATTAGGTATTTAAGAGAAACAGTGCTTTAAGTGAGAGTAAGCACAGTTGAAACAAAGTATGTTGATTGTAAGAATTCTGCAAAAAATCGGAAAAATATTCCATTTGCATCCGTTGCTGCTATGTTATTCCAAAAAATTTTCGACGGATATGAGCCAGACTTTTGTTTAGTATTAATAAATTTATAAAATTAATTGGGATTCTAACGGAAGTTGATTTTAATTCAAATCAAATCCTATTTGCAAATTAGAACGTGAACAATAAAATATTTTGAGTAATCTTGCACCTTCTGAGATCTTTTAAAGCATCACGTTACTTTTATATTTTTTTAATTGACATAAGAGACGCGTGAGCCGCAAGGGGTTATAGGATTAACTTTTAAAAAGTTCGAAGTTCAATAATCAAAGTATTTATAAAAGCACAAATATAAGTATAAATCTGACCGATCAGTTCCGCAGCGCAGATAATTCAACTTAACAAATTTTGTATACCGCCGTAGCATTTTCAGACACACTCTTCCTACTGCTCCGGGAAACCTTTCCGTCTTCTCAAGATATAAGTGAGCAGTGAAAACATATCACCCGCTCCATGGATAGGACTGCCAAGGATGTCATTGATTATACAAAACCTGTGAAGAATTCTTGGTACGACGAGGAGTGTCGCAATGCTACCACAGAGAAGAACGCTTTCTATCAGCGAACTCTGCAGTCGGGAGCAACGCGAGCTGTTAGAGAGCGATATCGAGAGAAACGGAGAGAGGAGAAACGCCTTTCAGACGCAAGAAAAAGGAGCAAGAAAAGCGGAAGTTTGAGGATGTTGAAAGGTTATGCAATAGAAATGAAGCTCGAAATTTTTATCAAAAGGCCAAGCGTCTGATTGATGGTTTTAAGCCCGGAGTTACTTTCTGTAAGGATGACAATGAAAATCTGGTAACTGATGAACAGGAATCACTAAGATTATGGAGGAGTCATTTTTCTAACCTACTCGGAGGCGATGAAGCGCACAATTCCGCCAATAGAGAAATGACATCGGAACCACCAGTTAATGATGGCACTATTGTAGAGCCATCGGACTTTAACGAGGTCAATTCAGTTATTAAAAAGCTAAAAAATAACAAAGCTGCCAGCTGAGTTATTAAAGACCAACTTTATGGTCCGATGAACGCATACCCAATGCCTGGAATCTCAGTGTTCTCTGTCCTAACTTTAAGAAAGGAGACCCCGCAGTTTGCGAGAAGAACCGCGGGATAAGTCTTCTTTCCATCGGATATAAGATTCTGTCGCGCGTATTGTGTAATAGGCTGAAGCCATATACGGCTTCACTGATAGGACTATATCAGTGTGGCTTCAAACTAAAAAGGTCGACAAGTGATCAAATATTCACATTACGCCAAATCTTGAAATCCCATGAGTTTAACAAAGAAACCTATTTCTCGACTATAAAGCCGCATTCGACGCCGCTACGATCGAAGATTTTCGACGCCCTGTCTGCACTAGATATCCAGGCAAAAATTGTCACTCTTTGCATGACGACGCTATCTAACACACAAAGCGTTGTCAGGGTGGGGAAAAACCTCTCTGACATCTTTGATACCGTGAGAGGTTTCAGGCTGGGCGATGCTCTGTTGTGCAATCTTCTGATGGAATACATCATACGCTAGTGCCCGTACATACAGACTATATCGGGCTCAATCATCCAAAAGGAAGTGATGCTGTTCGGTTACGCCGATGACATCGATATCAACGGCACGCAGGAACGGCGAGTCAGCAAGGCGTTCTTAGAGATTCATAAACCATCATGGCTCATGGGTCTAGCGGTGAATGAGGACAAGACGAAGTAATTGGTGTCCTCTCACACGCCGTCTTTGCGTCTTGGACGGTTAGTAACGATGAAGAATTTCAACTTAAGTGTAGTAGAAAACTTCGTCTATCTTGGATTCGGGATAACCAGCAACAACAACATCAGCCTGGAGATCAGGCGAAGAATCACGCTTGCAAACAGATGATTTTTTTGGGCTGAGCAAGCAAATGAGTAGTAAAGCCCTCTCTCGAAAGACAAAAATCAAGATCTATAAAACGCTGATATTTTCGGTTCTATTGTATGGCGCAGAGGCATGGGCCATGATTGACTCGGATGAAATAGCGTTGAAAGCCTTCGAGAGGAAGATTCTTCACAGGATTTTCGGTCCTATTAGAGTCCGAACCCGTATGAACCGCGAGCTGTACGAGCAATTCGAAGAAGTTGACATAGTCCAGCGCATAAAATTCCAGCAGTTGCGCTGGGCTGGGCACCTCATTCGAATGGATGAAAGAGCTCCACCACGCATGGTTTATATGGGGGGCCCAAACTTGATTGGAGGACGCCTAAATAGAGGACGACCGGGCACGCGTTGGTATGACCAGGTATGGAGAGATCTCTCCGTACTTGGCATTCAAAACGACTGGTGCCAGCGCGCACAAGACTATATACCGGACCGGAAAACGGTTGACGGCCATTTAAGTAAGTAAAATTTTTATTGGCGAAACTGTGACGGTTAATATAATGTACGCATTTACAGCCCCTAAAACTGGAAACTAACAATACTATTTCAATTGTTGAATGGTATTTATCTGCAGGAACACATATAGGCGTGATTATAGAAATACAGTACTGTCAATAAAAATTAGGTCTAACGATTTATTATAACATTTTTAATGTTTTTGATTTGGCGTAAAGAAATTTTTGCGATCGTGTCAAAATCTAATTCAATAGAAGAAATCACTGATTCAGAGTCGAAACAACTGATCCAGGACACATTGGCAAGTTAAAATCACCAGTTATTGGGAGAAAACTAGTCATCCAACACATGTTGAAAAACAAAATGAATCGAAGAATCTGTATACAATTTTGTGTGAAAATTCAAATTAGGTGTTCCACTTAAAGTGTTGACTGTGGCATTTGCCGAGTCTACTTTGAAAAAAAAAGTGTTTATAGGTGCAAGCTTTTCAGAGAAGGCCAAAAAGATGTTAATGACGTTGCCCGTACCAGCAGGTAAACAATCGATGAAAACGTCGGCTTATTGGTTAGCTCATGTCGTTCATTATTTTCAGATGTTTAAGGCATGAAAACTCTAACGAAAAGAACCTTCGCATGCGGAAAGATAAAGACAACGATGAAAGAGCTCAAGACTGTACTGAAAAAAGTTAAAAAAAAAACGCTGGTAAAAGTGTATTATGTCGTACTTAAGGAGGGTACTTTGAGGTGGGGCAATAAAGAAATATATCAAGAATTCTTCAGAAAAAATGTTAACAAATATACATCCGTCACAACTAACGAGACCATGTAATAGTTGAGCCAGTTTATGGACGGAGTAGTGCGGCAACCTTCTGATTTCTAACCATTCCTCTAAACATTTCTAACTATTCATCTACAAACTTATTGATATTATAAAGGTTCATATTCTTAGACAATTATAGTCGTCAAATTGTTTTTCATTCTTCACTTGTAGTGTGAATAATTAATAAATAATAATTTTGGCAATGCATTTCATTTCAGCATGAAGGGCAGCATTGGAGATCGCATTAAGTATCGACAATTTTAGCTAAAGTTGTCCGTTCATCAGTCTGTCCATGTGCCCCCTCTCTATGTATATATATATAAAACTAGTCTCACAGTTTATAAGATATCGATCTGAAATGTCCATTCTCACTTACATATATTACTCACATATAAAACTAATTAAAGACATGAAATTAAATCAATTAAATAAAACTAACTTGTTAATAATAATAATTTAAATTGGCTCCCTACATACAAAGATGAATTAAATTAGGTTTGATATAATCACTTAATAACAAGATAGCTCATGTGTATAGCTTACTAGCATGCTAAGCAATTCTAAATTCCAGCGTTACCGAGCCAAGCGCAAGTGTGAAGAATGTTTAGCTTTGGTTCCATAAAAGTTAAATTTTTCTTATTATTTTAAGCTCTAATCGTTGTGTTTTGTTGCACATAAACTATTTCTCAAATTATTTAATTAAGAAAGAGTTTAATAAAAATTTCTGAAAACAAATCATGCCAACGAGTCACTGCTACATAAATATTTTATTCCTACATAAATATAATATTTTAAATATTTTTTAAAATAATATTTTTAAGCACTTCGAGAAACATGTCCATTCAAAACAGACTTTTTAGCACCTTCCACACAAAATATGTCAATTAATAGATTTAAGTGATGCCTAAAATTATGGTGCAAGAACTCCACACTGTCTTCGTATAGGTTTATAGACACTACGATTCCATAATAGAAATAATACGCACAAACCATAAAATTGTAGGATTCTGTTTTGTGAACAATTACTTTCAATGGGACGGGGTAATAACGAACTTAAGCATAAATTATTAATTTGTGTTACGCCCATTTAACATGAAAACCTGCATACAAAACGTCGGTCAATTAATAATGTCACATCCACCGGGACATTTTTTTAGATATTATGGTAAGCCCTTTTTTTTTTTTTTTTTTTTTGTTGTTCATAGGCATTCTGTACATCTGTGAAAATGTACACCAAAGCTAGTCTTCTTTACGCATAAACACTTTAAAACAGACAGGTGTAATGCATTCAAGAATAGCGGAAGTCTCTAACCTATGTCGAAAGTATTTAAAATCCCTCCGATTCGTACCAAAAAAATAGAATTACTTCTCTTATTAACATATAAATCAAATTCAAATGGATGCAAAGATTTGACGAATTTCGTATATAATTTATATGAGGGGCGGGGCATCGCATTTGTGGTGCATCAGCCCCTCCG
This sequence comes from Leucophenga maculata, assembly GCA_035044805.1. Lineage (NCBI taxonomy): Eukaryota > Metazoa > Arthropoda > Insecta > Diptera > Drosophilidae > Leucophenga > Leucophenga maculata. The sequence continues at coordinate 399,913 of JAWNNP010001156.1, read as the reverse complement.
ATTTTTACAAAATAGGAGCCTATGTCCATTTCCAATCTTCTGCCTATTTGTATATCAAAATTCAAACAAATGGGTTTGTTTACTTTTTTATTCTATGTATACATATAAATGTATAAAAGATACAGAGTTCTTGTATTTATTTTTTTTTTTTAACTCCATTTTATTAAATATCTGTTTTTCGAGAAACATACTTATATATAATTAATTTACAGAGGCATGCATATGTTAATCCAATGACTAAATCTTACATAAAACAAAAATAAAAATAAATTTAGTGTTGACGACGGCGAATATTGGCAGTTCGGTGGGTTAAATCTTCTGAGTGATACCTTCTTAGTCTCCTCGTGTGAGTGAGGTTGCTAACTAGTTGTGCTGCTGGTGGGTTTGGATGTGCGATTAGTCGGATTCGGTAGTTTCTGTTGATTTTAACTATTTCTTTAAGAACCTTTGGTACTCTTAAGTCATGGTGGATTATAGCATTGTTTAAGCTTGGACTGAAATCTTTGAAGGATTTTCAGATTGGACAGGGATGCAGAGCCATAAATTTGAATTCCATAAGACCATATTGGTTTTAAAATTGCTTTGTAAATAAGTATTTTATTTTCGGTTGAGACACATGAGTTAGGCCCAAGGAGCCAATAAAGAGATATAAGTCTCAGTCCAAGTTGTTTACGCTTTGTAAATATGTGGTCGCGCCAGGTAAGCCACCGGTTTAGGTGTATATCTAGATATTCAGCTTTATCTGCATGCAGCTGTTGACAGTTGTTTATGTAGACTGATAGACATGCACCTCTCCTAAGAGTGAAAGTTACTTGGACAGATTTTCGTGCGTTCACTTTGATTCGCCATGTATCTAGCCACTTGTTACGGGATGCTTGCATTGGATCTGCGTTTTTTGCCTCTACAGAGGTAAGTCCGCTGTGAACATTGTGTATAGCACTGGACCTAGAACACTGCCTTGCGGTACCGCGGAGTTTATTTCCTCCAAATCTGTTAATACGTCATTAACTTTTACTACCAAGCATATATCCTTCAAGTATGACTCATACGCGTGGTGAGAAAGAGACCGTTTTAGTTTATAAAGCAGGCCAGGATGCCACACCTTTTCAAAGGCTTGTGATACATCTAGAAAAGCAGCTGTGCAGTATTCTTTTCGTTCCAGGGTAGTTCTCGCATATGTATAGACTCTATTTACTTGTTCAATTGTTGAGTGATACTTGCGGAATCCAAAATGATGCGAAGGTATGAATTGTTTCCTCTCAATGATTGGCCTAAGCCTTGTAAGCAAAAGTCTGATTCTAAAGGTTTGCCTGGTTTTGGTATCAGGATAATCTGCGCTATTTCCCACTGGCCTGGAAAATAGCAGCCTGGAAAATAGCGGCCTGGAAATAACTGCGTTATAAATTTATATCTACATACATTCTGGAAGTTCCTTAAGGACCTTCCCAATAATCAAATCATAGCCTGGAGCCTTATTACTTTTTATATTATTAATTGTTGCTTTAACCTCTCCTTCTTTAAATCCCTTGGATCTATTTGAAAAGGAGAGTTTATGTACTCCTGAATATATAAGTCCAATTCTGGGTTTGTGGTGGGAAACGGTTTAAATACGGTGGACATATGCTGAACAATGGTTTCTGCTTTATCCTGGGTATTCCTTGTTCCACTTCTCTTTTAAGTTGGGTGCACATAAGAAATAGGTTGACCAAAGTTTTTGGCTTTCCAGAGTGAGTAATCAGTAGGTGATAAGCCAACCAGATATCTGGTGAGTTCAGCAATGTTATTCTCCTTTAGAATTGATTTTAACCTTTTCACGACTTGATTGAAACGTCTGTCATATTTTTCTCAACTTAGGTTTTTCCCTAAGAAGTAACGATATATTTCTATCTATCTAGAAATCGGAATCCAAACAACAAGCCTAGTCGTTATAGACATATCCGACATGTCCTTATGAACCTTGAGAACTTGAAGACTATAAAGATGGAGCCTTAAAGTTTTGATATTGAGTCGCTCCTATTCCCTTTTCAGAAAATTAGTATTTAACGAACGAGCCAACCCTTCTCTAAAGGGAAGTGCACCTAAAACCAGAAAAGCGGAGTTAATTATTGATGAAAACTTCAACACTACGAACCAAAGGCATAAAAATAAGAGAGAGAAGAAATATCATTTATTGCCGTCACACACAGTCCTTAATAATCATTAACAACTTCGTGATCTTTTTTATTTACAAGTGCACACTGCGAGAGCCAAGTGAAAAAAAAAATTTTAAAGCCTTTACCTCGCCGAAGTGTTTTGCGACTTTCAAGAATGTGCTCTCGGTTCTCTGTCTAAAAACTGCACCTCCTTTCTGAGTTTTTATTTAGAAATATTTTTGTTAAGTTTTTTTCAGTGTTATTTTAGCAAAATAAAACACCTCATTTAGTACAAACAAATTAAAGATTCAGGTATCTTAAAGTCAAGCTCGCTCGACTGCAGTTTTCTCTCTTGTTATTAGGCCCTGTACCGAAGGTACAAGAGCCTATTGCGTTTGTGCAAATGTATGTAACAGGTAGAAATAATGGTCGGAGACCCCCCAAAGTTACCCCCATTATGGTCAGGAGTGATAGAGGAGTCGATATACATGTCCGTCCGTCCATCTGTATGAACGAAAGGATCTCGGAAACGGTAATAGATAGAGACTTCGTGTTTTTTGCATTCGACTAGGACTGCTCCGGAATTTCACAAGTTTATTTTAAAATTACGTTCATAATATCCAAGTCTATATGTCGTGCCGACTTTTAAGGGTAAAGGTAATAAAATATTTGGTAGTCTATGTTAAAAGTATTAAAGCTCCGATTGTCACCAAGTTAATATTTGATTTCATTGTTTCCCCCAACTTCTTGATGACGTAGATCAAATCCCTTTCTCCTCTCCGTTAAGAGTTTACTGCGACCCAATTATGTCATCGGTCAAATGTTCAATGCCTAAGAATACCACTATCTCACGATATGTCACATGACAATCTTGTATAATAAATTCACGCACAGCAACAAAAAATGTTGCAAAGTTTGTTCTTGAGCGAAGGAAGTATGCGATTGAACTTGAAGTACCACCGATATACACTGATTCCTCATGACGATAATGTATAAAATAAATGCATCTCGCTCAAAGAAACCAAGTATAATGTTGTGAACAATTGTCACAAACAAATATTCACGATTTAATTTAATTACATTTTTACGCCGATATAGAATGCTCAAGTATCCGTAATAAGAGACAGCGTCATATATTAATTTTGTGTATTATTGTCAGCGCGTTCGTGACGAATTTATGTAGATGCACTTCAAATGAAATCACCAGCTCTAATATACTTTTTTCGGTTCGCTTGGCCTGTGAGTGTGCTAATTTGCATTCGATTGCCTGCCTTGATGACTTATTGTATATCTATCTATCTATCTATCTATCTGACTGCTTGTCTGTCTGTCTGTCTGTGTATCTGTGCGCTTGTGTCGCCATTTGAGAAGGCGCCACATTTAATTTATCTTTCAATCACATTCGACGGCTCCCTCTATTTAATTTCGAATAATTGACTATATTTGCATATCACTGCTGTTTGGTGTGACAGTAGCAATTATGCAGACTGATTTTGGAGATCAAAGATCGTCTGGCAGACGAATTGACAATCTTGATTGATCGATCAATGGTTAGATTTTATGAAGTAAGAATAGATGCCAGCTTGCTTGACTTCGAGATAAACAGTATCTCACTTAAAGCTTAGTTTTGTAAGCGCGGTTTCATTGCGATTTAAATCCATGTGGAATATGTTATTACTACAATATATATATAAAAAAGTAAAAATCGAAAGAAAAAAAATCAAGAAAAAGTGCAATGTTTTATGGAGCCAACCCCTGCTGGTAGTTGCATCTGGATCTATATGAAATATTGTATTAGTATTGACATAAGAAACAACAATTTTCCCGCTTAAAACTAAATTAAAAAACCAAACACAAGCTTACACACAAAAACTTAAAAAAGGAGATTGGATAGTATGGAGGCTTATACCTTATAGTGGAACTAACAAGATATCTGCTTATGCTTATTAGATTACTTAAACACCTTCGAGCAATACTTTTGTTGTTATAGAAAAATTAAATTATTCTACGCCAATAGTTGATATAAAGAAACAAATCATCCATCAGCAGAGTGTGAGAAGACCAAAGTAGCGTACAGAACCACACGGCAAATTATAAAGACGTTCGTGTATATCAAAAACGAGTGGCAGAAAATTAGGTAGTGCTCAAGCCAACATAAATAACTCACAATCTTATGCCAACATAATAAAAGGGTCACCACAAATGGAGATGGAGAAATTTTGATGAGGAAAAATAAATATAATTAACAAATGCACTAATAAATAATAAGTGGCCTCCCTCATTACAAAACAATGTCATTAGGCATTCATATGGCAATATAGAATGCTAATGGATGGCATCAATAATCTAAAATTAAAGATAAAAGCATTTCTAAACTCTTACCTTATCAATATTTTCATTATATCAAAAACACATTTTAACAGCAAATCTTATCTGTTCATATAATAAAACCGTAGACAAATTTTTATCTGTTAGTTTGTGCGCGCATCACACCTGAACCGATAAACCAATTTGTATAAATTTTGGTATAGAAATATTATGGGACGTTGGAAAAGAACATTGAATATTTTTTGTTAAAATCGGAGAGATCGACGACACACTTCCATGTACTGACTAAGATAGCTTTCAACCGTCTTTCGTTCATGGCCGCATTCAAGATGGTGCATCAGCTGATAGATAGAGTCGTTTGCAGAAGTTCAAAAATCGTGCTTGGAGATTTCAACGCCAAAATTGGGAATAAAGGAATTTGGCTCAACCGACGGAAAATTTAGCCTTTAATAATGAAAAGCGGCTAATCGCCTTAGTATCACATTACACGCAACCAAATTGATCAAGTTCTGATTGACGGAAGTTACGCAAGTTACCCCAACATTGACTCGGACCACTATCTTGTCGCAGCAAAAGTACGCACTAGGCTCTGCATGGTACGTCCCAACATACAACGAAAGCTTGACGTCGGCAAGCTGCAATCACCACAGACCACCGAAGCCTTCGCAAATACACTTTCCGAATACTCCGAGAAACCTCTCCTTGTTCTCAAGATATATGTGAGCAGTGGAAACATATCACGCGCTACATGGATAGGACCACAAAGGAGGTCATTGGTCATGGCTAACTTTTTGTACGACGAGGACTATCGCAATGCTACTGCAGAGAAGAACGCTTCTTATCAGCGAACTCTGCAGTCGGGAACAACGCGAACTGGAAGAGAGCGATATCGAGAGAAACTAAGAGAGAGATGAAACATCTTTTCAGACGCAAGAAAAAGGAGCAAGAAAGGCGGAAGTTTTAGGAAGTTAAAAGGTTATGCAACAGAAATTAAGCTCGAATATTTTATCAAAAGATCAAGCGAAGGTTTTAAGCTTGGAGTACCTTTCTGTAAGAACGAAAATGGAAATCAGGTTACAGATGCTCAGGAATCACTGAGATTATGGAGGAGTCATTTTTTTAACTTACTTTAAGGCGATGAAGAACACAATTCCGTAGAGAAATGACACCGAAACCACCAGTTAATGATGGCACTATTGTAGAGCCACCACTCTATAACGAAGTCGATTCGGTTATCAAAAAGGTTAAAAATAACAAAACGACAGGCTCAAATGGGCTGCTAGCTGAGTTATTCAAGACCGGTAGCGAAAAGTTGGTTAGGAGTTTGCACCAAGATATGGTGCGATGAACGCATACCTAATGGTTCTATGTTTAAGAAAGGAGACCCCGCTGTTTACGCCAACTACCGCGGAAGAAGTCTTCTTTCCTTCGGATATAAGATAAGATTCTGTCGCGCGTATTGTGAAATAGGCAGAAACCATATACGGATTCACTGATAGGACTATATCAGTGTGTCTTCAGACCAAAAAGGTCGACCAGTGCTCAAATATTTACATTACGCCAAATCTTGGAAAAGACCCGTGAGTTCAACAAAGACACCGCCTATTTGTCGACTATAAAGCCGCTTTCGATACGCCGATACGATCGAAGTTTTTTGACGCCCTTTCTGCTCTAGGTATCCCGGCGAAGAGATACCTAGTGCGACCTAGTCCGACCCCTTTGATACAAAGATTTCAGGCAGAGCGATGCTCTGTCGTGCTATTTTTTTCAATCTCCTGATGGAATACATCCTACGCTAAGGCCCGTACATACAGAGTATGTCGGGCTCGATCTTCCAAAAGGAAGTGATGCTGCTCGTGTACGCCGATCATATTAATAGGAACGGCGAATCAGCAAGGCGTTCTCAGAGTTTGAAAAACAGTCTCGCTTCATGGGTCTAGCGGTGAATGAGGACAAGTCGAAGAACTTGGTGTCTTCTCGCACTCCGTCATCGCGTCTTGGTCGATCAGTGACGATGGATAATTTCAACTTCAGCGTTGTAGAAAACATCGTCTTTCTTGGATTCGAGATAACCAACAACAACAACGTCAGCCTGGAGATTAGACGAAGAATCACGCTTGCAAACAGATACTATTTTGGACTAAGCAAGCAAGCAAATAAAGCCCTCTCTCGAAAGACGAAAATCAAGATCTATAAGACGCTGATACTTCCGGTCATAATGTATGGCGCAGATATATACGTGCAATAATCGCGGATCCGAGTGATAACAATGCTTGTTAGGTTGTCACGATTGGGTAGATAACTTATATACATTATATTAGCGAACAGACAGCATCAACATCATTTCTTCATGTAGATAGTTTTCGTGAGTTTATTCAGAGAGCTACTCTGAATATTTCTCAGGCTTTATCATTGAATCAATACTTAGTTAAATAGAACAGATATGAGCTCTATAATTTTGAATTAATCATCTAATAGAGTCATAGGTGGAAAATGCCTTCAAGACTTTATTACCCGACAGCCGAAAAAGTAAAGAAAAGTCATATCCAGTAGCATCGGATACTGAATTTTCGGATTATTGAAGCCACTAGCAAAATTAGACACCGTGCTTCATATATGATCAAAATGTTTAAATAATTAGTTGCTGGCGCAGATTTCAAGATAGACTTGAAGTAGTGCAGTGCATCGAAAATTTATACATCGTGTTAGGTATCTGGAAGTACTTATTAGAGGCTCTGCGTATGGGTAGATATACTGTCTATGATGACGGCAACGCAGTTAAAATAAAAAATATAAAAAAAACCTCTAAATCTAAACAAAACTGGCAAATTACTGTTGACATTTTAGTTGGTTTGGCTTTTTTTTATACAGTTTTTAGGCAAATGCTATTTAAATTGCGATTGTAAAATGAATTTCACTTTGAAAATCACTTTAAGTGTGAAATTATGAATGACAAATGCGTGTGTGTATTCGTGTGTGTGTGTGTGTGTGTGTGTGTTGGTATATACATATTTATGTGTTGGTGACGCCTACTAGCAACAGAAAGAACAACAACATCGTGCAACATGCAAAACGCCACAAAAACAATAAAGCAACTTAAAACGCACGCAAAGTCACCACCATATACGATCGTATACGTATTTTCATTCATTCATTTATTCATTCATACACAGATACACACACACACACACACACACACACACATGCACACACATCCCAAGAAACTGAGACAGACAGATACATAAATACACGCGCAGACACATTTGAAATTTTTATGAATGAAAAGAAACTTCAACGTAAAAAATTTAGCAGTGACAGCTAAGAAAAATCTTGCCATCCGCGTCCAGCATGGGAGCATCTATCTGTCGGTCCGTGCGTCCGTCCGTCCGTCCGTCCGTCCATCCATCTATCCATTCATTCATCTGTCCGTCTGTACGTTAAACAATGGGTCAAAAAAGTAAATAATACCTTAAAATGGCAACTTCAAAAAATAAATAACAGAATGCATATATGCATATGTATATACAAGCTGACGGAAACCGGAATTTTTTCGGAATCAATGGACAAAAGCGAATACATCTGGTCTTATATGAAACGCAAAACGTGATCGATTTGTGGAATTTATGTTATACATGTATGGCTCATTGTTTGAAAAACTTTTTAAAAAACTTATCCATACGAATATTAATTTAAACGAAATAAACTGATACAGGTAAGCCCATCCCAACAATTATATTTAAAGGCTTTTGCTTAGAGACTAGATTTGTGGTTGGTTTGTAATCAATATTTTTATAGGGCAAAGTTTATGCAAATGGAGATAAGGCGGAGCCCATAAATTCGATATAGACATGCAAGTCTGTTCGACTGCCTGGCTGTCAGTATGAACAATAAGTTGAAGAGTATACAAGATCGCGACTTCAAGTATAGATATTTAGTCTCTCGTATTCCCTCTGCAGTTTAGTATCATTACAATACGTGGCAACAACTCTTTAAGAGGTGAAACTCATAAAAATCTGAGTTTTTGATTACACAATTCACAATTGATTATACAATTGATTATACCATACAGAAAAATTATTTAAAAGCCGTAATATGGATTGTCGATCAAAAATTAAGCACCCTGTTTAGTGGTTATATATGAAATGGCCGTCCAAAAGACGCCCCCGTAGCGGATAATGACTTTAATTTTTCCTACTAAATCGCTGCATTTATATGGAAAAGTGAACGTGATATATAAATCTGAATATTGTATGAACTGTATATAAAAATTGATCTACATGATAGATCGTTGGATGTACTACTTGGCTGCATCGACTCATCTCGATAAACGGATTTTCGAAAGTACGCCACATTTATAAACACCTGACTTTTGTGATTGAAAAAAGAGTGCAGGGTTGCACCTACCAACAAAAATTATTCGGTTGGCTGGAAAACAATTAACTAATTAATCAAAAATTATCTTAATTATCCTACAATCCGAACTTGAACTACCTTATTGTACCAAGTTTAGATTTGAGTGGTGCTTTTTATGAAATATATAACATTATGCATAGACTTGCGAGCTACAATTTGTTCTGACTCTGGTTGCATTTTCAGTAAATTTAATTTTTAATTACTTGAATCCATTTCATGACTTGTTTAAAATTAATTAACCAACGAAGACTTACTATCAAATAATAAATCATTGTTCTTGTGCTTAGAGAATATTCTAGTTAAACAAACTTAAAGAAGTTTTCATTGTTTGAACTAACAGCTTCAAACATATTTTCTGTCAAATATGTACCAAAAACTCCATTTAACAAGTTATCTGACTTTTAGCAGTTATTTCGTATTTATAGCCCATAGTACAACACTTTGTCCGCCCGTCTATTTCTCGAGGCATATTTTAATTTTTTTTTTTTAATGTTGCTCGCACACATTTTGTATACAAACGGCTACGTTGCCAACATCGTCGTTGGAGTCAGACCCTGTCTGTCCATACGTCTGACTGTCGGTTTGCCGTACAGGTATGTGGGCCGAAAATGAATTTTTATGGCGCTGTTGGCGTTTGTTTTTATGTTTTTACTGTTGCTGTTGTTGTTATTGTCGCCATAGTGTTTTTTTTCTGATTTTTTTTTTTTTTTTGTTCTTTCATAAAATTCAAATCATAAATTTTGCAAAATCGTTTTTGAGGATGTGCTCCACTAATAATAACATTCATAATAGCATTTCAAATAGATAATATCGCCGCCTCATCTTCATTCTCCATCTGCAACGTCCTTACTTTTTTTTTACCCGCCAATTAATTTTATTTTTATATACAGAAATGTAGACACATATGATTATTATCTAATTTCCGGTATGTATGGAAAGAGAAAAAAATCCCTGGCTGCCATTAACAGCAACTCAACTTATGAGACATGATCTGTTGCAGTATTATGCTTGGTTGAAATTAAGTTTATGCGAAATAGAAATGCTTTGATACATATGTGAAATACAATAATGCATAGAAATAGCTAAGTACAAGCTGTGTACCAGATCTAGAAAAAAATATAAAAACACTAAAGCCGGAATATTTTAAATACAAGACATAAAGCATAAGACATATCGATTCTTAGTAAGTTTGGAATAAAACTAATACTATTTCTCTGTAAGATATCATCGCCAACTCAATCTTTCCCAAATTCAACTACAGAAACGCTAACCTACCTATACCTACTTATGACTCGAGATATATCAATGCAAATTAACCTTCAGTTGATTTTAACGCAGCTCAGAATACAACCCAAACAAAACGATTAGCGTCTTCAAAGAAACCCTTGCCAATAGATATTCAATGAATAATGCAACTAAGAATTTGTACCCGTTGGAACTGGCAAGCAGAAATAAGCAAATTCCGAAACAAGTCATCGATTAATCTAGTTTCAACTTTGGTGAAAACTTCTTTCCCTCTTTTGGAACATAACAAAATTTGTAAATAAGAAACACCCATATTTTATTCATTGAATCTTCTCTTGAAAATCTGAGCCTCCGCGATTGGAGGCCCTAAGAGCACATTACAATGTTATATGTCCTGAGTCGTGTTTGGTTATTGTGTAGGGTTAGAGATCTTGCGAGTGGATTTGGCTGAGATTTGAGTTTGCATTCATAGTTCTGCTTGGAGCGATCTATTTCAGTTTTAACAGTTGGGATTTCAAAATCATTGTGAATGAGTATTGTGAATATACCAGGGTGCAACGGTCAGAGCTCTAAGTATTTTTGATTGAGCAATTTGTACTATCCTCATAATCGTCAGATGAACGTCCAAATAAGCTTTACTACGGAGTTGTAAAGCAGAACTTTAATTTTCAGTCTTTGCATGTCTACGTTATCTAACACACAAAGCGTTGTCAGGGTGGGGAAAAACCTCTCCGACTCCTTTGATACCAAGAGAGGTTTCAGGTAGGCCGATGCTCTGTCATGCTATTTTTTTAATCTTGTGATGGAATAAATCCTACGCCCGTACATACAGAGTATGTCGGGCTCGATCTTCTAAAACGAAGTGATGCTGCTCGCTTACGCCGATGACATCGATGTCATCGGTACGCAGGAACGGCGAGTCAGCAAGGCGTTCTCAGAGATTGAAAAACAGACTCGGCTCATGGATCTAACGGTGAATGACGACAAGACGAAGTACTTGGTGTCTTCTCGCACTCCCTCATCGCGTCTTGGACGATCAGTGACGATGGAGAATTTCATCTTCAGTGTTGTAGAAAACTTCGTCTATCTTGGATCCGAGATAACCAGCAACAACAACGTCAGCCTGGAGATCAGGCGAAGAATCACGGTTGCAAATAGATGATAAATTGGGCTGAGCACGCAAATGAGAAGTAAAGCCCTCTCTCGAAAGACAAAAATCAAGATCTATAAGACGCTGATACTCCCGGTCCTATTGCATGGCGCAGAGGAATGGACCGTGATTGAGTCAGATGAAACAGCATTGAAAGTCGTTGAAAGATTCTCTACAGAATTTATGGTCCTATCAGAATAGGCAACGAGTTTAGGTCCCGAATGATCCGCGAGCGAATGATGTACGAGCTATTCGATAAGGTTAACATAGTCCTGGGCTGGGCACCTCATTCGAAACTTGATTGGAAGACGCCGAAATAGAGGACAACCGGGCACGCGTTGGAATGACCAGGTATGGGGAGATCTCTCCTTGGCATTCAAAACGACACAGGATTATAGAGGCTTGCGCGCCTTTCTAAATGCGGCCACGACCGGAAGACGGTTGACGCCCATTTAAGTAAGTAAGTTGGGAGTTGGCTTTTAGCCAATGCCTACGGTAAGTTACCCGTCTTTCGAAATGAATACCGAGATACACGACGTCATTGGCCTATGGGATGACAATGTTGTTTAGAGTCAGCGATGGACAAGTACCTCTGTTTAACATGAACGAGACGTGGACGTTGGATTGGCTTAAGATTGCTGTGTCATCAGCAAATTTGGATGTTGTGAGTCTATGACCCGTTGGTATGTCCGATGTAACATAGGACTAAGAACACTGCCTTAGGGTATACCAACTTTATATTCAGAGTCCTGTATAATAGAATCTTTCTGTCGTATTATGGATGCTCTATTGCTGAGATATGAGTCAAGAATTTTGTGTGTCTTTTGAGGAAGCAATACTTTAAGTTTGTATTTAAATCCGTTAAGCCAAAAGCAATCAGAAATATACGATAGTCGGTCGAAATTTCATAAGTAATCACACTGTTGTATCCATCTGAGGCATCCAGCCACAATATGTGATGCTAATTATTTTATTATTTCACTAGTACTACTGGCAGCTTTTATAGAAATACATCTAAAATATCTACAATCTTATAGAGTCTGTAGCCAAGGAAATCAAAGAAAAGATTATTCCAGAAAAAGATTATTAATAATATATACTTCGTGTACACAGCACTGTACATCCGCTAGTCAGAATGAGGGAGCTCATCAAGCAATACTTCAAGAGACTCCAACCAAAAGGCATGGTAATTAAGACATATTAAGGCTGCTATTAACTCAATACATCACGAAGGTCTCTTGTACAAAATAAGTCAATTTAATATTCCAATTGAACTTATTGAAATTGTTCAAAACTTTCAAAAAATAAAATTGATTATTTTCGTTCCACATAGACAATGACCAGTCACCACATATTACTATTCTGGCTGTATGTGCTCAAGGCTTCTGCCTACCCACAATATTGTACAACATTTTCCCAGCAGATTTGACATAGTTGATCTGATGTTTTGTATCAGTTTTGATGAGCAATTTTGCCTTTAGTTATAAAGATTTCTACAATCTTAATAAAATTTCTATGGTGAGTCGCGTGTTCATTTAATACAAGTGATCTGGAGAATGAATAAAATAATCTAAATATGCAAATTTATTCGTTTTTATTTGAGCTATAAAATAATTTTTTTTCATCCATTTTTTAAATGGGATTTCTTTAATATTCCGCTCCAACTAAAAATATCGTAGAAAAACTTTAGAATAATCGCATCTTTAAAACACCTTTTGAAGAAAAAAAAATTTGCTTTAAATCTTCTTTTAATATAGTAAGTTCACAACTCTTCCGAATATTATACTAGCGGACCCGGATGCCGTGAGCCATCACCGAGAATAAAATTTTGCAAGGCCAATTTTTAAATATTAGATTTATCATACCATGCTGCGATTCTTAGCTGACCCGACAAGCTCTGCTATGCATCACTCTATGTTTCTCTTATATGTATAAGACTATGTCACAACATGTATCTAGTGACGCTTGATTCCCTGATATCTGCTGTTACCTTCTACGCATAAGCTAGGCTTCAAAGTTTGTTAATTGTAGTACATAAACCTCGCATCATAATCACGAATTATAAATGCTTTTATTTAAAAAAAAAAATAATTATATCACTCTCACCTAATCATCACACTATCCCTTCCGGGCGCTCACCCTTCCGTGACAAATCACAATCACCCACCGTCACACACCGAAACTTAACGCATAAATATTATTCAGGAGACTGCTGTGATACTCCTAAGAAGAATATTAAAACTATTTAGACTTATCTGTATTATTATATGAATTATGTCAATTATTATATAATTCTCATAAAGTTTTAAAAAATCTGCATCGTGATCATATTTTAGGATAGATGTATTATGTCCATACTCTGCGCGGGAGTGTACTCAATAACTTCCTAAAGTTTCATGATGATCGTATGAACGGTGTAGTAATCTATAAAGTATATAGAAACACACAAACAGTTAAAAATACAAACACCCATATATTAATTTATATATATAGATACTAGTGGTACCCGGCACGCTTTGCTGTGCCCAGTAAAAATATATTATTATTATATACAGCGAGATCTTAGATTAATCTAGAAATCTAGCTTAAAAAAGAAATTTTTGTCAAATAAGAATTTGTCCACTTAGCCTTGCTTGAAGTATGGAGCAACCACAACAACCATGACTCTACTGTCATAAGAAACTGCATAATAAATGAATTTTGCAGTTCAAGTGGCTTAAAATGGTGTATGCATTGAAAGACACAGCGTACAAATAGACGTCTTACACCTGAAGAAGCATTAGCCTTACGAGCTGACAAAAAAGCAGTACGTGCAGGTTGCGAAATATTTCTCACCTATACAGCATTGCTTCAATCAAAATTAAGTTGCAGATAAGCTGGAATTGAAATTACGGAAACTCTGGAACCGGATGTACAAAAATAACTAACTTTGACTTTAATAACTCACACAAATTTTCATATGAATTTACTCGCAATTTCGTGCGAGCATTCGATAGTCACAGAATAATTTTTGTGGCAAAACATTTTCTTTACAACAGTTCCAACAGTCCAAAATATGCAAATAATGGAGTCATCGTTAGTTCCGGTCGGTTGGCTAAGCGAAAATGCTTCAGAAGCTCGCAACAAACTCTATAAGTATGGCAGAAGATGCAAGAAAAAACAGTCGATTGTAACAAAATGGCTGACTTTTTCAATAGAGCAATGGATTCTTTTGCAGAATATTTTCAAATTTCTGTTCAAGTGACAGACAGTTGCAGAATAGAAGAAATCTTCTTCCCAAACCGATGTTATAAAACTTTTGATGTCGATTCAGAATCCGCTTTGAGATCTATTGCTCGATTCTTTTGCGGTAATTGGAGACCATATTTTGCACATTTCCGGCAGTGTCTAGATTTGACTTTAAGTACTCTAAACTTTGAGGCTTAGCCACATAAACACATGCCTTGAGTAGCCCTACAACAAAAGAGACACCCAATTAAGGGCGCACAGTGTTCTGCAAAAATCTTAACTTTATATCTTAATTTATTTCTGGATTGGGATATCAGTCTTTGTGCACTGTTTGCATCAATTACTGAAATGTGTGCATAACTAGAGATATATAAGGATGTATTGAAAGATATACCAGCATTTGTGCACCTCTTTGCTCAATGGGGAACTCTCTGGCCACATTTAGTCCATATCAGTATGAGCCACTCAAATTAACTGCAGGGGAGTTTCTCATTAAATTGGTGCCAGTGAGTGTGCGCTTAGTGTTCTTAAAGTTAAATTCAATTTGAATGACCATGACTAAACGATGTTTTCCTTTTTTTTTTTTGGCGTTTGCGTAATTTGTCCAAAGATTATTTCAAATGAAGATTTTGTGCAACCGAAGTGGTACATGCCCTTAAATTTGTATACGGTTTATGTTCCTATCTAAAACTAAGTAGGATATATTATTGGAATTAGTATGATATACACCAAACTTGGCATTACTTCATACAAAAACTATGAAAGTTGGCACAAATTTGATGGAGGCCACCACTTCTAAAGGACCAATCTGAAAATAGATATAATATTTTATAAGGATAAACTTAAAGTAGATCAAATTTAGCATTTCTAGACATGTGTCCAGTTCGCACGCGGTAGAAGTGAAACCTACAGTTCAGAATGAGATGAATGCAGTATTAGAAATGGGATGATTATAAGATTTATCTATTATAATACTGGTACCAAGCGATAAAGACATATTCAGCTGTCAGTCCGTCGTCTGCATATAAAAGTAAGAGCCTTCGAATTTGCATATTTAGATTCTCTTGTTCAATCTTCACATTATATGTGTGTAACGAACATGCTTAACCCCTTTCGTGGGGGTGGTGGGTTGGTGGTACATTTGCTGGCACTAACCATGCAAACCTATTTCTCATTCTGATTTTTGGATGAAAAAATTTTATTCAATATTATTAATTTTGCTAGAAACAACCAATTTGGTTTACTTTTTGGTAATCATAATGTAGATATAGATCGGTAGTCTCTATACAAATCTGTCCAACACTTCTTAGTTTTTGTATCCAAATTTTGTTATTGTTTTTTATTAAACAAAATTTTGTGTATCTTGCGTGATGGCTAAGAAAATATTCCATATAGGCCAAGATCGGACCATACAGTTCATTAGGAACAGTATATCTCGTAGTTGAACCCACTCGTAGTTGACCCCACTTTCTTGTTAAATTTTATGTTGAGGAATTCAAAAGGGAAGCAACCTACACTAATTTCACATTTAAAGACTCACTTAAAACCAACGTAAAATTCTGTTTTTTTTTAAGAATCAACGAAACTTCTGGTGTCTTCTCTACTCTACTCCTGGATGAATTTAATAATTGTATTAAGTGATTTCTTGGGAGAAATTGTCAATATTATAACTGAATTACCATGTTCCCTTCTGTAATCCGAAAAAATCAAGGGCGTATCCAGAGGGGGCAGGGGGATGCCATTGCTCCCCCCCCCCCCTAATTTGTGAAAAGTACGTTAAAAAATGCCCTTGGAAACAATGTATGACTGTATTCTATCTCATTCTCTCACAAGCTATATGTAGATGTAGATTTTTTATTTAAAGTGTCGATTTATTGTTTCATCGAGTCTTAAATCACAACGACTATAAAGAACGATGACGAATAAGAGTATGTTAGTCAAGAAGTCCCCTGCTGCCTTTCTTATATGACTTATACAAGCTCTGCATACCCTACTACAATCTTATAAATTAAAGAACAATTAAAAACATAAAATTTTTGTATAAGAAAATATTTCTATACATATATATATATTTTTTTTTTAATTATAAATACTTTGAATATATTTTTTTCGGCTGAATGGTCTTGCCAAACGAGCATGGCAACCACAACATTTTGCAACTTTATCTATTGCAAACTTAAATTCCGTCCTTCCTCGCATCTACACTACTGAATTTGCAAAGTTAAACAATCAATTTTTTCCTAGGCAGTATATGTACATATTTGATGTTTTTTTTTTCTTTCATAATTTCAACATTTTCATATAACAGCAGATCTCTGAATATAAGCCTACACATAAGCATCTGAAGTAAATATTACGGAAGGCAAACCGTGTATAACAGTTATAACAAGCTGACACCAAACAAATCTCTGTTCACCTTTCTGTGCCAATTTGTTGTAATCTACTTCAACTCTCAAAAAAATAATCTAAATAGTTCATATCGGATCACTAGTAAGTGTAACACCCATACAAATCTGTACCAATTTTTGGATTTTTGTATGAAAAACCACTTTTTTTGTTGTGGTTTAGGTTTGTAGCTGGAAATAATAAATTTGATGTATCGTAATTTAATTCCAACAAAATAGCGCACACGGATCTAAACAGGAATAAATCTTTCATACAAAGTTAAGGTACAGAACAGGTGCAGCGTATCTCGAAGTTGAACAAACTTAGCTGCAATCATAATAGGCAAACGTTGAGGCGTCTCTGTGCCTTAACTAAATCAAAATTAAGATTGCAATTCGAGCCAAAATACGTGTATATTATCAATTTTTTAAAACCTTTTAAATGGTATATGTATATGTAATATCTGTCGATCAGCAACGCTGGCGCAGAGCACCTTCCACAGCGTTCGGCAACCGTCTAAACCAAATACATAAAACTTACAATTCTAAATACATATCGCTAAATCAGTTAAAATTTGTTAAAATTTCCGTGCAATGCCGAGTCATTTTTCTTGCTTATTTATGTATAAATATATACATATAACTACGATTTGACCTAATCAAATTAGTACGATAATAAAATGAACATTAAACTTACCGTGTCAGATATTTATTTATTTATTTCTTTCTTTCGTTGATTTTGTTTAACTTTTCTATAATTATTTGTTGTTGTTTCGTTTATTATTCAAGCGTATTTAATTATTCAAGCGTTATTTAAACGATAAAATGTTTTGTACATTTTAATAAATCAGCCACAAAGAAATAAAGAAAGACCGCGAACGCTTTTTTATGTCTCCAAAGAAAATACTAAATGAATCAATGAAAAATTCGTTTCATCGAAAATCAACCAAAACCAAATGCAAAAAATTTATTAGATAAATAGTAGCACAAAAATGTCTATGAATTGGGCTAATGTGTGTACTACTAAATAATACATCATAGCACTAACCGCAAAAAAAAAAAAAAAATTTAAATACCTATATTATATATGTATAATGAAAAAAAACACCTCATTCCGATATCGTCGCTCAGCTAATGGCAACAACAAATACATACGATTATACTCTTCGTTAGGTAAAGTACGCAAAATGAACGATACAACATGGTTTAATTGGCTATCAGTTCCACATTGGGAAATTGCTCTGGTTTTTATTTGATTCGCACTACTAGATATACATAAGAAAATTTGTTGAATACTTTTAAATCAAATCAAATCACTTTTAAACTTTTAACTTGCTAGAAATAATAGAAACTTTGATCGACGAATTTCGTTGTCAGTTATTGCCTAATCATGTTTTGAGGGAGGGCGCTCATGCTGATTCCATGCAGTATATTAGCATGTTTCAAAAAGCATGAATTGAACACCATCACATAAAAATAGTCCTTTGTATTCTGAATTTTATGATTAATCCGCGCCATATTCTATTTCCAATATAAAATGTTTATCATTTTTACATTTTACATCGAATTTGTATTCAACGACCCGAAAATCTTCCGAGTAACAAGTTCCAAGCAAATCTTCCAGTACAGTTCGACGGACAAACAAAAATGTTTCCCTAGCTTATGACCAAGCAGTCCAAAACAAACAAGTAAGGAAATTTCAGTCGGGCGTAACCGACTGTAAGAGGCCCTGTACCAGTTCAGGTCGCCTAAGAAACACATTAAATGTTCCCCTAGCTTATGACCAAACACATGACCACTTCTCACTGCACGACTAAGTGCCTTTAGAAAATTTTTTTATGTATGAAACGAAAAGGGGGATCGCTCAAATTCAATTGCTTATAAAATCGTCATTTATTATCCGATTTTGATGAACTTTTTGGATTTTGGTTAAGAAGGACGATATCTCTATACTTTTTTGTGCCGAAGAAATTTTTAGCCTTGGGGGTGATTTTATGGGGAAGGGGGGGGAGGGGCAAGTTTTTAAAATAAACTTGTGAAATTCCGGAGCAGTCCTAGTCGAATGCAAAAAACACGAAGTCTCTATGTATTACCGTTTCCGAGATCCTTTCGTTCATACGGACGGCCAGACGGACGGACGGACATGTCTATATCGACTCCTTTATAACTCCTGACCATAATGGGGGTATTTTTGGTGGGTCTTCGACCATTATTTCTACCTGTTACATACATTTGCACAAAACCAATAGGCTCTTGTTGCTCCGGTACAGGGCCTAAAAAGCGTGTATTCTACTTTAAAAATTTAAAAATACATACATGTTCAATATTTTCGATTCGAAGTTTAATAAGTTGTTCAAGTTTCATCGAAATAAGTGTCTCACATTTACAGATACTTGGATTCACTTATTTCAACATTTTAAAAACAAAAATGATTTGTAAACAGTCTTCAATCTTTCTAAAACTTCTATTGTGGAGATTTAATCAATTCTTTATAAAACAAGACGCGATTTGGCAATAATGTCGAATATAGGCTGTTTGAGTACGCCTATATATAGATAGAATATATCGCTAAAGGAAGACCGACTGAATGATAAAAAGCAGAAGAGAGATATTGAGCTGCTTAAAAAAGCATAGATCAGAGTTGGATCTTTTGAAATCTATGCATCTCAGCTCACGGTCGGTAATCATTTTCTCGAAAGGAAATCATGTGCTTTGGATAAAATTTAGTGTGCATCAATGTTATTTAGATTCAGATCCTCCAATATGTCTTGAACATTATATTTCTATATCTTTCTGTCTAAAGTCGAATTAGCAGACTGCATGGCAGAAGTTTTGGTCGGAACACACATAGTCGCCCATTCTTCTTTTTTGTTAGATACAACCTTGACTAAATTTTAGGTCTGCCAGTTTGTGTGGCAGCATTCGTTCAGTTTACCCAAGACGACAGGACACACTCCCCTTTAGGGTTAGCTCTCATCCAAACACAAAATATACTTTTAAGTTTTAGTATTGGACTTAAACTGTTTTTATTATAGAAAATTTCAACTTGGAATTGCATTTCGGTGTCCTGTATGCAGCAATGCCTAAAAATTTACACAGATATATTAACTTGACTTTATGGGATCTGCCCCGCCTCCTACTGTCTATTATATAATAATACACAGGACATGCTAAAGTACAGAAAGTTATTGAGGGTAAAACTTATTACTTATAATAAATTTTTCAATTATTTATAATAAACTAGCGAATCCGACTTGCGCTGCAATTTTACGATATTTGATTTATCCTGGCATGCTACGATTCTTAGCGACATGCATTTCTTTGTGCTTCTCTCATGTAATACCAAACGCATAAATATTATTAAGAACACGGATATGATACTCATATGAAGTATGGTTAGATGTATTATGCCACACCTAACATATGACTATTGATCACATTTTTTTCGATTGCTTAATTTAAAACAAAAAAATGGACTCTGGAAGACTTGAAAAAGCACAAATCAGTTTGAAAAGGTATGGAAAAATGGAGAAAGAGCAATGCAGTTAAGTACGAGGTACCCCGGAGCCCCCGTAAACCTTAAACTTGTATGGGGGATATATTAATTTCTGAGCCCGTGTGACATATTTTATTGGGATTAATGTAAGAAACAAAAGATTTGTGGTTTCAAACTAAACTAAAC
Source organism: Leucophenga maculata (assembly GCA_035044805.1). Lineage (NCBI taxonomy): Eukaryota > Metazoa > Arthropoda > Insecta > Diptera > Drosophilidae > Leucophenga > Leucophenga maculata. The sequence goes on along the minus strand of JAWNNP010001156.1, from coordinate 379,351 downwards.
TAAAGCACATTAAAAGATTGCTCACAAGAATTGAGACAGATTTGTATGGGCAGATTCTTGCTAGTGGTCCGAAATGGGGATATATATAGAATTATTTATTAGAATGACAAATCAATAAAAGTAAAAAAAGGGCAGAAATGAAGGTTCATTGAATACAAGATATGTATCTGAAAAAGGCATAAAAGAATATAAATATTCAAACTTAAAGGCTCAACCTTTTATAGTTTTTAAGTGCTCGAGAAGGACATGTCTATAACGATTCGCCTTTCAATACCTATCAAGAATATGTATACGTTTTGTGAGCAGCCTCGTTCGATCTATAACAAATATTTGCAAAAACTAATTATAAACACGGTTTAAGAAGTAATCGAAAAAATATTCCAAAGTTCAAATTAAACGTAGAATCACTTCATAGCAAAATTAGGTTCCATTATTATGATTAATAATTGAAACTATAAGATAATAAAGCTACAGCTACTATCCATATCAAGCTATATATATTTTAATTCAAAGTCTAACGATGCATTATCTGAATGCTTGTCGGCGGTAATCTATAACTGTTATTGGGATTTTTTTCGGTTTTCATGAATCGGCAGACTGATTCGTGAGTAGGTAAATAATATTCGTCGATTCTACATATATAATGTGCTACTATGACATTGCGCTTTGCACATAGAGCAATATAATATTTAAGCGGTGGCTTCTTGTTAACAAGCTGCTTAAACTTTGAACTGCATTATGTAGCCAAGTCAACTATAAAAAAAAAAAAAATTATGGCCTTCAAATTTTCCCGGATGCTTCGTATTGTAATGATTCTTAATATTTTTTTTTTTTACACATCTTTAACCAAATTAATATAAAACTTTGTGCATTTCTCTGTATCACATTTCTTCTTATTAGAACAAGTGAATCACAAATGCGAAAATAAATTTAAATGAATTCAACACAAACTTTTCTCTTTTCCTTTTTCTTTTTCTTTTTTGTTAACAGATACTAAACGAATTAAACAAATTCAAAAAAAAAAAAATTTAATTGATTAAAAAAAAAAAAATTGATTTAAAGAAAGAAAAATAAAAACAATTGACGAAAAAAACAAAAACAATTTCAAGGCAAGAACAACCGGCGTCGAAGATTTTGAAGTACAACACCAACCAAAAACAACAACAATACCGAGTAGGGGAGTGAGTAGCTTTTAACGTACTACGTGCAAACAATCGCGCGATATAAAAATTCTCGATGTCGGTTTTTCTTTTTAGATGGTGGTGCTATCGATACGTTCGAGATACGGTGGATTGATCGATCGATCGATTGATTGATTTCGCAGAAAAATCTTTATAGTATGTGTTTGTTAAACAAAAACAAAACAAAACTAAAAAAAAAAAAACACAAACACAAAACGCAAAACAAAAAACAAAAAACAATTTCCAATTTCGTTAATATCTCATTGAGCTGCAGAGCTGCCGCGTCTCACGTTCGCTGCTCAGACTCAGACTAAGTGAAAATTGCGAAGCGGCTTTGGTATTAATACGGCGGCGGCAATACAAGCGCTCCAACAACAATTCGAGTAAAAACAACAACAACAACAACAATAGCCGCAATAATAACGAAGAAGCGCCAACAGATCAACACAGACGGCCAGACTCGACCCGAATGCTGGAGCTCAGCCGCCGGCCGATAGCGTCGACGTCGCACACTGGTTCGAATTGTCAAAAAACTGTTTACAAATAAATTTGCATGAAAAATATGTTGGCTGTCAAATAAAATTTTTAAGTTAAAATTTGAAGCGTACCCTTCGCAATCAACTTATACAGATTTGTTACTGCTTATGTACCTAAGTAAAAAAAATTATTTGTGCAATTTTTAAATTTTTAATTTAAGAAAATATGTAATAAAAGGGTAAAGCGATTCAAAGAAAGCTTCAGACACACCAGCAATTTGAAACAAGCGAACAACGGAAGATTTTGTTAGTTTTATACATATTTCTTTCTCTGGATTTGTTGTTGGTTGCGGATTTTCATATTCCTCTAGGTGAATATTTTAGTTCATGTCAATTAGGAAATCATCTTAGGCAAAGTTGGACATATTTTGTCTACTAATATAAAATACTATAGAGTATTTTACTAACTGCTCGCAGAAAGTTTCTAGCTTATACAATATCGATCGGTAACTTCGCTTAAGAACTCTTCAGAGTTACAATTGGTATGGCAACTCTTTAGGTTAGTCTTTTATGTCGATATAAACGTAAAATATATACAAATCCAACTTTCAATAATGATATATTAAACATGATTCGTAACAAAGCCAATTTAAGGCAAGTAAGAAAATTACAGTCGGGCGTAACCGATTGTAAGAGGCCCTGCACCAGTACAGGTCGTCGGACAAACAAAAAAGTTTCCCTAGCTTATGACCAAGCAGTCCAAAAAGGGAGGAAATTGATAAGAAATATAGTGCTGACGAAAATTATTTTTCTCCTCCTACGAATAATAATATGGAAGGAAAAGAAAGCACGGAAGCATCATAGATCGTTAAAATTCAATTGCTTAAAAAATCATCATTTATTATCCGATTTTGATGAACTTTTTGGATTTCGGCTTAGAGGGATCTCTATACAGGCATACCTAATTTTATGGCAAAGAAATTTTTAGCCTTTGGGGTGATTTTATGGGGAAGGGGGGAAGGGGCAAAATTTTAAAATAAACTTGTAAAATTCCGGAGAGGTCCTTGTCGAATGCAAAAAACACGAAGTCTCTATTACCGTTTCCGAGATCCTATCGGGCGGACAGACTAACATGGCTATATCAACTCCTCTATCACTCCTGACCATAATGGGGATAACTTTGGGGGGTCTCCGACCATAATTTCTACCTGTTACATACATTTGCACAAAACCAATAGGCTATTGTACCTTCGGTAAAGGGCCTAACAATAACTAATTATTAAAAAAAAATTATTACATAGTGCTTCATTGGTTTTTTCTTTTGATGAGATCTAGAGGAGTTTGTAGGCTATGCATAAAAATTTAAATAGACCCTCAAAATAACTTTTTAAGAGTTAAAAACAGTTCCTAAGTAACTTTGTACACTTATAAGTGTATATCTCCGCATCTGTGGATCCGATTTCAAAGCTGAAGCTATGCAAAGGTAATTTTTACTTTTTCAATTGGTGTAAAAATGGTTCCGATACTACGATTGCACTTGAAGATATTTTCAAAGTTTTCGCAATCAAAATTTTTAAAATTTTTTTTTTTTTTTTAATTTTATTTTGTATGGTAACGTATTTTTTTTTACTTTTTTTCCTTCATTTTCATTTCATAACTTAAAAAACAAACATTTTAAAATATTTTGAGGTTATACTGAAAATTTTATGCATAGCTTCGTGTTCTACTCAACTATGGCTACAAACCCCACTAGGTCTCATCTAAAGTATTTTCAAAAATTCTAATTTGTTGTACTGGGGTGGAAGCGGGGTAAAAAAATGTATAAAATATTACAAATCAGATACTTTAAACTATAAATAATATTTGTAAAGCATGTTCCAATGTAAAATTATCTACTCGACTCTATTGGCCATATTTTCGATGACATTTTGGAGAATCGCAAATAGCTCATTAATTTTCGGCTTAACGCCAAGTAGCTGCTGTGTAGCTTCCGTTCATCCGACGAAAAGCGTGATAATTGTGTAATAATGCGGATTTCTAAGAAATTGTAAGCACTGGAGAAGTTTCATCTCTATATTGTATTCTCATCTCTATATAGTATTCTCATTATTCATAAGCAGGTGCAGCGTTCATCAGATCGCCAGAAAAATTTATACATAATCAGCTTCATAAGCAAATAAATTGGTTCGAAAATATCGAGGCAACTTGTCTTATGAAGCCAAGCATGCGGAATATTTTGGTGGAACAATATCGGAAGTATAAGATTAGTTTTTGACGTATTCAACTGCTGAAGTTAGTTCTGATAATTAGAGATACTGTCCTAACTGGGGAGGCATAACGATATTTTGAAATGCATTAACCTAATAGAGAAGCTGTTAATGGTCTGACCATGTCACAGCTCTATGAAATATAATCTCATCCTATACCTGTTTTTCATAGCCTTTGAACGAACAATTCGCTGCACTACCTACCAAAAAATAGTCGGAAAAAATTATCTCATTCACTAAAGGATTTCGAAGCAGAGTGAATATATTGGGGTAAGGCAAGGATGCTTTCTATCACCAACACTTTTTATCATATTGTTTCACTCTTTGATAGAGAATACAAACATTGTGGCTTCTACTGGAATAATAAATTAACTATTTTATTGTTCACATACCTTGACAAGTGATCAAGTGATGGGGTGCTGTTTATGGAAAAAAGTTACCCAAAGACACCACTGCCAAAAAAAAACATACGCATACATAGCAAGAGATTTTCCTCCTCTTCAAACAATTGCGCAAAAATCTTCTCAGCAATCATATCATCAATAGTTCGGATTCTATCTTTGACAGACTGGAAAAAGTTCGGGTTTCGGTCAAATGTAACGCTATATTAACTCAAAATATTCATAGAAACCCATGGACATAATGCCATGTTTTTTACTGTACTTCCAGATGCTACTATAACGAAATAAGATTTAAAGTTTATATTGCAAATCACCCGGCGGATCGATTCATACTGGACTTCTTCTAGGCACTGTTCTTAGCCCTACTCTTTATTCTCTGTTTACTGCACACATGCCAATACCAACTGACACCACCCAAATATACCATTTTTGCCTTGGAGCGGCATATTTTAAAATAAACTTGTAAAATTCCGGAGCATTCCTAGTCGAATGCAAAAAACACGAAGTCTCTATCTATTACCGTTTCCGAGATTCTTTCGTTCATACAGACGGAGGGAATGACAGACGGACGGACGGACATGTCTATATCAACTCCTCTATCACTCCTGATCATAATGGGGGTAACTTTGGGGGTCTCCGACCATTATTTCTACCTGTTACATACATTTGCACAAAACCAATAGGCTCTTGTACCTTCGGTACAGGGCCTAAAAAATTAATAATACAAATTTGTATTCAATTTTAATTTCTATATGGATCACGTTAACCAATTCAATAGTCAGACTAAAATTATTAAATAAATAAATAATAGTTTGTTCCATTTTATTACCATAGGTAAATATTGTATCAGATTTTTATTAGTTTGTACAAAACTGTACACTTTTGAATAAAACGTGTGAAAGATATATTTAGATGCAACATGTAAATAAGAAATTGAATACTCTTGGACTGGATTTCAATTTAACAATTTAAGATTTAAAAAATCTTATTATTGATACGATTCACAAATCAACTTTTCACCACGTTTTTGCCTACTAGAACCAGTGTGCATGATCAAATAAGCGCAAAGGTGAGAGAAAAACAGTGATTGAGATACAAAGAGAGAGAGAGAGAGAGAGTTGGAGTCAATCGTTGTTGTTGATGTTTTCTGTTGCTTCTTTACTTTGTTGTTGGTGTATTTTAGTTATACCCAAAGAATTTTATTTAATGAAAAATTATGTATACGTCGCCGACCCAAACGACTCGACCTGCTGCCAACTGAAAGGCGACTGAATGCTTGATCCAATTTCTCTTCAATTAGCTTTCAACATTGAATGAGTGCTCTCGGCTGCTGCTCGGCTTCTGCTGGTCAGCTGCTTGTTGAAAGAAGAACTTCCAATTCTAATTGGATTCATTTAATTGAACTACCCGGCATTGTACAGATTTTATCATATTTTTTATCTTTCACGATTGCGAATAATAAAAATCAATAATGTTCATTTTGAAATAAACAGTGTTATATAGTGCAGAGGAATCGTTGGCGTATTTGAATACTGAATTGAAATCAATATTAAGTCAGCGTGAATTAAATTGTTCCACGTAACATTAAATCTTTAGAAAAAATGGATGAAATAGAAAAATATTTTCAAAAAACGTTTTTTTTTACCTAACATGGAATGTTCTCACGAATAACTCCATCGTACAAATCTTATATGTATATACATATTACTAAAAAAATGAATAACATATTATCCGAAAATTTCGCAATATACAAGCTGCGTATCTGCAATTTTAAGCTAAAAATAAATAAATAACAATTTTAATCGCATCAAGCATTACCATATGTGGTGCGCATGCCATTTTTGGGGCATATTTCCACATCTAAGTTTGTGCATTTTTTATGCTATGTAAAACTTCGCTGCTTATTTAGCTTTGAGTTTTGGAACTATTTCCGAAAAATAACTTCTTTTAAAAAAAATGTTTATTAGTTTTTTTTGACATACGTGCAAACGTGCATAAAGTCATTTTTATAGGGAGTCAGAGAGAGACTTACCGCTGTCGCGCTTGGAACGGGAATCACTATCCTCTTTGCTCAGGAACGGTTATCAGTTAACTCTTGATCATCAAATCCTTTTGCCAATTGACAGTGATTTTCCGGCAACAGAAACATTTTGAGAATTATTAATGGTTTTGAAGAACTCATAATTTTTATTAATTAAAACAACATTGGCAGGCATCGAACACCCGTGGTGGACCAATGAAGCTCCACAGCCGAGTTCGCTGTGCTTCGAACTGCAACAACTTCCCCAGAGGAAGAAAGATAAATGCGTCCTTGGCACAGAAATTGAACATGGATCGTAAAGGCGTCCAAAAATGGTCTTAGTGTCAAATTTAGTAAATTAAATTTTTTTCCCTCACCTTTATTGGTTTCAGTAAAGGAGTAACATAATGTGCAGGGAACCCACATGCAGCGGGACGAGCTAAGCCGCCGTAAATAATATCCCCCAATATCACAATACTTCGCGGAGGTAAGTTCTAATATTAAATTTAATTGATTATTCTTTTCATACCCTGTATATTAAGTTTGTGCAAATGTTTGTAACAGGCAGAAGGAGCCCAAAAAGTTTAGTATTTTATATAATATCGAAAAAAAAGTCGTACAATCATCGGATTTAGTTCAAATAGGCGCGGTTTTGATCAACAACTTGTTGCCAACGAGATTCCAACTTCATTATGCCCCGCTCATAGAATCTTGCTTCCCTATTGGCAAAAAAGTGAGACAGTCGAATTTCGCAAGCCTCTTTTGAGTCCAATTTCTCGCGAGCTAAATCGTGCGACACTGACAGAAAGAAATGGTAATCCGATGGTGCCTCGTCCGGACTATGAGGCGGATGCATAAGTATCATCCGAACTTCCAAAACTTCTGTCGCGTCACAATCGAAGTGTGTGGTCTGGCGTTAGCCCGATGGAACATAATTCCTCTTCTATTGGCCATAGATGAGCACTACTGGGCGATTGGTGCCTACAAGCGATCCAGTTGTTCACAGTAGAGGACCGAATTGAGCGTTTGGCCTTAAGAGAGCAGCTCAGCAAAACCTTCCTGACCGTTAATCCATCGCTTGGCAACCGTTTGAGCCGCTTCGCCACCCTTCATCCACGACCGTTTGCGCTTCATGTTGTCGTAAGTGACCTACTTTTCATCGCCAGTCACCATTCCCTTCAGAAACGGATCAATTTTGTTGTGATTCACAGATGGAAATTCGGTCAATGAGATCGTGTGGCACCCAAATATCGATATATATTTGTGTAGCAAAGCTTCTTCGAATGCCTTTGAACGTTCACATGACTAATATTCCGCTCCCGGGCGACGGTACGGCTGCTACTATGGCGGTCTATCTCGATCACTTCTTTGATTTTGTTGACTTCTTCGACGAGCGTGATGCATTTTCCACTTCTTCCACACCAGAACGGAATCGAGTGAACCACTGTTGTGCTGCGAAGTGACCAAGTATCGGACCCGTAAACATCACAAATTTTTTTGGCCGCTTACGATGCGTTTTTGCCTTTCAGGTAGTAAAAATTGTGAAATATAGCGAATTTCTTTCTTCGAGACCACCATGTTTGACGCGCTGTGGCTCGCAGCGTAGTACCAGACACTCACACTCACTTTCCGAAACATAAATCCTCTCGTAGCTTCTACTTATTTAATAAGTACTCAATAAGTTGTACATATGTGCATATGTTTATATCCAGATCCGTGTAGGATATTTTATTGGAATTAGCATAAGATACATCAAATTCGGCATTTCTAGCTGTTTCAACAACAACAATGTACAATTTTTTATTCAAAAGCCCTAAAAGGTGGGACAGATGTCTATTGGGTGCAACCCTTCTAGTGGACCGAACTGGACCAAAATAGAGTATATTATAAAGATTAATGTAAAGTAGGCGAAATTTAGCATTTCCAGCAAATTCAACAATATCAAATAAAAAAAACTCAGTATGATAGATTTGCATGGTAAGTGATAACTCCCCTCTTTGGGAGGTGAGTAAGCACATTTATTTAATACAAGTCATCTGAAGAACGAATATGGAAATTTGAAAGCTCTATCTATTATAGTTTTCAATGTCTCTAATGTCGATTGTCATACGGACAGCAAAAATCTATAAAAGTTTTATCGAGATAATCATCAAAAATGTTCATCTCAATCAAGTAAATCAGGACACCTTGCGCTGCTACGCCTCCTCTTTGTCTTCCTTTTAAATAGGTGAGGCATTGTCACGAATGAACTTTTTCAAGCATAATTAATTTAAAATATTTGATTTATCATGGCGTGCTATGAATTTTAGCTTTTATTGCGAAAGATTTATTAATTGTAATTCATATCTTTTTGACGCCTTTGCGATTGGATATCGTCCACGTCGAAAAGGCTTGCAGTAGATTGTCTTCAACCAAACCGCTCCACTAGCGTACGACGCGATTCGGTGAGTTTGTCCGCGATAATCTTCGAAATTCAACAATAAAAAAGATACATATAAGAGGTACTCCAAAACAGGTCAGCAATTTTTTGGTTGCTTAGGTAAGACTTTGGATGGTATATGAAGGGCACAGAAAGAAATAATATCCTCTAAAAAATGGGCAGTACCACGCAATAGCACACTATCGCAGCTAACTGCTGGAGGAGATGTTGCAGTACTGGTGAAAAGTTCTATCAAGCACTACCCGTTTGTCTCCATTGCCAACCGCTCATTTCAGTTTACCTCCGTGAGGGTGAACACCACATTGGGAGTGCTGGAATTGGAACCAATATATACCCAGCACAATTACAGAAAAATAAGCGGAGATTGGAACGCTCGACACTGGATGTGGGGTGATCGCAACAGATACGCTAGAGGCACTTTATTAGCTAGATGCTTCGCCTCTAACAGAGCGACTGGCTTTTTGACGTGCTACCTTTTCAGCCGCAAAGGAAGTCCATCCTGCTTAGACTTTGCTCTATACCAAGGCATTCCCGATGGGCTGATAAAAATAACGGATAACTAGAAGCCACAGAGTGGCCATCTGGCGCTAATTGTTAGTATTCACACTGAATCTACCGCTGTTATGCCTCAATACCGTCTTTTCTCTACGCACTCATCTATTCCATGGTTCGAGAGAAAGCTCGACGAGTTTATCCATTTGAATATGGAGCTAAAGACATCTCAGAACTTAGATGTTGCAATGGATGTTTTTACCCAAAGAATAAGTACTGCTGTAGTTCCGTCGGGTCCTGCTATCATCGATTCAAATCCTTCAACTATTTATAGTCTTAATAGAGAGAACTTGATTCGGTTCAAGAGACAGCAACGACGGAGATTTATTCGCACCCACCTTCAAGAGGACAATGCTTTCTTGCACTAGTCGGCTACTCAAAGAGACGCTTAAGATCTAAAGAGAAGAGTATATTGTGAGCAAACTCGAGACAATGGTTTACACAATAGACTGCTACTAGGTCCCTTAAGCGACTGCCGTTGAGATATGTGGCGAATAAAAACGAACCGGGTGAAGTATGCAGTTCAGATGAGGAGAATGCAGAAAGTTTCGCCCTATACCTGTAGAAACGGTTTCTGCCTTTCAACACAGCATCTGACGAAGAGGTTATGGAAACGGAAAGGGCTCTGAATACACCATTACTTATGGACCTGCCTATAACGCCAATAAGAGTAGAAAAGGTAGTCGAAGCTATCAAATGTCTGCCGAGGAAGAAATCCCCGGATCCTGACAGGATATGTCACATCACTTTGAAGGCTCTGTCGAGCGAATATTTTATTGTTTTGATTTTTAATGCAATACTTAGGATGCAATTCTACCCGGTCAGCCGGAAGCTGGCAAGAGTTCTAATAATCCATAAACCTGGTAAGCCGGAGGACCACTTCGGCTTCAGAGACGGACATGGAGATATTGAGCAGATGCACAGGGTGGTAAATCATATCTTTAAGGCAAATAACAACAAAGATTACTGTAATGGTGTCTTTGATGACGTGCAACAGACGTTTGATTGTGTATGGCGCATGGGACTACTCGCAGAAATCACCAGTTCCAGACAATAGTGAGAGCTACAATCTTCCTCCTCCATGCGATGGCAGCTGGCGTTCCACAAAAAAACGTTTACCAATCCCTCCAGTCACCTTCAGAGGCAAATGACTGCCCGCCGATATTTGTTTCCTATACTCGTATATAAACCAATTTGCAGATATAACTGGAGTCGGTCTTTTATAAATCTATGGTCGTTTCCACCTAGATCTATGGGATCCAAATTCGGGGACTGACTGCAGCGTCGAACGGAAAACGTGAACAGACGTTTCAGAATAAAGCCTCGCGGCTTATCACGGATTTTGGCTAGGACGTTCGAGATTCGACTCTCCACTGGGACCTGAATTTGAAGAAGAACTCTAAATAATTCGTCATACCAGCAGATATAGCGTTGGGCTGAGAGCCCACATTAACAGGCTAGCTAGGCCCTTGCTGAAGAGCGCCCCATAAGCGATGCCAATATAACGCATATATACCTGCTCCAATTATTCTCCATATCGATTTGTCGACCAATATTTTATTTCCCAAGACAAATTTATGCAACTAATTTTTCTTTTCTTCGCCTTTTTTTTGTTTGTCTGCTGGCTCCATCACTCATTGCCGGCATTGTCGCCGTCGTTGACGCTGCAGCTTTATCACTCCGGATATCATAATAATTAATTAGTTAAAACCCGATAAGAACATGGTACCCATGCCCGCTTTCATGGCGTAGTTAGGTTCAAGTGCACAAGCGAAACTGTTTTTAAATTGTTTATAAATAAATAAGTTTCCACAATGATAGGCATTTGTTTTTGCATAAGCTAAATCGCTTTTGCTAAAATAATTGCCAAATAGATAGCATTGCCGGCACTTTCATTCGAATTAAAAGAGCAATTTTGAACCTTTCGACTTCGATTAGCATAGCAAAGTCACATTCGATACGAATAGAAATGGCGGATTCCTACAATGGGAACAATTAAAGTAGCGCCTGTTAATGCACAACTAATCGCCACAAGCCAGATGTAAAGCTCACCCAATTGCTTCGGACATTTGGAGGATATTCATTTGTTTCCTTTAAAATCTGCCTGGTGGTCCTCCAATCAAGTTTGGGCCCCCATGTAAGCTATGCGTGCTGGAGCTCTTTTATCCATTCGAATGCGGTCACCAGCCCAGTGCAGCCGCTGCAATTATATGCGCATTCAAATTATTTAATTTAACCCTCTAGACTACTTTCAAAAATAAAGGACGAAAATAATTCGAATAATTTCTTCTAAAGTGAATTGTGGGTCCTTAAGTCGACAACAAACGAACGGCCTTGTTATTTTTCCACAGCACACTACTTATTTCGACTCCATAATAGGAAGCCTAGGTACTCAGCCGAAAAACCTTCTTGCCTTTTGGTTGATAGTTCTTTCGTTTGGCAGCTTACAATTGGGAACTCGAATTACATCAAAGGCAGCGACTTATAAAAGTTATCAAACACAAAATGTGGTGCTTGAACCGTTGTACGGTTTTTGTTAGACGTACATTTGATATGTTTGACACTACTACATCAGACGGCACTGACTCTGACAAATCCAGAAACTAAATAAACATACCTTTCACGAAAAAAAAATATGAGCTGGACTGGTTTTATACAGGGTTGGAAAAAAAGTCTTTTTGTATTTCGTGCATTTTTTTCAACTAGGCAATCTCGTTGAGTGTTTGAAAGGTGTGAGTATCTAGAACTACGCTCTTTTGAAGGCATTGCGCTGGGATAATTCAGTTGTGAGCTACACCGCGTCGAACATGGAGGTCTCGAAGGAAGAAATTCGCCATATTTTAATTTCTACCTGAAAGGGAAAAACACAAGCGGCCAAAAAAATTTGTGATGTTTACTGCGCCGACACTTGTTCAATTCGCGTAGCACAACAGTGGTTCACTCGATTCCGTTTTGGTGTGGAGGAAGTGAAAGATGCACCACTCTCCGGAAGACCTGTCGTCGAAGAAGTCAAAAAAATCAAGGAAGTGATCGATAAACCGCAGCCGTACCATCGTCCGGGACCGTTTAAAGGCATTTGAAGAAGCTTGGCTGCACAAAAAAAATCGGTATTTGGGTTCCACACGAATTTACACCAAAAAACCTCATGGACTGAATTTCTATCTGCGAATCGCTGCCGAATCGGAACAAAATCGACCAGTTTGTGAAGCGAATGGTGACTAACGATGAAAAGTAGGTCACTTGCGACCACGTGAAGCGCAAACGGTCGTGGGTGAAGGGTGGCGAAGTGGCTCAAACGGTTGCCAAGTCCGGATTGACGGTCAGGAAGGTTTTGCTGTGTGTTTGGTGGGATTGGCAGGGAATCATCTACTATGAGCTGCTCCCCTATGGCCAAACGCTCAATTCGGTTCTCTACTGTGAACAACTGGACCGCTTGAATGCAGTAATCGCTCAGAAGCGGCCATCTTTGGCGAGAAATTGTGTTTTATCAGGACAATGCCAGATCACACACTTCGATTGTGAAGCGCCAGAAGCTTCGGGAGTTCGAATGGGAGGTCATTATGCATCCTCCTTATAGTCCGGAACTGGCATCATGGTTGCTTCGCCTTCGATTAGTTTATTTCAACCTATTTATAATATTTCTCTTTGTGTTTGTTTTTAAGCCCTGTACCGAAGGTACAAGAGCCTATTGGATTTGTGCAAATGTGTGTAACAGGTAGAAATAATGGTCGGAGACCCCCCAAAGTTACCCCCATTATGGTCAGAAGTGATAGAGGAGTCGATATAGCCTTGTCCGACTGTCCGTCTGTCTGTATGTCCGTCTGTCCATCCGTCCGTATGAACGAAAGGATCTCAAAAACGGTAATAGATAGAGACTCCGTGTTTTTTGCATTCGACTAGGACTGCTCCGGAATTTTACAAGTTTATTTTAAAATTTTGCCCCTCCCCCCTTTCTCCATAAAATCACCCCCAAAGCAAACAATTTCTTCGGCACAAGAAAAATAGAGTATGCTAGTATAAAGATATTGTTCCTCTAAGTCAAAATCCAAAAAATTCATCAAAATCGGATAATAAATGACTATTTTATAAGCAATTGAACGATCCCCCCTTTCTTTTCATTCATATTCGCGCAGTGAGAAGTGGTCATGTTTTTGGTTATAAGCTCGGGAAACATTTAATGTGTTTGTTAGGCGACCTGAGCTGGTACAGGGCCTCTTACAGACGGTTACGCCCGACTGAAATTTCCTTACCTGTTTTAATTTTATTTTAGGTAAAAATTTTTAATTTATTTTTTTTTAAATTTCAAATCATTTTGTCTGACAGTTTGTCAGACAGTCAAAAAAGTCCAGCAGGGACATTTTTGCACTCTCCAGATGCTTGGCTAACATATCAATTTGATTCTCTTTGATTCGCTACTTTCTGTGCTTTATTGCTAAATCTACTTCAAGAGCATTGGTTAGATTTACAGATGTAGCAAAGTCCTCATTTCAAAAAACTTCGAGAAATCGAAAAAATGGAACATGCTCCTATGACTTTCTAGCCAATGCTGCGTTCAAAGTTTCCAAAGAAATCATGTTTTGGGAGTGTACCGAAAATTTATGCAGTGTAATCTCAAAGAACAGTAAAATAATTTTTGTTTTTTGAATAATGGAAAAGAGAAAACTTTGGGAAGAAAAAGAATTGTAAGAGAATGGTTTATTCTTACCGTTACCATCCATTCATTTTCAAAATATTTATATAATATTTGGAGAACCAACTGATTTTCTTTTTACATCTTCGAAAGGTTAACCTTTAAATTGGTAATCATTTCTTTAATCTGTCACAGTTTAACAAATGACAGGCTGAGAAAGGTGCGGCAGCATTTGTAGTAGTCATCGTTTTTGGAAGCAGATCTCCAATTATTTTTCCAAGCTGTTGTCTCAATGCTCCGCAAAAATGGAACCAGCAGCCGTACAATTTTTCTGTATGAACACTTGGAGCTGCTCAAAGGTTTTAAATAAATACTTCCATGAAAATAATGGTAAGTTGCCTGTCACAGAGCGCATTAGTCTAATTCCATCGAGAAAGATCAATCTGTGAACGAAAAACTATAATACTCTATATTCCCGAGTTTCGGTTTTGAGTCTGAATAAATTGTTTTAGAATGACTTCGTTTAACTTTCAGATTGATTTCGCTTTTTAAAATCTATTGGAAAAGACCGTTTTTTCCTATGAGAACAGGGTATAAAAAATAGTATCCTTAAAAATGGATATATCTTCGAGACATACCAAGCGCATATTGGGAGTAAATGTCCCATATTATTGAGACCACTGCATTGAGATTAAAACAAACATCTTTTCAACAGACATCGAAAAGGAGAATGTTCTATGTTCGTCTGTAATAAAGATATATACAGACTCTGTATGTATGTTTGTATGCTCTTTTTTACTTTTATATCTGTTCGCCGATTTCTCCGTCAATTGTGGGCCGTTTTCAAAAATATATTTTTTGGTCCTATAGTCAACAAATCAGGATCTGATGCAGGGATCCCATCGAAAATAGGAGGAGACGCCCCGCTCCCATACAATCGATACACACAAAATTCGTCATATTCATATGAGGTACGCTGATGTAATTTGGTAAACATGTTAATGTGATCGGGAGAAGTAATTCTGTTAAGTTTGGTCAAAATAAGAGGGCCTTTGCCTCGCCCCCATACAAACAGAACAGAACAGTAGTTTACCTATAAGAAGTACATATTTGATATTTTGAATTAAGTCTGTAATTAGTTAATTTTCGCTTTTAGGCGCCTTTTTGTTTTGAAGTCGGTTTAATTTTTTTTTTTTTTAAGTGCTTATTAAATATATATTCGCAATAAAGAAAATGCATGAAAAGAAAAAAAGAGAAACAAATGCTCAGCAGCAGAAAAGTATGCAAAGCAAAATTTTCCAGTATTAACTAACTAAAAAAAATTTTCGCATGCTACAAGCCTCATCACACAATCGAAATTCAATTTCGATTAAAATGTTTCGTGGAGTGACAGAACTCGATTTTATTTTTTATTTCTTTTATATAAATTATACATTTAATAATATAATCACGACAAAGGTATAAGAAAACTCTCAATCCGATCTGGCAACGCCCTCACCTACCGCCTACAATTCAACGATTTTCGCAAAGCCCAGTGTAAACTAAATAATTTTAAGAAAATAAATTTTTTTTTGGTTTTTTATACTACTCACTATTTCCATCTTGAGTGTTATTAGCGCTTGTAAACTCTAAATTCAAGCTTGGAGTCTCTAAAAGTTCGATCATTTTAAGTGGTATAACTTTTTTTTTATTTAAAGTTAAACTTTTGCTAAGATAAAGGCTATACAATAATGGATTAGAGAAGTCCATGGAATAAAGGCCGTGCGACTGCCTATAATATTTATAAGATTTGTTTCGCGCTTTTGATGTGCTTTTTCCGAGCCGACAGGGACTGCTGAGAATTCCATAATTTGTGCCCCGTGTACTAAAATGAATTGGGTACCAATGATATTTTAGAAAATATAGTGTTATAATAGAATCTTGAAACTCTGCTGTATTTATTGCAAACTTACAGGATATGGCCATCAGATCGATTTTAAATCTTTTAAAAATATCGAACTCCTTCCTTGCCGTATTATTATTGTTTGTGTTTACCCTAACGTTTGGTTTCGTATCATCCACTTGTAGCCCCATTTCTTCCCGCATTCTCTTTTGAATATGCTGCTTTGTAGCCGCCATAACTAATTTCTTGTGATTATCTCGAATTAGCCATTTACAAATACCCACTCTGTAAGATATGTTTAACACAAATGAAGTGGACTCGCACCATATTGAAGACTTCCGGGTCTTGGCTTAAATGTTGATGAATGTATGTCATCGATTTCCATAAACTGTTTTGAGCCGGCACCGCATATAGGAAATGTTTGACAGGAATTTGTATTTGTCAAAACTTTTAATGAACGAACGATACCGTTACTTTAAGATCAATAGCAATTTGATATTCCAAAGGTGACATTTTTTTTATCTGTTCCTCCAAATATTTTTTTCCGCAGGAAAATGTTCTGTTGTTTCCTTAATGAATTCTAGTTTAAGTGGTCTACAAAACCTTACAGACTACGGGCTTCGGAATTATAGTTGTAATGAATAAAGCGTGGTCACTGGAAGACGGTTCATCATCTTTAAATATTTGTTTGTACATACTTTGACTTGTAGACCCGTCGCATCCATAACTCAGGATTTATTTCACGTCTGTGTGATCGATTTATGTAAAATAAATACTTCTGCCTGCATTTGTACATTTCTGCTTGCAATGTGTTAAAATCTTATAAGGTAACTCTAGATGAGAATTCCGTACCTTTTATATACTTAGGCCTGCATTCTAGCTGTGAAAAATTCATGGTACGACGCGGAGTGTCGCAGTGCTACTGCAGAGAAGAACGCTTCCTATCAGCGAATTCAGCAGTCGGGAGCAACGCGAGCTATAAAAGGACGATATCGAGAGAACCGGTGAGAGAAGAAACGCCTTTTCAGACGCAAGAAAAAGGAGCAAGAATGGCGGGAGTAAGAGGATGTTGAGACGTTACGTGACAGAAATGAAGCTCGAAAATTATATCAAAAATCAAGCGTCTGACTGAAGGTTTTAAACCCGGAGTAACATTCTATAAGGATGAAAATGGAAATCTGGTTACCGATGAACAGGAATCACTGAGATTATGGAGGTGTCACCGGAACCACCAGTTAATGATGGCACTATTGTAGAGCCACCGGACTATATCGAAGTCGATTTGGTTATTAAAAATCAGAAAAATAACAAAGCGGCAGGCTCTGATGGGCTGAGTTATTTAAAACCGGCAGCGAAGAGTTGGTTAGGACCATGCACCAACTTTTATGCATGATATGGTCCGATGAACGCATACCCAATGACTGGAATCTCAGTGTTCTCTGTCCTATCTTTAAGAAAGGAGACCCCGCTGTTTGCGCCAACTACCGCGGAATAAGTCTTCTTCCCATCGGATATAAGATTCTGTCGCGCGTATTGTGTAAAAGGCTGAAGCCATATACGGATTCACTGATAGGAGGATATTAGTGTAGCTTCAGACCAAAAAAGTCGACCGGTGACCAAATATTCACATTACGCCAAATCTTGGAAAAGATCCGTGGATTTAACAGAGGCACACAACACCTATTTGTCGACTACAAAGCCGCTTTCGACACGCCGATACGATCAAAGTTTTTCAACGCACTGTCTGCAGTAGGTATCCCGGCAAAGATCGTCCGTCTTTACATGACGACGCTATCTCACACATAAAGCGTTGTCAGGTTGAGCAAAAACCTTTCCGACCCCTTTGATACCAAGAGAGGTTTCAGCTAGGGCGATGCTCTGTCGTGCAATTTTTTTAATCTTCTGATGGAATACTTCCTTCGCCAGTGGCCGTACATACAGAGTATGTTGGGCTCGATCTTCCAAAAGGAAGTGATGCTGCTCGCTTACGCCGATGACATCGATATCATCGGTACGCAGGAACGGCGAGTCAGCCAGGCGTTCTCAGAGATTGAAAAACAGTCTCGACTCATGAGTCTAGCGATGAATGAGGAGAAGACGAAGTACTTGGTGACTTCTCGCGCTCCGTCATCGCGTCTTGGACGGTCAGTGACGATGCAGAATTTCAACTTCAGTGTTGTAGAAAACTTCGTCTATCTTGGATCCGAAATAGTCACGCTTGCAAACAGATGCTTTTTTGGGCTGAGCAAGCAAATGAGAAGTAAAGCCTTCTCTCCAAAAATGAAAATAAAAATCTATAAGACGCTGATGCTCCCAGTCCTATTGTATGGCGCAGAGGCATGGACCGTGATTGATTCAAATAAAAAAGCGTCGCAAGTTTTTGAGATGAAGATTCTCCGCAGGATTTTCAGTCCTATTAGAGTCGGCGACGAGTTTAGGTCCCGTATGAACCGCGAGCTGTACGAGCTATTCGATGAGGTTGACATAGTCCAGCGCAAAAAATTCCAGCGGCTGCACTGGGCTGGTCACTTCATTCCAATGGATGAAAGAGCTCTAGTACGCATGGTTTATATGGGGAGCCCAAACATGATTGGAGGACGCCGATATAGAGGACGACCGGGCACGCGTTGGAATGACCAGGTATAGAGATCTCTCTCAACTGGCGCTAGCGCGCAGAAGATTGTGGAAGCTGTCGTGCCTTCGTAAATGCGGCCATGACCGGAAGACGATTGACGGCCATTTAAGTAAGTACATTCGAGCTTTACTTTCATAGCCTTCTCATATGGTGAATATATGTTTTTTATTTATGTCTCACATATTTATGTATGTACTGTTATTTGCTTAAAGATTTATAAAGAATATATAGCAGAGCTTCGTTTGGAGTTAGTTGTACTGGATCTGGTAAAACTAATAATGTAGCTGCGTGTAGCTGCAAACTTGTGTTATTATCCTCACAGTCAGCCAGATGAGATGTATGTTTCAGGTTCCTCCATGTTCATATGTCATTTGTGGACGTCCTCTTTTGACATGGTGAGTTGAAGGAGCACTATTTAGGCTTAAGTCGATACTTATTTTTAAATTAAACCAAACTAATTTTTCTTTTAAACGTGCTACGTCTCTATAACATTTAACCAAGTTTATCCAAAAGTTAATTTCAAAACTTTTGGCTTTTCTCAAAATATTGTTTTTTTTCTTCAAAGTCAAGCGCTTTGGTGCTAAAAAATTTTAACAATGTTGTAAACATAAATATTTTCCTGTTCTTACTTTTTCACAGAAGTTAACAGAAAGTTAGTTTTACTCCATATAACTTGGGCCAAAGTGCATTTTTATTTATTTTATTACTTTAAGACATAAAAAAGACAATTCGCCGAATAAAAAAACAAAATGATGAGAAATGCCGAAAACTCAAATTCCGTCGATAGTTTTTCGCTTTTTTCTGCGAGCAAACAGCTGATCCGTCATATTCATAAAAATTTTGATTTTATGCAAAAAAATTGGTCATTTCGACCTGTGTGCGTTGGCATGGTATCAATTCGTGCTTTGTGCGCCTTTACACATTTTTTTATTTTGATGACGAATATATATACATTCAGGTCACGATAAAGAAAGCCATTACGTGTGTACGACGGAGTAATTACAATGTTTCGAAATCGTTGGGTGGCAGTTGATATACAACCTCATAGTTGAGATCCATAAGTCCAAATTGGTTGTATTATTGGTTTGTATTTGACGAGTTTATTAAAATTAATAAAGGTGAACCTCTACACACCAACGCGCTTTTTCTTAACATTCTCATTCCAACGAAGTTTGGCATCGAGAGTCATGTCCAGATATTTATTAGAATATGGTATTTGAATTTCATCTATCTATATCAGGAGTTAGCCAATTCGTTTGTTTGTCAAGTAATTGGTGTTGACCTAGAGTTATTAATTTTAACCATATGGCTCTATAAATCTTACTTAAATGGCCTTCTATCTCTATTTCGGCGTCCTCCAATCAAGTTTGTTGGCTAAGCCCAAATTATCATCTATTTGCAAGCGTGATTCTACGCCTGGTCTCCGTGCTGACGTTGTTGTTGCTGGTCATTTCGGATCCAATATAGACGAATTTTTCTACAACATTGAAGTTGAACTTCTTCATCTTCACTGACCGTCCAAGACACGATGACGGCATGCCAGAAGACACCAAGTACTTCGTCTCGTCCGCATTCACCGCTGGACCCATGAGCCGAGATTGTTTTACAATCTCTGAGAATGTGCAATGTGCAAAATTTTTCCACATTTAACTCGGAAAAAAAGTGAAAACAACAGAAAGAATTGTTAAAACACGCTAATTTTTTAACAATGTAAACAAGAAAAATCGCTGCATTCGAGTGTGCTCGACTTCGATATACCCTGTACTGGAAACTTAAATTTGTATAGGGGGATATGTTTCTATCTGGATCCGTGTAAAATACTTTATTGATAAAATACTTTATACAAAAGCCCGGAGGGGAGATGGTTCAATATAGAACTATGTATATGAAATATTTTATTACAATTAACTTAAGATAAACAATGTTTGGTAAGTCACTCATCGAATCTCTTTAAGAACGTTCGTGTCTGCATGCCTTCGCAAGTTAATATTATACAGTGAACATTTATATATAACCACGGAGCTTAAATGTTAGTGAATTCAAAAAAATCCTTAGAAAAGAACCAAAACATAACAACAATCTTAAAGAAACCGGCCTGAGATCGCATTTTGTACCCAAAATGTATCTGTCTGAGCTTATGTGCCAAACTCGGGTGACACTCCTTTTAAACAACCGCCTATCACAATCACCCACCATCACACACCGAAACCTAACGTATAAATATTATTTAGGAGACTGATATGATATATGAAGTATATTAAAGCTATTTCACACTTATCTGTATTATTATATGAATTATGTCAATTGTAATTCTCATGCCACAGTCACTCACATTGAACCCTCATTTAGAATACCCTTCATAGTCTTAGAATCCACTTGGAGCATAGAGTCAGAAACATATTGCAGCGAACACTTTTATATTATCACACGATTATTCGATTTCACACATTAATCCCAAAACAACTACTCAGCAAATCATTAAAACTTTTTGTTGTTTAATATTTATAAATATAATAAAACGCCTTACAAATCAGAAATACAAATGCAACCAACTCACACTTTTTCTGCTGCTAAACTCATCAACATGTCCAAAATAGACTATGATATTTATTTATATGGAAGCGCTTACTAATTAAATCAAATCTATATACCATTCCGCCATGCTATGTACTCTCGGAGCATTTAGATACACAGCCATTAAGAATTTTCTATTTGAATCTAAAATAACGCCTCATATGTTTAGAAAATTCAATTTTATTCTCTTCCGATCAACCTTTATCCATTCCTATAAAGATTTTATTAAAGTTAAACAAAAAAAGAACTCAACGAGTGCCATAGAGGTGATAGACCAAAAAACTCTCCTATGGATTGTGAATCGTTTTGCCAGTCTAAGCCATATCCCGATATCCTCAACCCCGCCTTCAGAGTACCAACAAAAATTTTACAAATTAAAATAATCTCTTCGCGCTTCTAAATTATTTTACACTGACGACTTCAAATCTGATCACGCCACATCTTTCAGCAGCTCATCTGATAAAGTATGACATTTATCTCTCCGATCTTACATAAAGTACCTTAAATTAACCAACATCCTCAACTCTATAAAAAAAATTAGCGAAATTTTATACAATCGTTTGCAGCTCCATGTTATACTTTGCACTGTGCTTTAATCAATCTTACCATAATATGCACTACCCAACCAATTAAGTACAGTTCTACTAACTATTAAGCCGAAGGCCATGCAGTTATAGCTTACTACGCATAACTTACAAATTTTAATTATTTTTAAGCTGTTGATAAATAAATAAATATAGAAGTAGACCAGACTTGGCTTTTTTGGCCAAAATAAAATACAACAAGAAACAACGCTGCATACGAGTGTGCTCGACTTTGAGATACCCTGTACCCCATTGAACTTAAATTTGGTCCTATCATGATATGTGTGGTATATATTATTTGCATTATAATATTTTATATGGGAAAATGTAAAGTTAGAATGAAATATGGGAAATATATTTGTTGAATACAAGTGATCCGAAGAAGGAATAGAAAAATATTAATATACAAACTTGAAGACAATATTTCGTATAGTCTTTGTGTTTAAAACATACAGCGAGACAAACGGAAACTTTGCAACATTGCTTGACTAAGGCGTATCCAACTTTTCACAAAGAATGGAGCCAAATTACAATATTTTAAAGTTTTTTTTTAATAAAACAGCATTTTAATAAAAAAAAGTTATAAAAACAATTTATTTTTATTTGTACCAAAGTCATCCAAAATTAGGTAGTCTAATACCGCTTTCCTTTCGAAGATTAACCGTCTAAGCGCCATCCTATAAATAAGTGCTATGTATCATAAAACTTAAAAGGTTTCTACTGAAAGATCAGAATGGTATGGATATAAAATATATGTTTATACTATTTTAGCCCGCATCACAGAAAAACCATACTATTCACACTTATCCAATGGATCTTGCTTCATCTCTGAATCTAAAATGGATTCAAATAAACATATGACGAATTTCGTTTATCGCTTATATGGGGGCAGGATATCGCCCTATCCGGTTTCGATCTAATATATCAGTATTACTTCTTCCCATCCCATCAACATACCTATCGAATTTCATCGCTGTACATCAAATCGATGCAAATATATGGGACATTTTTTTTTCCGCTTATATGGTGGGTGGTTCAAAGTCCTCTCCGATTTTGTCAAAAAGTAGCCTAGGTTATTCATCGTCACATCTATCACTATACCATTTCAATTCATACCAATTGGCTAAGCGGCTTAGGCGTAAGAGAGGCACATCCAAATATCCTCACAAACTTTCAAGTTTATAATATTAGTAGGATTAGCTGGAGATATTAATGGACAATCGCTTTACATACATATGCTAAAGGGCGTGCTTCGCTCACTTTTTGGAATAGTCCCCATCCAAACTTAACAGCTACTTATGTAATTTTGTTTGAAAAACTTAATTTCTTAAGGTAATATTCATTTGAGATTCAAAATGGAGGCTTTTTATGAAAAGTCTTTGTAGAACATATATTAAAGAACGTATCGCACCTGAAAAGATGTATACAAATCCACGATAGCGGTTCAGGAAAAAAAATTTAACACAGTTTTATTAACTAGGTAACGGAAGCATAAGATTTAATTTTTACCCACTCTCCACTAGAATCTTTAGAATGATCTCCACAGTTTTATGGGTTACCACCATACAAATCCCACAGCTAACTAATGAGAGTTTGTATAAAAAACTTTTTTAGTTAAGTCAACATCAGCTTAGAATTTTATGTAGTGGCAGACCTCAAGAAGGGTTGCCCTAATACAAACACTTCCCCGCTTTGTGTTTTTGTATGAATTACTTCAGTTTTAAACTTTGCCACGAGGGTCACTATTTATATTTCAGAAAGTGGCAAGATTAATATCAATAGGTAATATCTAGCCATACTAAAATACAGTCACACATTTTTTACACGAAAGTACTTACAAAATTTTTGTGTACAAACTCTATTTGTGTTGTTTAAAGTGAGTTGAAAAAATCAATTTGGGAAGGTATTCGTTGGATTATTTTTCACCACTTTCTGGTTTATCTCAACAAGAGTGTGTCGATGAACTCAGTTCTTTGATGAAGCATTATCAAAAACCACTGTATATCGCTTGTTTGGTAAATTCAATCGTAATCGTAGTTCGATCAGCGACGAATTCCGTGAATGTCGCCCGAAATCGGTTGTAGTTCCACAAAACATCGATGCTGTACGTGAACTGATAATGCGAGATCGTCATCCCTCAACATTAGCTCCACCAGCGTATATTTGATTTTTAATGAACGCCAAAAATTGGTTTGTTCGCGAAGCAAATGGTCTCCTGTTTCTTCGTCTGAATGAGTCGTGTGGCCACTGTTCTGCTTGAGGTACGTAGGACGGTCCATTATATGACCATTTGTTTGCCTGAAGTCTTCGTAGAAATTCGCCAAACCATCCGCCAAAGACGAATCACCCTCCACCATGATAATGCAAGCTCTCACACATCGGCTCAAAATATTAAATTAATGAGTCATCCGCCGTACAGATTTATCACCCAATGGTTTCTTTTTATTCCCAAACATCAAAAATAAACTGCGTGGTGAACGTTTTTCTACGCCAGAAGAAGCTCTTAATGCATTCACAACTCATGTTTTGGAGGTGCCTCAATCGGAGCTATTCCCGAAATATAAAAAGTGTCCCTCGTAGTACTACACTATGCAGAATAGAGAGAGCATCACAATTATCTATGGCTCATATAAGTGCCGATTTTTACACCTGTCTTACATGAGTAACGTCATGGCTAGCCTAGCTTTGTGCCATGTAACTCTCCACATCATGTATGGTAGATATAAGAGGGACATCGAGAGAAATTTTTTCATCTTTGGTAAAATACATACAGTCTGCCTTTAATTAACTTTTAGACTATTATTTCTTAAAGATTTTTTGAAGCAATTAACAAAACAATGTATTTATTTTTGTATATTTTCAGTTGGACTTCGTGTTTCACGAGCGTAGCTCACGCAAACAAAATCTAACAAGTAAGAAAATAACAGTCGGGCGTAACCGACTGAAAGAAGCCCTGTACCAGTACAGGTCGTCAAACAAACACATTAAATGTTTCCCGAGCTTATGACCAAACTTATGACCACTTCTCACTGCACGAATAAGTGCCTTATAAAACTTTTTTTTGTGTATGAAAAGAAAAAGGGAGGACGGAAGTATCATAGGTCGTTCAAATTCAATTGCTTATTTTGGGATTTTGGCTTAGAGAGACGTTAAATTATTTTTTGTGCCGAAGAAATTTTTAGCTTTGATGGGTATTTCATGGGGAAGGGGGAGTTGCAAAATTTTAAAATAAACTTGTAAAATTCCGAAGAAGTTCTAGTCGAATGCAAAAACACAAAGTATCTATATATTACCGTTTCCGAGATCCTTTCGTTCATACGGACGGCCAGACGGACATGGCTATATCGACTCCTCTAGCATAATGGGGGTAACTTTGGGAGGGTCTCCGACCATTATTTCTACCTGTTACATACATTTTCACAAAACCATTTGGCGCTTGCACCTTCGGTACAGGGCATAAGAATAGGAACTTTCTCCTTTGCACTTACCGCTCGCATCTTAAACTGCTACAACATTTTTTTCGTGTTCTCCTCGTTGCTACAATAAATTCATTGACAAAATACTTTCAAGGCGTGCAGTGCTAGCGCTGGGGTATTGATGGCAGTACCCCACATAGTAAAATGTTTTCTGTATGAGATACACCGTCGATGCATTTTATAATCTTTGGTAACAGACACAATGGCAAGACAGCCCCCTAAAAGTATAAATATGGGTGACCATATAAACATCCAGACCTTCAAGACCATAAGAGCTGAAGTTTTCCGTTTTGAATATTTAAATTATTTTACTCCTTCTTCAGATAACTTGCATTCAATGATATACGTACCAACAGCAACAACGGGTAACCTCATACAAATCTTCCCCTCTATTCTGAGGATAGGAATTTTGCCCACCCATATTTCGGATAGAAGGGATTCGATTGGAGAAATTACGATTAAATATATCTATATCTATGTGTGTTCTTTACAGGTAGCCAAACAGCCTAACCTAGTGAGTTGAAATTAACAGACGAACTTCATCCTTTTATGTTTAACCAAAATAAGAGGGGACAATGCCACATACACCCTACTTCCATTACACCTACACTTCCAATA
This sequence comes from Leucophenga maculata, assembly GCA_035044805.1. NCBI lineage: Eukaryota > Metazoa > Arthropoda > Insecta > Diptera > Drosophilidae > Leucophenga > Leucophenga maculata. The sequence continues at coordinate 353,615 of JAWNNP010001156.1, read as the reverse complement.
CTCCTTTTCTGATTGTAGAAATTAATATACTCAAAGCACATACATTTTTTTAGCCCACTGTTCCACTTAGCTGCAGAGCACTGACCTATCCATCTCCTACTATCAGTTGGTAGCTATCGGATACTAATATTACACCTTAAAAGCCAATAAATTGTATTTCACACTTACCAATTGAAAGAAGATCGTGGATGAAATCAGGGAAGTATGTGTACGACTTACCTGCAGTCCTTATGACATCAGTTTTTGAACTGTATACTTTCCACCTCGATTTGCTATAAAACATTCTGATTTTGAAACCTAGATTTGGACCTAGATTTATTGCTGCAGGTGATTATATAGCCGAACACACACTTGGGGGGGTGGAGGCTGTTTAACCCAAAAGAAAGAGAGCTTTACAAATGCATTAAAGCAAAGAATCTATCTCTCTTATCTACCGGAAATCCAACTAACTGGCCGACAGATTCTAATAAGATACCTGATTTGTTAGACTTCGTCGTATATAAAGGAATTCCATCATGTCAACTAGGAATAATGGATCACTCGCCTATTCTTCTCACTTTTAGTCTTGCAATTAAACCCTAAAACTGATTTACTAACATTTAAAAATTGGTTAAACGATCAAACCTGAATGTGTCTCTGAGAACTTGGCAAGAAATTGATGATGCTCTGGAAATGCTTAGAAGCCTAATTCACAGTGCAACTCCGAAAAATGTAAACAACGCAAGTCAAGGTCTAATATCGACAGAAGTTAGAATATTAATTGCTCGGAAACGTCGACCTAGAAAGAAATGTCTGCTAAGTAGATGTCCGGAAGATAAAATGATATTTAACAAAGCGTCAAAGGATCTTAAGCAAGTTTTAGAAGATTTAAGAAACGTTTCAACTGCTTAATTTCTGAAAAAAAAAACCTCGATCCAAACGCAAGGAATTCTGAACATATCTTATGGCGAGCTACAAAGTACTTAAAGCGACCTTTGAAGCAGAATGTTCCAATCAAAGACAAAAACGGAGTCTGTTGTAAATCTTTCCAAGATAAAGCCTGCCAGATGGACCTTCCTGTCAGCAACTTTTCAATAACCAAAGTTGAGTTAGACATAAAAAAACTTAATGACGAAAAGGTCCCTGAATATGCTTAAAGAACTGCCGCGAAAATGTATTTCTTTCCTTACAAAGTTATACAACGCAATGCTAGGGCTGGAATATTATCCGACTCAATGGAAGTGTGCGGAAGTTATAATGATTCAAAATCCAAACAAACCCGAATACCTTGTCAATTCATACCGTCCAATAAGCTTGCTGGCAATTTTCTCTAAAACATTCGATTGAGACGATTGTTACCAGTCTTGGAGGAACATAACATCATACCAGAAAATCCATTCGGATTTAGGCACGCTCACGAAACACCTTATCAGTGTCATCGAATCATTAAAGCTATTACAGATGCACTAGAAAACAAAATGTATTGAACGAGAGTTTTACTTGACTTTCAATAAGCTTTTGATAAGGTTTGGCATCAAGGGCTACTGTACAAAATAAAATATTAATTTCCAGCTCCATACTTTCTTCAGTTGAAATCTTATTTAAGCGATAGAACTATAGACATTTGCCTGCAGAAGCTAGCAACCTTCTACAGATACAGCTTAATGAAGTAGAGAATTGACTTAAAAAGTGGAGGATTAATGTGAATACGAAAAAATCAGTGGAGGTCACGTTCGCTCTTAGGAAAGGTGACTGCCCCACTGTGATTCTAAATGGTCTACAAATTCCAACGAGTGAAAGTGTAAAATAGTCAGGAATATATATCGATCGTAGACTCACATGGAAAAAGCACATAAAATCAACAACAACAACTTAATATTAAAACGAAGAAATTGTATTGGGTACTTGGATATAAATCACAACTAAGCCTGGAGAATAAAGTTCGCATATATAACAAAGTAAGGAAATTTCAGTCGGGCGTAACCGACTGTAAGAGGCCCTGTACCAGTTCAGGTCGCCTAACAAACACATTAAATGTTTCCCGAGCATATGACCAAACACATGACCACTTCTCACTGCGCGAATATGAATGAAAAGAAAAGGGGCGTCGTTCAAATTCAATTGCTTATAAAATCGTCATTTATTATCCGATTTTGATGAACTTTTTTGATTTGGGCTTGGAGAACGTTAACTTTATACTGGTGTGCTCAATTTTTTTTGTGCCGAAGAAATTTTTACCCTAAGGGGTGATTTTATGGGGAAGGGGGGAGGGGTAAAATTTTAAAATAAACTTGTGAAATTCCGGAGCAGTCCTAGTCGAGTGCAAAAAACACGAAGTTTCTATCTATTACCGTTTCCGAGATCCTTTCGTTCACACAGACGGACGGACAGACGGACATGGCTATATCGACTCCTCTATCACTCCTGACCATAATGGGGGTAACTTTGGGGGTCTCCGACAATTAGTTCTTCCTGTTACATACATTTGCACAAAACCAATAGGCTCTTGTACCTTCGGTACAGGGCCTAAAAAGATAAAGATTCAAAAATTCCTTTCGTTAAAGTGGAAATAATTAAAATAAGCCAGAAGTATATTGAAAGACTGCATAACCATACCAATGACTTAACAATATCTGATTTAATATGAAATAAAATATCAAATTTGGAATAATAGAGGTAACTTTTGGTTTCATAAATCGAATTTACATTCAATTTTTTAAACATTTTACTTTTTTGGCAACGTAAACTTTTGGTTATCAAATATTGTCAGAAAGTAATGTGTATCAATAAGATAATAATCTGTTTCCTAGTATAAACATATATATTAGTCATAATTTTTTTTTTATTTTAGATGCAATATTTGATTAGATTTGTACTTCTTAGTTGTTTATACAAACTCGTCATTGCAGAAGAATTTTTTGAATTTTTTGTTGTATAAAAAAATGCAAATATTTGCCAAATAAGCTAAAAAACAGTGCAAAATTTCAGTAAAAGATAAAAGCAGACGTGAAGTCTCGAGATGCATTTGATAAACAATAAAATTAAGTATGTCGAAATATTTAATAAATAATAAAAAAAAGAACCAAAAAGAAAACAAGCAAAGTACAAGTAAAAGAAGAAAAAACCTTTAAGGTCAGTGACTGAGAGGAATACATTAAAAAATAATCTTTTTGAAAAACTGGGTTGTGAAAAGTACAACTCAGCTTTAATGCACTTTGGAACCACTTTTAAGTTAAAATATTGATTTGCTGTGTCGACAAAAAAATATGCATTTCATGTAAACAATACAAAAATATACACTAAGAACAATAATGCATGAAAATATTATACAAATTAGTAAAAGAATATCTAAAAGGTCCCTCAGCCTTAAGGTCCATAAGCCCAGACATATTTCGGTTTTTTTTTTTGTTTTTTTTTTTGTTTTTTTTTGCTTTGCATACCTGTTACAGCTGTTGGAGCGACCAATCGGCGAACCTATTACAAAAATAATATCGAGAGGTTCAAGGTCGGCAAAGAATTGTTGTATCAGCAATGCTAAGAAGCACAGAATATGACATAGCAACATATAGTTCAATCCAAACTTTATGGCTATGCCGCATTCTTAATATACTTCTTCAAACAAACAAATGCAATTTTATTTTAAAATATGGAAATGTTGCTATCTCAGTTCTATGAAATAATTTTAGGTTGCTTAGCTGTTCGGAAAAGCTGAGTGTACGTTTGTTTAATGATTTCTGCTGACTTAAGCGCGTTTCAAATGTTTTACTAAACAAAAAAACTTTTGCACTACTTCGTTGATCATCGACGATGTCGACGTTGGTGGAAAGATTCGCGGAAATGGCTTTGTCGCATCGTTCAGTTCAAGAAAATTGGTGTGCGTGCAATTCTTCGTTGGTGCTTTGAATCGCTTTGCTTTGGCTAAGAACACGAATTGGCCTGAATTGTCGGAGCAGAGTTTTGAAGGTAAAAATCGCCAACATTGACAGTTTTTCTGGCACAAAAAAATCTATTTGGGCACGACTCAAATGGTGCTTGGTAGTCAGTAACAAGTGAGACTTGCAAGCGAACAGTCGAAAAGTGAATGGTCGGAAATTAAAAGAAAGTGTTGCAGGTGGAGAATTTCTAACGGACCATTTAATATAGTATTTTAAGGATTAATACAGCGATAATACAGAATTACACTTTGAAGGATATACCCAAAGCTATATGCACTGTGCATAATGCGTTCAGGAATAATTGTGCTATTATTGGCATGCAGCCTAGCAGCAGTGCTCGGCCAGGATGATGCTGTAGCACCCGAAACTATTGCACAAGCCGAACAAGCAGTAGCGCAGGACATCCCCCAGCAGTTGGATGACGCTGGAGCTGTAACGCTGCCAACTGGTAGCAATACTACGCGGAACAACAATGAGGTTTGCTTGTGCCATTTTAATTTGTTTGGATTATAAAGTTCTTCTTCTTTTGTTACAGGTTATTGCACAGTCACTGCCAAATGTTAACTTGCCTCGAACTGGTATTGTCAGTGTGGATGCATTTTCTTCGATTTTTCCAGCATTGAACAGCCTTTTGCGTTGGGGTAGCTTGTTCCCGACGCAGTCAATACTCGGTGCTACTCCTCCTGACACAACGCCTTCTGCATCTAAAGTTGTACTCGTTTTAGCTGACGATGCCAATTCTAGGACTCGCTTTGCTCGTCAGGGCTCGCCAGCAAATGCACCTCCTTCATCAGATGGTTCCAACCTCTTATCGCAGGTCTTTGGAAACAACAATCCTCTTCTATCACAGCAAGCAAGCAGAAACCTTCAACAATCCTTGCAACAGTTTATGCCTCCGGTCGTTGGTCAGGGAGCGCCGAACTCTTTCAATATTGCCGGATTTATACCACCAGGTGTCAGCAATGTGATGTCTAATACTGGCTTAGACCTCTCTCGTATGCCATTTATGAATACGAATCTGTTGGGCGCAGCACCAGAACAGCCAGCAGGTGAAGCAGGCCAAACAGATACAGTTGGATCGCCGCAGGACACTACTGTACCCAGCTCCAATGGACCTTCTCCACCAGCTTCAACACCAACTTCAACACCAGCTTCAACACCATCAGCTCCATCTTCTTTAGCCGCAGCAAATCCATTCGCATTTCTAAATCCAGGCGGTACTGGATTACTCGGACAGTCTTTCGAAAACAGTGGCAGTATGCTGGGTCAGGCTTTAAGTAATTTGCAGCAGCCCACCTCTGGATTACTCGGACAGCCTTTTGAAAATAGTGGCAGTATGCTGGGTCAGGCTTTAAGTAATTTGCAGCAGCCCACGTCTGGATTACTCGGACAGCCTTTCGAAAACAGTGGCAGTATGCTGGGTCAGGCTTTAAGTAATTTGCAGCAGCCCCCGTCTGGGTTACTCGGACAGCCTTTCGAAAACAGTGGCAATATGCTGGGTCAGGCTTTAAGTAATTTGCAGCAGCCCCCGTCTGGATTACTCGGACAGCCTTTCGAAAACAGTGGCAGTATGCTGGGTCAGGCTTTAAGTAATTTGCAGCAGCCCGCGTCACCTGATAATTTCTTCAGTGGCTTTACTAATTTTTGGGCACCTCCACCACCGCCATCGTCTGATTCCAATGGACAGGCATCAGATATATCCGAGGTGCGCGTGAAGCCCGATGGTGAGCGTCCTGACTTCCAACAAGAGAAGGCGAATATACCACTGCTCTGGTTCCGTTTGCCTACACAATCGACTACGGAGGAACACATGCTCGCTGACACACATACTAGTCAAAATGAAAAATCATCTAAAACCATAGAAGATTTACAAATCGAATCCAAGCTACAGGCTTTTGAACGCCAGGTGATCGCTGAATTAAAACTTTTGCAAGAGATCGAGCGATTGGCGAAAGATATGCGCGCAAGTGCTGCAAAAACTAAACTGCATAAAGAAACCGCTTCTAACTCACCGTACAAGCTGAGTTACCCACTGAGCAAGACACCGGTGCATAAGATAACACGTGATGACATCGAGCGTGCACTTCGCGATGACTATGTCCGTAAGCTTCTGCAGTCGGAGGCGTCGCATAAGACGGATATGGCCGGGGAAGGATCTGCATTTAAACGACAGGCCGGGTCACCAATACGGGACCGCCAAATGTCCAAAGATGATATTGTAAAGATGATGGCTTACGCTTACCGTATGGCAAATGAGAATAGCGGCATTGCTCCGCCATGGAGTTTAGATGATGATAAAAAAATGAAGCAGGAAAAAATATACGCAGCTTATAGATCAAGCCCAGACAGTAATATGAATCCACAAACACAACGTCAGTGGCTGGGCGATGATAAACGTGTGGGCGAGATGACCAATGTGCCTTTTAAGCAAATGAGTGGACCGATGGATAACACCAAAATAGATGCACGACAGTGGTCGGCGGAACCGCCTCATATGGCGCAAACTCATGCCATGATGATGCATCCCCAACAACGTCAATGGGCCGAGGAGCAAGCTAAGCAACAAGAGGAAAAACGTCAATGGGCTGAAGAGCAGGCTAAACAGAAAGAGAAACAACAACAACGTCAATGGGCCGAAAATCCTATGGAACAACAACGTCAATGGGCTGAGGAACATATGAAACATCAACAGCAACGGCAATGGGCAGAGGAACAGGCGAAACAAATGGAACACCAGCGACAAAGGCAATGGGCAGAACGCCAGATGATGCATCCCCAACAACGTCAGTGGACCGAGGAGCAAGCAAAGCAACAACAAGAAAAACGTCAATGGGCTGAAGAGCAGGCCAAGCAGAAAGAACAGCAACAACAACGCCAATGGGCTGAAGAACAGGCTAAGGAGAAGGATCAATTACAGCATCGCCAGTGGGCCGAGGAACAGGCAAAGCACAAGGACCAACAACAGCAACGACAATGGGCGGAAAATCCTATGGAGCAGCAACAGCAACGTCAATGGGCCGATGAACAGACAAAGCAGAAGGAGGAGCAACGTCAATGGGCCGATGAACAGGTTAAGCAGAAGGAAGAGCAGCAACGTCAATGGGCTGAGGAGCACACGAAGCAGCAACAACAACAGCATCAAGGAGCCGAAAACCCAATGAAGCAACAACAAGAACGCCAATGGGCTGAGGAACATGCTAAAAAAGAACAACAGCAACGTCAATGGACTGAGGAAGAGGCTAAGCAGAAGGAGCAGCAACATCAACGCCAATGGACTGAGGAGCACGGGATGCAGCAACAACAACAGCATCAAGGAGCCGAAAACCCTATGAAGCAACAACAACAACGTCAATGGACTGAGGAAGAGACTAAGCAGAAGGAGCAGCAACATCAACGCCAATGGACTGAGGAGCACGGAATGCAGCAACAACAACAGCATCAAGGAGCCGAAAACCCTATGAAGCAACAACAACAACGTCAATGGACTGAGGAAGAGGATAAGCAGAAAGAGCAACAGCAACGTCAATGGGCTGAGGAACAGGCTAAGCAGAAGGAAGAACAGCAACGTCAATGGACTGAGGAGCACACGATGCAGCAACAGCAACAGCATCAAGGCGCCGAAAACCCTATGAAGCAACAACATGAACGTCAATGGGCTGAGGAACAGGCTAAGCACAAAGAGCAGCAACAACTGAGACAATGGGCTGAGGAGCACGCGAAGCAGCACCAACAACAGCAACGCCAATGGGCTGAAAATCCTATGAAGCAACAACAAGAACGCCAATGGGCCGATGAACATACTAAACAAAAAGAACAGCAACAACAACGTCAATGGGCCGAGGAACAGGCTAAACAGCAACAGCATCGGCAATGGGCTAAAGAGGAAAGCACACACAAACAGCCAGAAACTGGGGAGCGACAGTGGACCGAAGACACAAAATTGCCAAAGGAAACGTCAATTCCTGAATCCATGGCTGCCGAACGACAGTGGGCTGAAGAAAAAATGAAACACATGGCCGTGCAGCGTCAATGGGTGGACGATAAAATTGCCAAACCAGAGGCAATAGCGCCGCAATGGGCGGATAATCATCCGAAGGCTAAAGATGAGAGACCACCAGAGGAGCGACAATGGGCAGATGATAAGAAACATGGTATAGAAATGATGTCGCAACAACGGCAATGGGCGGCAGAACCACATAACGCAGATGCAAAGAATATAACACCGGTGGAACCACAATGGGCTGATGCTAAGAAGACGAAAGAGGAAGCGCAAATAATGCAGCGTCAATGGGCTGACAAGGAATCCAAGGATAAGCCAAGTGATTCAACGCAACTGGAACAAGAAGCTATGCGACAGTGGAGCGAACCATCGCAGAATCCAGGGCAGCCGGAACAACAACATCAAATGATGGAACAAATGCAAATCGTTGGTGAAGCAACGCCGCAGATGCCGGAAAATGCTGCACAGGCACGTCACAAAGGTAATCTCTATGGTGTTTTTCGACCTAATTTCAAATTATTTTCATCCAATACCTTTTCAAATGAACGACATGCTGCAGATGATGAATTCGACATATTCGGTTTGGGTGGTAATGATAAAAACAAGAAGGGTCACCATCACCCCAGCATAATCAACTACTACTACACTACTAACGACTACGGCAGACCATACTCTGGTGGCTATGGAGGCGGAGGAGGTTATGGAGGAGGCGGCAGTTACGGTGGTGGCGGCAGTTACGGTGGTAGCAGCAGTTACGGTGGTGGCAGCAGTTACGGTGGTGGCGGCAGTTACGGTGCTGGTGGTGGATACGGTGGTGGTGGACGCGGTGGCGGCGGATACGGTGGCGGTGGACACGGAGGCGGCGGATATGGGGGCGGTGGATACGGAGGCGGCGGTGGCGGTGGCGGATACGGTGGTAGTTCACATGGTGGCTATCGCACCGCAATGGGCAATGATGAAATCGACGCAATGCTGAGGCAACATCGAGTGATACCGGTAAGTGTGACTTCATATTTTTTTCCGACACATGCGACACACATTATCACACACCCTTCTTACTTCATTCATGAATTCATTGAGAATCTATTTCTTCTTTTTCCGTGTATGTGTGTGAACTTCAATGTCATTAACAGGCGACGCATTTCAGAAAATAACTGCTGTCCCAACCGAAACCGATGCCGACACTTTGAAAGACACTGACCAATTGCACATCCCGAGAGAAACCGTACTTCACCCGTATACAACCGAAGCAGTAAGCAAACACTTAAGCAAAAGGTTAGCAAATTTCTTACATTTAAATGGAATCGAAGTAGAAGTCGATTTGCATAGTAGTGACATAAATGATTGCTGCCGATGTAGTACAAGTGGCTGCAACAAGGTGAGGCACAATAGGCGCCGCCGGCGCAGTGCGCAGTACGGCACACTCGAAACAATTGACGAACATTCACTGAACGAACTACGTAAATCGTACAAGACCGGACTGAAGGAGATAACATTAAGCCCCTACGAGGATCCGACTGAGGCGCTGATGCGTTATAATGCCGCTTCCATACAAGAGGCACTGGAACGTGCCAACAGCGAACCGTTTGAAATAACTACCGATACAGATGATGACAGTCACATGTCCTACGAGCCGGAGGAAGAGCATGAGGAAGAGGTTCCAACTACAGGTACAGCGCCTGTATATGAGCGCTATTATGCCAATGGCGAAACATTACAAAACGAGCGAAGGGAACCAACAAATGAGGTGCATAGGGAACCTACGTATACATCTCTATTAAATGGTGAACCACAGAGTAAAAACGATGACGGTATTATAACTGACAGAGTCAACAATGAAACAATAGCCAATGTGTCTGCAGGAGCACCGACTGATTGTAGAAAATTATTGGACTTTATCAATGAACTGAAGCAAAAGCTGGCGAAGTACTGTGGTGGCTCCAAACATTGTGTAAGCGACGTCGTTGCGCCTAAGGAGGAATCTAATAAAACAATTGTTGCACAGACATCCACAAATAAGCATCCAAACCAGTTGACAGATACACGTTCTAACAATGATGTTAAAGAGAAGGATTGGCGTAAAGTGCTGACTAACAAAGGATACGATGGAAATTATCTCACCAAATCGCACGTAGATCAATATGAACGCGGTGAAAATTTAGAAGTAAAGACGCAAAGCAATGAAAAACTGCAACAGGGTAACAAGGATGTAGAAGAGTACAATTCGCAACAACTAAAGCCAATGGAGCATAGAGTGTATGAAACACACCCAACACAAAAACGCGCAACGAAAAAGATAAGCAAAGAAATTCAATCAAATAAGCTTTCAAAGACTGAAGTCCCCTCCAAACACAGTGTTCCTCCAAAGCATGAAAAGAGTACAAATGCTACTGTGAGTAGCAAGCCCGCTGCCCAATTGGGCAACAAATATCACAAGGGGCGTGGTTTTGCGAAATCAGCCAAGGATCAGGATATAGTACGCAGGGACAATGCACACATACTGAACGATGCATTAGTCAGCGCAACAACAGTAACGCGTGTAAATAGCACAACACCTTCGCCATATGCTTTGCGTGGCAAGTTTGTGCGGCGTAGCACCGCGAGAAGCGTCTCAGCGCCCAAGGAAAAGCAATATGCCGGCTACAAATTCGAACAGCGTTTACCTGCCAAAAATGAAGTAACAGAAACTCAGGCGCAGCTGCTTAGCACTGTAGAGTATAGAGATGTACTCTCCCAGGATAAACAAACGAAGCTGGACGAACTCATAGACCTGCTGCAAGGTCTAAAGGGCTTACAGCTCAAGCGACGTTCAAAGACGCAGCTCGAAAGCGCTAGCGCTGCACAGAGCAACACAACTTTGCTGGTCACCAAGCCTAGAACTATCAAGCGCCTAAGACGCAGACGACTGAAACCGGCAACTGCTGCACAGCCAGCGAACGCAGTATAGTCATATTCATTCATTCAACATTTGACTGACATCACTGGAAGGAACACAACTGACTGACCTTTCATAATTATATTCATATTTAATCCTTTTTGCTTCTCATTTACATTCATATACATTAATCGCCAATTATTTTTGTTTCCATGTTGTTCCATTTCAAAAATTCTGCTTGTACACTCAGTAGTCCATCATCGTCAATCCATTCATCAACCTCCACTAGCACCAACCATTCATCTAACATGTTAGATCATGACTCGCAACCGCAGAATCCCGAACAAGTTGGCTCCTTATTTAGCTTTAAAGACTACCTGCTCCAACCATATATGGGCGTGCTCCCCATCGATCGTCCTGACGACCCTTGGCACTACCATCAATACGATCTACACCAGCCACTTTACAGTGGTGGCGGTAGCTATGAGCCCTATCTACGCGATGGACGTCTCAAGCGAGATACGCATATCATGTCCAGTCAAAATATATTGACGCCGGGCATGCTGGAACGCTTGTTGCGCATTAAAACTGAATTTCAGCGCCAATATCCGCACTTATACAAATCCATGTTGGAACGCAATTCGCACAATACGCGCGTATCTGTCGTACCGCCCGTAATACCAACTGAAGTCGATTGGCCCATTTGCGAGCTTGGCGCTGCGGAGAAAAGCCCTTACGACGTACTGTTGCCCGAGGACTTGCGTGAGGATAATCCGGACGAGCATGCAAACGATAGACAGAAGAAACATTCAACAGTTAAAAATTTAAATTCGAAAGATGATTTTGATTATTTTCATTTTGACGATGATGCAGACGATTAGGCTGCCGGAAAGTTCGAAACAGAATAAAATATTATATAATTAAATTGTTTGTGTATTTTAATTGGGTTTCTACGTTAATTTAATTAGTAACCTTTATTGTGAAAGGAAATAATTTTTTAGCAGGTGGAAGGTCACAGTCACCACGTGACTCTCCGAAGGTCCTTACCAACAGCCAGGGCGAAGTAACTACGAATTAGACGTCGTGGGGCCGTTACTACCATGGTACGAGATTGAGGCACTCGTCAACCCTTGTAGTTAACCTTGCAATTCGAATCTCAACTTTCGACATGGATTATCTCAAAAAGGGTGTGTCGTTCTTTGTATGGCACCATCAAAAATCACTGAATTTCGCTTGTATGGGGAACTCAGTCGTGGTCGTAGTTCGCTCAATGACGAATTCAACAAAATCCAAATTTCTCGCGCGAAGCACTGCGAAACAAATGCTCGTCAGTTTCTTCGTCCGAATGGATCAATTCTGAATGGTACACGACCATTTGTTTGTCTGAAGTCTTCGTAGAAATTCGCAAAACCAACCGCCGAAGAAGAATCACCCTCCACCATGACAAGTTTGCATTGTCACACATCGGCTCATACTCACACAACAGAGTTTTTGAGCACTCAAAATATCGAATTGATGGCTCATCCGCCGTACATGCCTGATTTATCACCCAATGATTTTTTTTTTATTCCCAAAAATCAAAATTAAACTGAATGTTTTTCTACGCCCGAAGAAGCTGTTGATGCGTTCACACGTTCTGTAAGTGGAAAAAAAATGTTCAAAAAATTGCCCCCCTAATTTTTGAAAAGTTCGTTAAAAAATGTATTTTACTACATATTTCGAACTTTTGCCTACTAAAAAGAAAATTAAAAAGTCAGCCCCCCTTCGAGGACAGCTAGTGATATATACAAAGTGGATCCAATTAATTTTGAGGTTTTCAATAATAAAAGTTTATATTGAAAAAATACATATTAAGACTTAGAAGACTGATACAAAGAGTTTAAGAGTCAAAAAATAAATTTAAAAGAAAAACAAAAAAAAAAGTACAACCAAATTAATTTCGGCTGGGCGGTCTAGGTAACGCATCCACAAAACTTCATAAACTTAGTTTGCATATGGACAGGAAAAATTAAAATATTTTAACTTGGTAGGTCTATCGCAACTAGTTTTCAAGATAAACTTTTTCATAGACAAAAAAGATGGACAGAAGGACATTGTTTATAACTAGAACGACTTGCGTTGTCATGCTAATTGGAAACATATGCACAATTTATGGGGTGTTCGATAACTCTTTTAAATATTGTTCATTCTCTGTGTGCCGAGTATAAAAAAATCCACAGACTGTAGAACGCCGGTAAAAACATAACATTTTTTTCCTGAACTACATCGAAATTTAAAGAGAAAACTCAATCGATTTTACTTAACTAGCCTCGTACTCATTTTCATTGATCTTCCTAGAAAGCAGCATAAAACACCTTCAAACTATAATCTATCGACAATATCGACTTTTTTAAAGTTCACTCGTTAATACGTACATAAGAATGTAGAATATGTACCAGGCTATGCACTCTCACACACCCAAATCACTGCTTCAGGACGTTGGTTGTTCACTCGGGATGACGGCAAAGCAAAAGTGAGAGTAGAGGAAGAACCAAGTGGATCATGTGATTTTTTTTTTTAAATTAACACATAATCAGAGGACTACGATCATTAAGCATGGGAGCAGCCTGAAGCAGAAGTTCAAGTCGAGCCTGACAACGATGCCAAGGAGCAAGAGAAGCATCAACTGAGCGGCGACACAGACAGACGTGCGGCAGAACTCGAAAATAGAAACGAATAAATTACACTATTAGCATTTATATGCCTCAGTGCATCTGGATCTGAATCTGACTCTGTCAGTGCATCTGACTCTGTGTGTCTTGTGGCGCTTAATGCAGCTTCTGTTGTTGGTGTTATTTTTGTATGTTATTTTTAAAATTCGTATTTCCCCGCGGTAGTCGTAGTCACTGTTCTTTGTGTTTCATTTTTTTGTTTTTTTATTATTTTACATTTAAATGCCGCCACAAACGCCGTTTGGCGGCAAATTGTGGCGACACGTCTGGAGCGTGGCAAAAGCAGACAGCGTCAGTGACTATCGGACAGACACTCGATGTGGTAGTGGCAGTCGCTGCAGTCGCTGCAGTGCTTGTCTAAAGATATACATATAAAGATACCGAGATACAACAGATAATGTGAGATACACGAGCGCAAGGCAGCATTCAGACGCCAGGCGGCAGCAAAGACAACTACAGCGCAGCAACCAGCAACCAAGCTATTGTTATAAATACAACAAAAATAGCATGATCTTACTGACGCCGCCACATCCACGTCTCAATCATTGCTAGGCCAAAAGGTTTATACTCAATTAACAAAAACAACAACAATGGAATAATGAAAAAAAATCTCTGCATCATAAGTTAAGGTAATTCGACCAAATGGGGCCCATCTGTCATTTGTAGCGGCTCATAAATGCTTCATCCGTTCTAGAAGTATTACATCTTGAAAATATTGAAAATATCGGACCGACATCGGCACAATTCATATAATGACAAAGAATTTAAATGCATTTGGATAGTAGGAGAATAAATGTTCATACAAAACGTATAACCACGTATGCACCACCCCACCTTTATTCATCTAATAGAGCAACAGCGTTTTGGACATAGAAACACAATTATATAAATATTACACCCCTTTGTCGATAGAAGGTGAAACTTGAGCTCACTTCACCACATCGCTGAACTGGATCAGTCGAACCGTTGTCAGGAGTTAAGTCTGTTGCCAGAAGGCAACCAGCTAAGTGCGCTCATTATGACGAGGCCCATACGTCTAAGTATTTATCTTTTTTCTTACAGCAACGTTGTAACTGCAGTAAAATCCACAACATAACTCGTCATCAGCGTTGGATGAAATATTTGGTGCACTCACGGACAAGTTCGGGAATATGACGCAGAAGCTATTGTTGAATTCCCACAAAAAGGGTTTACATTGGCATCTGGAATGCTCAAGAACTTGCAGTATTCATACCTGAAACATCATGTAACTATCATACTGTTAGGTGAGACGCATCTCGGATTTATATCCTACTACAGGATAATGGGATACGACATCCAGATAGTCAATCACTCTGTTGATATCCGCATAAGTGAACAACTGGTTGTGCTCATCCGTTCGTCGTTCAAACATAATCCTTTGAGCCAATGCCCCACAGTCTTTGTCACCTCGTACTGACCAACCCAAATCTTTTAAACAGCCAGTTTAGTTTTGACCTCTTTTAAGCACACATTCTCTATGCTCCAGACTCACAAGTCAACGTTCAAATTTAGATTATGTAAAGAAGATTCACTTCAAAATTCAGAACTTGAAGGTTTTATCTCTTCAAATCTTTTATTGGCATATCTAAATCGACTCAACTTTTAATGATTTTCATGAACGTAGATAAAGTAATGGTAGGCGGCGACCAACCAATACAACTCATTTCCAACCATACAAAAATCATACCTAATCGGATTATCAAATCTTGAATGTTGATGTTGCTGATCAAATAACATCCCATGCCAAGCCCTCAAGTATAGTTATAAAAATGGGCATTGGTGTTCTAAAGGGTTACTTTTTGTATGTAGACTTAATCAAGCTCTGCTTCCCATAACAAAATCTTAAAACGTTACAAAAAAACCGTTTCGATATTCGGTAGGGAAAATGGAGTGAGAAAGATATATATAAACATATCCGTTGCAACACAAGTGTTACAATTTTCGTGACGAAGTTTTAATTTGCAACTCCCGCAACTCATTTTTTTCTTTGTTTTTAGACGACAAAAATATTTCTTTTCTATAGTATATCTGGAATTCGTACATTTAGTAATTATAGAGTTTCATAAAGTCGACGCTTTCATTTTAAATGAGGTTTAATGAGAGTCTAAATATGTATTTTTATGACCGTTTTGGAACTGTAGTGGTATAGGATGATCCGACTTCGGCGGCTAGTTTTCCTCAATTCTCCGAAAATTGGTGGCAAACAAATGGTTATACACCATTCAGACCAAGAACAAGTAAGGAAATACAGTCGGGCGTAACCGACTGTAAGAGGCCCTGTACCAGTTCAGGTCGCCTAACAAACATATTAAATGTTTCCCGAGCTTATGACCAAACACATGACCACTTCTCACTGCGCGAATATGAATGAAAAGAAAAGGGGGGTTGTTCAAATTCAATTGCTTATAAAATCGCCATTTATTATCCGATTTTGATGAAATTTTTGGATTTTTGCTTAGAGAGACGTTATCTCTATATTGGTACACTCAATTTTTTTTGTGCCGAAGAAATTTTCACCCTAAGGGGTGATTTTATGGGGAAGGGGGGAGGGGCAAAATTTTAAAATAAACTTGTGAAATTCCGGAGCAATCCTAGTCGAATGCAAAAAACACGAAGTCTCTATCTATTACCGTTTCCGAGATCCTTTCGTTCATACAGACGGACAGACGGACGGGCGGACAGACGGACATGGCTATA
Organism: Leucophenga maculata; assembly: GCA_035044805.1. Classification (NCBI taxonomy): domain Eukaryota; kingdom Metazoa; phylum Arthropoda; class Insecta; order Diptera; family Drosophilidae; genus Leucophenga; species Leucophenga maculata. The sequence goes on along the minus strand of JAWNNP010001156.1, from coordinate 337,397 downwards.
TCGACTCCTCTTTCATTCCTGACCATAATGGTGGTAACTTTGGGGGTCTCCGACCATTATTTCTACCTGTTACATACATTTGCACAAACCCAATAGGCTCTTGTACCTTCGGTACAGGGCCTAAAAAGCAGATCACTTGTTGTTCAAATCAATCTGGGACTAAATTTTACCTGCCTGTCTATGTATGTATGTTTGTTCCACTTTAGAGACCAAACGCGTGGACCGACTTTGGTGATTTTAACGGCAATCGATTTGTGTTAATCTTGCGGTCATCAGTAAAGATATGACATTAAAGTTCAATATGGCGACCACCAGCTTCCATATTGTGAAAAAGAAAAGAGTTAAGTTGGGTATCAGTGGATGGGTATTTGAAAATCATTTTCAGGTTTCTGTTGTCAATTTAAAATTGCATTTTCATTCATAGCCCTGTCATAGTGTTATAATACGCATTTAGTTCTTGCTTACACCAGTAGTTGGTTAATGTGCTATTGGTTTTGTTGCAGTCAAATATTGACAGATTTGTATGGAAGCTACCCGTCATTCTATTAGTTCAATGGAGAACAAATCATTAGCATTTAACATAATTAATAATAATAGAAAACGTTTATACCAAGTAAAACATTGAAAAACATACGGGTGTAGGTTCGGTTCCATCAACACATAAGTCCATAAATTAAAAAAATATAAATAAAAAATATTATGTTCTGCGCTGATAATTATTTAAAATTTTAAATCCGTATCAACTATAATGAAGGGTACATCAAAATAATCTAAAAACATTACAGAATGAACCAAAAATACTTTCGAATACTAACAGCAACCGATTTATGGGATTTTCGGAGCACGATTATTGCGATTTAGAAAGTTCGTTTTTGTTCGTTACTGAAGCAGCTGTCCATTACGTTCTCTCGTGGTTATTTTAAGACTGTTAAATTCTTATATTATTTCACCATGATTTCGGCAGAAACGCATGATGATTTTTGCATGATCTTGACATTTCTGCTCTATTACTCCCGTCATTTGAAGATACTACTTCTTATACTATAAGATTATTATAAGCTGTTAATTACAGATAGGATAAATGGGTTTATCAAGTATGTGCATATATATGCAACAGGCAGTGGGATGCGAGACAATCCCCATAAAGTATGTATATTATTGACCAGCTGGCGGTCCGTATGGTCAACGAGAACTTGGGGATAAAGCCTTCAAATTTAAATATTTAGTCTCTCCTATTGTTTCGTCAGACAAGTAGTATTTCATGGACGTACCAACCCATCCCTAAGGAGAAGTACATTTAAAAACCTGATTTCTGAGTTTTTTTTTAAACCTAGTTTCTGAGTTTTAAAATGAACAAATTTTCGTTTTTCTTCTTATTTTAGCTAATAACACAAAATTTTGTGTATCTTATTTTAAGTCTAACAAATTTTTCATATATACATCGGCCACGAGAAGAGTATCCTCCATACAAATCTGTCCTCCTCCCTGGGTTTTTGTAAGAAAAAGATTTTAGCTTAAAACGAAATTATTTTTGTAAACATAATTTTTTTCTGACAGAGTACCAGTTAGTTAATACATTTTAAGGGAATTTTGTTTTAAGCATTTTTACCAAAATTTTAAGCAGGAAGCGAAAAAAAAAATTTCCCAAAAAAATGTGCACCCTAATGTGTATACTAATGTATACACTTCGAATTAAAACTGGGCGGATAGTGGGCCTTATTTTGTTAACTTACCTTAATATATTTTTATGATTTCCAACAACAGCAGCTCAAAAAGCGGCAGACGTCATTCATCTAGTCGTTCCTCACGTCGATCGCTGATGGTCTGCCGCCAACCCCGTCAATTCGACGGCAGTCATTCAAACATCCTGCTCTCGCTTTTTTTTGTTTTTCCTCGCTGGATTTATTGTAATTTGTTGTTGTTATTGCCGCTGCAGTCATTTTTCGCGTGACTTTCATGTCAAGATCAGATCAAGATATAGCTCACGAGCGGCGCTAGTGACGCCATATACGTCGCGACGACGGCAGCGTCAATGGTGCAGCATCAGATACCGCTGAAATATCGGATCTGGCTGCGCTTGACTTTTTTATTAGTGCGCATCTCTGTCTGAGTTGTCGTCGTGGTCGCTGCCGCCGCTTTGGCGCGCAACGATCGTCCGTGGCATCCAGACATCCTTCATCGACAGCGAACGGACGGTCATCGTGACCGTTGTTGTGCCAATAAATTAGCCACTGGACAAACAACTGTGGCCCTCGTCAAAGTTGCAGCATCATTGACTGCGACTGCATTAAGTAATTGCAGCGCGATTTGATCGGCTCTGCAGCATTTTTATGTTATTAAGATTCTTTGTTTATGAGAAAAGATCTGCAGGAATGTATCTACTCGCTCCTCATGATCGGAATTTGGCATAGAGAATTCATTTCACCAGCGCAACCAATGTAAACAAACTGACAACAGCTGTTCTTGCGTTGCCGCACTTGCATCAATTAGTGGCAGCACAGTTAAACAAATGGCTTATGTATATACTCCTTCCACATAGAGTTGTAAAAATGTCCAAATTTCCCATATGGCAGGGTAAGTAAGTAAGCTGAGTTATCCCTGCGCGGCAATAAGGAGTATGTTGCACGAAATTGAATGGGAGCCGGCATCGTAAAATTTTTTAATTAATTATCTTGAAATTACAATTTTCGAATATTAAATTAAATACATTATATAAAATGGTAATGTGATTGATATGAAGACTTTGATGATCCCTAATCTAGCATTATAATTGTATCTTAAAACTATATAAAACTATTATTTACATAATTTACATTCATAAGCAATGGTAGATCTTTATCGATTTGAGTAATGCGACTGATTGATTGATATTGTTTGGGGATGTGGTTTCGTCCATTGTTGGTTTGAGCAATTAGGATCTATTTTGTTGAAATTCAGCACAATCTATAAAAACATGGGAAACAGTTTTTCGGTTTTATTTAAAATTAAATATTGAGTCAGACTGGTGTGACCCATTCAGAGCCTCGTGAATTTTATGGTGTCGAGCCGTGATATAGAGTTTGAGATATGAAGTTTGATTTGTGGTATTTTGTTAGGGTTGACTTAATTATAGTGTTATGAGATATAGTTCCATTTATGAATTTCTTTTATATTTAAAGAATTTGGGTATATGTGTGTAATTGAAATTATTTTCCATTATCAGAGGAAAATTAAGAGCAGTTTTATTAAAACAGAGCAGGTTGTATCTCTAGACACCAAATTTCAAATCCCCGAATTCGCACCTGGTCCTATTTTCGAGATATATGTATGTGTATGTACGACTTGTCACACACATATTTCATAATGCATAATACAAAAATGGAAAAATGCATAGTCCCGAGATTACGTGTTTTAATGGATTTTGTAAACCATCTTTTGTGGAAGGGTTTGGTACCCCATTTGGGAAAAGATAAAGCTTTAATATGGCCAACAAAATTTAAACTCGTTTTCAAAAACTATCATGGAAATTGTTTCGAGGGAAACGCATGTGCTGGCAAAATGCATGGGCTAGCAAAATGCCACGGGCCCCCGACCCAAGAGGCCGCGAGCTCAAAAATATTTTTTTACATTGTACCTGAGTATTTTATTTTATTTGAAAAGTATATTTTTGTAAGTTCTGCTTAAAATTTTGTCGCGGTACGTTAGCAACGCGGGTGAGCATTGACGATCGGGGAATTCCCCATTTTGTTTTCACTTTTTTCGTGGCGCTGCTAACAACACTATGTTAGGGGAATTCCGGATTTGATATTTTTTATGAGGGCTCTACTGACTGCGTATTCTTTGTGTGATTATTTTGACAATTGGTGATTTGTAACTTTGATTTTTCGTATTTGTTCTTTTATTGAATATCAAAATGGAGACAAAGTAAAGTTGATTGTGAAAGTTAGATATTAAAATGTCTAGTTCCAGAAATTATTTAAGTTGGAGCGAAAAGCGAAAGAGATAGAGGGAGACTGAAGAAAAAAATAAAAAGCTATCTAAAATTAGTCAGTACTTGAAAAATGATGACTTAAGTAATTTAAAGTCGAGTGAACAGTGCTCCAAAAGTGAAGAATTGGACCTTACTAAAAGTATACCAGAATTATCAGATGCAGCACCCAACACCAGTGACTATCTTAATCCAGAACAACCACATCAAGGTACATACTATCAAAAATCAAAGATAATTATATTTTAGCATGAACAATATTGTATCTTCGACAGATGATACTGATAAGGGTAATTTTATATAGCTAACTGATCAAGTGAAAAGGTTCGTGATTGAAAACGGACATTTTAAACATAAGGGCCCATTCTTAAAAGATAGTGACAATAGATCTTTTCTAGAAAAACATTGCTATATTGTTTTCAAGTCTGGCGTAAAACTTGAACGTACATGGCTATCCTATTATTTAATACTTCAGAAGGCGTATTGTGAATCGTGTTGGTTATTCGCAAATCGGGCATCTAAGAAAATACAAAATGTTTGGATTGAGGGCTATGACGACTGGAAACATATTGTAGATGCCACACAAAAACATGAGACATCAAAATTTCATCTGGATTCCTGTCTTACGTATCAACAGTGGCGGCTACATGGAACACTCGATGAAGAGCAAGAGTCTATGATCAAAAAAGAAAAATCTTTTTGGCGCCAAGTACTTTCTACGCTCCTTGATGTTACTCTGACACTTTCAACGTGTAATTAAGCCATTCGTGGCCACAGGGAAAACGCAGATAGCAGTGAATCAAGCTCCAAAGGAAACTCTTTGTGTATTTTTGAGTTATTAGGAAAATACGACCCGATTTTACAAGAATTGTTAAGTAAACCAAAGGGCCAGATAAAATACTTAAGTCCAAAAATACAAAATGAGCTAATTTCTGTCCGGGTTCTAAAAGTAGAAAATGCACTCATAAATGAAATAAATTCCGCACCATTCTACTCTATCATATTTGATACAACTCAAGATATTTCAAAAATTGATCAAATGTGTGAACTTTACCGTTATTGTATGATCGAAAAAGATGGTAATGTGATCCCAAAGGCACTTGTCATTAAAGAAACATTTTTAGGATTTCATGAAGTTAAGGATCAAACTGCCATAGCAATGTCCAAGCAAATTATTAAATCCATAAATGACAAAAATATTCCTGTAAACAAGTGTCGAGGACAAGTATATGATGGTGATAACACAATGAAAGGGACTTATGGTAGAGTTCAAAAACTCATAAAAGATGTCGGGCCAAACGCCGTATATATTCGCTGTGTTGCTCATAATTTAAATCTAGTACTCTATGATGCAGTGAGAGAGCTTATTGATATGCAAAATTTTTATGAAACAGTTCAAAGTATCAAAAGATGGAATATTTTATCAAGTTTTATATCTAATAAAGAAAGTGAGTCTTCAACTTCAATAACATTGAAACATTCAACCCTACTAGATGGGCAGGACGTTGTGATGCCGTTTTTGCTTTAAAAGTTCGGTTTGTTGAAGTCCAAAAAGCGCTAACGAAAACAATTCTGTTAAATTGCAAATCAAATGAAAGAAATGAAGCTGTTTCACTCAAAAAGAAGATCGAAAACTACAATTTTACTATGTTATTGGTTTTCCATTGCAAGATCCTACTTACTTTCGATGCACTTCAGTCTAAAGCAGCCAATCTTTCAAATGCCTTAAAACGTTTGAAAATTTGTCTAGAAGAATTGGAAAGGTATCGACATGAATTTGAAAATTTAAAAATGGAAGCAAATAGTGTAGCAGAAAAATGGTCCATCACCCGTGAATTTTCTAAAACTCGTCTGAGGAAGGTAAAACGCCATTTTGATGAGCTTTGCGAAGATGAGCGTCTCCGAGATACGAAAAGTTTGTTCAAAGTGAACATATTTTATCGTGTATTGGACATCATTATAAACCAACTGAAATCGCATTTCCTTCCGATGAATGAAACTGTTTTAAATTTCAGTGTTTAGCAGCCTTCCACTGCAAAAGATTTAAATGACACGGATTTATTAAAAAAGCTCGAGAATTTGTTGAGATATATAAAGAAGACATATCTGAATCATTTGCCAGAGAAATTATCAGTTTTCGATCCACTTTCAGAGACGAAATAGAGAAATCTTCGTGTATTAGAGACCTTGCTGATTTATTAATAATAAAAAATCATTTTATGTCCCGCAGCTTTCCTGAAGTATGCACTGCATTTATGTTACTTCTAACAATTCCTGTGACTACAGCTAGTGCTGAACGATTTTTTCAAAACTAAAATTGATAAAAACCTATTAAAGAAACTCTATGAGACAAGACAGGTTATGTAACTTGGCTATTCTGTCTATTGAAAATTCTATGGCCCGATCTTGAAACTCGATCTTTAGACTTTTGCGGAACAGAAAGCTCGAAAAAAGATTTTTCTTAATAAATATCATAAATTGTTTTTTTATTTCATTGTTCATATACTAAATACTGATTTATTCTGTGACAACTTTGTTACATTCAGGAAAGATCGTCATAATCGCTCTGGTTGAGGTGTTCTTATATCTATTAAATCATCCCTGTCGACTGACGTATCGCGGCTATACACTTTTCAATAGGCGTGAACCTAGAGACGAGGCCACATAGTTCCCTACTCACGACGAAACCACACCCAAATTCGTGCTTACTCGCATAGCAGCTATAGTAGATGTCACAGGATGCTTTTTAAGAGCAACCCTGTCCTATCCATCGGATTTCTTGGATTGCAGTGATGTCAGCCATGCATCTTTCGAGGACATCAACCAGCTGGATATTTGCACCATCCCAATTAAGGGTGCGAACATTCCAGGTGCATATCCGTAAATTTTGCTCCTTATATCGTTTGCGGGGGTCGTCATCATAGGGTTCCTTCCGAGGCTTCCTTTGCGTTTTCATTGGAGATATATTTTTACAGTGGCGGAACAGGTGTTCAGAGGCGATACGTGTCCAAACGGACGTGGACCGCTTGTAACAAGAATCATTGTTGGCCATTCTTAACTGAATGACTGTCAACAACGTGAGCTTCTGCAAACGAATCCCAATCTCCCAATCATTCTAGACACCATTTCACTATTTGGTTCAATTATCTGATTCGTTAGCAGTTTCAAGTGCTAAACTTTTTCTTAGTTTTAGTACATTTTCGAAGAATATGCAATACAAAATTGGAATAAAATTAGAATAACTACATTTCTTGGATAAATCGCCAAACAACTCAAAAAAAACAAGTACGGAAATTTCAGTCGGGCGTAACCGACTGTAAGAGGCCCTGTACCAGTTCAGGTCGCCTAACAAACACATTAAATGTTTCCGAGCATATGACCAAACACATGACCACTTCTCACTGCGCGAATATGAATGAAAAGAAAAGGGGGGTCGTTCAAATTCAATTGCTTATAAAATCGTCATTTATTATCCGATTTTAATGAACTTTTTTGATTTGGGCTAAGAAGGACGTTAACTTTATACTGGTGTACTTACTTTTTTTTGTGCCGAAGAAATTTTTAGCCTTGTGGGTGATTTTATGGGGAAGGGGGGCGGTTGGGGGGGGGGGAGTGGCAAGTTTTTAAAATAAACTTGTAAAATTCCGGAGCAGTCCTAGTCGAATGCAAAAAACATGAAGTCTCTATCTATTACCGTTTCCGAGATCCTTTCGTTCATACGGACGGACGGACGGACAGACGGACATGTCTATATCGACTCCTCTATCACTCCTGACCATAATGGGGGTAACTTTGGGGGTCTCCGACCATTATTTCTACCTGTTACATACATTTGCACAAAACCAATAGGCTCTTGTACCTTCGGTACAGGGCCTAAATATGTATACATATATATAAAGTTTCGTTTTCATTTATGCTGAACAACGTTTTTCCACCCTTTCTCCAGATCTTCTCAGTTTTTTTTTTTTTTTTTGTAATCAAAACATTCAATCAAACTATATCTCTTCCGGAAGCATATCAATCTGTTATGATCGAAAATAAATAAAAATGGTGATTTTTGCATTTTGTCCGAATTTGCTGAAAATTCGATCTAATTGTGTCGAACGTTTCCAGTAACATAATGAATAATACAAAAAAGGAATTACGCAAAATTCGAATCGTGAATCATGCCCTTGAGTCCATGCAAGAAATCCCATAAAAATAAAACTTTCAGTTTTTCGCGAATTTCCCAAATTTTTGGGCTGCATTTCAAATTTCAAATTTCCCTAAAAACCTTATTCCGATAGATGTATGGAATGACATAATAAGACGTTGGCTATAAATTTTGACACGAAGTTTGTGATACCCAAAACAAGGCGTCAGATACCCTACAAGACAAATATATTCTTCACCAGCTCAGTACGACGAGTCGACCCAGTCTTGCTGTCTGTCACTCTGTGTATGAATACAAAAACTAGAACTTACTACAGCTCGGTATGGAGGTTTATACGAACCTAAAGCCCATTTTTGAGTTGAGTCGGCCCCCCTTCAGGAGACAGTGCGGGCCCCCTTCGACAAAAGCTGGATACGCCCTTGCCCTTAACTATAACAACAACTCACTAAATTCAGAGGAACTGCTTTTTAGCTCACAGATCGAAACAAAACAAAGAATTGTTTCTAGCCAAAGATTTTAATGCAACAGCTATAGAAATCAAATCGAAAAAAACATTTAAATTTGTTTATGTTTATATAGCTCCCACCCAATCTTTTAATAAAACAAATTTAAAAAAGGTACACTTTTCTACTTACTTCTAAAATTGAACCACAAGTAAAATTTGGTCAAATATCAGACGTTTTTGTGGTCTTAATAAATCAAAATAAATTCATAGCATTACACACCCTGAAACGAATTTCCCAATTAAGCATAGTTCACACGGTAGAATACATTCTACACTCTCAACACAATGCATTGAAAATAGTTTCATATATATACAAATTTTAACTAAATATGACAGCAAACTCAACGAAAATAGTTAATACTGCCAGATAACTGGCACTGTGTGAACTTAGCTTTACAAATAATGTAGAAATAGCTAATACTTTCTCAAAATTCTAGTCTGATCCATCCAATGATTCTAACTTTTCGAACTCTTTCAGAATCAGTATTTCCGCAACTCTATCACAACAAATAGAAATTGATATTTCATTAATAGAATTAAACTCAGCACTATCTAGCTGAAAAGGTCATACTCCTGGATTGAACCGTATCTCATACACAATGATTACCAATTCATCCATATTCATCAAGCAAATAATCAGTCACTACAACAACATACTCAACAATTTTACACCACAATCATATAAAGTCAGTCTATCCATCCCTATACTTAAACTTGGTTCCAATAAAGCTTTAATTACCACATACCGTTCTCACATACCGTTCTCTCTTGTCTTGGAAAAGTTTTAAATAAAATCATTGTTAATAGACTGTGGTGGTTTGTTAGAGCTAACAAATTTTTTTACACCAATGCAATAGGTTTTAAACAAGGGAAATCAGCTATAGATAATCTGGCATATGTAGATTATCTAATAACCGAGGCCCAATCACACAAACATCATTAGACTTCAGTAATGCAAGTACCTACACATTTGTACAATAATCTCCCATGAATATTTTCTAGACTGCACCAAGAGCAACAACTGTTTACACTGTCATAATAGTACAACAATTTCAGTCATACATATTGTCATAGACTGCCCTGTTCCAGTACAAAATAGTCGAAATTTTTCAAAAATACCAATTCCATTTCCTTACTCTCTCACCCATCGAATACCAACCTATTTAATTTAATAAAGTTCCTACAAGCAACCAAACTTTACCATTCCATATAAATTTAATCACTAGCACATATTAATAAATATAATGAACAAATGTAAATGTATCATAATAAAGACACTATTAATACTAAAACCGTTTGTAAATATTATAGAATAATTTATATTTTACTATTAAAATTAATATAGTTTCATAAAGAACATTGAACCAGTGTTATATTTAATTTAAGCTATATTATAAAATAATTTGTAGTCTCGTTATACTACAATAAGTAAAAAAAAAAAAAAAATCAATGAATTTTGCAAACCGTTTGCAAACAGAAATATTTTTTTAAAAATTCATGCGTTTTTATCTGATTTTCCTCTGGTTTACACTGAAAGATTTAACTTTATTATTGAAATTATATTATATAAATGTCTGTTCTTGTTGATCAAAATCGATATGATATGCATATGCGCACTCTCAACGATCATTGCAAAATAATTACCATGCTTCGTATGCAGTTATAGTTTATAAATCGAAAGAATTCGCAAACGAATATTTTAAATCAGTAACCTTGCGCAGTATCGGTGCCGCTTCATTGATATAATTTCTACGCCACTGTTAGCAGGGCTGCCACCTTTTGAATGTGGTGCTGCCATATTTTGTCTTGCTCGCACTGCTGTCATCTGTCAAAGCAAACGAAATAAAATAGTCCGCATTAAAATTGAAATCGGCTGCAATAATATATTTTCGAGCATATAGGTAAACTAAACAAGATCGCAGTAAGCCATACTATCTAAACTGAATATTTTGCGTGTGCTGTCTGTGCCTTCAAAGTGTTGTGCATTTCCAAAATGCAGTACAAATCGATATGCGACCAAAACTGCGAATATCGCAGAGCATTTTGTTGGCTGCTGCTCCGGCGCAACTTATGTAATTGGCAAGAATGTTCGCAACAAATAACTACTAAATACACATAAACTGAACATTTTATTGAATTCATTGAACAAATAGAAGTGTAGCAGACATTATTGTTTTTACATTGTAGAAAATATGATACGTGCACCGCTTGTGAAGGCCCTCGGCGCACTGGGCTCGCCAACACACAAAATCGCCAGCAAAGCGGTGCGTACCAGCGCCGTCGTAGCACAGACACCAGCAAAGGCGCCGGAGAAGATTGAAGTCTTCGTTGATGACATACCCGTACATGTGGCGCCGGGCACCACAGTGCTGCAGGTTAGTATATAATGCCATAAAAATTTGTAAAGCAACGTTATCTGAAACCCTATGCATTTGTTGTGTTTCTTTGCAGGCCGCAGCCCAGATCGGCGTAGAGATTCCTCGATTCTGCTACCATGAACGTCTGGCAGTTGCCGGCAATTGTCGTATGTGTCTGGTTGAGGTTGAGAAGAGTCCTAAACCAGTAGCCGCTTGCGCCATGCCTGTTATGAAGGGCTGGCGCATCAAAACTAACTCGGAGATGACACGCAAGGCGCGTGAGGGCGTTATGGAATTCCTGCTCATGAATCATCCCCTTGACTGTCCGATTTGCGATCAAGGTGGTGAATGTGATTTGCAGGATCAAGCGATGGCTTTCGGCTCCGATCGTTCGCGCTTTGTTGACATCAATCACAGCGGCAAACGGTAAATACTCGTTGGTTGTCGTATTTTTATTAATTTATATTATATAATGTACTCTATCTAACGCCAGTGCTGTGGAGGATAAGGATATTGGTCCACTTGTAAAAACCATTATGACGCGTTGCATTCATTGCACCCGTTGCGTGCGCTTTGCTTCCGAGATTGCCGGTGTCGATGATCTTGGCACCACAGGCCGTGGTAATGATATGCAGATTGGTACCTACGTTGAAAAACTTTTCCTAACTGAGTTGTCCGGCAATGTCATTGATTTGTGCCCCGTTGGTGCTTTGACTAACAAGCCATACAGGTAACATACATTAAATCTTGCAACATAAATATTTAGAAAATAACTTTCCATCTCTAAACAGCTTTGTTGCACGTCCCTGGGAAATTCGCAAAGTGAGCAGCATCGACGTTTTAGACGCCGTGGGCAGCAACATTGTTGTCAGCACACGTACCAATGAAGTTTTGCGTATTTTGCCACGAGAAAACGAAGACGTAAACGAAGAATGGTTAGCCGATAAATCGCGCTTTGCCTGCGATGGACTTAAACGTCAGCGCCTCGTGACACCAATGGTGCGCATGCCAAATGGTGAACTGCAAGCAGTTGAATGGGAAGGAGCTCTAATCTCTGTCGCAAAAGCTCTCAAGAATGCTAACGGCCAAATTGCCGCAGTAGCTGGCCAATTGGCAGATGTTGAGGCTCTGGTCGCGTTGAAGGATTTGGTTAATCGCAATGAGGGAGAGACATTGTGCACGGAACAGGACTTTATTAAGGATTCCTGCACTGATTTGCGTTCGAACTATTTACTAAATACTTCTATTGCAGGTATTTCACTGCCACTATACTAAAGCGAAAAAAAAAATATTCAATTATGTATTTTTTTGTAGCTCTTGAAGAGGCTGACGCTGTGCTGCTCGTTGGCACTAACCCACGTTATGAGGCTCCTTTAATTAATACACGTCTGCGCAAGTCATACGTTCACAATGAACTTCAAATCGCTTCGATCGGACCTAACGTCGATCTATCGTACAGCCACGAAAATCTTGGCGACGAAACATCCATCATTAGAGATGTTTGTAGCGGTTCGCATCCATTCTCAAAGGTGTTACAGAGCGCTAAAAAACCAGCGATCATAATCGGAGCTGATTTGTTGGAACGTGCTGATGGCGCTGCTATTCATGCACTGATTGCAGAATACAGTCAGAAATTGAACAAGCCGGTAATAGTTTTTCAGTTGAATTTTAATCATACCCACTACAGCAATGGTATTTGTATTTAGAATTGGAACTCGTTTAACGTACTACAGAACAATGCGGCCCAGACGGGCGCTTACGACGTAGGCTACCAGCCGGGCGTTCAACGTGCTATTAAGGCTCAGCCTAAAGTGCTCATTCTGCTTAATGCCGACGCTGGCAAATTGACCCGTGATCAGCTACCAAAGGATTGCTTCGTAATCTACATTGGCTCGCACGGTGACAACGGTGCATCCATAGCCGACGCTGTACTTCCGGGTGCAGCCTACACAGAGAAGCAGGCTACATTTGTCAACACCGAGGGTCGTGCGCAACAGACGCTTGTTGCTGTTTCGCCACCAGGCATGGCGCGTGAAGATTGGAAAATTTTGCGTGCTTTGTCCGAAGTTGTTGGTAAGTACTAATATTGCTGTCTCGTTCCTTTTCATGCTCAATTTAACTACTTAGGTACACCGCTACAATACGACACCCTGGAGGAACTGAGACATCGTATTGAAGATATTGCACCACATCTAACACGCATTGGCAAATTGGAACCTGCCAATTTTGGTGGTCTATCTGTAAAAGCAGCAACTGTAAGTTAACGCTCTAATTTGAAATTCAAAACAATTTTAACGTTTATATATTTCATCCACAGAGCAAATCACTTGATAGCAGCCGAATTGACATTAAGCAAAAGGAGCTGCGTGACTACTTTATGACTGATGCGGTTTCGCGAGCATCGCCTACTATGGCCAAGTGCATATCAGCGGTTAACAAACAGCAGCGAGAGGATGAGGCCAAAAAACAGAGCGTTGCCGTTTAGATTGGAGTGGCAGTCAAATAAACAATTTTTTTTTAATTTTGCCCTTTAAGCTTATTAAACCGATAAAAGGATAACAAAAACCTATATATGTAGCGCAATTTAATCTGAATGAACGGACAGGCGTTACCGTCAGTGTGTTAGTGATCCGGAATGTTATACGGCAACCAAATGCGAACTGTAAATTTCTTTGTCTTTGTTAAAAAACAATTTAAAAACTTAAGAAATTAAATAAAAATAGAGAAATATATAAATATTAACCACAAGCCACCTAAACTTTTTGCTCTTTATACCACCCACGTTAGTCAAGTATAAAATTGCAGTATTAAAATTGTTCAAATGTTTATAACAGCCAAAACGAAGCTCAAGATGCCGCACTACTTGACAAATAAGACAATAAAGGCATCCGAATTTTGAAGAAAACGACTGAAACAGTTCCATAGCTACAGACTTACGTCATGCGCTTTTATTATACTTTTATTTAATACCAACATAAATTTAACTTAATATTTAAACAAAAAAGATGCATAACTAAAACTAACATGTGTGAAATTAAACGAAACTTCTTGTGAGTGGATCAGAGATGGTCGTATTACTTATATACCAACTACGCTAGACTATTGAGCTATCGGTGCGTCAAATGTTTATTCAAATTAATGCACAAATTATACAATAGCAGATTTTATAAAGGACATTTGATTTTAAACCTAATTTAATTGAACTTTTTTATGTAGTGGGGTAGTTCATGTTTATAGGATGTAATGTGGCGGGGTTTTTATACGATTTAATAGTTTATACGATGTAATAGTTAATTATGCCAATCACTACAGTTCTCTCCTACCAGAACCGAAGTGAAAGTTTTATTGTTCGTTCACTTCTCGTTTTGATTATTTTTGTAGAAGATTTGTGATTGTTTGAAGACAACTGCTGTGGTTCGTTGTTGTTTGGATATAATTGCTGATGATTGTTTTGTATGATAACAACTTCTTTTTAAAACTGGAAATGGGACTTCATACGGTTCACAAAGTTCAGGATTTACTATATCAACTCGAACCAAGATGTGCGTTGCTGACTCGAGTTGTAGATGAATTGAAAGTTTTGCCACTCGATGATGCATTGTTGTTGGACGTTCTATTCGATGTATTATTTATTTATAAATAGTTTGAATATAATTTAAAATTACATAAAAACTAGTTATACAAGCTATAGCTACGATGGCTTTAAGCTTAATTATTTGCTATTATATTTAATCAACTAATATATGTACATATATTTTTTTTTTTGGCAACAGATATACTATAATGGTACAGTTTAATAATATTTACAAACTTTTTTTTTTGTTTTATTTGTTTAAATATACATATATGTTTTATTTATTTATTTATATGATGAGCTTAAAGTTAAAACTTAGAAGCTAACAAATTTATTTATAGCATGGAAACTTAAGCCTTCAGCTATGTATAATATAATATAAAAGGTGGAGCTATAATTAAATCGAGTTGGTCTTAAATTAATATATATAAATAGTATATACAACTCAATTGAGTATGGTGGTTTAGGCACAAGAATTGTACTTATAATAACAGATTTACATGTTTTTGTTGTTTTTATTTTTTAGATTTTATGATATAGGTTTGTTTTTTTAAGGAAGTTAATAAGTAACTTAAGATCATTTACCGATGGTGTTTTAAGTATATTTAGTAAGTTGTTGTTAGGGAAATGTAGGTTGCGTTCAATTGAAAGGGAAGGACATTGTAATAGAACATGCTCTATGTTTATAGCAACGTTGCTCTGGCAGAGTGGGCAGTATTTGGAGATATTTTTATTTAAGTAGTGTTCGTTTGTAAACTTAGTGTGTCCGAGTCTTAGTTTAATGAGCTTTGTTTGGTCCAGTCTCGACAGATCTTCTTGTTTTGTGTGTTTTAAAAAGTTAATAAAATCTGTTTTATTGGAGTTTATATTTTTATACCAATTAGAGCATGAGTTGTTTTTTTGTAGCTGTATTAATTTGAGTTGGTTTTTGTAGTGTTTGTTAATATCGCTTATGTTGTTGTTTATTGTAGTAATTAGTGTGAATTTTTTTTTCTGATTTGGCGTTAGCATCGGCAAAATCATTGCCCTTGATGTTTATGTGACTTGGTATCCAAATAATTTTGAATTTATTGGAGTACCGCATCAGGAGTGTTATTCTGGTCTCTGCGTAGAAGCTGTGGTTTTCTATATTTTTTATTGATTTTAATGCAGATAATCGGAACATAATACGAACTTTCCGTTTTTAGTTTGAAGAATGGTAATTGCTTCAAAAAGGGCTATTATCTATGCAGTGCATATGGACGTGAATGCAGGTATGATGCCAATTTTAATAACCGATCGTTCAGTCGTGGTGGCGTATGATGTGTAATGTTCATATTTTGATCCTGATGCTGAGATGATGCTGAGAGTGGTAGTTTTTGAAGTCTAAAAATTTTTGGTGGAAAAATGAAGGATTTGTCGAATTTTTAGTATAATTGTGTAAATTAATGTTAATTGTTTTTGAATTAAATTGCCAGAACGGCTGGTTGGGCTTTATTGTTTTAATTGGACTGAAAGGAGTGTTATTCGCTATACAGAAATTAATGGCTCTAGATATCGTAGAGTTACTTTTTATTATTGCCCTGCTTTGATAGGGTTTTATTATTATTTTTTGAAGTAGCGAGTTTGAAGAAAGCATTAAGTTTTTTCCTAGTTTGCTTGTTAAGTAGTCTCGTCTTTGTGTAATGGTTGCTATAAAGGATTCTGATAAAAGATTGCTTGTAGGGGTTGTTCTGAAGGCTCCTAGAGCTATTCTTGTTGCACTATTTATAATTGTTTGAATTTTCTTTATGTGTGTTGTTGCGGCATTACCATAGAAAATAAGGCCATAGTCAACTTTTGGTATTAAGATGCTTTTAACAATTGATATAAGTGTAGCAGTATTGCAGTTGAATTTGGTAGAAGACAGGCATTTTAATATGTCTAAACGTTTGTGAAGTGCTGGGATTAAATCATCTATATGTGAGTTCATGTTGTAGTGGTTATTTATAGTAAGCCCTAACAATTTTAGTTTGTTTACTTGGGGTATTGTGTAATTGTGCGTTAAAATTTTACTATTGCAGTTATGTTTTCTACAAATATGGATATGCTTACATTTGTTTGGAGAGAGTATGGCACCGGATTGTAGACACCAGTTATGAATGTTGTGAAAAATAACATTTAAGTTGACTAAAGAAGTTTTGCTTTTGTTGTGGTTTATTAAAATATGAAAATCGTCAGCAAAAGCACAAAAGCTTATGTTCCTTTGTTGCTCTATGATGTTTGCTAGCTTGTTGTATGATATCAAGAATAAAACTACAGAAATGGGTGATCCCTGAGATATTCCATTGTGTAGAGCGTATGTTTCTGACGTAGTGGATCCAATTCTGATTTTAATTTTCCTGTTTGTCAAAAAGTTGCTTATAAAGTTATATATTTTAGGTCCTATTTTCCATTCTTTTAGCTGATTTACAATAGAATGCTTGCCTACTCTATCGAAAGCCTTAGAGAAATCCAAGGATATGATAGAGGTATGGCGCTTTGCAGCAAGTGATCTCGTTATCTGTTGATCTACATATAGTAGGTTATCAGTAACGGATTTACCTTGTTTGAAACCTAACTGATTCGGGTGAATTAATTTATTACTGGTGAGATACCACCACATTCTTTTGGCTATTATTTTATCTAAAACTTTGCTCAAACATGAGTTAAGTGAGATTGGCCTGTACGCGTTTATTGCTGACTTGTTGCCGTGCGGCTTAAGGATAGGGATTACTAGGCTAGTTTTGTAAGTTTGTGGTATGTAGCTATCAAATATGTTATTGAAATGATCTAATATTCTTTGTTTTAGAGTTAGCGAACAATTTTTGATCATTGGGTAGGAAATACGATCTTGTCCAGGTGTTTTACCAGAAAGAGTGTTCAGTGCAGAAAGGAGTTCGATCATGGTTATTTTCCCCTCAATGAGTTGAGATGATGGTGATGCCATAATATTTGATGGCTGGGAAACTACCGAGTACTTATTAAAGCAGAATTCTGATGAAAAATTGGCATCTTCGGACTCATTCTGCCAGTGGAGGGCAAATGCATTGGCTATCAATTGTTTATCTGTTATATACTGACTGGAAAGTGAATCTTGAATACAGTGAATGTGTTTCGATGGATTTAAACCGCAGAAACGTCTGATGTTTGACCAGGTTTTAGATATGGGTGTATTTGGGTTTATTTCTGCAGTGAATTTTGATGTAGAGGACTGTTTTGATAATTTAATTTGGCGACGATATTTTGCATTTGCTTTTTTAAAAGCGATTATATTTTCTGTGTTAATAGTCCTTTTTAAATTTTGCCATGTTATATATTTTTCTTTTTTGAGATCTGATAACTGTTTGTTCCACCAAGGGACATTGTGCGGCAGTCTTGATGATGACGATTGCGGAATGCTTAGATGGGCCGATTGAATAATTATTTTGTTAATAACGGCAGTTTCTTTATTTATGTTGTTTGGTGTGGGAAATTTTCTGTTTAAACAATCTGTGAGGTCACTGAATTTAGGCCAATTTGCTTTGTCTATCTTAAAGAATGGAGTTTTGTTAACTGTGTTACTGGAATTTTGGAAAAGTGATAAGGTTATAGGAAAGTGGTCACTACCATGAAGGTCATCAGATATAGACCAGCTAGTCTCTGTTATGATGTCCGATGTGCAAAACGAGAGGTCAATATGTGTGTAGGTGTTGTGAGTCGTAAAATGTGTTGGAGATTTGTCGTTGAGTAGAATAAGGTTTGAATTTTTAATGAATTTGGCTATTGTGTTGCCTTTTTTGTTGCTTTTATGGGATCCCCAAAGTTGGTGCCAACTATTGAAATCCCCTAATATTATTGTGTTTTGATAGCAATTAAGGACGTTAGTTAAGTTTGTCAGATTGAAATTTTGGTTAGGTGAAATGTACGCTGAAATTATTTTAATCTTCTTTTTAGAAGTGACTTCAACGCAAATTGCATCAAAATCATTCTGTAAAATGATTTCTTTGGTTTGTAGTGAAATGTGAGAAAGGATAGCCACTCCGCTGTAATGTAATGAGGTGTTACGAGCATGGAGTCTATAATTTATTGGGATGGGAATGTTGTTTGTGCATTTCAAATGGGTTTCTTGTAATGCTGTTACTTGTGGGTGATGTTCTTTAATCAGTAATTGCAATTCATTATAGTTATTCGTGTAACCTCTTATGTTCCATTGAATACATTTTAATGTCATATTGTTTGGATGAGCTTAAGGACAGTTGTTTAGGTTTATATGTTAATTTTATATTCTATCATATAATTTGGATGATTTTAGAAAGTTTATGATTTTTATAATATTATCGGTGGTAGGAATAAATAGGGCATGTATGGGATCAGAATAGGGAAATTGTTGACGCCTTTGTGTTCTGAAATGGGGGCAGATAGAGAGTATATGCTGGACGGATGTTGTAGTATTTAGATTACAAAAACTTCAAATGTTATTTAAGGAGTGGTCGAATAGGTGTTTGTGACTTAGGTTGGTATGACCTAGGCGGAGTCTAATTATTTTGCATAGGTCACGTCGATTTAAAGTGACGAAGATACTCCAAAAAGTTGCTGAAGATTTATAGTGTTTCAAAATTCCATCTCAGTTGCTGATGCATTTATAACTGTTAAAAGCTGTTTTTAAATCACCTTGATCGGTGGATATGCGAGCTGAAACTTAAAAAAATGCATGTCAACTAGTGGAATTGCTTGCAGCCATCATGTGAAACTATCAGTTTTAGTGAGAATTTATCGCAAACCATTTGATGGTGGAAGTGGAATCACTAAATTAATATTTATGCGTTTGGATCTTTGCTGAGGCCAAACATACGTCTACTCGTTTTACCTTTTACGCGCACTAAATTTTGTGAGCTATGATATTGCCTTATGACGAAATTCTTATTATACATTGTGGAATGAGAATATTCTTGAGCTGAAGTGATGTATTGCTTTGTAATAGATTCGAAGTATTGTATAGCACTAACACGTGTATAGCATTAACACGTGTCAAAGTGTTCTCCGTAACATTCGAAGCTCCCGATAGATAAATTTTATCTTCTAAAATTTGGCATATGACACAACATACCGGAGAAGGGGTTTCGTTGTTTATGTGAAGGTTTAATTTTATGGCTTCTGTTCAGTCGGTATCTTAAATGTTCGTCCTTCAACTATGGGACAGAAATGTTATAGAGCCATACTAATTGTGAGTAGTTCTCTGTCGTAAGTACATACTGAAGTTCAAAAGGTTGTGTGCTGGCATCGATCAACTGATGTACAACAGCGCCTAAAGCTGTGTCATCGGCGTCCGTGCAAAGAATTATTTCGACGTTGAAAGTTGCATGCACTAGTGGTACACCCAATACACGTTATTTCATGCATCTTTCAAAGTGCTGCTTTGATGAACCCTCATTCAATATAAAATGACTCGAGAATAAATTTTATTTCTTAGCGAATACACATTTTATAGCATTTATTTTGAAGTTATGTGTGCTTAGCGAAACCATGAGGTGTCGGAAATGTTGCTAATCGATTTTGAATATTTAGACTTACCAATTTACTCAACGATTCAAACTTTTACGTCACATTTTATTTTTTGAGCATGAAACAAATCTAAATATACATATGTATGTGCAAGTAATGTCTCCAGAACCAGCCGTGACCTACTTTACTTAGTTGGTCTTCAACCGTCGATCGATCATGGCTGCATTCAGGAAGGCATGCCAGCTTCCGTAATACTTGTGCGCGCTGTCGACAGTTGTTTTGAATGCCAAGTACGGAGAGATCTCTCCATACATGGTCATTCCAACGCGTGCCCTTTCGTCCTCTATTACGTCGTCCACCAACCAAGTTTGGGCCCCCTATGTAAACCACACAAGCTGGAGCTCTTTCATCCATTCAAATGAGATAACCAGCCCAACCTCATCGAATAGCTCAAACAGCTTGAGGTTCATACGGGACCTAACCGACTTTAATAGGACTAAAAATCCTGCGGAAAATCTTCCGCTCAAAAACTTCCAACTCCGTTTCGTCTGACTGAATCACGGTCCATACCTCATCGGCGTGTCTTCAAAATAGGACAGAGAACACTAAGATTCCAGCCATTGGGTATGCGTTCATAGGACCATATCTTGGTGCATACTCCTAACCAACTCCTCGCCGCTGCTCTTAAATAATCAGTCCATTAGAGCCTGCCGCTTTATTTTTAGCTATTTAATAACCGAATTGACCGCATTATAGTCCAGTGGGTCTACAATAGTGCCATCATTAACTGGTGGTTCTTGTGTCATTTCTCTATCGGGGGAATTGTGCGCTTCATCGCCTCCAAGTAGGTTAGAAAAACGAATCCTCGATTTTCGAGTTTCATTTCTGTCACATAACCTTTCAATATCCTCAAACTCCCGCCTTTCTTGCTCCTTATTCTAGCGTCTAAAAAGGCGTTTCTATTCTCTCCCTTTCTCCCCATATCGTTCTCTTATAGCTCACGTTGCTCCCGACTGCAGAGTTCTCTGATACGAAGCATTCTTCTATGTATTAGCAATGTGACCACCATCCACCTTGGCAGCCTAATCCATGGAGCGGGTGTTGTTTCCACAGCTCACATATGTCTTGAGAAGACGGAGAGAGGTTTCCCGGAGCAGTCGGGTGAGTGTTTGAAGTCTTCGGCGGTCTGTACTGATTGCAGCTTGCCGACGTCTAGCTTTCGTTGCATGTTGGGACGTGCGGCTTTGGCTGCGACAAGATAGTGGTCCGAACGTTCGCACGTCCAACACGCTCGATGCGTGTCTTCTGTCAATTAAAACATGAACAATTTGGTTGCGTGTAATTATTATCGATTAGCCGATTTATAATATTATTGTCTTTCAAGTAATGTGATGATCATCGTCTTACGGACTAGCCAATATGTTGAATATTCTTTGTAAAGAAACAAAAAAAGAAAACGACTTAAAAATGTCTCCTAGAATTCTTTTGAAAAAAATAAAAATATTTGCGTGCCCTCTCTTCGGTAGTGTTTTACATTCAATTCTGCATTTTCTAAAACGATTTTATTTTGGTAAATCATTTTAAATGCAAACTCATCCAATATCTCAATCCATTGACAAGATTTCTGATCAACAGAGTACTCAAACGCGTCAGGAGATGTAAGCTTCCAGACCAGCAAAACAAAATCCTCTAACCGGAGCCGTTGGTGCGTAGGAATAGAAATACGTTATTCTTGTCTCGAAAATTAAAAAAAAATACTCCCCCTATTTCTGGACGTCTGAAACATTGCATTTAAGCCAGTCAATGATATAGTACAAAATATTTATTTAAGACAAAATTTATTTATTTTCCTTTCCGAAAATTTACTTTATAACATATTTCGTATTACAAAAAGTTTTCCAGTCGGATTAAGGCAAAAACGAAACATACATCAGCGTTTTACTTCTCGAAGCCAGTTCTACTGGACTTGCTGCTGAAGGGATAGTAACGATCCCTGATTGATTATGGTTCTATTAGTAAGTGTAGTAGTTTGTATATTTGTTTATATCATTTCTAAGAAAATTTCGCATTTGGTTAAATAACGGGATGATGATTTTGTTTAAATACACATTCAAATTTTTCACTTAAAAAAATTCAACGAAGTGTTCCTTGTCTGCAGCAAAGAAGTGCATTTGTATGAGTGGCTGTACGGGCGTTAGTGTTCGGTGTGTGCGAGTTAGTATATCAATACACTAGTACCACTTTAACTGCAACATGTGGCGGGTGTTGGATCCAATCCTGATCGTTTTGTAATCGAAAGACGAGTAAATTCTTCAGCGGTGGTGGGATGAATGCCAACAGTATTTAGCAGTGTGTTAATAGTCAGACCTGATTTAAGCGCAGCCGCAAATCCTTGAATGACTTCGCCAGCGACCGGGCCGATGTAGTGCAAGCCGAGCACCTTTTGTTCACCCTCGCGCTCGGCAACCGCCTTCAAGTAGCAATACCGTACGCTCTTCTGTGGTATGAAGAACTCAGTTGGCTTGTAGTAACCATGGAACACCTCCACGTTGCCTTCACCAAACTCTTCGACGGCATCTTCCTCAGATAAGCCCACACAAGCATACTCCAGTGGCGTGAAAACAGTAGTGGCAACATCCTTGTAGTCCATGAGTTGCTGAGAGCCAGCAAACAAACGACGCGATAACAGACGACCGGCCAAAATTGCAACAGGAGTCAATTCCGGTTTACCGTATACAATATCACCAGCGGCAAAAATGTGTGGCACATTGGTGGACTCTGCGGAGTCAATAACAATCTTGTCCTTCTTTGTTTCGACACCAGCGGCAGGTAGGTTAAGATCATCAATCAAACCCTTGCGACCAATGGCCCACAAGACGGTATCGAATACCTGGCTGCTCTGTTCCTGCGTGTCAGTGTTCAAATACTCTACATTGTATCGACCATCAGGCTGCTGCGTTACACTAAGTGGTATGGTCTTATGCAGGAATGGAATACCACGCTCCTCCATGGATGCTGTAACCAATTGAGCCATTTGCTGATCAAAGCCACGCAAAACAATTGAGCGCACCATGACAGTGGGTTCATAGCCAAGACCCTTTAAAAAGCCAGCACACTCCAGCCCAATGTCTGTAATAAGAAAATACATTAAACAAACGAAACATAAAGCGCTGCTCAATACATACATCCAGCGCCCACAATGAGCGTTTTTCCCGGTTCGCGATCCAAACTGAAAATATCGTCACTTGTGATGCCATGTTCCTTTGCGCCGGGTATGTCGGGATATCGTGGACGACCACCTACCGCTACTACAAAGAACTTGGCGCTGAGACTTCTATCCTGGCCGTTCTTCATCTTAGCCAGAATTGTATGAGGCGAAACGAATGAACCGAGCGCGTTGATGTACTCAACTTTTCTGCAAAATTTGTATTATTATTAGTTTGTTCCGCTCAATCGTGACTCTAGCAGCTAATACATACTTATCTCTCAAATCGACGCGTGTCACCCAATTCACCGACTTAATATGATTCTGCACGGACTGCACTAGCTTTCCCCAGTCTGGCTTAATCTTGTCCGACACATTCCAACCGTAAGCTCCCGCTTCCTGTGGAAAAAGGTGAAATCAGTATAAAGTGCTAAAAAATGAATCTGTCATATAATTTACATGAACGGCTTCGCCTAGCAGTGCAGCTTGATGCATCAACTTCTTGGGTATGCATCCGACATTCACGCAAGTGCCACCAATGCCCCACTTAGTGCCAATTGGTGTGGGCTTTACATAATCCAAACAAGCAACACGCGCGCCATGGGCGACAGCTTCCTTAGCGCAGGCTAAACCAGCGGAACCACCACCAATTACAACCAAATCATAATCGTATTCATCTAAAGGGAAAAAAAAAATAATTATTGATTTTTTTTTTGTAAAGCTTATCTTTTTACGAAATCATTTCGGCTACAACGAAAACTATTGCCCAATAAAGCATAAAGCGACATTCTAATTATGCCTATTGGTTTTCATAATTTTAAATATGATTACGGCACTCAACGCTATTACTACAATCATCATGACTCTACTAAAAAACTACGCCGATACGTCATTATAACGTAATAGTCAATGTCACTGATTAACCAAAATGGAGATGTACAACGTCATTCTTGCGATTAAAACATATATCGCACACTTTTAGGGTTAAAAAATTACAAGTTCATTATATATACCCAATCCATTTTCCGTCGCCAGCGCGTACGCAGTTTGGTCCTCTTGTGCCATAGTGCGAAGACGTATATCGAAATAGGCAGAATGGTAAATGCTGCGCGGACTGATCGACGATTTTCGAGCAATAGATGCAGGCACAAACTCCAGAAAGTTCATATGTAGTCAATAGACTTGAAACTAAATAACCAACCGACCTCGCTACTTATAAAGGCAAACCAAATATTTTTACATTCAACGAAGCTTACTTCGCTGACGACACTTCACTATTTAAATGTACGCTCAAATAAGTAAGACTACAAGAATCCGTAGAACCAAAAACACGATATCAACACATCCTATCGTCTACACAAAAAATGCATGCATGCAAATGCATTGAATAGCGTCATCAGCGTCGATAATCAATCGACAACGCCAACAAACATTGAAGCACGACTCCGATTTGATTGAACACAACACACCGATTCAAACGGAATCATCTACAAATTACTGAGGGAGGTGTCGCCAGATGGAGTCGATGGTGTCACCTTCGCTAGAAGTTTGCTTTGACCATTAGTTCGCCATGGTAACTGTGTCAGTTGTTGCGGCTGTAGCTGTTTTGTGTGCGACAACGATACGCATTTTGCTACATACATATGTTAGTGGTGGTATGTAAATAGTAACTTTAGATGCTTGTTATGATGACATTGACTGGCGATAATGTATCTAATCGCAATGCAGAAGTCACAGCTAACAAGCCCTGCCTCAAGTGTGTAGTAGAAGCACCCAATTAATGTAGTTTGAATTGGTTTAGGTGGGGTTAAGGAAAAAGTGTGCAAATAGACTGAATATAACTTAATAGCTTGTCATGTAGTAAATGTATATGTACATATATACATATTCGTATGTTTATCACTTTTTCAGCCACTTTTTTATTGCTTGTCATTATTATTACAAAATGGTGACGCAATAGGTCTAAGCAAACTAATGTAAGATAAAACCCATATATGTACATATATATTCACATAAACTTGCAAGCAATATAATCAATGATAATGAAATGCAAAACCGTGTACTGGAATATTCTCGAGCTGTCTAACAGGAGAAAAAAGCAAAATCATTGCGAATATTAATTGCTATATATGTATACTCGACGAATCAACTAACATGGCAGAATACCGGTAATTAGCTCTGAAAGATACTGAAAAGTACATGAGATGGAAACGTAGATATGGATTGTATATTATATACAATATAGAAAGAACTCAGTTAAGTTTGAACGACGTTGAAATAGCCTGTACCTTTACTGATACTATTTATTTGAACCATATATTTGTATGGAGGCTTTATTATGTAGTTGTCCGTTCTATGTGCAGCATAATTAACAACAAAATCAAAAAACTAAAAAGTGGAGACTATTACTTAAAATTGGGTTGGACTATAGCGACAGACATTTATTTTGATGGTAATGATGAATACATGACACATTAAGCGTACAGATGTCAAACGCTGATCGAAAACTGCGTGTCATATTATCAAATGTACCCTATGGGTAAACATGTCTGTACGTCAAACTTTCTCTCTGAATTATTGAAGGTAGAACCATTGTGCATTCATGTGTTCAAATTTTAGGCGGAGTAATTACCATAGACCAATTTTCCAATAAACTCAATCACCAATTAAAGAAAAACATAGTATTTTATATGTAAAAAAATAAACAAAAGTCGATTTTTATTAAAAAAAAAAAAAGAAATTATTGAGTTGAAGAAAAATCGATTTATAATTATTTATTAATAAAGCTGATAGTTTAAAAGTCCAACTAAAACATTAAGTACATTCTGTTTACGCGTGTATTTACATTCTATATTTTTAAATATGTATATACATATATATATATATTTATATGACCTGGGCTATGAGAAGCAGGCTTACGTGCGAAAACAAGTTCGAGAAAACAGCTGTTACAGGTAAACATGCATGGCGGAAGAAGCATTACAAACACTTAGAACATCATGTTAAAGCATACAGTGACTTTCTACTTTTCACTATGTAAAAAGCAGAATTGGCCAAAAAGTGGAGAACGTTTTTTTTTTTTTACATCTAAGCCCATTTTGTACAGGTACTTTCACTTTTGTACGCAGTTTACAACACTCCGAAAAAAGATCCTATAAAGTATATTCAGAAGCGCAAAATATATGGAAGGTAGATACTTTAAAGAAAATATGATAAATCTTAAAGTTACATCTATATAATAATTTGGAAAGCCAGCAACTACAATAAACTGAAGTTATAGTACCAAAAGTAAACATCTAATAATATCATGACGTTGAAATATATTCACCGCTGTGAGGCAGTGTAACATTTTCGCATTTAGCATGTGGAAACACTTTTTACGGAATTTAACCATATTTAACAAATTAGATTTCAAATCATATTTCAAAATATATGTTGCGAATGGTATATAAGGTGCAACTAACCAAACTGCAAAACGTAGATCAGTTTAAAATCGAGAATGAAATATTAATGGTCGATCGTATTATACACACTGTTACAAAGTATTCATACCATTTTCATACTTCGGGTAAGGGTACACTAATTGAGCAAAAGCAAAAAAAATACAAATCTGTATTTCAGAAAAAAAATATGTTAAAAAAAAATTAAAAAAAAAAATAAAATTATTACGTAATTTATATGAGAAAAGAAATCACAAGCTTCTTTTCCATTTTGCAAAGGTTTTTTCATTTTAACATTTGAAAGCAGAAGTGTTGAAAAAGATACATGAACGCATACATACACATGTATGGCTACGTCGTTTATGTGTTTGTGTATATATTGTAAAGATTAGCATAATACAAAGCGTTGGAACAAAAGCTATTTACCAATAACAACCAGCTACACACATATACACATTCACTGATAGCTATGCACACAGAAAGCAACATTATTGTGAAATATTTTGCACACATGGAAGCAGCTATTATTGATTGTAAGAACCATTAGATTAAACATATTTTGTTTTGGATCACGTTTGGCGGCAGACTAATACCATTGAACGATTGCCACAGCTGATAATAAAAATATGAAATTATGATGATGCATGCTCACTGTTAGTATCCCTTGGTTTTCGCTGTATGAAGTCAAAGGATTCATCATTGACGCACTTACGCTCATTATTATCTTGTGTATTCTGTTGTGTTGATGTTGATGAGTGTAATCCTGTTAGCTCTCCGGATAGAAGCGATGGGTTTATTCGCGCTTTAGCGGCACTGTTTGATTTTTTACTGCTCATGTTCTGACTATGTAATATTGTTGTTCTATTGCTGGATAAAGAACTATAAAATTGTTTTTGTGTTGCTATTGATGCTGCTGACAAAAAGTTAAACGGATTCGACGAAATTGAATTTCTACTCGATGTGTGCTGAGTTGATTTTGTCGAATGATATAACGTTATGGAGAATCTCGAATTCCAAATTTTAAGTAGTGACATGTTTTAAGAGGTTGCACGTAGCTCGTTTAAACGGTTTAATGTATAACAATTGTAGACAACTAGCAAAAATTCGGGCGGCGCGTGCAAAGTTTATTTGGCAATAGCGCGATGACGGCGAGAAAGCAAAAGCAAACTATGAAGAAGAAGACGCGACAGTGTGTGTTGCGAACCTACAGTGCGAAGCGAGAGACTATTGGAAATGGACTGGAAAGATATCGCGATTTGGAATGAATGAATGCTTGTCGTTTTTACAAATGGAAATATAAGACGAACATATAGAACAGCAAAGCATATACCTGCGATGTGATTTCTGCGCCTAAACCATATATTAATTCATAACTAATAAGCTATTTACTCATTGAACGATCGATTCCATTCAAGCGATGTCAGCTGTGGCTAGAATGTATGTACATATTTTTATAAATCTAACAACACTGGCATAAAGAACTAACGAGTTTTCGTGCGGCGACGAAACAGCAGCATAAAGAGTAATATAAAAAATCGGCAATACTGATCGCATTCTGCGCTACATTCAAGTTTATGTACGAACATTTTAGAAAAGACATGCCCCAAATTATGAGGGCAACGTACAACTTTAACCTTAACATAGTAACATATCGTAATAAATGGTTCAACTTATCTACTAAACGTAAAAAAGACTTTTAACTAAAATGTATTGTAAGTCTCTTACACTCATATAAAACCTACGTTCATTATGAAAAACAATTTACAAATTTCTTAGTATCATATAAAATATTAATCATTAGAATTTAATAAATTAAAAAAAAAAAACCAAACTGGGCTCTACTGCTACAGCTTCCAAAGTAAAAGTTGGTTGTAAACTGCAATAGCACAGCAACTTCAATAAATAAGAATAGTACAATATATGTTAATATATGAATAAAATGAATTTTTCAGTTATTTATATAGTAATATGGGGTGTGGCAGCTGAATCTAACATCGAAATACTTCAACGGTATCAAAATATCGCCCTTAGAAGAATCACTCGAGCTCCGTGGTATATGCGCAATGAGAATATCCACAAAGATCTTCAGATGCCAAGTATTGCTGAAGAAATCAGGAATCATAGCACCAGATACATAGGAAAACTATATCAACACAGCAACAATCTGGCTATCAATTTACTTGATAATTCAACAACAACGAGGCGGTTAAGCACGTGCACCCGTTAGATCTCTCCTGTCCTAGGTCATAGGTTAAGATTAGGTTAATGTAGGTTAATATACATATATTAATATAATAGTACCTAGTATAATTCAAGTGAAACACTAACGTATAAAATAAATTCTCAAATAATTTGATTATAGTTCCTGCATCGAACTGATGGCAAATAAAAAGATGAAAAAAAAAAAAAATTTATATAGTAAAATGTGAAACTAAGCTATTCAGCAGTTTAAAAAATGTCCCTTGAGTTTATTGTGCAATAAAAATTTAGCCCTGTAGGTCGTAATTGATGGCATTCATAATTTAATAAAGCTAAAAGGATATGTCATTTTATTACATTGTATTTACATTGTAAAACTAACATAAAAAAGCCGAATTGGTTTTAACTTCAATTAATAAGTGAATAAATACAAAAAGTGTTTAAATTTATAAACTTTCTTTGAAAACAAGTTCTCGTGACAGCTAGCCATAATATCTAAGTTCCTTCAAATATCACGTAAATTTTATTATTAATACAGGCCGCGACAGTGAGACAGCAACATTCGCTATCTGAAAACGAATAATACCAATTCAAATTTCATGACAAAGTGAAACGAGAAAAAAACAAAAAATTAGCAAATACCACTAACAGCTCTCGTTACGTTGAAAACGAATGTGTTAAATAAGAAGAGAAAATGTTGAAAAATTAGTACTTCAATTTGGTTCATTGGCGAATGTCTAGAATTGGGGACCTTTAATTAAAGTGCATTCGACGTCGTTGTCTGTTGACAATAAGTAAAATATAAACTTTTGACAAAAGCCTAGCGCCGGTCGCCTAATCTTTCTTATTTTTATTTCATTGTTTCCGAGTCGAATCGTAGCACGTTGGCGATTAGATAGACTAAAAGACTATAAAGAAGTACGCAACGCCACCGACAGTCGTAATAAAGCCAAGCACCAGCTGAGACAGATGTGTGCGTTCGTTAGCCTTTTTTCGAAATAAAATTTAATATGAATTCTATATTGATAACTGGCTGTAACCGTGGCCTTGGACTGGGCTTAGTCAAGGCGCTTGTAAAACTGCCCAATCCGCCGCAGCATCTGTTCACAACATGCCGGAACTTGGATCAAGCAACGGTAAGCATGTATTTTTTAGTTGTTGTTTCGTCGCGTTTTATGAAGTCATCATCATCATCTCTTTCAATGCTGTATGTTGTAGTTGTTTTTGTAATAATTGAGTCATATTGCTGCAACTTTAACAAATTAGCTTAGCTAGCACAATTTGTTCCGCACATTAAAATTTTACATCGTACAATTTTTTTTACTGGGCCTTAAGTTTGGATTTGTAACTCACCGGTTCCAGATTTTTCCACAATAGGAGCCATATTTTCCAAATTATTTAAAGTATGCACAACTAACAAAAGAATTAAGTTAAAGAAACTAATTTTTTAGATCTGTTTTAGTTAGAAGTAACAGCGACAAAAGTGGTTCAGCGTAAATTAAAAAAATAATAGAAACAGCAACTCGCGTTCACCGCACTCGAATCAGTACGAAAATGAAATAAGCGGCGTCAACTTTTTGCGTTCGCTTTTTGTCGATTGCTTTTATGGCGTATCGCTATTTTCCATTCAGTAATTCCACTGGAAGTACAGCCACTGTGGAAACAGTGTTGCAAAAGCTATTAGTTATATTTATTACGCGCGGTGAATTGAAAGCATGCCTACACATATATTCAATTGAACGAATTTCTTTTGATTTTTTCAGGAATTGAAGTCTTTAGCTGCCTTGCATCCTAACATACATATTGAGGAAATAGGTACATACCATTTTATTTTTTATTTAAATCTATTTGCATACATTAAAAAATTGTATTTGTAGATTTGCGCAACTATGAGAATTATGACTCGTTAGTTAAAAGGATCGACGACGTTACGCAGAACGGCGGACTAAATGTGCTTTTTAATAATGCTGGCGTTGCGCCGAAATCGACACGGATAACTGCTACCAAACAGCAAGATCTCCTAGACACACTGCAAACGAACACAGTGGTGCCCATTATGTTGACCAAGGTGAGAACATACGCCAAATGAAATGGATATTGCTATACGACATATGTATTAGTATGTTTTTCAAATGCCTTAGAATGCATCCTCGACACGGTCAATTTGGTGTTCGTGTGCATGACTTGCAAATAGTCAAACTTATTTCGATTTTTCATCAAGCATCGAATGTGTGACGCATCCATAACTATTTTCACAAATACTATTAAAGAAAATAACCCCACAAAGTATATATATGATATGCCCCGAACTCTTCAGTATAGCTTCATAAAAAACATTTTTTTTAAATGTTCAATTTATCAACTTATTAAATGTATGATGCGGTAGCTTCTTATAGAAAGATTACAATAATCAATAACATTTTAAAAATTTATAGTGTGAATTCTTATGAACGGTCGTTTACAATACTAATAACATTCATTGCTACCGAACTCGCCCTTTTTAAACCAGGACAGTGAATAGTATTATAATATTGACACGAAGTTTTTAATGTAAGAAAAGAAGTATACATTTAAACTTGATCATTCGGCGCGACGAATCAAACTAGCATTGTCCTTCAGCAATTAAGGTATCGATCTAGAATTGGGTTTGGATGGTCTCTGTGTTTTGAAGCTAAACATGAGACCGTATCTAAATATACAAAGCCACAAAAATGTAAAGCCCCATATAAATCCAGCGCCTATTTTTGTTATTGGTATGTAAAACTTTTCTATTGGTTCTTTGAAATTATAGCTTCCTATGAATAAAAGATTTAAAAATGGGTGTGTTCTGTGCACTTTTAAGGGTAGCCTCCATACAATCATACCTTTTTATTTCATTAATCACGATTGAGTGTAAAGAATTCATGCAATTCGACCAGTTCAAACTATAAGTTATATTAAGTTGGTATGTAACCGTGCCCACTATATACAAATTCTAAATTTTAAACCACTTTCTTTTTAAAATAACAATTATGATTTATATCTAAACAAAAAAAAAAGAATAACGCAAAAGAAATAATTTCAATACGAATATGCCACGCTCCCAAAGTACAGGATACGGACGAGATATACTGCAATCGTGTGAGCTCCATTACGATATACCATGTTCCTAACGATTTGCATAAGGTCTACCCCTTCTTGTGGTCTGATCTATGTCTCTATGGAATATTTTCTTAGGACACGAAATTTGGCGTTTAGAGCTAAATAAACAACCGTTAAAAAAGTAGAGCTGTGGAGCCCTTAGTCTGCGAGACTTTGGGCAGTTGAAGAGCATTCATACCAAACTAAGGGCGTAGCTGCATTATTAGCATTTCGGCCGACACACATTCTGAGCTAATCGTCTCATCTCATGAATATACATAAATATTTTATTAGGAAGAGATTAAGAGATTTTACCAACTTTGCAACTAAATTAACATGCTGTATATTAGAACAGCAGAGACTTTTTGCTGGTTAGAGGTGGCATACATATGTGTATAATATAATTTAATTGTGTTAATAAAATACCAATGGCACAATAGACCTGGTAAGGTCGCAGCGCCTATTAACCTTTAATAATACAAAGTACCTTTATTGTTCATTCTTTAGGCATTTCTGCCGCTTTTGAAAAAAGCTGCGCAAGCTAACAAGGACGCTGGCTTGGGCGTACAGCGTGCAGTTATCATCAATATGAGTTCCATACTCGGCTCGATAGGGGCGAATAATGACGGAGGCCTCTATCCTTATCGTGCATCGAAAGCTGCGCTAAACGCTGCCACTAAGTCGCTTAGCGTAGATTTGCGCGAGAATGGAATTATGTGCGTCAGCTTACATCCGGGTTGGGTACGCACAGACATGGGTGGTAAAAATGCACCTCTGGACGTCGAGACGAGTACCGATAAAATGATCCAAACACTGCTCCATTTTAACGAGTCGCACAATGGCGGTTTCTACCAGTACGACGGCAAAAAGCTACCGTGGTAATTGCCAGAATTTTACAATATTAAATAAAATTATGGATAATATGGTATGATATTATGTACATAACTCTATAATACTTGTATATTTTGTACATACTTTCATGTATGCATGTTTGTTACACAAAGATCCAAAAATTAAAGAAATTCACAAACTTAGTAAATATATTTTACAAAATAATATGCCTGGACATCGTCAAAAGCATATGAAATATGTAGGTAAATAAATTAAGAATACTTAAGACAGGACTATGCGCCTACATCGGCGCCTTTGTAACGATGAACTAAAAGCGTCGCCGCTGTAGTCGCTGCAATAAACTACGTGCAGATCATTTCCCAAATTAACCATCATCGCTGTTGTCGTCGTTTGCTCGTCACTTTAGATGCGGATGCACTGTGGCCACTGGCCAGGAAGAAGCATCCGCCTTAGGCGGCAATGGTGGCAGGGGTGGTAGTATGCTGCTGCCAACCGATTGCTGCGCTGGCATAGATGCACACTGAGGTGGCACTTTTGCAATAGGTTTGCCAGCGCGTGATGACGATGAACCAGCAACGCTTATATCCGCAGTACCTTGAGAATTGGTCAACGTAGTGCTACTACCACTGGCGCTGCTGCCATTACCACTTATGCCGTCTAAGGGAAACGGTACACGTTGTTTGAGATTCAAACGTGGCCTTGCGGTTGAGTTTGGGGTGGCATTCGACAATTGCGGTGGATCGTTCCATCCTGGTGTCAGAGAACCTAAAACGAGTTAATGCGAATTCATGGTCAAGGCTGCTTTACAATGCATTGAAGTCTATATGTTTGTATATCTGCCGCCCAACGAGTTCAGTGTTGTTTGCGTGGGCGCGCATATAGACAGCAAAAGGGAGATGAAAACCAAAAAAACGGGATTGATAACTGGGTAAATGAGACTTTTGTGTTTGTGTTCATAGCTCACCTGGAAATGGATCCTTTGCAGGCGGCATATTCTTCTCTGCGCCCGCCATGCTTGCAGTTTTTGTGCAGTTTTTAGAAGCAAAACTCAAAACTCACAGTGCTAGCAGCTGACACATCGAGTTTCAACAGCTCCACCTTGCGGGTTGACTTGGCAACGTCCGAAACGTTTTTATAGGTAGATACATAATTTTAATGCCACAGTACGGCAATAATGCAAGTAGTGAAACACTGCTATACACACATGAAAAATCGCTGCAAGCAAAAGCGAAAACTGATTCTCATTAAAGAAGAAATAAATTAAATAATTAAAAAAGAATTAAATTGTTTTTGTATTAACAAATTGTTATTGATGATGTTAGTTTTTTATAATAATTAATATACGTAAGGTAGACCTCGATTTGGTATATTAACTATCACATTTTCGTCCATATCAGCGAATAAAAGTGGTAGCCCCCACATAATTTGTACCACTTTTCTGAATTTTTAGATGGAATACATTTTTTTGGCTGTTGATTAATATATTCCATTAGCGTCAAAATTGAATTACTATAAGATGTGACCCCTCCTAAGAAAAGTGTAGTCGTTAAGACATGTTCGTCTCTCTGGCTATGAATAAAAACAACTTGGATACTAAATGATAAAGGCTTCAAGCTTTCTTTATAGGTTTAAGCAGTGTACCACTTATTTGGGGTGAGACCATAGCGGTATTTTGTATCTCTTTGTTAGGAGAATGCGGTCCGCCTGGTCAGCATTTTTTTTTTTTTTTTTTTAAATGTGTTTTTTTTTTTTTTTTATTGGATCTTCTCTTGATAAGAGACTAACAATAATTTATCAAATCTTAAATCTAGTTGTGTATTACACAAAGCCCCCCGGTTGGAGACTTATGTAGTTACAGCGGCCCTAAGAGCACATCACAGGGCTGGGAGGTCATTTCTCCTGAGTCGTGTTTGTATATGTAGTAGTGTTAGAGATCGTGCGAGTGGATTAGGGTGAGAATTGAGTTTACATTCATAGGTCTGCTTGAATCGATCTATTTCAGTTTTAACAGTTGGGATGTTAAGATCATTGTGAATGTTAGCATTGCGAATATACCAAGGTGCTCCGGTGAGAGTTCTAAGTATTTTTGATTGAGCTCTTTGTATTATATCCACGTTACTGGAACTCGCATTGCCCCATAACTGTGAGCCGTACGTCCAAATAGGCTTTATTACGGAGTTGTAAAGAAGCAATTTGTAGTCCAAGCTTAAGGGGGACCGCGGATTTATGAGCCAGTGTAGGGAGTTGGCTTTTAGCTTTATCTGTGTTTTTTTGGCTTCAATATGTTTACGATAAGTGAGCCGTCTTTCGAGATGAATACCGAGATGCACGACGTCATTGGCCTGTGGGATCACAATGTTGTTTAGAGTCAGCGATGGACAAGTACCTCTGTTTAGAGTGAATGTGACGTGTTTGCTTTTTTGCTCATTAACTTTTATACGCCAGTTAGCTAGCCACTCCTCGAGAAGAATGAGATGATCTGCTAGTAGTCTGGTTGCTCGTATTGGGCATCTAGATCTACTTAATATGGCTGTGTCATCAGCAAATGTGGATATTGTAAGTCTGTGATCCGTTGGTATGTCTGATGTGTATAGAACATATAACATAGGACCGAGAACGCTGCCTTGGGGTACTCCAGCTTTGATTTCAGACTCCTGTGTTATGTAGTCATTCTGACGTACCGTGAATACTCTATTGCTGAGGTATGATTCTAGAGTTTTGTGAGTATTTTGGGGAAGCAATACTTTTATTTTATACTTAAGTCCATCAAGCCACACGCGGTCGAATGCTTGGGCTACATCGAGAAAGATTGCGGAACAGTATTCGCGAAATTCGAACGCTGTTCTAATCTCCGAGGTTATTCGGTTTACTTGTTCGATAGTGCCATGGTTTTCACGAAAACCAAATTGGTGGGTGGGAATAACGTTCTGCATGTGTGAGTTGATTTTTAAAAGAACCAACTTTTCGAACAGTTTGGATAGGCAGGATAGTAGGCTTATGGGTCTATATGACGCAGCCTGTGTTTTGTCCTTTCCGGGTTTCGGTATCATGACTATGACCGATTTCTTCCACTGAGTTGGAAAATATCCGCATTTAAAAATCGCGTTATACAATTTTGTGATATATGTCACAGCTGGACTGGGAAGCTCCATGATCATTTTTGGGGAAATTAAATCATGACCTGCAGCCTTCTTGGGATTGAGCTGGGCTTTTATCACTTTATGAACTTCGTGGGTGTGAACTCTGAGAGGTTCAGAGTAGTTCGTGTTCGAGGGAGAGGGAAGAACAAAAGCGTTTGTTGACGGATTTGGCTGAAAAACAGTTCTTAAGTGGTTTGCAAAAACTTCCGCTTTTTCTATGTCCGTGCGTGCCCACTTTCCAGTGTGGTCTCTTATGGGTGTAGAGACTATAGCTGGTGGTTTAATGTCTGCACGCGCTTTCCACAGGGGAAACTTTGAGCTTGTTGGGGAAAGACGTTCGATGTATCGTCTCTGAGTGAGTTTTTCCTCGAGTTTAAGAGCTTTGCTTAGCTCACGTGAAGCAATTCTTAGATTGTGCTTGGAGGTTGGAGATCTATGACACTGCCATTCCCTTCTTAAGTGCCGTTTCGTCATAACTAACAGTTCAATGTGACTGTTGGTTATACTGTGGTTCATCGAATTGGCTGTGGATGGTTGTGGTGTGGAGTGTTGAGCTGCAGCAGTGAGAACAGAACTCAGGGCACTGACAGAGTTTTCAATATCGATTTCGTTACTTATTGCTGGGTTCAGCTCGATATGACTGCTTATATACTTTTTATATTTGAGCCAGTTGGTTTTTTGTGAGGTGAGTTTATTGGGATACTCTTTCAGTTGAGGTTTTTCCAGTAAACTAAAAAGAACTGGAGAATGATCCGATGAGAGATCTGCAAGAGATTCAGCAGATACTAGATGACTTGAAATTCTTCGTGTTATTGCAAAATCAATGAGATCTGGGATTTTCATCGAATCTGTAGGCCAATATGTTGGAGTACAGGGCGAGACATAGTTAAGCTTGTTTTTGGTGTTTATAATTGCTTTGTAGAGCTGCTTTCCTTTGGGGTTTGAAAGCCTTGAGCCCCAATGTGTATGCTTGGCATTATAATCTCCCGCGGCTATAAAGCGATCACCTAGAGTGTCGAAGAATTCAAGAAACTGTTTTTCAGATACCGTAAACCTTGGAGGGCAATAAATTGCCGATAGTGTTACACTACCAAACTTTGTTTGAACATTTATTGAGGTGGCTTGGAGATAATTGGTTGCAAATATCTGTAGAGAATGGTGTTTAATACGACTTCTTATGAGTATACCAGTTCCGCCGTGGGCTTTGCCATCTGGGTGGTTCGTGGAATAGAACGCATACCCTGGAATTTTGAAGTTGTATTTATTCGTAAGATGTGTTTCTGCGAGAAGCAATACATCAATGTCTCTTACTTCGAGAAAATTTACGAGCTCGTTTTTGTGCCGGGAAACACCATTGGCATTCCAGAGACATATATTTATTTTTAAGCAAGACATTATTTGCTTTGTTGGGCTGCAAGCATCTGAATCAGAGTGTTTTGATTCCGCATCATTTCTTGCATTGTGTTTTGCATGAATGTCATGAAATTCATCATGCTTTGTTGCATTGAAGCAATCATTGATTCGATGCCATTGAGTGGTGTATTAGCATTTTGGGGAATGCTTTGTTGTTGTGGGTTTTGTGTGGAGGGGCCCACGGGTACCGTGTGGGAAACGGTTTGGCCATATGACTTTGCATCAGCTGGCTTTAGCCCTGATTTCAAGGCATTGGCAAAAGACACACCAGGGGTGGTTGTGTCAAAAGTATACGTTGGAGTGCGTGCAAATGACTCTACGGGGTGAGAGCGAGCAGAGGCAGTTCGCAGATGAAGGCGGTTTTTCAGCTCTTTGTACACAGGGCATCCTCTGTAATTAGCCGTGTGATTTCCTCCACAGTTGCTACATTTTTTCGCGTTGGAATCCAACTTGTTTGCTGTGCATGTAGCGGTATTGTGGAGTTCTCCACAGGCGACGCAGACAGAACGTAGAGTGCAGTAAGTCTTCGTGTGGCCAAACTCCTGACAGTTGGTGCATTGGACCGGGTTGTTGCGCTTGTGAGGTTCTTCTACTGAAATTCTGCGGTGCAGCAGGTATTTTAGATTGTAGATTGGGTGTACCTCGTTTTTTTTAAGTGGCCTACTTTCGGGTTCAAGCTCTACTTTAAACATGGGCTGCGGAATTTTATTTTTATTTATTATATTTATGGCTACTTTTGGGTTAAAGCCATTTTCTTGTAGTGCGCTTACCACTTCGCTTGGAGTGACAGTTGGTTCAATGCCTTTGAGCACGACTTGAAGTCCTTTAGAGCTTTTCAGTTGGTATGTGTAGAAGTTTATTTTCAAATCTGTGAAATGTTTTGAAACTAAACGATAATGTTGTTCAGAGTAAATTTGAACCCTGGTCTCGTATATTGTACCCTTCCTAATAGCAGTTATGTGGAAGTTATTGCTCCCAATGAGTTTTGCTATTGTGTTTACAATATTATTAGAGCTTTGCTCACGGACATATATTGGCGGTGGTTTGACACTCGCTTTTGTAGCCCCTTCATCTGCGCTGTTTTGTGAGTTGGATGCTTTGTCGCTTAGAATTGAGAATCTGTTGCGACTAAGTGGCGATTCGGTTTCGCTAGCATTGTTTCGTCGATTCAGCTTAGGTTTATTTCCTTTGTTCGACATTTGTGGGCTCAGCTTTCGCTTTATTTGAATGTAGCGATCTAAGCCTGTCTGTATCGCTGGAGTTTTTGTATTATTCTTTTGCTGCAGTCCGCTTTGAGATTGCGGTAAAATATTATTTTTAATCATTGCAGAAGATGTTGTGGCTGTAGTTGTTGTTGTGTTTGTTGATGTTGAGACTGTTGCTGTTGTTATAGCCGGAGACACATAAGTGATTGTTTGTGTGCTCGCAGCGTAGGGAAGAGAACAATTGACGAAATTTTCATTTAAGAGGGTGGGTGTTGGACACTCTTCAGCCCAAGTGAGTGGCCGTGTTGGGCCGTGGGTAGAGAGCGTAAGGTTTTGCTGCGTCGGTATAGTTAATGACAATACATTAACAATGCTAGTAGGGGGGACTGAAGTGGAAGCCGTGGATTTTAGTAATCCGTTAGGTTGAGAACTTGTACTCACCGCATCCATTTGGTTATGCATTTTACCTGTTTCGTTGCTTTTGTTTTGGGCAGGGAGGGAAGTGGAGGGCAATTTATGTTTGATGGTGTCTTCTGTTGCGTTGTATGTAAAGTACGCGTTTCTCCCATCGGCACTTTGCAGTGAGAGTCTGCGCTGCTCTTGCGGAGCGCTTCGCGCGCTTATTCGCTGCTCTTTGTTTTCAATCGCGGGTTTTTTCTGTTTGTTCTTCTTTTTTTGGAAAAGTTAAACTTTTCGCTGAAGTTTGTTTTTTTTTTTTGATTGTTTTTTAGCACTTGCACAAATTGAATTTAGAGCCTGTTACTGTAGCTATTAACAAATATGCTTTCATAACTAGGCCTAACTAAACCGAATTATTGCGGAGCACTAGCAGACACGTCCGATCGGTTTGATGGTTACGGCAATTTCAGCATTGATACTAAATTTGGTCTCTGTGGGCCTTCTTAGTAACTTAAGTCATTCATGATTCAATTGATAATCGAGGGACTGAGAGCTGTATGGTTTAATTGTATTATTAGGAATGCCAATTCTCTTATATGGAAATCCAGTAGTTTATTTCAATATTTTCAACAGAAAAGTCGTGAGGCTAATAGATTTGTAGTCCTCTAGATTACTCAGCTTTGGGAAATAACGCAACTCGTGCTGACAGACATGCTTCAAACATAGTTTGGAACCATGGGACGTGTTAATTCGTTTTTCACATGACAGGAAATATTCCGTTCGCTGCAAGTGACTCTCAAACGAGTTAATTGGTCAATGGATCTTCTTAGGAGTTAGTTTTTTAAGCGTTATTTCGTCTAAGGTTTATCCCCTTGTTTATATTATTATATTAATTCACACTGTTTGCAACGCCTTGTAGGAGCCAGTAGACACTCTCTAAAGTATAACTACCCTGTAGTTCGGTACCATCGGTGAATGACTAGGTGAATCACTAATTCCAAATCATTACCATCGATGACCCGTCCCATTACTAGCAATGCAATTCGACTAACGAATTTAATATTGCAATGTCCTACGAGGGAATCTAAAGGTCCGTCTCTGCATTACTATTCATTAGTGAATGACTAGATTCAAAATCCTTAGTGATTCTCTAGTTCGGTAATGATTCACTAATTCATATTCGTTAGTGATTTTCTAGTTCACTAATTCCTATTCGTTAGTGATTCTCTAGTTCAAAATCGTTAATGATTCACTTATTCCAATTCGTTTGTGATTCTCTAGTTCAAAATCGCTAGCGATTCTTTAATTCAAAATCTCTCGCGAATTGCTAGTCTTTTTTAAAAAATGAAAAACAACAAAATATATACATATTACATATATATTATATATATTTTATTTTACATTATCTTTACTAACATCTTATGCTTTTCGGTTTTCTTTTTGGGCTTCCTTATTTTCTAAGTAATTCTTTTCTGCATAAAACTGCGGAGTATTTTTAAGGGATTCCTTCCCCATAACACCTTCAACGTTGAAATCCATTGCAACAGTGTCCTCTAAAACATATTTCAAATTTTTGACTTCCCCAACCCCCAGCCAAAAGTTTTTGCATACATTTCACCTGCTTATTACGCTGTGCAATTGATAATTCAAATCGCGCTCAACGTTTTGCAAAGAAATACTTCTATACGACTCAAAACACCTTTCCCTTTTCCCTAGACGTCGCAAATGCCTTTTTCCAACAATTTTCTTTGTTACCCTCACGCGCCACGTGCTAATTGATGTCAATTAAAAAGTCATTAGCGGGGAAAAACTGCACAACGAAAGAGACAAAAGAATGAGTGGTTGCAAGTACGCATAGCCTATGCGTACCTGTGTATTGTTCCTGTCTCTTTCTGCTGAGTTTAAAAGTTAGAGAGTTTTATGCGGCGAACGTTGCATACCAAAATAATTAAAGAAAGGCTAATGAAAAGTAATCGAGGAATCACTAGTTCTTGTTTTCCCTGGGAATAACCCTGGGAATGGGAATTCACAACGGTATACAATTTTGCATCTTTGCCCCAACTAAAATTATGATCTAAAAACAGCGTACAACAAGTACACATATCTCCTATTTTTTGGTATTTCTGTGTAATAATTTTTTAAACGAAGAAGTTATGAAATATTTATTTTCTAAACTATAACCAGTAAAAAATTAACTTGTTCTCGTCTGACCATGATCCTTATCATTATTAAAATCTTTTTCAATGCTTGCAGGAAAAGTTGCTCAACAGCGACAATGTAAATGGTCTATTTACTTCACATTTGAATCGGTTATTTATAGTACCCCATTATTAGATTCGGTAACCCTGCTCTGCAAATGAATCGGGTCTACTTCGATAACATCACAATAATCGGAACGACTTCGATTACAGATGGCGTCGAAACAAGAAAGAAATAAACAGTAATGGTTTTAGTATCATCTGAACTTTAATAGAAACAAGTGCATAGTACAAATTTCGTGAGAGAAATTTACACTCTTATATCTAATAAAAATGACTTACTACGGCTACGGTGCCAATGCGTACCTTTGCGACGCTTACGACGATGAATCTATCGGTGATGAACGCAGCGAAGAAGGTAAGCAGTAGTCAGTCACTTTGTTCCATATGGTATACTCTGGGCTATGTTTGATCTAATCTTTCACTTTTTTTTGCTGATTTTGTAGACACGGACGACGCTAGCGAAACCGAATTTCGTAGCCCGAATCGCTACAGCGGCGCCAGCACTAATGGAAATAACATCGCAAACAACAGCAGCAGCAATAGCGAGCTGAAAGAACAGTGCGTGGCAAGCATTTGGTCAATATCTTTGAATCTCAATAATACAAGCTGTACTTTCAGAATGTTTCAGCACAAGCTGGCCGCATTGGAGAAACAAATGGAGGAGCTCAATCAGCTGATACACCCAGAGTATTTGAAACGTATTAAGAAACTTGAAAATCACTGCAAGGAACGACTGCGATTGAACGAAATATATCGGGAATATATGCGTGACTGTGTAGAGCGTGATTATATACTAGAGAAAAAGGCCGCACAAAAGGAGTACGATGAGAAAATGGTAACTTAAAATTACCAATATTTAATTAATAATTTTTTAAAGGATTTGTACGTCTTTTACAGATGGACCTTAAGGATAATTTACTAGCAGATTTTGAGGATCGAAAGCGGCAGATAGAAAATGAGCGTTATAGCTTAGAGTTAACAAATGATTCCATGGAGGTAAACTGCTTTAAGCCCATAAAATAATTGTATTCATATAACATGAATTATTTATTTACACATATCTTACAGATCAAGACCACAGTCACTCGTAAACTTCGACGTCGACCAAATGAACCACTACCAGTGATTGAAAAACGCAGAAAGCCAGCAACGGGCCAGTTGCTTGTCTATTTGTTAGATGACAAAGAGATTGAAAGCGATCTGAAGCTAATACAACGTGGCAAGCCTTTAACGCCCAGTAAGTATAGACATATAGATATTTTGACTCTCCTAATCCTTCTTCAGATAACGTGTATTCATTATCAATCTCTCCTTAAGGGGTGGTGGCACGTACCATACAAACATTATTTACTTAGCTGGCCTTCAACCGTCGATCGGTTATGGCCGCATTCAGGAAAGAGCACCAGCTGCTGTAGTCTTGTGTGCACATGCGCCACTTGATTTGAATCTCCAGAACGGGGAGATATCTCCATACCTGGTCATTCCAGCGCGTGCCCGGTCGTCCTCTATATTCTATATAGCTCGTGGTTCATATGAGGCCTAAACTCGTCGACGACTCTAATAGGACCCAAAATACTACAGAGAATCTTCATCTCAAAGATTTCCAACGCTGTCTCGACTATCTCAATCACGTTCTCTCCGCAATACAATAGGACGGGGTGTATCAGCGTCTTATTAATGTGGATTTGCTTGCTCAGCCCAAAATAGTATCTATTTGCAAGCGTGATTCTTCAACTGGTTTCCAGGCTGATGTTGTTTTTGCTGGTTATCTAGGATAATAAGTTTGTGCAAATGTATGTAACAAGCAGAAGGAGGCGAGATACACCCTATAAAGTGTATATTTTCTTGACAGAAGTCGTGTCGATATAAATATGTCCAACTATCTGTCTGTCTGCCCGTATGAAAATTAGGATCTTAGATCGAGATCTATATTTAATTTTGAATATTTAGATTCACCAATTCATTCTCAGATCAGTTGTATCCAATGAACGCGCGAACCACCTGCATAAGGGAGATGGTGCTTACCATGCATACCTTATCTCTTCATACCTGGTCATTCCAATGCGTGCCCGGTCGTCCTCTATTACGTCGCCCATTAATGGGTCGGAGATTTTTTTCCCCACTCTGACAACGCTTTATGTGTGTGTCAAGTCAAAACGGACAATATTTTTTCGGGATAGTGCAGACAGGGCGTTGAAAAACTTCGAT
Organism: Leucophenga maculata; assembly: GCA_035044805.1. NCBI lineage: Eukaryota > Metazoa > Arthropoda > Insecta > Diptera > Drosophilidae > Leucophenga > Leucophenga maculata. Next base: position 293,918 of record JAWNNP010001156.1, on the reverse strand, counting down.
TGTATCGGCGTGTGTCTTTGTTAAACTCGGGTCTTTTTCGAGATTTGGCATAATGTGAATATTTGGTTGACCTTTTTGGTCTGAAGCCTCACTGATATGGCTTCGCGCGACAGAATCTTATATTCGATGGAAAGGAGTCTTATTCCGCGGTAGTTGGCACCGAAAGTGGGGTCTCCTTTCTTAAAGATAGGACAGAGAACACTGAGATTCCAGTCATTGGGTATGCGTTCATCGGACCATATCTTGCATAAAAGTTAGTGCATACTCCTAACCAACTCTTCGCCGCCGGTCATTGTTATTTTTTAGCTTTTTAATAACCGAATCGACCTACAATAGTGTCATCAGAAAAGTGACTCCTCCATAATCGCAATCATTTGAATTTTCGAGCTTCATTTCTGTCACATAACATCGCAACATCCTCAAACGCCCGCCTTTCTTGCTACTTTTTCTTGCGTCTGAAACGGCGTTTCTCCTCTTTCCGTTTTCTCGATATTGTTCTCTAACAGCGCGCGTTGCTCCCGATTGCAGAGTTCGCTGATAGAAAGGGTTCTTGTCTGCAGTAGCATTGCGACACTCCTCGTCGTACCAATAATTAGGTTTTGTATAATCAATGACCTCCTTGGCAGCCCTATCCATGTTGTGGGTTATATGTTTCCACTGCTCACATATATCTGGAGAAGACGGAGAGGTTTCCCGGAGCAGTCGGGAGAGTGTGTTTGAAAAGTCTTCTGCGGTCTGTTCTGATTGCAGCTTGCGGACATCTAGCTTTCGTTGCAAGTTGGGAAGTGCAGCGTGTACTACGCTGAGCCTAGTGCGTACCTTGGCTGTGACAAGATAGTGGTCCGAGTCAATGTTGGGACCACGTAACGTTCGCACGTCCAACATGCTCGATGCGTGCCTTCCGTTAATCAAAACATGATTAATTTGGTTGCGTGTAATTTGATCTGGAATCAGCCATGTTACCTTGTGGATGTTAGGGTGTTAAAATCTGGTACTACTAACTACCAATTTCCGACCTGCGGTGAAATTGATTAGCCTCTCTCCAAAATTGGAGGTAGTGTCGTGGAGGCTAAATTGTTCGTCTTCTCCCGTTAGCTCACCTCTGAATGACTGTTCAGATGCTACCCAGAAGAAGGGGTGCGTGCAAGGGGTAGATCCCACACAAATATGTCCCAGCTTTCTGAGTATGAACCATAGTCGAGCCCACTCTACTGCCTCGTGCTTTCTTGTTTTAATATTTTATTGTAATTGCTTAGCTAGAAACACTAACCTTGGTCTATCTTACGTTAATCTTATACAATATTTCATACAGGTCCACATCGGACCAATAGAAGGGAAGAAATCATTGCCCAAACGGACGTGTGACAGCAGTTGTGACGGTTGCTATGTGAGTACATGCTGAGGCAGCTGCTTTCTATCTGTCCGTCAGAAATGCACAAAAACCTTTTTGGCTTACTGTTGTTGCGCTATGTGTATCAGTCTTTATTTCTCATCATACCTGATCATGAACTGATTTTGATATAAACACATACAATAATTAACAGCTTGTTTATTTCCCTAATATTTCAGTTTCAATTAATTTTAACTATTCTCGTTCGCTTTTTTTGTACCTCATATCGCTAGTCCTCTTTTTAAGATTCTTCTAAGTTAATTCAAACTGCCAACCATAACTTTCTAAATAAAATTTTTATTGTTTTGTTCTTGCAACAATGTAACATTACATTGTTTTTGTTAACAATAGTTTTACTATATCCGTTAACAGGATCCCTACGTTAAGACTGCTTGAAGACAAAAAAAGCCAATTCCCGACTCTTTGGATACTATTCTTTAATATTTACTTACACAAGACTTTAATGAATCTTATATCTGAAATTATTTGGCATTGTTAATTTAGTTTATGTAATTGGTTGCAAATAATATTACCAATCAATTTCAACAATAACTAATGTGAATAATTAGACAATTTCAACATGCATTTGTACAAATATTCTTGAACAATTTTCTATAGTTCATAAGAATTTTGTATCTGGTTTGCAGATTTTAAAAGAAGTTTTTCGACCAGTTGGTGTCTTTATTACTATGTCCAATTATGTTTCGCATATTCTGAATTTTATGAAACGTATACTATGTACTTAAATTTTGTAAACTTCACTTGTTCTTCCGATTATGTGACTCATCAAGATCTTATTTAGCCTGTTAAAATGCATTTTCTGACGTTTGCTTTTCGAAAACTCAATTAGAAATATAAAGTCGATTTTACATATTTGTTAACTATTATGCCTGCCTGACTCACTTCGGTCAACGATCAATTCTCTGATGTTTTATACTTTCGATTCTTCTTTTAACTGTATACAAATTACTAACCTTTACTATGAACTACAAAAAATTGTTTAACATTTTCATTTTCTTTAATTTTTTGATTTGTAATTACGGCTGCTTGTACAACTGCCATGGGTCGCATAGGAGTCGCAGCAGAGTCGACCAACCTCGCCTCTAACCGATCTTAGTGGTTGTAACTTTCCATTATTAAGCAACTATTTATTTTTTATGTAGTGCAAAAATCAAATTTAATGAGTCAAAATTTCTGATCAATGTTTTTCAGCAATGCAGCAGAACGGTTTGGGCAATGCATATTCAAACTCACAGCAGCAAAATCCAACACACGGCCTGTTTGGGGAACATAACAACACATACGTGGAGACACGAATTGAGGATAACAAGCTGTTGTACGAGCGACGGTGGTTTTGTCGGGGCCAACAGGTGTATGTGGAGGGAAAGGATATGCCCAAGTTCGCAGCGACAATAACGGCAATCGGCAATGAAGTGGTACATAACTAAATGGATTTAAAATTTGTACATTTTTTCTATAACTTTTTTTTGTTTTTTAGGTTTGGGTTAAGCGAACCAATGATATTAAGGTGAAAATTAATATGTCGCATCTTGCCAAGGGAAAAATGTCCATAAAACGACGATAATACCGTTAAACACAACATCCTGCATTTAATTGACATGTTGTTATACTGCGAGTCCTTCCCACACTCACTAAACAAACACGTTATTAGCGTGGTTTTAACCAATTCGGCATAGTTTTAAAGTTGGTATTAATGTTAGTTTACCAATTACACAGTGCTGCAAAATCAGAATGTTTTGAAATTACTTTTGATGTGACCTAATAGAACTTGTAGACCTTGTCGAGTAGATCACGCGGCTATGTATAAAATTTTGAATGTACACTCATAACATTTTTAGCGATTAAAAATGGTTGTTACCTAACTGGGTACAATTAAATATTTATATCTAAGGGCTATATAGATGATTATAGCCATAAAAAGAAAAATTGTTTTAATTCGTGTAAAGTTGGATCCAATATTATGATATTACTTAAATATATATTCAGAGTTGAAGTTTTGTGCTATTTTTTAAGTATTCGAAACTTAAACTTTTTGTTTTTTTTTAATTCTATTTTAAATTTGCATATTCTTTTTTTTTCTTTACGAACAAACTGAGCTATGAATCATTAAGATTGGTGAAAAATTAAAAGAGCTAGGCTGTTTTTTATTTATTAACTAGCTTGTACCCCCAATTTCGTAAGCTTAGATTTCTATAAAAATTATCCTAATTACCTTTTCGTTTTGCCTTTGTTCCAAAAATGTTTTCCGAAAAGAAAACTGACAAAAACTATATTTTAAAAAACTAAAAAGAACGCTTTAATTACAGAACGAAAATGTAAAAAAACATAAAATAATTATAAAGTGTAAAATAATTAACACGATGATTCATATCGTTTTATAACAAACATACGGTGCTGGAAATCAATTGACAGGAATATATCATTGGTAGAGCTTTCTCTAAAAGTAGAGTTACGGTGGATTTTTATTGCATTGAAAATAGTTTCAAACATCTACAAACTTCAACTAAAAGTGACACAAAATTCAACGAATCAATTTCATCCCACTCTCCGATTTTGACCAAAATTAACAGGCTTACTTCTCCCGATCTTTTTAACATGTATACTAAATTTCATCTCTTTTTTTTTCGCTTATATGGGGGCATCGCATCATCCTCTTTTGACTAAACTTAATAAGCTTACTTCTCCAGATCTTATTAACATGAATACTAAATTTCATCTCTGTATTTTAAATGGATGCAAAGATATGACGGATTTGATTATGGGGTCAGTCGGCCCCTCTGATTTCGACCAAAGTTAATAAGATTGATTCTCACGATCCCATTAACATGTATACCAAATTGCATCGCAGTACCTCAAATGCATGCAAATATGACAAATTTTATTTATCGCTTATATGGGGGGTTGGGCATTGTCGCCTCAGATTTTGACCAAACTTAACAGTTTGACTTCTTTTGATCCTCTTAACATGTGTACCAAATTCTTTGTACCTCAAATGGATGCAAAGATATGACAAACTTTGTTTATCGCTTATATGGGGGGTGGGGCATCATCCCCACCGATTTTGAAAAAAAAAATAGCCTTTGTTTTCTTTCAAGATCCCATCTGTCTTCATACCAAAAATCATACGAATGGGTTCAGCGGTTTAGGTGTAAGAGAGTAACATCCTCACAAACTTTCGCATTTATTTATTACTATGAAGTAGGATGTAAATTTCAAAAATATTTTTTTTTTAGTAATTGCTAAAGGGTAAAAAACCCCGACTGCAACAAAGCCAGTAGCACATTAACCAACTACAGGTGTAAGCAATGTGAATTATAACACTGATAGGGCTATGAATAAAAAATTCAACTTTAAATTGATATATATTCCATTAATGGTCATTCGAAATGAAAAACGATAAGAGAAACCTAAAAATATTTTCAAATACCTATCCAATGATTCCCAACTAAACATAGTGCGTCGACTTTTTCACAATATAGAGTCTGGTTGTGGCCATATTGAATTTTTATTTATTCTGCGATGACCGCAAGAATAAAATCGATTGACCTAAAAATCATCAAAGTAGGTCCTCGCATTTGGTCTGTAGAGTGGAACAACGAAACAAACATATATACATAGACACATTACACTTGTTTCCGTTGCGCAGTCGGTTCAAAGTAGCACAAAACTTCAACATTGAAGGAGTACGTCTTTAAATGTATTCGTTTCTTTTCATACTTAAAATCACCGCTAAAAAATATTATAAGGGTACCTGAAAATTTGATACATAGCCACGTCTTATTAAAAGTAAAAAAAACGTAGTAATGTATTATTTATCTACAATTAACGACGACTAGATTTAACAAATAAATATTGTATTTAATAATATTGTATTTAATAATACATCTGAGTTTTAATGGATAACAACAATACTTAACAGCACACACAGACATAAATCTGTGTTAAGACAATCGTACAATGGCGGTACAGAGATCTTTCATATTGCATTATAATATGTATGTAACTTAATTATATACTAAAGAAAGAACATAAAATGACCAAAGGTAACCAAATTTAATGACAAAGCCTAAAACTTGATTCACATACTGTGATTGCGTAACTATCTAGAGCTTAAACTACTAGAAATATAATAATAATGCAACGAATTATTTATGATTAGAGTATAGGAATGATGTATTACGAATTGCTTCAGTTACAGTTTGAAACGTTTAAATCTGCTTGCCCAAATCCATAAACTCAGCGCAGATTTTTTCATTTATCTCCTCGACGCCAGGTATGTCCGATAAAACCCAAGTTTCAGCAGTACTATCCAATTGCTCGCAACATATGGGGCATGTCTTGTTGTTTACGTTCCTAAAAAGAAGAGTTCAGATTTTACCATTAGAATATATAAAAATTATTGAATAAAACGAAGTTCGAAATCAATTACCGAGTGGCTATAAAGCAAAAAAAAAAATTTCTAAAAGCTAGTAACTAAAACTCATCAAAAATAGGCTTTTGTCTGTCATTATGAATACTCTATTTGACAGTAATAAGAATAACGCAAGCTACCGTGTTTTGGAAGGACAGAGAAGCAAAATCAACTCGACGAGCTAATTCGGATAATGTGAGATTTTATATTGGGATTAGCATAAAATACACCAAATTTGTCGTTTCAAACTAAACTAACCATAACACAATGTTTCTCTTAACAAAACCTAGGAGAGGGGACATATATGTATTGGGCAACCTCTTTTCGTCCGATATGGACGTAAACGGCAAATTTGATTAGAATTTAAGTAAGATGCGCCAAATTTGACACGTTTCGTTAAAATAAATATAAATAAACTTTTTGCATCCAAAAACTCAAAAAGGAAGGGCATGATTTTATGGAATCTACCTTTAGAGCAAGTTTTTGCATATTCATTAAACATAATCTATCTGAAGAATATAGTAGGAAACATTAAATATCAAGACTTGAAGGCACTAACTTTTATAGTCTCCAAGTACTTTTTGCTTATTGCCAGACAGATATGTCTAGATCGACTGGACTTTTTGTAGGTGGTATACCTTTTTAATGGTACGATTTTCACCCTAATGGAATATTCTATTAGGATTAATACAAAATACAACATATTCGTATAAAACATGCGATTCTAGCTGAATTAACAACAATAAATTTTTTTTTCATATAAAAACACAGAAAGATGGGACAGATTTAGACCTACATATAATATATTTTAAGGCTTATCGTAAGCTAGATTTGGTGATTCTAGCAAAATACCGTCTTTCAATTTTTTCAATAAATTCAATTTCAACAGAGTTCGACTCAATAAATTCTAAAATTAAATTCAGCAAAGTATCCTCATACATTTCACCTAACAAACCATTCAAGATTCAAATTCTTAGAAATTTTTATTAAAATCTACAACAGCCCGTATTTATAACAGGCGATTTTAACAGCTGGCATAGATCCTGGGAATCCCAAACAAAGGCAACATCCGTTTAAAATTCATTAACCAGTCCTTCCGTTCAATTCTCATTTTAACACACACCACATCTTCAAAATCACATAGATCTTTCCCTTGCCTCCCCCATCATAGCTCTGCAGTGAAAATGGTACACTAATGACTCACTTTCGGCTAATGAACACTTCCCAATCTGAAACCTTAATATATTCACATACAAAAAAAAAACAAGTAAGAAAAGTACAGTCGGGCGTAACCGACAAACACACTAAATGTTTCCCGAGCTTATGACCACTTCTCACTGCACGAATAAGTGCCTTTATAAAACATTTTTTTATGCATGAAAATAAAAGGGGGTCGTTCAAATTCAATTGCTTATAAAATCGTCATTTATTATCCGATTTTGATGAACTTTTTGGATTTTGGCTTAGAGGGACGTTATCTCTATACCGGCATACTTTTTTGTGCCGAAGAAATTTTTACCCTTGGGGGTGATTTTATGGGGAAGGGGGGGAGGGGCAAAATTTTAAAATAAACTTGTAAAATTCCGGAGAAGTCCTAGTCGAATGCAAAAAACACGAAGTCGCTATCTATTACCGTTTCCGAGATCCTTTCGTTCATACAGACGGCCAGACGGACATGTCTATATCGACTCCTCTATCACTCCTGACCATAATGGAGGTAACTTTGGGGGGTCTCCGACCATTATTTCTACCTGTTACATACATTTGCACAAGACTAATAGGCTCTTGTACCTTCGGTTCAGGGCCTAAAAAGATTTATGCCAAACTATAATAGGAAATTAATAAGATCACTATATACTGGGTACCCGGACATGCGGGCATACCAGGAAACGAGCAAGCAGATGACTTGGCCAGGAGAGGGGCAGCATCCCCTTTCCGAAATTTGCAACGGTCTTAAAAGGAGAGACCTAAGAATGATTTCGGGCTTCCTGACCGGACACTGTAGACTTAGGAGACACTTGTGGAAAATCGGAATCGAAAGTGATAGCACATGCAGATTCTGTCTGGAGGACGACGAAACTCCGGAGCATACCCTGGGGGACTGCCCAGCTCTGACCCAAACCAGGTATATATACCTTGGCAATTACCAAGTGACAGGAAGGGCGGTGCATGCACTCAATCCCAAAAACCTAGTGGCCTTCTTCAGGGCAGTAGGGCTGGTCGAGTTGCTGTAAGTCAGTAACTGTTAGGGCACAATAGACCTGTCGCAGTGCCTACAACTACTTAATAATAATATAACGGGAAATTAAAATTGGAAAACAAAAATCAATACAAAACTTTACTGCCGAAATAAACCCTGGCACTCTCACCTCCAAAATATGGTCAAACATAAAACGCCTATGCACGCCATACACTCCCTTACGAATCCTGACACAGAAAACATACTCGACAAAAACCAAATAGCCAATACACTCTGCGTGCACTGGTCAAAATCCGCCAGTGACATCAACTTTCACCTTACTTTTAGACAGCATAAATCTAATAACACCAATCCCAACCCATCATCTCACATACCTACAAACAGCAAGCTACTAGATAGTCGCCCAATGACCTTTAGAATTGGTAAATCTGTGTCTGATGTTCTAGCAATGTTACATTATCAGATCACATCTTCCCTGTGAAAGAGGAACCACTTGTCAATTATATCATTAGCTTTTGCCAAAGCATTTGATAGAGTCGGTATCCACTCTATCTTAGTTGAACTCGCCATGGAGAACAGGACCAAAACTAACCAAATATATGTTTAACTTCCTTACGAACAGGAAAATAACAGTTCTAGTAAACAATATCTACTCTAAGCCAATGCATCTAACAACGGAATTCCTCAAGGGTCCCCCTTATTTGTTATTTTATTTGCAACAGCATTCCGTAAACTTAAGAAAATAATAGAAAACACAAAAGAGTCTAATTCTCAGCCTATGATTATACAATTTGTCATAAATTAAACAAAAAACAGGACCCAATAAATATAGATCCATTATTGTTTGATATAAACGAAAGGTGCAACTTTTGAGATACAACACTCTCAGTCAACAAATGCAAACATCTGCATACCTGCCGGAAAAAAACTGCAACCTCATAATCAAATGAAGCACTTTCGCTTGGTAAAGCATGGATTATTTTAAAATTCTAGGCATCACACTAAGCAAACACTACAGGTAGGTCAAACAAATTGAAAAACTCTATACAACTTTCCAGAAAACTTGATATCAAATTTTTATCCAGCAATAAATTTAACTGCAACATCCAATCAATTGTATATGTTATAAAAGCTAAAATTATGTCAAAAATAGACCTTTATGGTAAAGCACCGAAATCCGTTCTTAGCAAATTGTGGACAATATATAATTTAGCAATAAGACTTGCTTTCAGGGCACTCCTCACAACTCCAATATACAACCTTCTATATGAAGCAGACTTTTTATCCATAGAATATAGAACTATATACGCTATTGAAAAATACTTTAATAATTATGAATTTAAAATACTCCCCATCCAAAAGAACCCCAAGAATCCCCAGCCATTCTTACAGTCTGCATCTATGCCAGTAGTCAGAAACTAAAGTTTTTATGTGTCAGAGGTAAGAAACCTATTGAACCAAAACAGCAAACATTCTCTGTTAAGGATCCCAGCTCATTGCGGAATAACGGTCAACTATTGCTGATGAAGCAAAGAACACCCATAATTTTCCAATAATTTCAAACGCCAATAACAAACTCTCGGACATTTAAAAGTTTCTCAAACAAAATACACGAAAATATATATATAACAAATCTAACACACAGTATTATCCTTAACAGAACCTTTCCACCGCTATGCTACTAATTCCAACAAGCTAGCTACCATCTCTTATATACACGATTCGCTAAAACATAGAAATTAAAGTACTCATGCAAATATAGTTAATTTAATAATTTATCTGCTAAGCTAGCCTTTGGCCTTATTTGCTACAGCTATATTTTATAAGTTGCGCGGATTTTTCAATTCCATGTTAGTTATTGTTACTAATAATTATAAATTGGCTGAAATACCTTGTAAAGCCTATATAACAGGGGTGGTCAACCGTTCGATCGCGAATAGAAGATTGGTGTCTCTACGTTCATTAGTTCTGTTGTTTCGTGCTATCAGACTGAAGAACTTCTATAATATTGTTTTACCAATATTAAAGAATACATAAATAACCCCAAAGGAATATTTAGAGGATCTAAATACGCTGAAGGTTAAACGTTCAGAATTAACTATGCCAATATACATATGTATGCAATTATGTGCCTCTAGGTGAAACTAACTCGGACTTTTAAAACTGTCCATGAGGAGTACGAACAAAATTCTTGTAGATTGATTTTGAGTTACCATTGTTCAATGCATGGTGTGCAAAAGCTGTGAGTGCATGGTAAGATGACTTCTGTGCGACGATCCAGGCATATAGAACATTCGTCTGTGTGTTCAGCATGTGGGCACACCGAATTTGTGGGGCTGCTGAGACCGCTGCTCGAACTGTCAGAGTGGCTGCCATTGCCCACAAGCGCATTAACCTGGTCTAGCAGCATAGATGCTGTGAGTTGTGGTGCATGATGCTGCTGCGCATCCAGTGGTACTGGTTCGTTAGGTTCGTTCAGTGGGGATTGTGAACCACGACGCGAACTCTATACAGCATTTAGTTGCAGGACGGAAAATGTAATAAACGATCAGCGCAAGCACGCACAAAAATATTTTATTTTTACTTACTGTTTGATGTTCACTTGACGCCAAGCTCTCCAAATGTGCTTGAAACGTCTTAAAAACGCATAAGAACTGTTTAAGGTTTAAAAACTTATAGCTATCGATGTGTCGCGTCGATGGATCCACTTTAATACACCCTATCTTTACCGTTGCCTTCCAAAGAAGCGTGGTATCTGTACCTTTTTTAACCAAGAACACCAGCTGTTTGCCATTAGGATCGATACACTTTCGTGCGCTGTATTTGCGGATGAAGTGGGTGACAATCTATTCGTTCATCGATTAATGATGTCGTCATTATACTTACAGCGTATTTAGATTGTCCAAACATTCCTTGAACTCTTCGTATGTCAGACTGTTGATTTCGGTTAGCACTTTGGCATGGCGCACCACCTGCATGTGCACGGTGTCTACTGCATCTGGTATGACATTCTCGGCTATACTTTGTGCCTGGCCCATTGTCAATATCACATCAACTTAATTGCGTATTAAATTTTTTATGGAGACAATTGCTCAAAGTGGTTCCAACTAAGCTTTCCAAAGCAGAAATTTGAGCGTGTCTTTCAAGTTTCGACAATTTAGCAAAGTATTTTCTTCTATACTCATTAATAATCGGTACACAATTGATAAGAGCTTACAGAGTTATTGTTTTTCGTTCTCTTCTTCATTTTTAATTTGTGCGCATCGGTAGAAAGAAAGGGGATAGCAGATTCAGTTGAATATGCTCTATCTCCTTCGTTCGTGTGCTATTGCACATGCCCGAAGTATCAATTACGGTTTGCAGTACGTAAATATTTAAGCGAGATGGCAATACTTCTAAGAAAAGAATTTGGCTTACAGAGAATACATTGTCTTCTATAACAACGAAACGTTCGTACCCTACAGATATGCACATTCCTTAATTGTTTAGATCGCTTGTAATTCGATGCAATGAAATATAAAAATTGCATAAAGAAACAACGCAACAGAGTAACGCACCAAGAAATATACAATGACAATGCTTATATACTGTTCACACATTATCAACATTAGTTTTTTAGTTAATTGAAACTAATAAAATCATGTTTTTTGTCTAATTGTAAGTAATGCAGACCTGCATAGCACAAAACCGATTTAGGTTTAGCAAACACTGCAGAACTTATTGATTGTCAAGAAAACTTGTTAAACAATAAAACAAATTAAAAATTGTGGTACAATATTTATTTGCAACATTACAGAAAGGCAGGAATCGCTGAAACAACTCAATTCGTCGAACAGTTCAATAATAGGTATTATTCCTTCAATATACGGTAATACCTATTGCTTATCGATTTTATTCGTTGAACTAATGCTTTAATAAATAAGCTTATAGCACTGTATAGAGTGTTCTCAACTGCATTTCAAACTCTCTGATATACCAAATATGCTCATTGAATAATTAAAATCCTAAGAGCGAGGTATACGAATATCCGTAAACACATAATCATTGTTCCATTGGTTCTGCTTAAGATAATTTTAAAACGAAAGAAATATATCAATATCATTAAAAACTCTTTTTAATGATAATTTTTTTAACATACTGAAAGTTGAGCAATAAAAGATTCGTTTTTAGTTGTATGATCATATTTAACTCGGGTATATTTATTCCATGTATAAGTACAACCGCGAGGAAACCACTACATTTATTCAAAATCTATACGTATAAATCAAATTGAAGCCAAAGTTTGCAACATCAAAATGACAGATTTTTAATAATTGCATACACAATAGTCAAAGCAAAACAAAAATTGTTCGTTCTGGCTAATCTCCAAAGCGGCTGGATTTCAACCAGACTTTCCTTACCTACTTTTATTTTAGTTTGGTCAAAATCGGAGGGGCGGTACTTGGTTCCATGTAAGCAATAAACAAAATTCGTCATATCTTTGCATCCATTTGAGGTATAGGGATTAAATTTGGTATACATGTCAATCGGGAAGAGTAAGAACCAATGAAACCAAGTGCCGACGGTTTGGCTGTCTATAAGGAACATACATATATAGAAACAAAGACACGACATAATAATGACTAAAGTTTTTACTGAGCACAGCAAATTGTGCCATGTACACCTAGTTTTCCAATAAATTTTCGAATGGCAATGTTGTCTCAATATGAGAGGAACCTGACTTTTTTTAATCTGCAAGCCCGAAAAATTATGAAAAGAACTCTTAAGAACCTCTACTGGATTACTAAGGAGATGTATTCGATTTACTTAAGTATTGATTTAAAAAGCACATAATTAAATTACAATTCAAAGGAGTATGAACGTAAATTAAATTTAATACAAATGTATATGGTTAAAATGGGTGTTTGATATATAAAAGTACCACGATTGAGTTTTATTTATGTTTTCACATTAGTATACTATCGTTAAGCGGCACATTTAAGTTTATATTTTTTGGTTTGTCAGTTGAAATATAGTAAGATATATACTGAAAAGTTTGTATCAAAGATATATTTCTTTAAAAATTATATGCGTAAGAATATGTTATAAGCTTCGAAGAAAGTATCTTATACACATGTAATAGAAAGGTATCGAATTGAAGTTACGATTGGATTTGTTAGAAATAAATAACAAATTCATAATTGCTGAGTTAGAACGTTCAGCTGAGATTGTGTTAGGTTTAATACCGCTTTGTATTTATCTTAAAAAGATAAATATTCTTTTCAATCCACATGTTTTGACAGCCACAAATAGTTTGTCTGTGAAACGCGTACAGACAAATCGTACAATATAGCTTATAACTTTATGTCTAAAACTTGTTGTTTTTTAAACACAATCATTATGTACATGTGTATGAAATCATATTAATTGAACATATTAAATCGCTAATTCCACCATATACTTTTTAAAGACTGGCCAGTTCAATTGTTTGCTTTAAACGCTACAAATAAAATTCCTTTCCAAACTCACTAAACAATTTTTCTCGTTCGAATGTTCGCGCGAAATCATCGCACGGAATGACAACACACTAAACTACGATTATCGCTTGATTTACAACCTCAAACAGCACTTTTCCACATTTAATCATTGGAATTAGAAAACAAAAAAAAATTTCACTTTAAAAAAAAATATTTGCATTTGTTTCTTTTTTTTTTTTATAGATTTTCTTACAAATACAATTTTACACACACAGAATTCATGTTTGGTTTCTATGAAAACATTTCACGTTTTAATTTTGTTAAATTGTTGACACTTCTTCTGTGTAGTTGTTGTCATTTATTGACGGTTTCCACGACCGAAACCACCACGGAATTCAACATCGCCAGCACCTGGACCAACATCGCCCTTCTTGTCGACACCGGCATTGCCAGGTGCGCGTCTGTAGGCGGAACGGTCTTCGCCGGTCTTGCTGGATTCGCCGGGGCCGCGAGTGGTGGTAGTTGGGCGTGGACGAACAGTCTCTGAGCGTGCTGGACGCTTCAGGGTCGAGGGAACAATCTCTGGTGGCAAATGCAAGTAGCTGCGCAGGAACTCAATGCCCTCGTTGGTCAGATACCAGTAGTAGTGTCTCCAGGCGAACTGCTCCTTGACGAGGCCGCGAGAGTGCAGCGACTGCAGTGTTTTGATTACATGCAGATTTGGGATGTTGTCCAGCTCAGGATGCTTGGGTGCATGAAAATCCTTCTTGGCGACAATAACACCCTCCTTGAAGAGATATTCATAGATGGCGACACGATGAGCCTTTGGCATAAACATGCTAAAACGTAAGAGAAGGAAACCATATTAATTTCTACAGAAAAATTCAAATGCAATTTTGTAAATATCAAATTTCTCTGTATTGCAACAACAGCCGCCAACAACACAAACAAAAAACTTTTAGGCAGCCGTCGGATCAGCACAGTAAAAAATTAACACAAATCGTCTGCAGTGTATTAAGTCTTGATTTTAACAGATATTTGGCGATTTCATAAAGTGATTAAATTGATTTTTGCAGATTTTATTCACATATTTCACATACTTTGCGTCTTTATTGAACCAGCGACCGGAAAGAAAGGAAAATCGAGTTGACAGCTGTCACTGAGTGCGTTTGACAGTACAAAATAGTGTAAACAGTGCACATGTGAGTTTACCAACACTGAAAAATAATTGCAGATGGCGCTGCGCACTAGAATAGTAGAATTTAGCACTAGAAAAATCGATGTACAGCACTGAATTAAAGCGGGCAGTAGAAATTTAAATCGCTAATGGCTATCTGTCCGAGTGACAATTGTTTACACCGCGTTTTTGTATATGTGAGCAAGACAAACTATACATGTGTGGTTTCAAAGTCATGATAAAAAACTAAAATAAAAACACATAAGTTTTATAAATTAAAGGTAGGTTTATCTAACATATGTAATTATTAAATATAAATAATAAAATATATATATACATATTCTATGTATTTTGCATACCTGTATAATATGTTTTTATATGAAATATATAATATACATATAGGTATATAGGCATAGTATCTATAATTATATTATAAATGCCAAAGTAACTTTATCTGTTGCCTTTTCACGCCTAAAACACTAACAAATTTGAATGAATTTTCTGGAGAAATAGATGGAAAACCCAAGAAAGGACATAGGTTATTTTTTTTTTTAAATTAGAGGGGGCTATTCCCCACTATCCATATAAGCGATAAACAAAAATCATCATATCTTTGCATCCATTTGAAGTAAAAAGATGAATTTGGTATACATAATGTATGTGGCTTGCTCACGAGTATCGTGTGTACGAAATTTTATTTTTTTTTGCAAAGGATGGAAAAACCAAACATTTACAAAAATGAGTTTAATTGAGTTATCACAGAAACAACTACGTCTCTCATTGACCTACGTAGATATAATCTTTTCTTTTCGAAGTTATAATTCTTCGCAGACAAAGTAGCGGGTACCATCTAGTATAATACAATATATACGGAGATTGCCGACATATGTCGCAACTTCACTCACAAAGATTGTATCTATACTCATTCATTCTACGACTCAATGTTAATAAAACTCTGTTTCAATAAAAATGCCACCCTCTGACTCAAAACAAACTTAACGATTTGATATTTAAGAATTTTTTTACTGGATCTACTTGTTACAATTAGACTTAAAGATACTAATAAAAAATAGATGACAAGTAACGATTCTAGTGGCAGAATAGGGTGCATAAAAATTACTCCAACGGGTTCTTCTTGGGTTCGAGAGCCTTATTTCATGCCCAAACCAATTCCGCCTTTTGACTTCGGCGTTTATATGCTCCCTGTTGGTTAGTTGTAAATGTTCCATGTTGACAACCAGCTGCCAGAAAACACAGCAAATTATTGTTATTTATGAAAGTTTGGAGCTTTCGGCTAGTTTCATCAGAAACCATCCAAGTTTCTTAACCATATAACAGGATATGCTGGTGTTTAAGATCCGGATTGTTGTGCACAGAGATAGTACACTGTACCGTCACTAACACTGTTAAGTTAATTTTCGGTTGTACCGAAGTTTATTAAATGAGCGCAAATTTGTAGAATGTCGGGGGTCAAAAACCATAGGTACCTCTATCGCATCAATTCCGTATACATATACTTATTAACATTAATTAAATTTCTAATTACAATGCTTCATATATAACATTAATTATATATTACGGTATACGGCTGAAATCTCTTAGTGGCGAAGAAATTGTGTGACTGATATGGGGACAGCCCAGGACTCGTATAAGGAAGCACAACGAGATGAATTGATTTACACATGTCTGTTTGGTTGTTGAAATTTTTTTTGTTATTATTTTTCGGAAATTGGCTACCTAGTGCCAATTGTGTACTGGCTGGTACGAGTTTTGGTGGTGCTGCACTGTAAACCATTTCGCTAGGCTAGGTCTCTTTATTTATTAATTACAACTACATAAAAACTAAACAGTTGCTTTAACTTAATTATTTAACTTATTATTATATATTTAACTTATTATAGTTCTCAGCTGAACATCTTGTTTCTAAAACTTATACGCTAAATAAATATAGTTTACAATTCAATTTATTCATTTCACTTCAGATCTCATTACAATGTATTGTGAATAGAAATTTAGTTAAAAGTTAAGAGTATAGGCTAATAACTAGACCTTTTCTACTTAGTTATTAATATAGATGAGTGACTTATGATAATTTTAATAATTGTTGCTATTGGGGAGAAAATAATGGAGAAAACCCCCTTTGAAAACTTAAAGATAAACTTAATTTAACTTACAGCTAGGTGGCTAAGCCAGATCATTAATGTGAGGATATATTGACTCGTGAGATTTAGATGAAAAATTTTGCGATAGTCGCAATAACCTAGTAGCTACAATTTCAATGTTGGCTCGACAATGAAGGTCAACCGTAGAGTGATGCCAGGGGAGATTGTGAATAAGTTTCAAGATTTTATTTTGACTTATCTGTAGCTGGTTTAAGTGACATTTTGCTATATCTGACCATACTGGTGCGCCGTAAAACATTACAGATTGGAAAATAGACTTAAACAGGAACTATATATTTTCTAAATTTAATTTTGAGTTTCTATTTATAAAGGGGTAAAGAGAGCGAACCATAGCTATAATTTTTTTTGTGTCCCTTATATGATCCATAAATTTAAGTCTCTTGTCAAGAGTGATGCCCAAATATTTGACATTCGGTTCCCACTTTACATTAACCGTCCCTAATCTGATATCGGATGTGGGGACGTAGATGTCTTTGCGTTTTTGGGTAAAAAATATGGCTTTTGTCTTTTGTGGGTTTTCCAAAACTCTCCACTTGTAAAAATACGAGTCTACAGAATCGTATGCTACTTGGAGGTTACTTGTTATTTCTGCAGAAAGAGACCCGGCGCAGAGGATAGCTGTGTCATCCGCAAAGATCGACGTGGTGCAGTAGGGTAATGCTGGAAAGTCGGCTGTATGTATATTATACAGTATAGGCGAAAGGCAGGAGCCTTGCGGGCAACCTGCAGGGATATTTACAGTTGTTTACGAAGCTTTTCCTAAATGGACGACAAAGGATCGGTTTTCTAGGAAACTTTGAATTATCTTTATGACCGCTGGGGGAAAATTAAAGCATAACATTTTATGGATTAAATAAAAAGATTGAGCCAGCGTTTTAGCTTTCTCTTCGTCAGTAGCATAACGATTGTTGTTGGAGATTAAGGTTGGTATGTTCCTATGCTTCTTCCTGATAATTTTGGATAGTTTCCAAAAGGGGGAAGAACCTTTATCTAAGGATGAGAGGGCGATATTCCAGGACTTATTACGAAAGTCTAGCATCGCTTTGGTTATTAATTTATTTAGCCACTTGAAGAGAATGAGGTCAGACTGGTGCCTATACCTTAGCCAGTCGCGGCGGCGGATATTTCTACTTTTAATTAAGTTTAGGATGTTCTGAGGCAGTGGCTTTGGGGTGAATTCAATTTGTTTTTTAGGAATACTAAAATCTTTGGCCCCATGGAAAACATCACTAAAGAAATTAATCATATCGTCAATATCGTCTGGATGGCATACAGAGTTGGTATCTATTTGAGAAAGCGATACGTTAAAAAACGAGAGAATCTTACCCAATTTGCTCTTTTCATATCGTAGCGAGCAAAAGAGTCGGTGAAAGGTGGATCATCATTGGCTTCTAGTAGCACTGGGAGGTGATCTGAATTTAGAGTGTTTATTACTCGCGGATTTGCTAAATGCTGTGGGTGATTAGTTAGGAAAATATCAAGGGTTGATGGTTGTCCATGACTTCCTGCTGGAATATAGGTGTTGCAGTCTACTTTGGCTTTTAGAAGTTTTCCCCACGAGTTGGCTCTGAGAAAGCCCCACGACTGATGACGGCAATTGAAATCACCCCCTAAGATGTATCTTCCACTGAGACTAGTTACCTTGTGGATATCAGCCAGGAAAAGCTGTTTTATTCTGGGATTTTCTCGGCCCTCTGGAAAATAACAAGAGTACACCGATGTCTGCGTGTTATTTCTATTGAAAATATTAACGCCGATAGTTTCAATAAGGTTTGTGTTTGGAAGCGGTAGCAGAATATGGCTACCCCTCCCCCTCTGTTAACCGATCGGTCGTTTCTATAGCAGTTGTAGTTGCATATATTAATTGAAGTGGCGTTTTTCAACCAGGTTTCAGAGATTAGGCAAATGTCAATATTCTTGTCGCAAAGAATATGACTTAGTTCCCCCTTTTTGTTATAAATACCCCTGGCATTCCACGTTATGATTGCTAATTTATCTAACATTAAGAAAGAAATTGAAATGCAAGTGAGGTTATAACCTCAAATTGTTCTGACTTTGACTTACAATTACTTAAGTTGTTAATTAGCTCGAAAGTAAGGGACAATACTACTTGATGCCTGTGGTTTTGCCCAAGTTGACTTTTTCGGCTCTCCTGACTGCCCATTGAGATTAGGGAAAGTAGTAAAGCAGTTTAGCTGTGGCGTCTGTAAGGAATTCCCGACGATCCTTGCTTTTGGTTTGCCCTTTTTCTAGCACCTTCATGTATTTAATTCTGCCTGGACACTCCGATGAATTTGCTTTGTGGGTGCCGTGACAGTTGGCACACTTGACGAGAAGATTGTCTTGACAGTCAATTGTTTTGTGGTTTCCCGCGCAGTTCATACAATATGCTTTAACCTTACAGTGGGTCGAACCGTGACCGAACATCTGGCAGTTATAACATTGGGTAATAGAGTTGCTCCTTCGCTTTTGGTAGTCTCATTTGACTCTAATATGGTCGATAACTGAGTACTTTCTCTTTAGCTCATTGAGACTGACAGATTTGTTTACAAAGTAAGCCACATACAGCGAGTAGACACTATTGTTTGGTCTATTTCTTTTAATGAGTTTGACATCCAAGCATTGGAGACCCATGCTGATAAGCTGGTTCTTAATCGTCGAGGCCTGTGAGCACAGCTTTGTACGGCTTACTGTTCTTGCTTGCAAAGGAAAAGAACTCATATTTACTGCTTTGTAGGTGAGTGCAGACTAGAGCAAAGTCTTTATCGTTCACACAATGCACTTTGACTCCTATAGAAATTTTTCTGATGGAATAATCTTGGATATTTAATAAATTACAAATTGAATGCCATTTTTCAATACCAATTATAAGTACCGTAATTGGAGGTACATGAACTTTAGTTTTGACAACAGTTTCTGCATTGTTGTCGTCGTTTACCGTTGGTTCTTCCAATGCTTGGAGCGGTGAGTAGTAGTTTTTGTTGCTCTGACGCTGACCAGAGTCTATTTTTGCTACTTTTCTTTTCACTTGCGGCAACATGGTGGCGCCGGCTCCGTTAGTCGATCTCTTTATTTTGTTTTATTTGTTTTGTCTAATGCGCGAAAAAATTTGTCACTGCCGCGATTGAAAACGTACGTGCGTACGGATGGGCAAATCACACCAGACTGATATAGTTTACAAAACTAGAAAACACACTTAAATGATCGCAGAGGAAAGTTACGACCACTCAGACCCGTTGGAGGATTTTTGTTTGGTCGCCCAGTTGACCGACTGTGCCTCGACTCACAGCCATGGAGTGGTCCAAGCAGTCGCAATTACAAATACAAAAGATTAAAATGAAAATATGAAAATACAATTTAATGAAGTACAGAATTAAGGACAGATTCTTTTATATAGTTTAAAGAAGAATTGTAGGAGAATAGATGCGAATATTTGTTGTAGGTATAGCAGAGAGACCGAAGTGAATCGTGGCAACATAGTTTGTTGTACAAAATGACAACCATTAAGGCAGATAGTTACGCGTAAAGCGTGAGGGAACATTTAAAGAAAGAGATTGCTGTAAATAAGGAGAATCAACTTGCCCACAAAGAATCTTGTGAAGGAAAACAACTGAGAGCATTGACCGTCGAGCAGAGACGGAAGATCAATAAGTTTTAATCGATCCAAATATGGAAGGAGATGTATATCAGAAGCCCAATTGAGGTTTCTGAGAGCAAATAACAGAAATTGTTTTTGAACAGAATCGATACGATCTTGGTGAATTGCATAATGTAGGTTCCAAACAAATGATGCAAATTCCAAGATCGGACGAACAAGTGATGTGTATAGAATTTAGTAGTATAAGGGTCATTAAATTCCTTGGACCACAGCTTAATAAAGCCAAGAACACCTTTAGCTTTATTAACCATACACACAATATGATTGTTATAGCTCAATTTAGGGTCCATAAGGACACCTAAATCATTAATAAAAGTTTCCCTACTAAGGTTATGAACACCCAGAATGTAGGTCATAATAAATGGTTTTCTGCGATGGAATGTTACGCATTTACATTTAGAGATATTTTAATTAAGATAGTTTGTTAAGCACCAAGTATGTAACGAGTTCAAATCAGATTGTAATAGACTATGTTGGGAAACATCAGAATATGACAAACATAGTTTGACATCATCAGCATACATCAATACATGAGCATGATTTATTGCCAAAGGGAGATCATTTATGAATAAAACAAAGAGCAATGGCCCAAGATGACTACCTTGTGGAACACCAGAAGACACATCTATAGATTTAGACAAGCAATTGTTAAATAAGACTTTTTGAGACCTTCCTACAAGGTAGGACTGTGTCCAATTTACAAAAGAATGAGGAAATCCAAAAGCTTTTAGTTTATGTATAAGGTGACTATGACATACACTGTCAAAAGCTTTGCTAAAATCTGTGTAAATAACATCAGTCTGGCGGCCAGACACAAAACCTTTATTTACGATAGAAGTGAATTCTAAAAGGTTGGTACAAATGGATCTGCCTTTAACAAATCCATGTTGCAAAGGACTAACTAATGACATAACCGATCGTTGCAATTGATCAGTGATAATTTGTTCAAATAATTTAGGTATAGCACTTAGTTTAGCAATACCTCTATAATTCGAGACATCAGACTTACTGCCCTTCTTGTGTAAAGGGATAATAAAAGATTGTTTCCAAAGAGTTGGGAATTTGCTTTGTTTTATAGAAAGTTTAAAAAGAAAAGACAATGGAGCACAAATAGAGCTGGCACATTGTTTTAGTATACAACTAGGAATATTATCAGGACCAGGCAGGCATGAAAATTTAATAGATTTAAGAGAAATTAGCACATTAGATACGGTAATTACCGGAGATGATATAAAGTCGTAGGATGGGATAACATAAGGATACGATGTTGTACAGTTAGGAAGAATTAGTGTAGGTGGATTGAAAGAAAGAAGCAAATAAATCCGATATCTGAGAATCAGAGGATGCCTTCATTACTATCAAGGCGAAAACTAACGGGATAAGCTGTATTTTTACGCTTAATGTTGACAAAGTTAAAAAAGCTGTTAGGATTATTGCGCACATTGTTTTTGACTCTTAATAAATAAGCAGAGTATCACTGTTTATTTAATGGGTTAAAGTTAGAGCGAGCAATAGAAAATTTACTGTAATCGACATACAAATTTTTTGAAAAGGCGAGATTTAATATTTTTTAAACGACTGAGGCTACGAGAGAGCCAAAATAGCCTATTGGCTGAATTTTATACAGTTTCGTAATAAATACATCTGTCAAAGTAATTGAAGACTGATGAATAGAAAATATTCAACTGCCGCCTCAACGTCAGTGCATGCCTCGAGAACTGTCCAATCAGTACTGAATAAAAGTTGATTTAACTTGGCGTAGTCAGTTTTGTTAAAACATCTGACACGCTGAGGAGATTTACCACTTCCCACACGAGGAACTCTGTCGATGAGACTGAAATTAATAAATGCAAATTGGGATGACATTCCTCCCTCAGGTGAATTAACGAAAGTACCTTCCATTCAACGATCTTTCCGAACAGTGAAACAAAGTTGTCACAGAATATTTCAGAATTTAAAATATGCGATTGAAGCCATGTTTCAGTAAAAACAATGACGTCAGCACTCTGAGATAAACTTTTAAGGTACAGATCTCTAAGTTTAGTTCTTAGTCCTCTAACATTTTGATAGTGAATAAGGAAAGAAAGCAAACTTAGTTTTTTGGTATGTTGGAAGAAGAACCAGGTAATTCAACTGCATTTTGCTCTGAAGCACATTTATTTTAATAAACGTATTCATGCACGACAATGCCTTTAGGCCAAAAAGTAGCAGACAGAAGGGTATCGAACAGCGATACCGGAATAATCACCTTAAAGGATGAAATTGAGCGAGAGTAACTAAAAAAAAATTTCGAAACCGAAACATTTGGTGAAGAATTTAGCTGTGAATTAATGTAAGCTTTGATATCATCTTCAGTAAGAAATACAACAATTTTTAAAGAAATATATTTAAACAATTTGTTTTTTTATTTGTTGTTGGTAATTGATGCCCTTGAATAGAACAATAACGCATTATTGCTAAAAAAAAAAAACATTTTGAAGTTGAAAAAATTAATAAAAATCAAAAATTTTTAGGTGACAACTTTGTTTTTGTTGGTTGCCGGACGATTACTTGAAAACCGCCCATGCCACGCCCATTTTACGGTTTAGATCTGAAAAGTAGACACTTTTTCATTTTTGTACGACCATTTTTTACCGAGTTAACATCCAAAAATTTGAAATATTTGTAATATCATTTGCATCTTCTGACTAGTGTATTACCACAATGCTACCACATATTTTTTGCTGTCTGAGTCCATGTTCTCCAGCAGTAATTGTAAAATTTATGGAAAATTATAAAAACGAAATGTTTGCGCAGAATGGAAGTTTTGCTGACCCTCAGTCGTTTTACAGTGAACCTGTAAACTGAAAAACAATGGGCATAGTTCGAACTAATATATCATTGCTAGATCTAATAAATAAAACATATATTTGCATGCCTTATACAGATTATTTAGTATTTACTCCAATTTTGCATTCACAATAAATCTGGAAATGCAAATTAATCTATGTAATACAGCACATTTTGATATTTTAATTTTAGAATTTATATTTTATTTAAGAAATGTTTCTAAAGGAGTTTTTTTTTTGTGTCGTTTTCCGCGTTTCTCACCGCACTTTCACAAGAGGAAAGATTAAAAAAAAATTTAAACGGACATGGAGGAGCAAAACAATAATCTGCAGGCCCAAAAGAAAATTGACAAAAAAAAATTGGTTTTACGAAAAATTTACCAAAGAAGAAGAAGACAACCAGACGAGACGAAAAACTTAATTGAAAACTAATTTAAAATGAAAAGGTATTTATTTGTTTGTGTTTAATTAACAATGGTCAACAGCAAAAATTACGTGCATCAGATTCATTTATACAACTTTCTTTTTTTTTCAGATCAAGTGGCTTGCAATTTAATGAGACTATTCGTTGGTTTTAAAATTCTTCCCTTCCTCCCCCTTCCCCATAAAACCCCCATCAAGGGTAAACATTTCTTGAGCAAAAAAAAAATTAAGTATAGAGATAACGTGTCTCTTAGCCAAAACCCCAAAGCTTCATCAAAATCGGAAAATAAATGACGATTTTATAAGCAATTGAATTTGAACGACCTATGATACTTCCGTCCGCCCTCTTTTTTGCATACATAAAAAAATGTTTTATAAGGCACTTATTCGTTGAGTGAGAAGTCGGAGGAGCGAAATACTTTTCGTTCGTAGCATTTTTTCTTATTAATTTCCTACCTTTTTGTTTTACATTGCTTGGTCATAAGCTAGGGAAACATTTGTGTTTGTTTGGCGACCTACACTAGTACAGGGCCTCTTACAGTCGGTTGCGTCCGACTATAATTTTATTGTTATTATTGAATAAATCGAGTATACCCATATAATGATTATACCAATAGATTCGATTAAGATTTTTTAAATTAAATATTTTCAGACTTAGAGGAAGAAGAAGAAAATTCAAAAAATTCAATTTGTGAAATTGATTAGAAATGAGTTGCGAAAAAAAGCACACAATTTGATAAACTGCGTTGTTTGTATAAAATAGTTTTGATGCGATTGTTAGGCCCTGTACCAAAGGTACAAGAGCCTATTGGTTTTGTGCAAATGTATGTAACAGGTAGAAATGATGGTCGGAGACCCCCCAAGTTAACCCCATTATGGTAAGGAGTGATAGAGGAGTCGATATAGACATGTCCGTCTGTCCGTCCGGCCGTTTGTATGAACGAAAGGATCTTGCAAACGGTAATAGATAGGGACTTCGTGTTTTTTTGCATTCGACTAGGTCTGCTCCGAAATTTTACAAGTTTATTTTAAAATGTTGCACCTCCCCCCTTCCCCATAAAATCTCCCCCAATCCTCCCAAAAAGTTAATCAAAATCGGATAATAAATGACGATTTTATAAGCAATTGAATTTGAACGACCCCCCTTTTCTTTTCATTCATATTCGTGCAGTGAGAAGTGGTCATAAGCTTGGTCATAAGCTCGGGAAACATTTAATGTGTTCGTTAGGCGACCTGTACTGGTACAGGGCCTCTTACAGTCGGTTACGCCCGACTGAAATTTCCTTACTTGTTTTTAATTACTTTTTATAAGCACATATTATTAATTACGGAGAGAATGCTGTTTTTCTAATTTGCGGTGAAGTACTTTAACATTATAAACAATTCCAAACTTCGATCAACGATTGAAAGCTATCGAAGCAGTGTGTCAATTATTTTCGATGATCACAGATTCGCAATACAGTGATGTAATCCGAAGTGACTTACATTAATTCAATGGTTAAAGGACTAATATACGTCAAAATACAACACATTTCTAACTGGCACAGGAAACATAACTTATGTGTTTAGAAAGAAGCCCTTTTTGGTGAGAATTCAACCAAAGTAAATTTATGTTTTGATCAACATCAGTTGGTGCGCAGTATTGAAATATCGTGATATTTCGATACTTCATGATGAAATGTGATATTAGTAACTGTCAGATATCGCTATACATAATTCAAGGAACTACTAACAGATATTAGATTTCCTACATAATTTGTAAGACTACTGTCGTTGTCGCTGAACATAAAATAATGTCAAGAAGCAGCCCGAAACTCGCCCGGTCCATTTCATCTTACTTAACTTATGACAAAAGGGCCAAGCGATAATGATTCAATTCTCTGCAAACTTGAGCCTGTTGAACATGTTCGAAGGGTAGTCTTTTAGCATTATTTCACAGTGCAATTTGGGGGTATGAATGTCAACATTCTCCTCAGGCAAACTAATGCCATTGTATCCCCTCCATAAGCCTCAGACATTGGCTCTTTTACTTTGCCACTATACCAAAACTCCATGAAATAGTATCCGTCTTACTACTGTAATGTAGAAACAATCTATTAGTTTTGGTAAAACTTCTCACGTAATGCTCAGCATATTTTGCATTGGACATCCAAGTATTTAACTCTATTTTTGGGATTAAGCGGTATTTCGCTTATTTGGAATGGGTACCATTGCTGCATCTTGTATCGCTTTGTGAAGAGATTTGGCACCGTCTTTTCTGCATTGATACTAAGTTTTATCCATGTGGATCATATTATTAGTATCTCATCTAACTTGGCGTCCATAATTAAGCTAATGGTCGATAGACACGTAGCCTTGATGATTATGCTTATAACATCAGCATATGCAATTATCTTTGGAACTAAGGCATACGTATATGTGTATTTCCGTCATGCTTCTGGTTCTCAGTTCGGCTTGAACTGTTCTGTAGTTAGTTCTAGATTTCGCTTTGATGATAGGTAGTAGGGAATGTAGCGCTGTTTCTATAGGCATGTTTATTAGTTTTTGTTCTCAGCAAAAAACACAATTCTCTCAAAACTTCTAAAAGAGAGACGTTGATATAATGGTGTTTCCTGAACAAATACAAATCACAGTTTACGTATTATATGCCACGAATCACACAGATGGTAAGGCTCATTGCGGAATAGGCATTCTTATAAGTCGTCCGTCTTAAACACTATTCCCTACAGATATTTGCAACTAATTATCTTACTACACACTATCGACAATTTTTCGTCATCTTTGTTTTACTGTTACCGAAACAGTGTCTGGACTTTTTCAACTCATTGGAAGAACGTTTTTGGGCTGCAGGAGACTACAAAGCATTGTACAAGGTGTGTCTCAAAATTTCCCGAACTTTTGTAATAAAATGAAAATTATAATCGATTTTTGAGTACTTATTTCTTTACACTTATTAGCTCGATTCAATAACATTTCCAATGAGTGTTTTAGCTCGTTGGCCGAAATAACCTTTACGACGTCGGTGCACGACTTTTGAATGATCCACATCAGCATAGCGCTGTCCATTCATAGATAACTGCAACTTGCCAAACAGAAAAAAGTTACGTGGTGCCAAATCAGGCGAATACGGCGAGTGGTTGATGGTCAAAATGATATTTTTGGTCAAAAAATCGGTCACAACTGTCGATTGATGAGATGACGCATTATCGTGCAAGAAACACCAACTTCCTACTTCGCGATATTCTGGCCGAATACGACTCATAACACCAAGATAAAATGGCCCATTAAATGTTTGGCCCGGTGGAACAAACTCTTGATGAATAATGCCCTTCGAACCATAGAAACAAATCAACATTGTCTTCACTTTTGACTTTTCCCACCGTGATTTTTTTTGGTTTTGGCTCACCGGGCAGCTACCATTCGGCACTTTGACGCTTTATTTCAGGGTTGTATTGAAAACACCATGTCTTGTCCCCAGTAAAAATGATGAAAACAAAGTTTTTATCCTTTTTGGCATCTTTAATGATGTCTTTCGAATGTTGAATCCAAAGCGCCTTTTCCTCGTCTTTCAATTGATGCAGAACAGATCGTGCACACACTTCCTGAAGCCCAAATGATCGACCAAAATGCAATGTATTGAGTCTTTGGACAATCCCAATTCCGATTCCATGAACCGCAATGACGATTTTGGCTCATTTTTGATGATTTCACTGACAATTTTGATGATTTGTTCGTTCACTGAAAATTTCGACCAGTCATTAATAGAGGTACGAGATGAACAATAATTCCCATAAAGTTTACCAAGTTTAAAACCAAACTTAATATTGGCTCTGTGTTCAACACTCATTTTTGCACCGATGACAAGAAAATTTTGAAGAGAATGTCAATGAAAGAGTTCGCCTTTCAACGCAGATCTTTACGAAGAGGTGGCGCCACCAGAAAATGCCGTGAAAAAAAAATTTTGTGGCACACCTTGTATAACCATTGGGTTCATGGCTTTCATTCCAAAGGGAAGCAACCAAAATAAGCTTGACTATGTCTCACTTTACAGTCCAACATACTGGCCTTTAGCTCTGAAGATAATCTTCGATCTCATAGACTTTCCAATAACACGAAAAGTCCTAAGTATTTTAATAGCTACAGAAATCTTTGCTCAGGCATTCGATCGAGTATGGCTACACCTCGAACACATATGAGTACATTACCTTTTTGAATTCTTTTTGTACTCAAAAAAAAAAAAAAATAGGCATTCTGTTCTTAGGACAATAAGCGTCAAAAATTGGCATCATTACAAAATATTTACGTGCCTAACAACCTCTTGGGATATACTTTTTTGACAGGGTGTATATACAATTTATAGTTAGTTTCTAAAATTTGATCTGAAAAGATTTGGAATCACAGTTGCAGTGTTATAGAGACCAGTAGACCAGTCAATCAAGTATTTTTTAGTGGCTTTGACTATTTCATTCCTGACGAAAGGTGTGTTCCAGTAGTGGTGAATGGCATAACTGGTAATATTCCAAGGAACATCGACAATGCTTCGAAGCAATTTGTTTTGATAGCGTTGAGTTATTTCTATATTTTAGATGTTTGTAGTATTCCAAAGTTGCATTACATACGTTTAGATCGGTTTTAGCATTACTTCATATTGCTGAACATAGAAGCATTGATCAGTAAGGTAAAAGAAAGCAATTTTTTTTCATTTTGTTAAGAATACCAGGATGCTAAATACGATAGAATACTTGCTGGATGTCAAGAAAGACAGCCGAACAATATTGTTTTCCGCAAAAACATCAATTATTGCATTGTCAGTCCTATAGCATTGCTTAAAATAAACCACTGTTACTGTTAAAGATTTGTTCATACATTGAACTTCTATGAGAGCAACTTGAATGGCGTTATCTACGACAATATTTTATACTTTAGTCCATTATTACTGAGGCTCCTCCATGAGCTTTACCGTTCTGATGATCTGCATTTATAATTTCGAAACCAAGGCTTTGTGACTTATAGCAAAATTCTTGCTAACTTATCTTAGCTGCAAGATATTTTAACATACTGTTAATATCCCTGGGGAGATTGGGATTCGGTTGCAGAAGTTCACATTGTTAGGAAAGTATTTGACTGCCCTTCATTTGAGAATGGCCAATAATAATTCTTTTGCAAACGGTCCAAGCAGCTCACACGTCCGTTAAGACAGGTTTCTCCTGGGTAGCCTCTGAACACCCGTTCAGAGGTGAGCTAACTTAAGAAGGCGAAAACCACCCTCCCCTTAATTAGGGGTTGGGCTTGGGACCCGCGCCACTGAAAAAAATAAATCTCCAATGAAAACACAAAGGAAGCCTCGAAAGTAATCTTATGATGACGACCCCCGCAAACGATATAAGGATCACCATTCAAGGATATGCACCTGGAATGTCCGCACCCTTAATTGGGATGGTGCAAATATCCAGCTGGTTGATGTCCTCGAAAGATGCAAGGCTGACATCACTGATATCCACGAAATCCGATGGAGAGGACAGGGTTGCTCTAAAAGATATGTGGATGTGGTTTCGTGGTGACAAGGAAACTACGTGGCTTCGTCTCTAGGTTCACGCAGGTTCCAACATGCAACGAAAGCTAGACGTCGGCAAGCTGCAATCAGAACAGACCGCAGCAGACTTTTCAAACACACTCTCCCTACTGCTCCGGGAAACCTCTCCGTCTTCTCGAGATATATATGAGCAGTGGAAACATATCACCCGCTCCTTGGACAGGGCTGCCAAGGATGTCATTGGTTATACAAAACCTGTGAAGAAATCTTGGTACGACGAGAAGTGTCGCAAAGCTACTGCAGAGAAGAAGCGAAGTCGGGAGCAAAGCGAGCTGCTAGAGAGCGATATCGAGTGAAACGGAGAGAGGAGAAACGCCTTTTCAGACGCAAGAAAAAGGAGGATGAAAGGCGGTAGTTTGAGGATGTTGAGATGTTACGTGACAGAAATGAAGCTCGAAAATTTTATCAAAAGGTCAAGCGTCTGACTGGAGGTTTTAAGCCCGCAACTGCAAGGATGACAAAAGAAATCTGGTAACGTATGAACAGGAATCACTGAGATAATGGATGAGTCATTTCTCCAGCCTACTCGGAGGCGATGAAGCGCACAATTACGCCAATATATAAATGACACCGGAACCACCAGTTACTGATGGCACTATTGTAGAGCCATCGGACTATAACGAGGTCTATTCAGTTATTAAAAAGCTGAAAGATAACAAAGCGGCAGGCTCTGATGGGCTACCAGAAAAGTTATTTAAGACCGGCGGCGTAGTGTTGGGAAGGAGTATGCACCAACTTTTATGCAAGATATGGTCCTATTAACGTATACCCAATGACTGGAATCTCAGTGTTCTCTGTCCTATCTTTAAGAAAGGAGACCTCGCTGTTTGCGCTAACTACCGCGGAATAAGTCTTCTTTCCATTGGATATACATATGTTTCTGTCGCGCGTATTGTGTAATAGGCTAAAGCCACATACGGAGACACATACGGAGACACATACGGAGACACTGATAGGACCATATCAGTGTGGCTTCAGACCAAAAAGGTCGACCAGTGACCAAATACTCACATTACGCCAAATCTTGGAAAAGACAAAGAGTTTAACAAAGACACTCACCACCTATTTGTCGATTACAAAGCCGCTTTCGACACGCCGATGCGATCAAAGTTTTTCGACACCCTATCTGCACTATGTATCCCGGCAAAGATTGTCCGTCTTTGCATGACGACGCTATGCCACACAGAAAGCGCTGTCAGGGTGGGGAAAAACCTCTCCGACCCCTTTGATACCAAGAGACGATTCAGGCAAAGCGATGCTCTGTCATGCGATTTTTTCAATCTTCTGATGGAATACATCCTACGCTAGTGCCCGTACATACAGAGTATGTCTGGCTCGATCTTCCAAAAGGAAGTGATGCTGCTCGCTTACGCCGATGACATCGATATCATCGGTACGCAGGAACAGCGAGTCAGCAAGGCGTTCTCAGAGATTGAAAAACAGTCTCGGCTCATGGGTCTAGCGGTGAACGAGGACAAGACTAAGTACTTGGTGTCTTCTCGCACTCCGTCATCGCGTCTTTGACGGTCAGTGACGATGGAGAATTTCAACTTCAGTGTTGTAGAAAACTTCGTCTATCTTGCAACAGAAATAACCAGCAACAACGTCAGTCTGGAGA
This sequence comes from Leucophenga maculata, assembly GCA_035044805.1. Classification (NCBI taxonomy): domain Eukaryota; kingdom Metazoa; phylum Arthropoda; class Insecta; order Diptera; family Drosophilidae; genus Leucophenga; species Leucophenga maculata. The sequence continues at coordinate 262,960 of JAWNNP010001156.1, read as the reverse complement.
TCAGGCGAAGAATCACGCTTGCAAACATATGCTTTTTTGGGCTAAGCAAGCAAATGAGAAGTAAAGCCCTCTCTCATGCTATTGCATGGCGCATTGAGTCAGATGAGACAACGTTGAAAGTCTTCAGAAGGAAGATTTTTCGCAGGATTTTTGGTCCTATTAGAGTCGGCGACGAGTTAAGGTCCCGTATGAACCGCAAGCTGTACGATATATTCGATGAGGTTGACATAGTCCAGCGCATAAAATTCCAGCGGATGCACTGGGCTGGTAATCTCATTCAAATGGATAAAAGAGCTGAAGCACGCATGACTTACATGGGGGCCCAAATTTGATTGGAGGACGCCGAATTGAAGGACGACCGGGCACGCGTTGGAATGACTAGGTATGGAGATATCTCAGCATAATTGGCATTTAAAACAACTGGCGCCAGCGTGCACGACTACAACAGCTGGTGCGCCTTCCTGAATGCGGTCATGACCGTTCGACGGTTGAGAGCCATCTAAATAATTAATGGGTTTACACTATAAGCTTGATTGCTGATTCTATGTCCAAGAGGAAGAGAGCCTTTTTCACATTTTGATTGAGTGTGAAGATATAGCTAAAAATATACTTCAAATGATATTTACCAAAAAGCATGTGAAGAAGTTAGATTTTAGGAAAATACTAAGATTAATACAACGTATAGAACTGGAGCATGTATAAATCATCTTATTAGAACAAAAAAAAAAAGATCTTTTTACGGTGCTCGTGCATAAGTTCCAACCTTATTAAAGTAAACTTAAACTTGTGCAGCAGCTCTGATTACCTTACTATATACATATATATATATAATATATTAAAATATATAACATACATATTCATTAGAAAACCTTTAGTATAGTTTAAAAGAAAACACGTTAATTACATTTATTCTCATATGATTCGCTTTATTTGAGTGTTTTTGTGTTTCTCTTGTTCACACCATTACGTCATCATTGAGTACATTTACACAAATACTAATACTTTTTACTATAGTTGAATAATGTCAACCGAACTCCTTCTTTTTTTTTCTTGCGCTATTCAGCGTTTAGTGATTAAAATTCGCAAATGTGCGTTGAACTGCGTTACATTTATATAAACACTTATTACATTGAACATTCTCTGGTTGAATGAGCTTATCTTAAACTACCAAATGTTGCAAGTATCTTTGCTACTACAAACATTTATATTCTTTTTTTCACAAAAAAATTTATATGTATAGACAATCATGCAGATGCGCTTGAGCAGCGATATTTTTCTTTTTGTTTTTTGTTTTCCATTTAGATTTCTTTTTATGAATTTCTTGTATTTTCTTTTGTTTTTTGTTTTCCATTTAGATTTCTTTTTATGAATTTCTTGTATTTTGTTTTCCATTTAATATATGTATTTCTTTTAATGAACTTCATGTATTTTTTTGTTTGTTTTTTCTTCCATTTATTTTATGTATTTTTTTAATAAACATTTCTGCTGTTTAGTGTTACAAGTTTTTTTTTTACTTTGCCTATAAATATTATATTTTATAAAAATTTTATAGTAGAATTTCAAAAAAAAAAAAAAAAATAGGTTTTTGTTTTGTTTTTTTTTTCTTTTGAAAATATTTATAACTAGAATTATAATAGTTAAGAAAATGAAAATGTAGTAAAATTATATAATCAGTCAGCTTGTTCTAGTTTAAACAAAACAAATTTGTAGCATGTTTAAATATTTTTGTATGCAGTTTTAAAACTTTTAGTTTAAGGTTTTCGTTTTACCGCATCTTCATCATACAATAATGCTTGTTTTCTATATTCTAAACATACAAACATGTAAATTATGTTTAAATGCGTATCGTTTCTTATTGGAATAAGTTATAATAATTTTTAAGAGAAACAAAGACATAAGTATGTATGTATATACTATAGTAGATTACATTTACTTGTGTAAAGACGAACACTTAGTTGCTAGACATCGCATTAATATGGCTTAAAACAGATACATTTCATAAACAAGGAGTTTGTTTACGATATAAGACATACTTAATGTTGAACGATAAAAATATTATTATAAATTAACTCCATCATCGAAACATCATTAACATTATTACATATATTATTAAATATATTATTATCGTAAAGGTAAATTTATAAAAATATAGAGAAAGGTGAAACAAAATAGGCTTAAGATATGTTTTCAAAATGCTCACTGATTGCATCAGTTACAATTAGACTTAAGAGTTTCAATGCTTATGCAATAGTACTTTTTTGTTTTTTTTTTTTTTTTTGTTCAAGATTTGACTTATATAATTTCGACATTATGCAATAAAGAACAAAGCACACGTAACTTTTTTTTAACTCTTCACATGTATAATATTTTCAATAAATTTTATCAGAGTTTACAACACTTTAATCTATGTACGTATTATATTAGAGATTACAGCATAAAGGGTGTTTAAACAACTGCCCACGATTTAAGTTATAATTGTGTATTATTTACCAAAAGTCAGCATATATTCTGAGTCTGGGTACTGAATGTTTGAGTCTGATTTTATAGGCGTAACGAGTAAGAGCAAGAAATAGCTTTGGCTAGTGCTATTTGCTTTTAAAGCCATAAATATATATACGTATATGTATAATATACTATGCCTATTTGTACGAAACACGAAGTTTGAATATGCAATTATATATGCTGAGCGACATGTTTATTTCACTGCACTGGGTATTAAAACAGACTGCGCTTCAATCTGATACCTGCCAACTTTCTAAGTTGCAAACTTTATTAAAGACAGGCAAAACGAGAGAAACTACAAGCTTCTAATCTTTGTTTTTATTTAACTTTCTGATGTTCAATATGTTATAATAAATAACTCATAGCCGAGTAAAACTACAGATGTTACACAAAAAAAAAATTTTTTTAAAATTAAACCTGTTGCTCTTTTTCATTGTTAAAAAATAATTCGTTTGATTAAACCTATGACTTGTACAATATTTATGCCAAATAATACTTCACTCAGCTTTGAACATTTTAAATTTTACTCAAATTTCATACAATGTTGATTGATCAATTGACAGCTATGACAAAAGCTGCATTATAATGTTTAGTTTGATGTTGCACATGACACGTATTTTCCCTACTTCTCCTTGACTAAATTAATTAAAACTACGAAATCAGTATTATTACTATCAACACTACAAAAGCAAACTTTAAGGGGTATGTGCGTATTTTTCCCACGATTTGATGCATAGAGCATAGAAAAATAAATAAATAAATAAACCCAGACTCAAGAATATATGCTTTAACAGTTATAAGTTGATAAGTTGAATCGGCCTGTGTTGTTCAATGATTTTAATTTCATACTTTAAACATAAAACATGAATTACTTTTCTTAAATATGTGTAAAGAGTTAAAGTTCTGATTTCACCGAAGTCAATGGTTTCTCTCGATTTAATTTTTGTTCCTTTATTTTCGTTATGAATAAAATTAGTATAAAAAAATTTTACATATTTAGATTTATAGCTAAATTATTGTGTTTGAATAAATACAATTAAAATTGTAATTAAGTTGTGGCATAAACTACGTTTACATTTTTAACAAAACGAAAAAAAAAAAAGATAATTATTTGCTATATTATAAATAATGAGATTTCGTATGTAAATATACACACGCAAGCACACATATACGCTCACATACAAACACATAAAATTTCCACAAAAATTTGACAGCATAGAATGATTGAATTGATTTGAACACTGCAACCGCAGATACTCGTAATTGAAAATGTTTTTCTTTTATTGTAGAATTATTTTCAGTTAGCAGAAGTTGCGGGGCAGAGTTTGCGTTTGTAGTTTAACATTTTTTTTTTTTATCACAAGCTATGAATTTAGGTTGATTTGATACAGTGAAAGCACTAATATCAAAGAAGAGAACACACATACATATATACCTACGCAATATTGATAGACATACCTATATACATGCATGCATATGTATATAGTCAGCCAAACACTTATAAAACTACACACGTATGTGTATAAATACATTAAAAACCGAATATATTCTAATTATATTGCAAAAAAGCTGCGCCTATTCTTCTTCTATCGTTTTAAAATAAATTAGCTTTAAAAAATAGTTTCACAAAAAAAAATAATGCTGCACTCCTGTCATTTTTTCTATTAATTTTTTTTTGTTTCTTTGTCTATATGATTCTTTCTATATCTTCGAACTGCATTATCATGTTTCTATGATTTTTTCTTAGTTTTTTTTGTGTTCAAATTTCTTTGTTCTCAGCTTAAAACTCTGTTGATTGTCAGACAAAGGACGAGAACCCAGGCAGTGGTGCCCTCGATCTGGCCATATTATTGACAATAATCTGACCACCATTGAGACTCATCACTGCGCTGCCTTCGGGTTCGGAGTCTGTGTAGCTTGAGTAGTTTCGAACTGGTTTAGTTTTCTTCCACGATTGGCGCAAGGAGTCGTTAACGTTTGCGTAGTGATTGACAAAAGAGTGCGGATCGGAGCGTACGCTTTCATTCTCGCTTTCTGAGTGCTGCAATAAGAGAATACTTAGCAACTCAAACGAACTTTACACTATTCGTCGTTTACCTGTGATGCTTCGGAGGAGCTAACTTCGGATGGTTTCTCGGTTACACTGCTGTCATCTGGATTTTCATCGTAGCACTTTAGACTCTCTTCATCGCTGTGGTAGGCAACAGAAGCAGGTGACGGACGCGGTGGACTCTTGCCTAGCTGCATACTCGGTGGTGGTCGGTTGGTTGACTTGCGGCCAAGTGTACCAAGCGTTCCTCGACTTAGTGTACCAACGCTGTTGAGCGTGCCGGTGCCAACACCATGGCGTGAGCGATAAAGTTCTAGTGCCAGTTCCTGACGTTCATCGATTGACATGGCCATTGATTCCTCGAGCGTTTTCTGTGCCTCCTCTGCGTGCGTTATTTTTTTTTTTTTATAATGATGCTAAATAATATTTTATGTTAATTTCTATACTTACGCTTATACTTATAGCTCTTGCTCTTTACGCATAGCACGGAAATCACCATAATGATAATCACAATGGATGATGCTGCTAGTGCAACCATAAACCAAGTCTGCCGATAGAATGGTCTGTGCTGTAGATAACCATATTCAAGATGTAATTTCGACGGAGTTAATATTGAATCCTTTGAGTAGACGGGAAATGAGATGCCATATCGATTATAGGCAATCACGCGGAATGTGTATGCTGTCGAGGGCAGCAATATTTGATAGCTGACAGTGAAGTCCTGCATAGTACCAATGTTGGTGCGATCAATTTTCTGCCAACGAGAGTCGTCTGTTAGGGATTCGAGAAAGTGCCGTGTAATTTTTGAAAATGGTCAATCGATGGGTACTAGTGAGAGGTTAGTTCGCTACTTTAATTTGTTAAGAAGGAACTACAATACTTACAAATAAACGATGGCTCGCCCTTTTCTACTAAAGCATTTTTGTTTTTATTTTTGTTTTCGGTTTAAGCGCAAGCGTGAATTTCAAATATAATTGATAGTAAAAGAGAGCAATAATAGAGAAAAAGAGAAAGCAAGTCAATTATAAATCCGATACACCAAAATAAAAATAGTAAATAAATAAAAAAATAACAAAAATAAATAATTAATTTAATTAAAAATAATTAGATCAACTTAAGCAGAACGCTTAACTGTTATTTGTTAATCTGTTTGTGAACACAATGTATTAAACGCCATTTTATTCTATATCTATATAAACAGTTAAACAAAATAACAGTTAGACGACCTGCTTAAGTTGACTTGAACTAACTAAATATATTTTCTAAAAAAACATGAACCCAGGAAAAAAAAATCAATATGTATTATATATACACATATATAATACTGATTATTGCGGATTTATATAGAAAATATTGATATAAAAACCATGCGCCACGGAATAAGTCAGAAGCTTATTAAGAAGATTATAATGCCGAAACAGACACGACTTTGCTTTGATATTGATACTGGCTTCCTCATTAAGTTCCTGACTTCTTCTCGTAGGTGTTAGAAAAACTTCATCACCGTTCATGTTATTTTAATATTCTTTACCAAAATACCCATGTATTGTTATACCGTTGCCATTCGAATACTCAAATGTTCAAACTTACCGCGCTTCTTAGCTTCGATTAGATAACCCAAAATGGGTCCACGTCCAGATGGCCCATTAACCCAGTGCATCTCCACACTAGAAAGAGTTTTTGTCAGTATGAGATCGCGTGGTGCCACGGGAGAGCCATCTTGTGGACCGGTAGTGACGTTTTCACTGATAGCTGGTCCATAGTCAATGGTTTGAGCGCGCACAGTGAACGTGTAAGTCACCTCCTCCTCGAGATTCATCACAAGCAGGCTAGTGCTGGATACCTTCTGCTTAACTTGTTTGCTGAATTCTGTGCGTGATTAGAAGTAAAATTTATTATCATTAAATTCAAAAACCTTTGCTCGTATGTGCGGCGTTCTTACTTTCATTCTCTTCTGTCGTTTCGTATGTAACCAAATACCCTAATATTTCACCATTGCGAAATTTAGGTGCATCCCACGAGACTTTCAAACTTTGCATGGTGATATCCTCAAAGCGCAAATTCAATGGTGCACTGGGTACACCTTGCATTGTTTTGACGGTGACTGGCGTCGAACGTGGTCCATCGCCGGCTGGATTAAAAGCAAGCATTTGTATACGGTATTCGGTAAATTTGTCCAGGAAAACCAAGCTATGTGAAGTAGCTGTTGCGGAAACCACTTCGATTTCCTCCTCCCACTTGCGACCCTCTTCGACCTCCAGCGGCGAATTTGTTACGACATAGAATATTTTATAACCTAGCAGATCACCGTTCTGCATGCTTTGCTTTGGTGGCTTCCAGCGAAGACGTACCTCTGTGCTCGATAAAGGTGCAGCGTCGACAGTACGTGGTTCACCAGTGGGCACAGCTTCACCAACGTAAACAGCCGAGGGCGGTGTAGCGGGTCCGGGGCCTTGTGAATTAAATGGCAGCACAACAATCTCATAATTACGATCCTGCTGCAGATCGGATAGTACCACAGAGTTAATATTAATGCCCAAGACATCAGTTTTTGGTGTTGCTTGCAGTGCAGTTGGGAAGTCAGACAGTTGCTGGTAAAGGATTCGATAGCCACCAGTAGCAGCGTCACCGTTCCACATAGACGACTCGAGAGCATTCCAGTGCACGCGCACAGAGGTTGTAGTTATGGGTACGACTTTCAGCCAAGCGACGCCCTCTGCGGGTGCAGCAGGAAGAGTGCGAACTGTTATACTCTCACGACTAAAGGCAGACGGCCCTAAATCGTTTGTAGCCTGTATACGGAACTGGTACGTGGTGTATGGTTTGAGGCCGGAGGCAGTGTACGAACTAAGTACAGGATCGACGCGTTCGGGTAGTGGTAACCAAGGACCTTCATTCTCTCGCATTTGCACCGTGTAATAGCGCAGTGGTGCAAAACCATCGCGACCCGGTGTCCAGCTAAACGTGATTTGGTGCGCTTGTATTTGACTGCGAGAAATTTGCGGCATAGAAGGTGGTTGTGGCCGTTCGCGGTTATTTGTGGTGTAGACGAGCACGGAGGCAACCTTGCCCCAGCCGAGTCGTGTCTGTGCTGTAACACTGAAAGTGTAGTAGCGCTCAGCGTGCAGCTGTGTAGCGCGGAAAGTCCTACCGGAAGGTGGAAACTCCCGACTGTAGTTATAAGCTGCACTGCCGTTTAGCGTATATGTCACCTGGTAAGCAAGTATTTCGCCATTCGGATCTTCGGGCACATCCCAAATGATACGTGCGGTTGAAAATGTGACATCTGGAAAACTAACATTCGACGGTGCGCCAGGCGTGTCTTCGAATGTCTGTACGCGAATTGGCGGTGCACTAAGTGCTCCATCGCCTAGTCGAGTATATGCAAGAACCTGAATATGGTAGACAACGTACTTTTTCAGTTCAGTAAGCGTTGTGGTAAAGGAACTATTATTCGTAATGGTTTTGTGCAGCACCTGGCCTCCTCGATTGGTGGCCGCGTAGAAAACCTTATATCCCTCGATTTGTCCATTGCGATGATGCTTTGGTACCTCACCCCAGCGCACCACTACTGTTGTCGATGACGTGGCATTTGCCAGCACCTCCAGTGGCCCATACGAGGGCACTGCCTCCCGAGTACGCTCCACAGCCATGACGCTATCTCGTGAGTGGCCAACATCGTTGCAGGCGGTCATTACGATTTCATACGGTGTCCATTCCTCCAGTTCCTCGAGAACATGTGAGTTGGCAGTGTGATCTTCAATAAGAACACTCTTTGGCATGCTTTTTATTACCGTGTCCAACTGGCGATAAGTGATGTTGTAGCCACGTGGATTACCGAACCACTCCGTCTGCTGTAGCGGAATCCAACGAACGCGCAGCTGTGTGGCGCTCATAGCACGAACAGTAACATTAAAAGGTGGATGCATTGGCCGTGCCTGAATCGTTTGGAAATCTTTTGTCGACTCCGATGCTTTTGAGGAACCCACAACATTTGTAGCGCTTAATCGCAAGCGATACTGCGTAAAGGGCATAAGACCAGTTACGGTCAGCGTTTCAGCATCGGGATCGGATATTTCACATATGGTAAACCAAGTTGTATTGCGTGCGGTTTGTCCTTCCACTTTCCATTTAGTAATCGAAGAGTTACCATCGAAGCCGGGTGTGAATTGCAGAACTACAGAAAATGCCTCGATGTTGGAGAGCGCTAGGTTGGTGGGCGGATGTGGTAGTACTGGCTCCACACCAGACTGTATAGTTGCAGTCTTCGGTGGGCCGCCACCAATGCGCGTCCATGCGCGTATTTCAAACCAATAGTGCGTTGTTGCCAACAGCTGGTTGACCGTCATCTGAGTATCGTCTGCAGACAGATTCGCTGACTTCATAGTCTCTGGCTGATCTTTGATCTGATAGCGCACCGTGTAGCCCGTCAAATCACCATTTATATTACGCGGAGGTGCCCAGAGCACAGTTACCGATCGATCTGAGACATCATCAAAATGCAGCGCAGTTATTTCATCGGGTACGTCCTCTTTTGTCTTTACGTACACCTTGTGACTTACAACACCATCTCCGGGATCGGTAAAACACAACACTGTTACGTTATATTCGACAAACTTATCAAGTCCGTTCATGACTGCTGTTTGTTCGGCCAACGGATCGATGAGACTCGGCGGCACAGTGATCATGCGCTCCTCAATTTCATGTGATTCACCATCTATGTATTTAGTTTGCCATGCTTGTATTTTATAGCCCTGATTTATGCCATTGATTTGTTGTGGATTTGGAGGCGTCCATGTCACTCGGATTGCAGTTGAATTCAATGCCTTTATTTTAACATTAGTCGGCGGCGCCTCAGGCACACCTTCTTTGGTCTTGATCTTTGCACCCTCGGTGTAGACACCTACGCCCATATTATTGTAAGCAGCAATCTGTACAACGTAATCCTTCCAGGTAATTAGTTCTTGTATGAGAAAATTTCGTTGCGCCTCATTGGTAATATTCTGATAGGACCATGGTACATTATTGTAACCGTAGAGACGATAGCGTATGATATAGCCAAGTATCTGTCCATTACGTTGCTCCTCAAGCGGTAGCTGCCACTGCGTTATGATCTCTGACATGGAACGTGCGGAACCGACAAATCCCACAGGCGGACCAGATGGAGCTAGATATGTGTGAAAATGAGAGCTATTAGTACAGTTATATTCGAAAAACGGAAGGATATAGAGCAGACGTATAAAAAATTCTTTGTGTATTTATATCAATGTACCTCGGTAAAGCGGTAATTCTACAAAAATCGAGCCACATTTGGTTTGTACGAGAGGCAAAATTACACAATTAGAATACATACATTTAGCATTAGTTTGTTATGTATACATACTGCGATTTGTACATTTACATACAAAAAAAAAACGCTTACAAAAAATTGGTCTGACTTCAGGTGACTAATACTAAAATACTGTGCTAAGAGGACAGACACGCTTATGTGTATTGTACTACACAGTCTCGTTTTCGGAACTGGTTTTGGAACTGGAATATATATACTTCATGGTGGGCCCATTGAATAAAAATACATTAATTAAACCTTAAATTAGTAGGGGCAATATAATTCTATTTGGCTCTATATGGCATATTTTATTGCGATTATTGCAAATTAAGCTAACAAATTTGATTCTTAAAAAAAACTGGAAAGTTCACACAAATTTATAGTCGTTGGATTCAAAACTTTATTGAATATTTTATTTGGGTTGACGTAAAATACAAAAAATTGGGCGTTTCTAGCTGATTGAACAACAGCAACACATTTTTTTTTCATACAAAAACCTCGTTTCTGCTAGACAGATTTGTTTAAGCTTTCAGTGGTCCGATCTGAATCTATATAAACTAATTTTTATTTTATAATCATTCATTCTTCACCGGCCTCTCAAATAGATTTTTAGATTTGAAATTTTAATTTGAAAGCGTATATAATACGAGACAACTCTTGAAAAATGATTACCAATACATTTAAAAAAAACTAGGAATTCATTTTGTATGAGGGTTCTCCCATCACAGGAACTTTCACTGTTGTCTCCTATTATTAATTAAAAATATGCTCGTATCTATACATAATGCTACGAAGAACAACCAATTTTTTGTAAACTATAGTTTAAATACAGTTATTATAAAGAAACGTTTTGCAATTTTGAACACTAAAATGAAAAGTGTGAAAAACCGAAAATAATTTTTATTTTTTTTTGTAATTTAAAGATAATTAAATTCAAATTATTAACAAAAATCAAACTCAACTTGGTTTTAAATGTGATAACAGCTGAATTATTTCACTTTTACATAAATACAAATAAGTGTATGGTTCAAAATATAAAAAAAAAATTAAAGAACGTTCAGTTCGGTTTAACCAAACCTTCAATACCCTTCACACTTAATTTAAAATACAGTACATACATAGTATCTATGAATATAAAAAAAAAAAAAAAACGCTGCAGTCGAGTCTATTCTAGTTCGACAAGTTCGGCATACCCTCTTGAACCTAAATTTTTTTGTAGTACATATTCCTAGCTGAATCAACAAATTTAGCATTCTTAGCTAAGCTTACAAAAAGAAGAAAACATTTTTCATACAAAAACCCAGAAAGAGGGGGCAGATTTATATGGAGGCTAATCCTTCTTATGGTCCGATCTGGACCTATATGTAATATTTTATAAAGATTAATGCAAGATACACCAAATTTAGCTTGAGAGCGGGTGTAGAACTTACATTGAATACAAGTTATAGATGGGTGGTGGCTTTATCTTATAGTGGTGCCTGAAATGGTAAACGTATAGGTCTACATTTTAAAATGAATATATTTCTCAGCATGTCGAGCGTAAAAGTGACATAGCTGCATGGCTTAATTTTTATTTTTCATATTTGCGCTCAGCGTGTAATATATACATTTTATGATCTCTGATGGCTTCTGTACTAAACTATCAAACAAACAGTTAATTAATAGCCTTTATAAAATACGTGTGAAGGGTTTATCACATAAGAAAAATAAAAATTAATCAAAAATAGTTACAAACAACAATTACTTTTTAACTATAGTAAAGAAAAGTTTCAATAGCACAACTTACCTTCCTGCGGCAGTTCGACAACATTACTCGGCTCCGAGGGCGAACCCTCACCTACGCGATTTACAGCGCTCACTCGAAACTGATAGACTGTGGCGGCTTTCAAATTTTCAAGCAGTATCCAACGATGTTCAGTAGAGACATTGCTCAGTTCGGTGATCCAGTTGAGCAGTGGATCTGGAACTGGACCTACGAATTTTTCTGTGATGTTAATGAGTTGAAAACGAGTTCAGAGAGGCAAGAGGAACAGTTGGGTTAAGAGAAAGTGAAAATGAGCAGGAGGACGAGCAAAAAGTGTCAGATAATGTCAAAGAGTACGGTGCAGTGGTGTGTGTGTGTAGGTTAGTAATAAGTAGTTCCATAACGAAAGGAATAAATAATTTAAAATATTTAAATGTATAAATTAGTAAAATGCAACAAAAATAATTATAATAAATTTTAAAAACAATTTTTACAGTGTTGTTGTTTATGTGATAGTAAAAAAGTGTATTAAGGAGAGAAAAAGAGAATGTACGAAAGATATCAAATGGAATTGCGCATACAGTTTTCAGAAAATTACGTGGAAAATCCAACATAAATTTGATGCGTATTGATTCGTTATTTTTATGAACCAACGAAAAAGAAAACAAAGAGAAAAAAATGTTTTCATAAGAAAAATTGTTTATGTTGATATATTGTTTTTTTTTTTTTTTAATTTTAATAGTGTTGCAGCATTGAAACATCAGTAAACTTTTAATATGTCTCCTGCTCGAATGATACTAGCTAGTTTCATCCCAACAACAAACTTTACTAGCATACTAAAGTAAATCAGTTCATTGCACAACCTCCTACACCATACACCACCCAAGCAACCCATTTACTTACCTAGTTCGGAGACTTCACGTCGCTGTATGATGAATTTTGATATCGGACTATTGCCATCGAAGCCGGGCGTCCACGAAACGTTTATGGTGCGCTGATGTGGTTCATCTAGTCGTTCTACTTTCACATTAGTCGGTGGAAATGGTAGCTCGATGACTGCCAGACGTGCCGAACGTGTCTCATTGCCGCCTGGCGAGGTGACGACACATGAATAGGTGCCAACATCGCTAGCGCGTACCGCCTGAATCTCTAGAGTACCGTCTGATTGTACGCCAATGCGCAGTGAATTGCTGATAGGTGTCGGATGACCCTCACGATACCAGTCGATGTTATATGGTACCGAAGGATCACTTGAAACTTTGCACTGCAACGATGCGGTCAAGCCCAGCAGAACGGTGGTATCCACAGGAGGCTGAATGATTTGGGTGCGCACTGTATGCGTGAAAGAAAAAAAAATACAACAGAAATTAGATTCCTATACAATAATATCAGCATAAATAGTAGCCAACATCGATTGTCTGCTAAGAAGACAGACAGACAGACAGACAGATGGTTGGTTGGATGGATGGATAACCAGACAGGCCAACTAGGCAGACAGATGAGAGTCAGACATGCCGCCACTCAGTGAGCCGTTAGCGCTGCGGAAATTAAGTCACAAAAAAATAGCATTCCGTTTTTTGCAGACATTCATAACATTTTACGAGGGTGGCTAAATAAATTTTATCAAATATGAGAAAAAAATATCGTATATTTCAGTCAGATATATTAAAAATGAATTAAAAAATAAGGAGAAACTGGGAAGCCAGTAACTTCAATGGAACTCAGCTTTGATACTCCTCACACACGACTTTACTTTGACTCAGCACGTATTCTGGACAATTGAACTATATAGGCGTTAACTCTTTACATCGATATAAATGAACAATTAATTTTATACGGAAACGGTACTTTACAGTGACTATCACGGTCAATCTAACCTAAGTACAGTTTCGGAACATTTCGGAACTTCATCCCAAAATTCAAATTAATTTCTTTAAGTTAAGACACTTGGTTAGTTCGATTTGTTGTTTTCACGATTTCATCAAAAGTACATATATGTGGTTTCCGATGCTGTCTTTCATGCGTCACAAACTCTATGACAAAGTTACAGATCTCTTTACACTACGTGTGACATATCTTGATGGGCTCCTCTCTGAGTTGTGAGAGAAAAATTGGCTATGTAACTGTACTTCCCTTTCGATTATTATCACTAATAAAGGACTACACTTTATGGTGACTGCCGTAGCTCCTTTTGTTATAAACTTAATAAGCCGTTTAGTCTAACGATACTTGTAATTTTTTCCTTAGTTATGTTTAAAACTTAGTGATCTAACCTCGCGTATTTTTTTGTTTCGGTGTCATTATTGGCAAGCTTGTCTATGAATAGCCGAAGCCATCGTGCCCTATTCATCATATATGTTGCGCCATATTCTGCTGTATATAACCAAATTTAATATAGGTCCTTGTGCTCTGCACTGGCTTAATTTGCACGGTGTTCCTTGCCAAGTTTAGTTTTATTATTACTTCTGTTGACTCTTTAAGACCGTCGGCCGCTCAGCGTGATTTAAGTTTTGCATTTGCACTAAGATTTATATAAGTCAAGCAAATAAAAAAAAAAAAAAAATCTAAAAGTTGACAGCATCGTAAGGATACATTTAGCAATTTTAAACTTTTCTGCAGAAATTCAATTAATTAAGTGATGTACGAATCTGAGACAAATCCTACTAATATTATAAATGCGAAAGTTTGTATGTATGTATGGATGTGTGTATGGATGTTCCTCTCTAACGGCTAAACCGCTCAACCAATTCGTCTGAATTTTGGTATAGAGATAGGTGGGATGATGGAAAAGAACATAGGCTACGTTTTGACAAAATCGGAGGGGGTGTTGCCCCACCCCCCATATAAGCGACTATCAAAATTTGTCATATCTTTGCATCCATTCAAGTTACAGAAATGAAATTTGGTGTACATGTTAAGAGGATGAGAAGAAGTCAACCTGTTAAGTTTGGACAAAATCGGAGGGGGCGTTGCTCCAACACCCCTATTAGCGATAATCAAAATTTGTCATATCTTTGCATCCATTTAAGGTACAGAGATGAAATTTGGTAAACATGTTAAGAGGATCATGAGAAGTAAACGGGTTAAGTTTGGTCAAAATTAGAGGGGCGGTACACCACCCCCCGTATAGTTTCACAAATGAGGCAAAATAAGAAAAGTAATTAGATATGCTACTTTTTATCGGAAGATAAGCGGACGAAGGTAAAAGCTAGTTTACTATAAAGTGAGTTATGAGACGTAAAAATTTAACCTAATTTCGATGTGAAATGATAAGCACTTCAAATAAATATAATTTAACGACTGTGTCCGTCCGTTGGTCTGAACAATGATTTATTGTAGACTATTGGAGTTATTGTCAGCCAATTTGGATATTTAGACTCTACTATATCCCTTTAAAATAAAGTGTATAAAATAATCATGCCAAACCCACTATAAGGAGTAGTTTCATAAAAACCATAAAAAAACATTTTTATATGAATTCGTTCGTATTTGTTTTTTCAAATTCTTTTATATTAAGCTGATATTGCAATTATATGTTCAAGACTCAAATAAAGTCGCTACAGTTGACTGTGCTTAATTTCGAAGTATTCTACAGGCTTTATATAACATCCACTAAAATTGTCGTTGGAAGCTAAATTTCATACAAAAACTTCAAAAGAGGGAACAGATTTGCACGGGGGCTACCCCTTCTAGTGGTCTGATATGGACTTATATGTGAAATTTTATTAAAATTGCAGCAAGATGCACCAAATTTGGAGTTTAATGCTAAAACAAGCAAAAGCAAAGAAAGGAGGCACAGCTTTTTATGGGTATAACCTCTTAGAGAGGGGTTGGCACGTTCATTGAATACTAGCTATCTGAAGATTGAGTACGGAAGATTAAATATTCAAAATTGAAGGCTCTAATTTATATAGTTTCGTTATCTACTCGATTTTATTATGTGGCTACCCCTGATAGTACTACGATTAAAACTTTATGGAATATTTAAAAAGGATTAATAATAGATAGGCTAAATTTGATGTTTCAGAGAGTCTAAATAAATAGTAGGATTAAATGAAATTTGAGGAACTAGATACTGTATTATAAACATAGACAGACAGACATGACGAGATCGACATATCTTACTGAACTTATCAAGAATATGTATCTATATTGTATAGTGTCGTCTACGCACCATGTTGGCAAGTTTCGTAATAAAACGGTAATACGCAGTCACAGTATGTAGGTACGGAAAGTATAAAAATTCAAGTAAGATCTATACGTGAGGTGCTCAGCTTTTTTATACGCTGTACATACCATACCAGGGTAAACATTAAAATTTTCTACGCTGGTCAAGACATACTATACACTTATAACAAATTTCAATGTACTACAGTAAAACTTTACTTCTCCACTCAAAAACATATTTTCAGATGACAGATGCTATTAAAGAATTTAGTTATATGCTTTACTATGTGATATATTTTTATATTTCAACAATCCCTGCCAAAAGATATTTTTGTGTAGGGTACAAAAAAAAAATCTACGTGCAAAACGTTTTATCGCATTGTTTAAACATTTGAATTGGAAGATATCAAGCAACAAAAATTTTACAGCATACATACTTTGAGTAAACATGAAAGAACTGATTGATTTTTCAGTGTTCCGGGTTTCATTTTTGCCCACAGCGCGTCATATGTGAATATTAGCGAGCAGGCAGCACTGACTAACAAGCTTTTAAACGGGTTAAATTCGTGCTGATGTGTTTGTTAACTACATATTTGTGTGTGTACATATGTGCGGAAATTTACTTACCCAGGACGCTTAAATAGCCCTCGCCCTTGACGCTGCCCGCCTCGTTGGCGCGCACGCAGATATACAGGCCAGCATCTGATTCGCGAATATTCGAAATTAATAAATCACCGGATTCGAGTATCTGTACTCGACTCGATATCTCAACAAGTTGCGTTTCTGATGAATGTATAGATGGATGGATGAATCATTGGGGGGGGGGGGGTCAATGGAATTGCGGAATAGTAGTAGGAACGAAACAACGACGATGTGTCAATCAACAGCAGCAGCAGCAGCAGCAGCGGCGGCATTGATATACAACAATTACGAAAGTAACGAAAAGGGATGAATATGTTGCATGGCACGTTTATAATAAATTCAAGTATTTTCGGTGCATGTCCAGCCGTTTTTGTTGTTGTAGTAGTTTTATAGTAAAATCATTTTTGCGGTTACCCCATGTTTGTTGGTATTGTTGTTGTTGTGGTTGTGTCATTTTTGCAGTTGTCAAATTATTGCATTATTCAATTAAAAGTTGCAAAGGAACATAAAGGCACAACAATGTTAGCACAATTGTGATACAATTGGAATGCAGCGAAAACGGCAACAAAATTTTAGACCAATTCAGTGGCAGGACACAATTGCAGCAGATATAACGATGACAATTGATGTTGATGATCAAATGTTGACGATAGTAGGCGATGGTGCAAGTGGCGTTGACAGATAACCGTAATGCAACAACGGAAAGTCAATTTAGTGTTGTCGAAACCGATGTTGGCCGTCCGCGACAGTGACGGCAATGGCGTTGGCAGTGGCGGCGTTGAAATGTACATGCGAGGCATCAGCAGCATAATTAAAACATTAGCAATACGTGTTACGTGGTTGTGTGCGTTTGGTTTGTTGGTTGGTTGGTTGGTTTGTTTGTTAGCGTAGGATACAGCACGGCATCAAAGCCAAAATGTTAGCGCATGGTGTTAAGCACAATAATCACACAAAAATACAAAGATAACGAGCGGTTAGCGTGTGGGGGAGAGAGAGAAAAAAGGCAATAATTAGTTCATTACTTTTGCAACACTAGAACGTACATATACATATATTAGCACTAGATATTCGTCCTTTAATTGGCCATTGAGTGCAGTCTGTATACATGCTCCGACGAATTTGTTTGAGCGTTCGTCGTCAGTGCGTATATTAAGTTTACTGCATTAAAATCTTACCGTTATAAATCCAAGTAATATTCGGATTTGGTGCACCAATTGCACGACACGAGATTGTTGCATCCTTGCCATCCAGTGCAGTCACATTCTGCGGCGGTTGTTCCAAAATTGGTGCTGAAGCTAAATGGGCGAGAGAGATAGACAAATTTTAAATTAAATTGACATAATATGTACCTACAGCAAAAAGAAAACACATAGAAACGTATTTAAGAGTTTATGTGCAGAAAAATATATATGTACAACATTTTCTACAATATGCTAAAAGAAAAAAAAAAAAACAACACATTTTGTGGTAACTAAATGCGACAAAAAACGAAAAATAAAATTATGCTACTGCGGCTTTAAAAAAATAAAAATAAATGTAACCAAAGGCAGAACAGAAGTAAAGATGCACTTTATAAACAGTGCCAATTGTATATACATACATAAAAGGTAAATTTTTATATGCAGAATTCAGCTATGAAGTAATTGCGATAGCGAACTGTTGAGCAGTTCTATCGTTTAAATCGTGCAGAAGTGCAAAAGGTTTCAAATGTGTGCCAGCAACTGAAACCTAATAAACTTGTAGAAATGTTGTTCCCAACTTCAGGTTTGGTCAACTCACTAAACAACATTTCAAATAAACACTTACACAACTATCCTGGATTTATGTTGCAATATACAGTAGCGAGACAGCTAAGCAGACTGTTCTATCATTTAGATTGTGGTTTCACAGTAATTAATATCCGTAACAGACACACATTACGAGTTACTATTGGAGTATCGGTGTGGTAACTTTTGACTCAGATTAAGCCAAAATTGTGACTACTATTATTTGTTAAGCATGGTTCAGACGGTAGAATATATTCGAAACACTCATCACACACAATACAATGGAAAGAGTTTCAAACATGTACAAATTTTAACTAAATGTCACAGCAAACACAACAAAAATACTTATTACTCTCAGATAACTGCCTCCCTTCGTAGTAAAAATTTTACAGTAACATTAAAAAGCAAGAAACTACGCTGCAGTAGAGTTCATGGATTTTGAAAAACCTTGCAACATTTGAAAATATTAAAAAAAGGTTATAATTTATATAAACGATTATTTTTAAGCAAACAAAAGAGATAAAGAATTATTATGCTAAGAAACTTATCCCAAATAAATGTAGACTAAACATGAACTTTTACAATTTTCAGATGCAAGCTTGAAAAAAAAAAACAAGAGCAAAATGGTGGAATCGTAGGTTTAAACGACATGCAACCTAAAAGTGGGAAGTCAATACATATTGAAAAATATTAAAAAACATTTTTCGTACAAAACTCCAAAAGTTGGCATTGGATTTATATGGGGGTTTCATCTAAATATAGCACATTCATATGTATATTCTAAAATTTTTTTGTTACATTTAAATCCAAAAATAAGATGAAGTACGCTCATTATTATTAAGAAGCCAATAAAGAAGTTTTTCTACACAAGAATCAATAAGAAAGCGGTGGGTTTGTATAGTCGATATAAATATGTACAATTCATATGCTTACAGAACACAATAAGTGACTATAGAGGAATTCAAAAAATATGAAAATTTTTTATGAGATATTCCCTACCTCGTTGAAACTTGAATTAGTACTGGAAATATATTTCTATTATGATCCATGTGAGATAATTTATTTAAATTATTAAAAAAAAACATCAAATATGTCGTTTAAAATTTAAGTAAACCACAAAAAATAGTTTTTCTTATAACAACCCAGATGGGTTGTAAATTTTTGTATGGGCCTACTTCTATTAATGGTCAGATTTTAACCGAAATGAAATATTTAATAAGTATTAAGGTAATGTAGACCAAGTTTGGAGTTTCTAGCAAAAAAAACTACAATAAAATTTGTTCATACAAAAACTGTGAAGAGGTTTAGCGTCCTCATCAAATAGAAGTGGTCTGAAGAATGAATAATATAATCTAAATATGCAAATTTATAGGTTCTAACTCTTATTGTTGAAAATATATCGCTTTTCACACGGACATCCAGACAGACGGACATATATAATATACTGTATGGGATCTGTCTCTCTTTCATTTTACATACATTTTTCTGTTACATACATTTTTGAAAAACTTAATACATATACCCTTTTCCCTATAGGAATAGTATAGAAAAACCTGTAGATGGCGAAGTTACCCCCATTATGGTCAGGAGTGATAGAGGAGTCGGTATAGACATGGCCGTCTGTCCGTCCGTCCGTCTGTATGAACGAAAAGATCTCGGAAACGGTAATAGATAGAGACTTCTTGTTTTTTGCATTCGACTAGGAATTCTCCGGAATTTTACAAGTTTATTTTTAAATTTTGCCCCTACAGCGCTTCTTACAGTCTGTTACGCCCGACTGTAAATTTCTTACTTGTTTTGTTTTTCTTTTTTTCAAAATTTGTATGCATATAAGCCCAAAAAACTAAAATCCTGATCCGAGTTTGAAGGGATTATTATTGAAAACTTGAAGATTATTCAGAGAGTAATAGTATTATTTCGAAGCCATATTGTCATATAAAAAAACTCAAATTCGTCATATCTCAAACAAAAATTTTATGTAGAGGAACGAGATACGCAGATGGATGCGGTTTTATATATGCGTTAATCGCATCGGGCAAAATAATATACAAATGTGGTATAACATAGCATGACTGGTACTACTTTGACTGGTTTCTTGATTTGTGATAAATTTATGAATTTGTTAAAATTTTTTTATGTACATATGTACATTGAGAACGGCTAGATTTATTTAATAATATTTTAAAAAATATATTTTAATAGTCCGAAATGGTTTGTAGCAAAAGAAAAATTGGAAAAGTACCCCTAAAAATTTACCAAATTTAAAAGATCTGAAACATATATAGGGGTTTTAGTATGAACTCAAGATAATAAATCACGAATCGAACGATGAATATGCGTAAATCTTTTTTTTTTCTTTTAATCGGTATCAACATGGATAAGTTTTCTTTAAAATTTGATACACTTACAAAAGAAACTTGGAATATTCGGACATACTTATAGCTTGATTATAACTGACATATTTGGTTGAAAATTACTGCCTAAGTAATATTAATTGCATTAATTTTGAGCCAAATTGTGCAATGATTTCCTAAAACTAATTGCTGCAAATGTATAAGCTTTGCTATATGTAAGGAGTACTAGAAAATCTATGTTCCACTAGAAAAGGAGAGAAAAACAAAAGGAAGCGTTGAAAGGCAAATCGGGAGTGCTTATATTACTTACATATACATATATATTTTTTTATGTGCTTTACGAAGTGTCTTCAATGTGTTACAATCTTTCCGGCATACTAATAATACCCTTTCACAATATGTATGAATGGTATAAAAAAGTAAGCGACATGTGCAACGATGTGCTGTATTATACCTCTCAACATATTAAGAATCACAGTAGTCATGTATTTTTCAATGGAAACGAGTTCTAATACATTTTCTAATTATTTCCACAGAAAATTGGCAATTATGAATATTTTATTGTTTCAATTTTCTGACAATAAATTGAAACTATATAAAATTTTCAATTGCTTTCAAATTGGACTGGTCACTTTGCTGTAAAAAACCCTTAAGTGGGAAAGTAATAAATAGTATGAGAGGTAGAACACTCATTTCAGTTCAACAATTCATGAGTACTTCAACAATCTTTTGGGCGGTTTAACATTTTGAGACATTGCGAACTTTAAATTACTCTACACTTAGTTGCGGCAAAATCGACTTGCATGCCACATGGAGGTATTTTCGAGTAAGTTTGTAAGTAGTAGCTAAAGTTGAAGATGGATAGAAGGCAACAGCAACGAAGAAAATGGCTTTGCGTTGAAGCAAACAGTATAAAATTAAAGTTGTAACAAGTGGTTTTCATTCTGCATGCAATCGCATGGTAAAGAAAGCATTAGTATCGGCGAGAGAGAGAGAGAGAGAGAGAGAGAAGGAGTTAGTAATAACATGAGAAAACTTAAACTTCGGTTGAACAGAAGCTAAAATACGCTACATAACTTAATACTTATTGAACTACGCCGAGAACAGCCCTACAGAAATCTTCGTAAAATGCAACACACACGTATAGTATATTAATTTAAAATTGGTTGATTTTAGTGAACACATCATGGTAAACTTCATAAGATTTGTTGCTTCTGTTTATAAAAAGTCTTTCAAAACAACGTCCACACAATCGAATAGCTCGCACTAACAGGCTGATCAGGAATTTATATTTTATACCTTTAATGTGTTGCAAATATTGTAACTAAATTATAAAACTATTCTGTTTGAAGCGTATAAAATAAGCCAAAGGCAACATGTTTGCTTCGGATCGAAACAGAAACCATGAAGACTTGACTAAAATCTATATTATGTTTTTTTTTTTGTTTTTTTGTTTTTGGTCTTAAAGTTGTTGCACAGAGTATTATTTGTAGTTGTGACGTAGTGCGCTGCGCTATGGTGCAGTTAACGTATAAAAGGCACTTAAATAGTGTGGAAACACCAGCAGAGAGTAAGGACCAGCAGCAACAAGAATAACCAAACTCATTTGGTATTTAACTGCAAAAGCAGTGTACACGAACGAAGCAGGCCGCAAGTGCAGGAATATATACACAAGTAGTACGTATACGAAATGTTGCACACAAAAATATGTTTACTCAAAAATTTATAGAACAATTTCAAGCGAACGACACAGCGCCGCAGCAGCGGCGGCAACACTTTAAAAGCAGTTAAGCGCAAACGTTGAACATTTCATAGCAGTTGCAGCACTTTATGTGCCTTAATGAACTGCAAACTGTTAAGGTCATACCATAGAACATGACGTATATTTAATTTTTATTTATTTATAATTTTTCTTTTTGTTTGATTATAAACTGTGGAGTATCTGATAATGTGACGAAGAAAAAGTTTCAAAACTTAAATAATGATCTATTAGTTGCTGCGACGACTAGATTTTGTGGTTGAGCCACGCAAAAATCGAGTCGATATAGACATCTCCGTCTGTCTAGTTGACCGTATGCATATTGAGAACTTGCAGCTTATTAAAGTTAGAGCTTCGAAGTTTAGATAATTAGTGTCGCCTATTCCCTTTTCAGATAACTTGTATTCTATAAACTTGCAAGCTATGCGGTAGTACCCATAAAAAACTTTCTCTGATAGTCCTTAAATGAAATAATAGTTGATGTATTTTCAAATTTAGTATTCAATATTCTATATAGGTCCAGATATAGCCAATAGAAGGTTAAGTTTTAGTTTAGTTTAGTTTAGTTTTAAACGACCAATTTATTGTACTTTTCACTACTATCCTATAATTAAAGTTCATTGGGGTACAAGGTATCCAATATATTCTTGATATAGATAGTGTTATACTAAGATAAGAGAGTGTTATTATTATTAGGTAGTATGCACTACGACCTTTGCATGTCTATTGTGCCCTTTGCCCGTCGTTTTACCTACAACACTTCATCCAGCCCAGCTGCCCTGAAAGAAAAGGTATTTAGGATTAAATGCATCTTCCTGTCACTTCGTAATTGGCAAGAGACACTCCTCTAAGATATGCTCCGGAGTTTCGTTATCTTCTAGACAGTATCTGCAAGTGCTAACACTCTCGATTCCAATTTTGCATAAGTGTCATCTAAGCAGTGTACAGTCATTAAGCCCGAATCCTATCTAAGATCGTTAATTTCAAGACCGTTGTAGATTCCCGAACTCTTCTTATTGTAAGTGCCTACACTCAAAAACAAATTTTCCTAAAATTTAGGAATCATTACTTAAAAAAATTTTGTTTACCTAAAACAGGAATTTAAGGTAAAATTTTGCCTAAAAATGAATTTTAAGGAAAAAGTTTCCTAATATTTTAGGTAAACAAATTTTAAATTTAGGTCATAAAATTCATTTTTAGGCAAAATTTTACCTTAAATTCCTGTTTTATGTAAAAAAAAATTTTTTAGGTAATGATTCCTAAATTTTAAGAAATTTTTTTTTTTGAGTGTAACAACTTTTAACCAGGATTCTCATTGTATCTGCTCCGAGTCCGCAAAATGGTTCTGCACCTGTGAAGGGAGATGCTGCTCCTCGTCTTGCCTCGTTTTCTGGTATGCCCGATGATCGGATACCCATACAGAGAAATCTTGTTCAATCTTCCTAGGTTCTTTCATTGCCTATGCATTCCAAGACCAGTTTAGATTTGATCACAGGTGAGCTTACTGCTATAATAGTCGCCTGGTTATCGAAGAAAATGATGAAATTTTGGTACTTGTACTCCCTATTTAGGTTGAAGTGAGCACAATTTTTTATCGCATTTATTTCTGCCTAAAAGATACTGGGGCATTTCTCTAGCTACCCGAAGTATTTAGTGCGAGATTCGAAAACCACTGCGGTAGTTCCTTCATCTGTTAGGGGAATATCATACCAGCTAATTGCCCCTGGTTTGACAGTGCAGCCTATTGCCCTCAGGTTTTTGAAGGAATGCTCTCATATTTGCTTTATAATCTAGGGAATAACTGTCTAATAAGGAGTACAGATCAATTGTATCAAACTAAAGGGTAGAGAACTACTAAAATGTATCAATGCAACAAATTATTCTGGTCTTAGCACAGGTAATCCTAAAAGATCCAAGAAGACATCTCGATTTATTGGACAAAGCCGTACAGTGTGGTATTGATAGAAGAAGGTTACAAATAATATATTATTTTATATATTATTATAAAAATTTCAATTGACGTAAAAAAAGCAACTTGGCATTATTCCGCCACTGGTTAGATAGGGAGATTACCGACTGAACATGAAAATAAGAAATAAACCATACAAAGATGAGACAGTTGAATTGCTCAACATGAAAATTTATGAAGCTGCTGACGTAGCTAACTCGGCTCCAGAAAATTAGAGATCAAACTATCGAAAATGAAGACTGCGACATGTATGACAAGAAACATATTGTCTAAGGTATGTCTTCAACAGAATTTCGAAAAAAGCTTGAGGCAAAACTGGCAGAATATAAAAATGTAGCAATTGAAAATTTGAAAAACGTTGAGTTGTACCCCTTACAAAATTCCGTCTTTACCAGCAAGCAATCCCGTAGCCACTGTGGGCATATGGAGTACAGTTGTGGGGAAATACGGCTAGGTTCAACATCAATATGTAGCAAAACAAGATCACTGGCGCACCTTCGTATGTTCGAAGCGAGAACATACACAAAGATCTTACACTGCCAACGATTGTGACCTTGCATTAATGCCGATACAAATGTTCTGACTTCTGACCTTCTCAACTTGAATATACAGCGGAGAATCAGCAACGCCTAACCGTCTATTGTAAACCACAACGCATTAATTAATTAACAGCTTTTTTTTTATGGCCGTTTCTATTATTAATTGTTTATGTAAATAAGTTACAATTAAATTTTATTATAGTTCCAAAAAAAATAAAGTTGGATAAATATCATGAAAGCAAATTGCTGTAGCTTTGCACTCTATCACACCAATACATACGCACCATTGCATGAGCTAATTTGGCCTGCCCTGACTTACAGCAATCAATTCAAGACATCATAAAGTATGCACATACATATATCTCTAATGTTGCTATAAAACTATGAAAATGCTTGCAATCAGTCCTGCAAAGCGCGTTGCTGCCATTAAGCTCTCAATAAGCTTATAATAACTCTTAAACGCTCGTTTGAATCGCGTTGCACTGCGATTAAACTTTAGCGTGTTTGCATTGACCGGGCGCGTGTGTAATGGGTCGGGAGCGAGCTAGTGGGTAGCTAAGTACTCCTAAAAAGGTGGCAAGCTAAATGGTTTTGCAGTTACGAGTGGAAGGCGGCAAAATGCGCAATTAAAATTGTGATGCTTTTTGTTTTGCTGCACTACCATAAAATAATCGTCATTTCTGTGTCAACGAAATGTTTTACGCTCGCAAAATGGCAAGGTAATTAATTGCATGTTGACCCATAATAAAACGCTGCAATCGCTTGTGAACGACTTCGAGATACTCTGTACGTATATTGAAGCTTTAATTTGTAATGGGGATATATGTATTGCTAACTGAATCCGATAAACTATAAACGAAATTTAAAAAGGAGACATACTACCCTTTAGAGCATGGTTGGCATGTTCATTAAATAATAAACTGAAGAGGAAATATCAGAGAAAATAGATGTAAACATAACTACTCGATATTCATATGGACATCAAATCGACTTTTTGCATAGAAGCTACCATTTTTCGTGGTCCGACTAAGATTTTAATGAAACATTTTATTAGAATTGATGATACCCGTTTTGATACCGTATGAAGGGGATATGTGCATATATAAACACGAACGCGCAAATGTCGACAAAGTCAGAAAAGGCAAAGCAGCGGCAGCAGTTTGGAAAATATGCAAAATGAAAAGTCAAGGCAAATAGAATTAGTAGTACCGCTTAAGAAATGCGCTAATGGCGTGCGGTGGTCGACGACATTGGCGACGTTTGAGAACACAATTTGCGCTCGGATTGCAGAAAACCGAGACTAGAACGTTGAAAGTGTAAGCAAAAGAAAAATTTGCATAGCTCTCTTCATGTCCTTATTTTGCGTTTGCGGCAGGAAGTACAATGATTCTCTTGCAAATGCTTGCTTTAATTTTAATATATGCCAGTATATACCAACAACATCATCATCATCATCGTCGTCATCGTCGTCATCGTCAGCAACGTGTTCGTCATTGGCATGGCACTGCGAAATTGTCGCCATATAAAGAGGCCTTAAAAGCAGCGCACAACGCTTTCATTTAGCCGTTCAATCAGAGCACTTACATGCAACAGCGTCGGAAAATAGCTGATGTTGTCGTAGTCATTTTACGGCGTTTCCGCTTCGACGGTAAAATGTTCAAACAGTATTGCATTGCAATATAATTAAGCAGCGCGGAGCTGACCCATATGGAAAAAGGTAGTGTAAACAAAGAAACAAAAACAAAAAAATTTTATGTAAACTTTAGTTCAACCGAACGTTTAATACACTACACATAAGGTTTTAAAGAAAATAAGAAAAGAAAAAAAGCTGAAGTCAAATTTGTTCGATATATTACAAACTAGACCCCCCGTGTGGCATATTTTATTGCGCTTAATGTAAGTTACAACAAATTTGTCGTTTCAACAAAATGTTTTTCTAAGAAAAAAACCAAAAAAAGAGGTATATGTTTGTATTAGGGTTAACCCTTCTAGTGGTCCGATATGAGCACACATGGCATAGTTTATAACAATTGAAATACGAGACACAGCTAAAATAACAAAAAAATAAAAATTTTTCATACAAAAACTCACAACGAGTAGGTTTTTATGAGTACTACCCTTAGAGAGAGGAAAATAGGCAAGACAAAATATCGAAAATTAAAGGCTCTATCTTTTCTATGCTCTATTAACGTTTCCGAAATCCTTTCGTTCATACAGACGGACGGACGGACAGACGGACATGGCTATATCGACTTCTCTAGCACTCCTGACCATAATGGGGGTAACTTTGTGGGGTCTCCAACCATTATTTCTACCTGTTACATACATTTGCACAAAACCAATAGGCTCTTGTACCTTCGGTACAGTGCCTAAAAAGGGTGGAAGTGGTGGTTATGAATATGCATATATACTATTTGGCTGCAATAAAAATATACATAATTACCAGGTATCAGATGGTACTGAGTCATGTGCAACCATTACCAGCTAGACCTAGCTGGATCAACAAATTTCGTTGACGAAATCCATGATATTTCCTTTAATGCGTTACAAACTTAAGGACAAACTGATAATACCATATTATGCAAAGCGTGGAAGATAATAAAAACAAAAAGGAAACAAAAAATGTTACAATATGTAACAATTGTTTTTGTTGTATTTCTGTTGGCCGTTCAACTCCGTGACAACAATGCACCACCTGTTGTGTGTTGGTGTTTCTGTAGTTTAACATAATGGATCTATAGGGGACATTTTTACGATTTCTGACATGCCTCCACTACGGTGTGTCGTCGAGCTTTTGTTTAATTACACTGCAAAGGATGGTTGGCTATTTTTACTTTGAACATATTTAACTTTTGACTTAATTTTTGTATGAATGCACATATGCCGTGGAATGAAAAAATTAAATTTCTCTGCAAAGCAATTATGTATATTGATTTGCAAAGAAATTATTGTCTTAAGTTTGGGTATTAAGGTTCGTCAGCACCCCATATAAGAAGCTATAAGACAATATATTCGTTTAGTACTACATATAAACTCACCCATTGCCAACTTATAGCTATTTGGTAGCAGCAAAACTCGGTTTCATTTATATTATTTTTTGTTTATAAACTTGTTCAGATAACCTTTTTGTGTGCAAGTTTATATCTACTGCTGCGTCCCAACAGAGGTAAACGTTTCGTTTTCTTGCCTCTGCTTCGTTTCGTTGGCTAAATGGCCATTTGCTTCACGAAATAGCCATTTGCAGCTTTCAAAACTTTTGGCGTGTCCGCAGTGCGCAGAGTACGCTGTATTTTGTTTATGGCGAAAATGTTTTAAACTTTTTGCAGTCATATAAAAAATTTAAGCGCCACATCTTATACCCTCATACCTTTACAAATTAAAACTTTTCTATTCAAAGTTACCCTTATTCTAATAATGTGTACATACTTGTATAATGAGGTACATTCTGTGGGTATTCAAGCCTGCTTTGAAGTAATTGAAATCGTTGGAATATATTTTCGTAATTTCTTTTACGAAAATTTTGAGTATTATAGACAGACCGCTATAGGAGTATATATATATACATATATAGAAACACTCATTATCAGTTAAAAAACATCTAATGCTATAGTTTCAAGAGATTTGGTAACACAAAACAACTAACAACAGCGAAGACACAAAAAAACCATTCCATATGTTGCCTTATGAGAACCAACCCGCAAACGATTTAAAGAGTAGGCCTTACGGATACATGCATATGGAATGTCAGCACCCCAAATAGGGAAGATGCAAATATAGATTTTAAGTACGCTTGGAACGTTTCGACGATCTCTGCTACAAACATGATGTGAAAATCGTGATTGTCGATTTCGATACTAAAATTAGAAAAGAAACGAATCATTAGCTCGACAGCTGAAAAATTTAGCCTTCATGACAGTGCATCCAGCAGTGGGAAGAGTCTAATCGTTTTTGCTGCACCAGATTTACAGCTGCAAGAAATACGAGCAAGAATGCCTTTGTTAAGAAGTTGTGCGATAGAACTGGAAGTCTAGAACGGAAGTCTAGTTACAGAAGCATCAAAGACACCACAAATTTGTAGATTGTAAAGTCGCGTTCGACACGCCAATACGAACGAAGTTTTTCGACAGCTTATCTGCACTATATATTCCAGCAAAAGATTATCCACGCATCGCACACACAAAGAATCTCTTCGAGGCCTTTTTTTTGAATCTAAGAAAGCTTTCAGGGCGATGCGTTCTCGTGCGATTTTCTATTTAGTCGGTGGATGAAGTACATCTTACGTCAATATCTCTACATACAAAAATTATCGGTTCGAACTTTCAGAAGTCATGATGTCTTGGACGGTCTGTGATGATGGAGAAATCTTTTTTTCAACTTAAGTGTTGTAGAAAACTTTATTCCGCTGTAGATTAGGCGATTAATCACGCTTGCTAATGGATGCTACCTTAGGCTCAGCAAGCAAATTAAAAGAAGAGCTCTCTCTCTCGTTTGACAAAAATTAAGATCGGCTTTATGAAACAGAAATATGTACACTGAGAGAATCGGAAAAAAAAAAATTTCGAAGTTTTCGAGAGTAGGAAGATTTTTGTATCTTTTTGAGTTGTCGACCAGCTATACCAGCGGCTGCAATGGTTATTATTCGAATAGATGACAGAGCTCCATCGCACATGGTTTATGTTGGAATGACTTCATGTCAGTGCACACAAGATCAAAATGGCTGGTGCGCCTTTCTTAGTGAAGCCATGACTGAAAAGCGGTTGTAGGCCCATATTAAATTAAGCAATAAAAAACGATGAATTCTTTTGAAAATTCCAACTAAAATTGAGCAAAATATGTCCATTAATTAATAAATTTATTCCATAAGTCATCATGATATTTCTAGTTGATATTAGCTTAAAAAAAAAAAACAAGTTGTAAATAAGAAAATTCAATAGTGGATGATGGCTTCGTATAACGCTGCCCATAAAATTATTTAAGACATGTTCTTCTGCAAACTTTATGTCGTTTTGAACGAAATAAGCTTCCCTGCGGTTATTAGTCAAATATCTCCAATTTGGACTCACTAAACTGCTTCATAATAATCTTTTAAAGCATTATTATTATTATTTTAGTATGTATTTACATATATGTATAATATGCAAGCACTGCACATTCAACATAGTGCATCAAGATTTAATTTGTTTCCAAAATAGTCTTTGGTTTGCTGTCGCAACATACGCTAGCAAATGAGCAATCAAAGCGGAAAGTCTGACGTTGGCAGCACTAGATGCCGGAAATTGCGATTAAAATTGCTACATTCTAGAGACCGCCGAGTTTGCCGTGGCTTTTCAGCGAGGCATTTTGCAACTTCATTGAGTAAATAGAAATAAAATCTAATTCGGCACATGCGAAGTTTGTATATGCTTTAAATGTGCTTTAAACAGAACAAATTTCCACTAAAAATTTATTGGTTAACTGCTTAAGAAGCATGAATATCTTTAGAAATATTTTGAATCTATCGTAAGATTAAGAATGAATGCTGTTATTAATATTAAAGCTATGGAACTACTACAAGTATTTTATCTTACGCCACTGTAACCTGATCTAACAAGCTCGACGAATTCGGAGAGTTAAGCGTAAAAATAACTGAAATTAATAGAAGCTCTAACTCAAATACAGTAAAATTAAGCTTTATATCGAGTAAAAATTTCACAGCTTAAAGCAAACATGATTATATAAGCTGTTCTAGACTTGCAGTATACTCCTTCGCTGTGTTACAAAACTTTTGACACACTGTTAATACAATTTTCGCATTATGTGTAAAGGGTGCATAAAAAGTAAAGAAAAAAAAAAAAAACCAGGGCGCAGGAGTGGCAAACAGCTAGTCTAGTAGTATTTATTTAGACTTGACTCGTTCTGCGTTTTCAACTGCGTTTAAGCCCAACTATACCCGCAACGTGGGAGATTACACACTCTCACGGAGAGACAGACCGACAATCAGATAAACAAATATTCATAGACTCACAGTCGCGATGCGGCATTTGCAATGGCAGCCAGTGTTCCTTGTTAAGTTGTTGGCGTTGAAATGACGCGCGCCGGAAACGCAAACTAACGCCACTTGTTGCTGTGGTATTTTGTAAGTGTTAAACACACTCACAAACACACACACACACACACACACAGCTAAACCAATCAAATGCAAAGCAACTTCAATTAGAAATTAATTGTTAGGCGGCAAAGTTCGTTGCCAAAATTTGTGAAAATGATTTATTTGAACGGAAAACTTTGTTTAGCCGGATAAGCCGTACATGCAAAACGGAAGCGGAAACGGGGCCTTACTGTTTAAGCTTTGCTTGCTTAAGTTGGCACATGTTTAGCAATAATCATATTAAATAAGCCAAGGCGCAGCAGCCAATATGAACAAAACGCAGAGTACTCAACTGTTGGTGGTGATGCTTTTTTAGAAATATAAAAAAAAATTAAAACGTTTTTGATGCATCCTCCGACAGGACTTACTCACACAAAACGTCGCACGATTAAACCAATTCGTCTGAATTTTGGAATAGAGATAGTTGGTATGATGGAAAAAAACATAGGCTACGTTTTGACAAAATCGGAGGGGGCGTTGCCCCTCCCCCCCATATAAGCGACAATCAAAACTTGTCATATATTTCCATCCATTTAAGGTACAGAGATGAAATTTGGTATACATGTTAAGAGGATGAGGAGAAGTCAACCTGTTAAGTTTGGACAAAATCGGAGGGGGCGTTGCCCCACCACCCCTATTAGCGATAATCAAAATTTGTCATATCTTTGCATCCATTTAAGGTACAGAGATGAAATTTGGTTAAGAGAATCATGAGAAGTAAACGGGTTAAGATTGGTTAAAATTAGAGGGGCGGTACACCACCCCCGCATAGTTTCACAAATGAGGCAAAATAAGAAAAGTAATTAGATATGCTACTTTTTATCGAAAGATCCGCGGACGAAATCGCGGGTAAAAGCTAGTCCTAAAATAATTAGTAAGTCCAGCATCAGTTCAAGAAGTTTTATGACATTTTTTGCTTTTGCATAGTCTTGCATTGAAAAAGAAAAACTTTTCAATTGAGACAACACACAAACATAAAGGATGAGTCACATTTTTGTATGAAAATTGTCGGTTCTACGCCAATGAAAAGCAACAGCTTACACAACTAGTGACACGATTTTTCGATAAGTTCTTAAAAGAAAAGTAATGACTAAATGTGTGACAGTGTTTCGGGTCTATAAATCTTCACTGCTTTTTCCACGCCTAAAGCCTCGTTCGTTTTCCATTCATTCTCTCTTCTTGAGATGCTCAGGGATGAATCCCAATATAAAACTAATTTTAGATCTACAGTTGTTTGTCTTTATTTCGAGACGAAACCACATTCCACAGGTGCGTCTGCAGATCTACATTCTTGAGCACGTCAGGAAGGAAGGGAAGCAAACCCGCTGAACTCTTTTCCATGGCATTTTGATGGAAATATGTAAACACCTTCCGAGGGGGAAATATCGTCAGCCAAATAGAAGCTTGCAGAGACAGCTACTCTGCATAGTCAATCGGAAGTATTTGTGGCCTGAAGTGCACTGCATAGAACCAAATTTTGTTCGGTCACCTTTTGAATATTTTTGAATAAATCAGATGCTAAACGTTTATAACGGTAAAACCACAGCTTTACTACTCTCACACACTTATTTAAATAACCGCAAAACCATAAGATTGTATGGATATGTGTAGAACCATAAAGGTAGCCGAAATACGCCCATATATGTGAAGAAACCAACTTATTGAAGACTGTAACAAGGAAGTTGTTCAATAGAAAAATAAGAAATTAGGTGGTGTGTTTGTATGAGGACTATCCTACAAAAAATAAGCGGAACACGTCCATTGATGTAAATGTAATGCTCGCATTCATATGAAACCATTTCTATAAACCAGACTGAGACTAGTTTTGATTCACACATACAGGGAACAAAAGAAGTACTAAACCTTTAGACCGTGTTCAATAAAACCCATAATTAACTGATCACCTAATGACTTATTAAAAATTCTCGAATATATTTGTTATATTTTATGGGGTCTGTCTCGACTCCATCTGTCTTTTATATACATTTGCACAGACTTAGTGTACCCTTTTATCGTATGGAAACGGGGTATAAAATATATAAAAGAACCTCTTGATAAGGTAAATACCAAGTGTCAAAAGCTTAACTATATGTCACAAAACTTCTGATATCAATTTTGTGGTTTGTTGGGATTGATTGTAATATGAAATTGAACGTTTGTAATGTTGTGGAATAGTGCTGAACTTGTCTAAAGATGCCTTTAATAAAGCAGAGATTCTCATTCAAATTGCATTCTTACAAAAGAAAGATTGTAGCCCAATTGGTAGTGGCACATTTGCCGATGAACTAATTGACAGAGGTCCACTAGGTGGTGGTCCATTCTATATCTTTTTGGTTGTGACAAATTTTGTCAATTGCTTATTAGGTGTTGTCAAATTTGGACATGGCTAGTTCAATTTAAGCGCATCAAGTAGATCAAGTGTATATACGCTATATGAAACCTCCGATGCTTTCTTTTATAAGCAACAAACTTCCTTATAAAGTTATAATACTATAAACACTACGAGTGAAAAGTGGAAAAATGTTTTTAAAGCGACTATACATATTTAACACAAGAATGCACGCAGGAAACGAGTTCCTCGTTTCAAAGAGCAAATAACAAAATTATTTTATATAATATACTTTTTTAAGCTACTTGGCAAATAATAATTTTTGCATAACAATTTCCGCCACATCATTTAGAAATGAAAATGAAGTCGACGCAAAAGAAATATGAAGTTGACAGAAAAATGGTATTTTCAGTAGAAACGAAAATATTATGCGCTTCTACGTTCACTAAAAGGTCATGCCTAGGTAGCGCTTTATGCATTTAGATTATAGTAATGGCCGACTTTTTAGTTCTATGATTTATAAAAAAAAAAAAAAAGAGTTTTAATTCGGCTTATGTATCATGTATACCCTGTATTATGTGTTCCATGCTTCATTTCGGACTTTTGTTAAGATTCAGTTTGACCTAGTTTATACTATGCCAACTAATGCAGATTTCCAGCGTCTCATTGCGTTACAAACTTTTCCATAAATTGTATATATACTCGTCGTTTAATCAGTTGCAGGCAGCATAAAAAGGGCATCACCAAAAGTAGTAACATCTTGTGCAGTCAAGTCAAGCTGTGTCACATTAATATTTAAATGACAGCACGATATTCCGCTTGTTGCGCGTATGTATAAATAATTGTTCCACAGTGCTGTTGAAGATGACAACCAAGAAGTTTTCTTGTCATGTTTATGAAAATCATATTTTCATGCACAATTATTGGCCGTGTTTTTCTCTGACAGTTTGTACACGTGTTTTCCTTCTTAATCTTATTTTTTATTTATTACACGTTTTTGTGAACTTCTATCAAAATATGTATGTCAGCACTAGTGATACTTTAAGAAACCGTGTCATTATTTAAAGGTTTTGTAACCATAAAAAGTAAAACTGTTAGTCAAAACTCTTAATTTTACACTCTTCATATCTAACTCGTTACGAATGTGCACTAAATTCAGGTAAGTCCTAAATAAATATAAAATTTGTAGTTGCATAAATATTTTTTTAAGATGCGGTCGCTAGTATCTACATATGTATATATGCAATTTACCAGGGTGTTTCGAAGACGTATAAGAACTTATTTTTTTATCTTTTCAAATTACATAGCTTAAACAGATATTCATGATTAAAAAGGCTGACCTTCTAGCGAAGATTAATGATTTATGTGAACTTTTTATGTTCTTTACAATGATAAACTTATAAAAATTACAACATTGTTCACACTATGTGTGAGGATTAAATTAAACAAAACAAAAGTTCTACGGTGCAGTATTAACTACTTTTAAATACATATAAAAGTTTTTGTGCGTATTTTATGTCTTATATATATATATATATATATATATA
Organism: Leucophenga maculata; assembly: GCA_035044805.1. NCBI lineage: Eukaryota > Metazoa > Arthropoda > Insecta > Diptera > Drosophilidae > Leucophenga > Leucophenga maculata. The sequence goes on along the minus strand of JAWNNP010001156.1, from coordinate 228,136 downwards.
TATTATATATAGGTGTGTAGTATCGTATCTATGTGCGATTTGGTGCAATATTAAGAGAGATGTTTGTATTGAATCTTTCTGTTGGTGATGTTCTACATTGTATTTCTATAAAATAGCGTTTAAACCCATACCAAAGCGAAACTCCTTGCGTCTATAGCCCGTGCCCATGCCCATTCCAGCATGCGATGACGCTCTAACACGCAAAATGCGCGGCTGCGCCAAACGCTTGACACGTCGGACAAGCGCCTCTGTCGATGAGCGTTTGAAAGCAAGCGAGGTGAAGTAATTGCGGGATGGGGTATTGGTTTGGTAATGGAATACGGAGTTGGTGAAGTAATTTGGCATGATCATATTTTGCGTATTAATTTTAGCTAATTTTTTGTATTGTTTCGAATGACGTTGCTTTGCACTTTTTGCTACTTTAATGAAAAATGCAAAGATAAATGGATGTTTGGATAATGGCAGGATGTATGGATTTTTGTAAAGCGTTGTAAAAAACAAACCAAAAAAAAAAAAAAAAAAGAGGGAGAGAATGAGAACAAGAAGTATTATGTATATATAATTTATTATCTATGCATCATATACGAGTATGTAGGTTAATCGCATGAAATCATTGTCAAATTGTGTTGCGGCAATTGAATCGCATTAAATCGTGTTGCATCAGCGCTAATGCCTTATTGATTAAAAATTAACAAACGTGACAGCCACAGCCGTGCAGCAGTACTTACTCTTAACACGCAGCCACGTGTACGAGGACTTCTCGCCTGCCTCATTTGTTGCCAGACACTGAAACATTGCCGCGTCGTCGAGTGAGAGTTTTTTAATTACAAGCGCATTATCCGTTGCTATGGCGTATCTGTTAAATGAAAAATGAAAATGTGTTAATTGATTCATTGCTAGCATATGTATGCCACTTTTACACGTTGTGTGTGTTTGTTTAGTTGCTACTCACCTGCCGCTTTGCATATCCAACGGTTCGGCGTTTTTGTACCAGCGCACCTGTGGCACTGGATCACCGATCACATCGCACGGTAGCAGCACTTGAGCACCAAACTCGCCAAAAGACTCAGCGCGCATCGGTGTAAAGAATGTTGGTGGTTCGATTATTTCCACTTTGGCCGAAGTAATTATTGGCTTATAGCCACCGCTACGCAAACGCACCTGGCACGTATACTCGCCAGAATGTGATATGTTGGCAGCAAGTAGCGCCAACGAGCGATTCCATGGATCGTTAAGTGTATGCGCAATGCCGGCATTCTCGATCATTATGCCGTCTTTTAGCCACAACGTCTCTAGTTCATGTAACGGTCGTGCATTTGCAATACACTGTAGCTCTGCAACCTGCTCGCCCTTCTTCAGTTTCATATCCTGTGGATGTACTATAAGCTCTGGCGCTACTTCGACATATGGATCACCAGTTACATTCAAATGTATGAAAGCGCTGTTTTCTTCCTTGCCCAACTGAGTGTTGAATGCGCGTGCACGATAAGCTTTGCGGTCATTTTCATCGGCGCTAAGTATGATCAGCTGATTTGATTTCGTTGAAGCGTATTTGATGTCGTAATTAAGGGAACCCTCTTCCGTTTGCCACATTACCGATGGAATTGGTACGGATTCGATTGGTGGCAAATCGAAGATAGCCGGGTGTCCGGAAACTACGGCCAGACGTCCTTCGGTGATGTTCTCAAAAATGCCCATGTCTATGAAATTAAAAGAAAAAAGTTTTGTTTAATGTGTTGTAAAAAAAAAAAAACAAATATAAACTTCGGTGAAACCAAAGCCTTTATACCCTTCTTATGATAGTTCATATATATTCTAAAAGCGGTTCTGATGTGTGTATTGCTAAAAGTGAGCGATATATCTATGAAACATCAGTCCAAAGGTTAGGTTAAGATGGCTGTTGAAGCTAAAAACAGCTTTAATGTACTTAGACCGTTTTTAGCCTATTGAGATGTTTTTTTTACATCACGCTTAGGGCACTAGATACATAACTGCTTCCTATATGGTTAAAATCGCTGAATACTGAATTTAAAGGCTGGAAAAATTTTAGGTCAAACTGTTTATGTAGTTTTATGCCACCAATAAAAATACTGATTGGATTTAGGTGATTCGAACTGTCTGAAGTACATATTACTCTTGAGAGATGTGGACTATTGACATAGTTTTCTTTAATACTATTCACGCGAAGGGTTTCTAAAGGAGAAAATATTATAAAACTGCTTTAGATTCAAGAGGAGTACACTGAAAAGGCAATCAATGGTTCACACTGAACATTAAAGACTTAAAACATATCTATATAAAAATTAAATTCTTTTTAAAAGTCGAAGAATCTATGGAAGAATGCTCTAGACTTTCGCCTTAAACAGACCCAAAAACTTGTTAAATTTACAAGTGACTGCAAAATCTTTGCAAACATTAAACCAAAAGAGTATCGTTCTCAAAATAAAGTCTTGTAATTCAGTGCACAATAGATCTCCGCCTATTACACAATAACTAATATTTGTAAGCATTTTTATCTTATAGAACTAACAAAATGAAATATGCAACAAGTTTTTTTTTTCTTTTTCTCAGACTGTAAATTAACTCAAAATGTGGGAACCTAATTGAAGCAACATAATTTGTATTCCCACTAGAGCTGAAGTATTCATAAAGACAAAATTTATCAACGTTCAACCAAACACAAGTTGAGCAAATGCCTGGATTGGATTCGGTTGGCAGTATGTATGTTCGCTGTTGATATGAATAATAATTTTTAGATTAAAGTCAATCGTAAAGAAGTACAAGAACGATAAAGAATCTGTCGAATACACAGAAAAAATATGAAGCAAGTTGGTTGCACACTAATTAAAATTCCTTTTATGTTTTCTAAATGAGTATTCAAAAATACTTTAAAATTGTTCTAGAAGGGAGTATAGTCCATAAAAAATTATTAAGCCAAGAGTTTTTTCTCAACTGATGAAATATTGAATTTTTACTTGAATTTCTTCTGCAAAATATAATTTCGCGAGTGTATCATTACATAGCCAGCCAGCCTGCTTCGAGTAAAATATGCCAATTAGAGCAATTAAGCTCAACGACACTTTACCACGGCATATGGACGGTCGTTCAAACCGGGAGAGAGGGACAAAATTATGATGTGCATATATGCAATGTGCCCCCAATAGATGAAAATGAAGACAGTTTGTAGATGCCGGAGCAGACGTTGTAAAAAGTAGAACTTCTTGTGCATTAAGCACCACTTAATTGTGACATCATCATCAACATCATCGTCGTCGTCAACATAATCATTCAATGTGCTCTTATGATCAGGTCGCTCTTTGTCTTACATCGCTTTGTGTTCGTTCGTATGTCTGTTATATACGGGCTATATAAGTTCTCAAGAAGTAGCTGCTGTTATTAAAGGTTATTAGTTCAGCAGCTCAGCATAAGTGTACTCCTACAATTAATTAAGTGTTTAAGACTTTCCTTCATTCCGTTGCTTGCAAGTCAAACCAATTCAAATCGAGCGAGACAAAAGAGGGTCACATATGTTGAAGTTTACTCGATTTATTAGCGAAATTGGGTTGGGTTGTTACATTGACAACTGCATATACATGTACACCCATTCCAGTGCAACAAACTTTTATAATTAATTGTTGCTTAGCACTACAACACTCCTGCCGTTGCCGTTTTTTTTTTCTTTCTAACATTTTTACTCGTGGCACACCTTTTCAGATTAGCCCCTCGTATTGTTCGTAAATGCGTTTAGCACAAAATTAAAGAATTGATTTTAAATAGCTAAAAAAGTAAATAAAAACATAGATGGTACTGAAGCTTTAATACCCTTCGCACGATATTTCAAATCAAAAACCATCAAAGAAAAAAAATGTATAAATGCCATCTTTCAAATGCATCATTTTTGACTCATAGCTTCAACGTTGAAACTGATCTCGAGAACTATTCAAAAAATGTTTTAATGGCGCAACTTGAAGGCTGTATCTTTTAGAGCCTCCAAGAGCCTCCACGAGTTCTTTTAGTGTCCCTATTTGCTTTTATAGTTTAATTAACAAAAACAACAAAATGTTCTTCTTACAAAAATCCACAAGGGTGGAACAGATTTGTATGACAGCTACCCATTCTAGTGTTTCATTTTGTACCAATTTGGAATATTTTATTAGGATTAGCGAAAAGTTAGACCAAATTTAATGTTTCTATCAAAATTAAAATTTTGTCTACAAAAATTCATCTTTAGGTAGACGGGCTTAGCACTTTCATTGTATACAAGTAAAGAAGGAATAGTAGAAATATTCAAACTTGAAGGCTCTAAATTTTATAGTTATCTATTTTTTAACTGACAGTCAGACAGACAGGCGGACATATCTATATCGACTCAGCTTTTGTTGCTGATAAAGAATATATACTTAATGATATTTGGTACTTTTACCCTATAGGAAAGGGTAATAATAAATAAACGAAAAGCGAAAGTACTTAGCCCGCGAAATTTAAACAAACATTTTATTTTTATGTGAATAGCAAAAAGGGGCGTAACGCCGCACGTCGGATGCGCTAATAAATGTATAAAACTGCTATGAATTTAATATCTTGAAATGACTTTGTTTATTTGAAGAAAAAATTCAGCTCACACTTAAAATAGCTCAGTTCCCCAACCATTCAGTGCTGCGTGTAGCGTGTAAGAGCAAAGGGCGCTACATAGTTTTAATTAACAAATATTGCCATTGCACCTTTTTAATTAATACCTTGCTTTAATTAACGTTTAAAGCATACTTTGTAGAAATAAGTGAATTTTTGTTTTGTTTTGTATAGAAAAAGCTAACAGAAAAGTATAAAAATAACCATTCCATAATTCAATACTAGTGGAAAGGCTCGGATTACCAGCGCAACAACGCAAGTATAAACATGAAAAACATTATTTTTGCTTTTTTTTTTTTTTGTATTTATATACAGATTAAAGGCTACACTTTAAAGGCTCTCGGAATAAACTTTTACTGAATAAACTCTTCGATATATTATTAAAAAAATTGAGATAAGAGTTTATTAATATATTCATTCATTCCGCTATATGTACTTACATGCCACGACTACGTCGCTTTTCTCGCTGAATATGGAACCGGCATCGTTTCTGGCGATGCACTGATAGCTGCCGGCATCCTCGCGACGTGTATTGTGTATACGATAGTACTGACTGGGTGAATAGTCACCAACCGGAATGCCATTCTTTAACCAGCGATATGTCGGCTGTGGATAACCTGCAAGTGTAAAAGAGAAAGAGAAAACAATCAGATGAAAGTTCAAAACAAACAAGGACATAAATGCATCTATATATGTATGTACTTATGTATTTTACATACATCAATGCATCATGAAAATGTTTTTGCATTCAATTTAGAGTTAAGATTTAATCTGACTACACCACATAGCGACACAAACGTTCTTTCTCTCTCTGTATTCTCAACAAGGCAAAAGGATATTATTTCTGTCAGTGCAAACTTTAGCTATTTGTTTGAACTTCCGTTCTCAGTTCTCGGACGGATGTAAAGTCAAACTGCACCGCAGCAGCAAAATAAAAGGCGGCGAAGAGTTCAATTGGATTGGTTTAATGTGGGTAGTTGTGGTGGAATATAAAATCGTATTCTTTGACTTGCAGCAAGATTTACAGCGTAAATGCTTATCTCTGTATGCAATAGCATCCTACTCGATTTGGCATGCAATTTGCAAAGCATTTTACAATATATTCCTCAAAGAATATGTATTGCACTAAACGCTTTGGCTACAAGTTAATAAAGTCAATTGCGCACCAACCCAGTGCCACATGTATTTAGCTCGAATTACTTGCGAAACTGCTAAGAAACTGCTTGGCATGCAATAAGATAAATCAACTTTTGATTGAAACTAAATTTAAGTTTCTACAACATACTCGTGTGTAGACTTTTACATCATCCTACTTTAAGTTGCATATTGGCATGCAACTAGGTGAAAGAAAGTATTTCACTCTTAACTCTATGCATGGCGTTGAGTTCTAATGAACATATGCATAAATTATGTACTTGCCACCGCAGCTATTCAGCCACAAGAATGTGGAGTGCCTTCAGTGTACTGGATGCTGCGGCGCAGGACTCAATAAGCTTGCACTCGCGTTAAAGAAAAAAAAAAAAAAGGATTATCAGAGTGTTGGCAAATAAAAAAAAAAGGAGCAGTGGGAAGTTAGGGAGTACATGTAAAAAGTTAAGGAAAATCGTACAAGTCAAAGTGCATCAATGGGTGTTTGCGTATGAAGCCAACATGGCTTAATCCAACAGATATTTTATATATATGCAGATATACATTTGCACAGCAATATATTCATACTATAACGCATGTCAGTCGGCTGGTCGGTGTTTGTTTCATCGGCATTGATAATGGAACATTGAAACTCTATACAGAGAAATCTGCAAAATATTTCGTTGGCTGTTGAACTAAATTTTGAGCATTATTTTGCAGTTTATCACAATGCGAACAGGTAAAGTAATATTGTGATTGATTTTAAACAATAGACTTAGTTTTGGTTACCTAAAAAATCAAAGGAAATTTGTATAAAGATTTTATCACTGCACTAACCGGAAAAGGACTCTAATATACGTTAATGAAGACTTATGCCAAGACTGTAGCCTAATAAAATTAAAATGGAAAATTCTTATAACACGTAGATATGAGTCTGCAGTTTAAAGATAAACTGCAATAAATTCCATTTGAAAAGGACAAATTTGCACAACACAAAAGCAATTTGCAGACGACAGCTTTACCGAATTGAATTGAATGAGCCAAGCGTAAATAATACGAGGGCTGCCTTTTAAATTTCTAGACTAGGCTACTATTAGGTCCCAATTGTTATTTTTATTTAAATGATCAGAACTTACATAGAACTTTTGTTGTACGGTTACACAGTTTATTGTTTACATTTAATATGACTAGAAGATGTGTTCCCGTTGGATACAGCGAAATTCGACCATGGACCAAAAATTAAAAAGCGCCACGAAATTTGAAAGAAATGGGTCATCAACGCCATGGCACTTAATGAGTTCTTTTTTTTTCCCGAATATTAAATATAAATTGCGAAGTCAACTTTTTCTGTCAAAAGAAGAACCCGTTGAAGATATTGAGAGGTTTAGTCATCTGAAGAAAGGTTTTGAGCTGCGCAAGCAGCTTTGGTGCCACATGAACCGAGGGCTTTATGAGCTATTTGATGGGATTGATAGAATTTATTAGTCTAGTTCTAAATTGATGTAAGAAGTAATAGGGAACTACTGGGCACGCATCGGAATGATCAGGTACGGACAGGTCTCTGCGTGCTTGGAACACACACCAATTGGCATGAGAGCGCACAAAATCACAGCAGCTTTTCCTAATGGGGCCATGGCTGAAAATCGGTTGTAGGGTCATCTTAGTAAGTAAATGAGTGCAAGCTGTTGAAGGAGCAATATTAAGTTTATGAATTAAGCTGTTGAACAACTTAAAAGCATTAAAAATTTTAGTTTTTAAAGTGCGTAAAATATTCTAATGAATTCTAAGACTCAATTACAATAAGAAAGACCGTAGGTTTCGTTAAGCTTGATGGACAATGCTTAGTGATTATTTTTCTCACAATAATATCATAAATAAATCCGATATTTCAACAGGGTACTGCTTCGTGAGTTGCCAACTATGAAAGAGATTAAGCAAGAACTTATGAAATTAATTAATACAAGTCAGAAAATTAATGAAGCTGTAAAGTTAAATCTACAACTTGCACTGCATTAAAGGTGTGCAATGCACCAAAGCCCATTGAAGTTGTTTATAAACAACAAAGTATGAGCGATAAACCGTGGAAGAAAGTTAAATGGGAGGAAGCAGTAGAGATTCTTCAATATAGAATAGCGCATAGCAAGGTGAAGTGTTGGTGCACCGACAATACTCAAAAAGTAAAACTGTAAAATATGTGTATTCACAACTTAAAAATACACTACATGCTTATTTATGAAAACTCATAAAGTCCTGAATATGAAACCAACAAAAATTTAAGATGTATAAATAAAATAAATTATAAATCAATTTTATAAAAATTGAAGAAACTAACTTTTACCAGATAGCTGATTGTAATAAACATACATATGTATATATGTACGAAAAGATCAGCAGCCTAAAAGGCGCGATAGGCGTGACAACCCCACAACTTTATGCAAGCGAGCGGCGTAGGAATAATAGTATTCTAAGTTAATAGTCTTTAGTTTCAATAATTTCAGAGACTTGTTTTAAAATACTTCCAGACAGACGGAAGGACATTGAAATCTTTTGCTGCTGAACGAGAATATATACTTTATAGCGCCAGCTCTGCCTCATTCTGCCTATAACATACATTTACGTTAACATATTATACTATTATCGCTTTCAGTATAGGGTATTAAAAGTGCTGAATACTACAATTCGTCTTACAAAGTTGCAAATTGTATCGTTAAGATATTTTTGGTTGAATACACTAGAGAGAAGAAAGAAAGAGACAACAAAAAAAGAGAAAGAAGAAAAGAAAGAAAGAAAGATATAGAGCGCTTGTGAGCACTTGAAGCAAAGTATTTGCCAACATGTATGCGATTACAGTTATGGGAATTGTTTCATCAAGCAAACTTTATTCCAAAGTGCTATCTACTTTCTCTTTTTTTTTTTTTTGTCTGTCTTCGCCAAATTCATTTTGGAAAGCACGTCAAACATGGCGTATGATTTATATAGTTTGCAGACATTTTGCATACATTGCGTATACGTGACATTAAAAAATTATGGCTGCGACATTTATATAGTATAAAAAAAAAAACACTGCATACTTTTCGGCACACTTATAAATACTAACTCAAAGAGATACTTTTTGCTGTCTGTCCGTATTTCGTCAATAATTTTCCAATTTAAAGGCTAAAAACAATCAAAATTATTGTCGTGCACGCTTTACAGTCAAATTTTTGCTTAATTTCGTGCATAGAATGAAAACTTTTCGAATGAAATAAAGGTAAATAATTTTGCACTGATAAACCAATGTTCTAATTAATAGGCAAGAGATTTAAAGAAATAATATACCACTTCACAGGTATTATTAGTAGATTAGAAAATAACAGCAAACTAATTGTTTGTTTTTCGCTTTATGTCGGAAGAGAAGTGAGAAGAAAAATGAAAGAGAAAAAAAAAACAGAATTCAACATATTCGAATATTTGGATCTGTATTTCAGCCGAATTTTGTATGCAACAGTTGTCTGTTCGTATTTTTTTCAGCAGGAAGCGAAATACTAATATTATTAAGGGAAACTGTTTGTTTGTATGTTTGAACGTAGTAGAAAATCTTCGAAACTACATATCCGATTTTGAAAAGTTACAAAAGGTACGCGTGAAGATATCATCAAAGATTGTCTTAAATCATCTCCCTTATGAAGTTCTATGCAATAACTTAATTTGCGAACGAATATGAGATCGTTTCTGGATGGAGACACATGAAGATTTATCGCAAGAATTGCTTAATCTTGGTACCTAAATTTGGGAACTAAGTCTGCTAAAATCATTTTAAATTACACACTAGCTCAGATCAGATAGTTCACAGTTTGGAGCATCTTATAGAAGCAGTATATACGGTATTCAATAATTTACTTCAAAGACACTTTCATTGGTTGTGTTCCAGGATAATAGTATCGTCTAGGAACGACACCGTCAATGAAATAAACAATCTGATTATGCAAAGAGTCCCTGGCCAAGTCAAAACCTAAAAGTCAATTGTCACATTCCCCAATATTGACGATGCTGTCCACTTTCCTCAAGAATTTCCTAATACACGTAATACTTCTGGTTTAACACCTTACGAACTATCATATGTCGGTACTTCTATAATGCTTTTAAGGAAAATAAACCCTTCTAACATGTATAATGGCACAAGTTCGCAAATATCCCTAAGATTCCAACGAATTTCAATACCTTTCAAAGGACTGCAATTTCCCGTTAAAACATCTTTCGCGATTACTATTAATAAGTTCCAGGGTCAAACCTTATCTTTGTTTGGAATCGACCTATGAAAATATTATTTTTCCCACGACCAACTATGTATATGTAGCTTGGTCACGAGTTGAGAGTTCCGAGAAACTGTACCTTTTAGCTACCAAACAATAAAAGGACGTCAAACATTGTCTACAGAGAGTGTCTTAGTCATTAACACGTATCTTGTAAAATATGTACTATTATCTAAAAATCTAAACGTGGTCAGTATTAACCTAGAGTTAGGGTTTTACTGTAAATTTCTCTTAGTTTGAGTATGTTAAATAGCCGCCAGTTAGAAGCCACCATATTTAAATTAATATAAAGAACATTCCATAATATCTGTAAGTTAAGTGGATGCTCATAAGCAGCCACCGTATCGACTTTTAAGCTGATATTGACTTAAATGAAGAAGTTTTACAAGGAGACTATCAGAAATCCGTCATGACAGACCTTGTCAAAACCTTTTTCAACGTCGAGAAATATTCCTATGCAGAATTTTTTGTCTTCTAGATCTTCTATTATTTTGGGCATCACTATATGGATTTCTTTTTTGACATTTTTCGAAGATTTTGATAGTAGAGGTAGCACCTTTTCCTGGTTTTGGGATTGCTATAATTTGTAATACTTTCACAGCTTTCTAAAGTCACCCAACTTAAACATCAAATTGAATATTAGACATATATATCACTGCTTTACCAAGGAGTTCTTAAAAAAGCGTCCTGTCAACATATCGTTTACTTTGCCAGAGTGAGTTCGTGCCCACGAGGCATCATCTTTCTTTAGAGGATATGTGAGTGATCGTTTTTGTTGGAAAAATTTCTTGTAGCTCTGCACAGCGAGTAGTTGGTTTCGGATGTGGGTGTGATCTCCTAGTTTTACATGTCTTGGTTTATTTTTTGTTTTGTTTTGTTTTATCAGCTGTCGATTGAGGAGACATGTTTTTCTAGTAAGGATAACTGTTGCTTTTAGGGCTGCATCGATGATGATATCGTTAAAATGAATTATTATGGAGCTTTCTAAATTGTCGGTTGTATAAAGTGTAGGTTGTATGTTTTTTAAGTTGCATGTTTTTGTGATCTTGAAAGAATTCCCAATCTGTCTTATCGTTAGTCTTTTGAGACTGGCGAGTAATTTTGAGCATGGACGGTATATAATAATAGTTCGAATCTAGATTTAATTTCGAAATTGTTTAGTATAAAGTTTTTGATTATACCAAAATCAATTAAATCCCAAAATTATTATTTTTAATTAATGGTCCACTTTAACTGTCCATTATTGTTACTAAAATCGTTGTGGCATTCATTTGTTTTAAATCAATTGCTTAAGGTGCTCCATGTCGTTTGAACAAGGAAGCTAATTTGAAGCATCTTTTTTTTTTTGGATATTATATATTATTCTGACATCATTCATGTAGCCAGTGTACTTCCGGCTCACACTGCAAGCTCCGCATTAACGTGCTCATTCACTGCCATTATCATTTGTGGTATATTACGTGTGTCGAGTTAAAAGAAAGAATAAGTTTAAAAATAATATTAAAACATAGTTATTCTTCTTTGACAGTCACATTACTTTCCAATTAAATAGGTGCTTTATGCAAAGTGACAGACCAAATAAAACCATTTGTAACAAATAGAACAACTGAAAAGTTCTCTAGTTGATTCGTTTCGCATGCAATTTTAATGAGCTTTGGAACAAACTACGAATTTCTAATGCAGCGACATTCTGTGTAAACAAATTTCATTTTTAATGAAGCTTGCTACTTTGGCGAGATGCAATTCACATCTTACATGATTCTGCACTAGTAAGCTCTGTGCGAGGTGAATTATTCACAACTGGAATAGATGTCACAGACAAAAAGCAATTTCAGCCTCTGTATGCAACTGTTTCCAAATCCAAAATTAGTTACCACTGAAACATTAATGTCGTTGAATGACAATGCAAATATAGGACGACGACGCAAGTCCTAAAACCTAACTCAAGCTTACGGTTTCAATTTCATCAAATCGATTTTAGTTGTTGCAATTAGGTAAAATTCTCCGAATGGAATTTGCTTTGAAATTCTGCATTTTAGGGGAAATTGTTTACGACTGGCAAAGATACACTCACAGGAGACTTCATTACGAGAGTGCAGAGATGACGTACAAAAGGCAAAGGTAACTGCGGCCGGGCCGCACAGTCGACGGTTTCAAACTAAATTTGGCAAGATTTTCACTCGATTTAATTTTTTTCCAAACCTAACTGGCAAAATTGGCAGCCGGATTTATGCGGTTTTAGTGTGTTCACGTGCAGAGGCAACTCTTTAGTTGGCCGCGTGTATGTTCTAAATAGCAGCCATTTTATAGCACACTTTTTTTTTTTTTTATAAACATTTTGGTTTGAGAGGCTGCCAGACTCGAAGCCATTAAATGTAGAACAACGCAAAAAAAAAAGATGGTTAAATTTCGTCCAGAAATACACTACTACATATGTACTTTTGTACCTGTAGAAAAATGTCGCTGAAACGTTTTATTTCGACATAAAATTAGCAAAAACAAAAGTACGGAAAGTATTCATATAACGGGTGCTCTAACTATATATGGGTGGTCTAACAAATTATGTACAAAAATTGTTTTTTTGTTTTTAATACAATTCAGATTAATTTGACGCCCTTTATATGGATTAGTGTAAGTCACAAAAGATTTGTATATATTATTTTTCTTATAAGGGCACACATTTGAATGAACCTATATGGAAATTTTTTTTTGAGTTGAACTAAGGTACAACAATTTTGACGTTTTTCGCAAAAATAAACGGAAAATCAATTACTACCCATTAGAAAACGGTTTTCACGTTCATTAAATATAAAGCTGAAGGGGAAATAGCAGACCTAATATCCAAATTTGAAGGCTTCATCTTTTATAGTCTCCAAGTTCATGAAGTTCATACGGACAGCAATACAAAAGAATTTGATGATATAGACTAGAATTTTGGCAGAGCCCTCAATTGCTTCTATTTGGACAATTATGGAACATTTATTTACTAAACTAAATACAATAAAATTTAAAAAAAAAAATCCGGATAATTGGAACACAATTCCTTTGCATGAGGACTTACCTCTCTAGTGGATCGATCTAGTACTTTATAAGGATTAAATCAAGATGCATAAAATTTCTACAAAAAAAAAAGTATTACATAGAAAATAAGGGGAGGGGAGGGGGAAGCTAAAGAAGGAGAAGGAAAAACCAAGTTCTTGTTGTTCTTTTTTTTTCCTAATGAGGCCTATTTTCAACTCTTAACGGATACGTAAACATACGAATGGATTTCTGAAAAATCGTAAGAGGTCGTGAAACAATGTGTTTTTGAAGATGAGAACGGCCACACTGAAACGGCTATAAGATGTTAGAATAGATATTTTTTACAGAAAACTTCCAGTCCCTCCTCGTGATGACTTGACTTTGACGCCTAGTTCGATTTGACGCATCACGAAGAATAAAACCAACGAGTATGGTTCAAAACAAAAAATTTGGTCGCAATTCTTCAAAATGTCAGAGGAGATATTATGGCAAAAAGAATCACGTTCTTACGAAACTGTCGCGGTGAACAAATTCGGGAAACTATTTTCCACAAACTTTATGAACAGCCATTTTTATTAATTTTAAGCCCAAAGTAGAACTTTCAAAGTAGTTTAACACGTGAAGGATTAGCAAAAACGATGCAATTCGTGCAAATCTATTGTAAGATCGACATGCGACATACAGTGAGATTTAGACATCCTTGGGAATAAGTGGGACTATTCGAAATTCGATATTCATGATTTGATAAAAACACAAAGTGCTTTTATGGACGGAGCATCACCTATTACGATAAAGACAACCTTTACACATTGGTCTATTCCCAGAAAATTTATGAATATTCAAAACATCAAACTGATGGGGAATGCACTCCACAACTCTGACTACGCGCCCACTCAAATTTTTTTGTTTCTTCACATAAAATATCAATTGATGTTTTAAAGGTTCGCACTTCTGAGTGGCAAAAGATTCCCCAATTCCGAGCATAAATACTGCCTGGTGAAGATATTTTGAAATCGGAATATGGTAATACGGAAATACGTTTTAAGATCTTTGAATGGTGTATAAAACGTATCGAAGATCTTGCTCCTTTTTGGTAAGCTATTCAGTTCATTAAAAAATATTTCATAAGCTTATTGGTATGGGTGTAAAAAAGCAACTTCAATTGTTGCACTCTGTATGACGTAGAGTCTGGCGACTATAATCAACAACAGAGTCATACTTCTCAAACAATTTCGCTTGGGACCAATTTAACCAAACTTTTTCTTTTATATATTTTTGTACTATTTTCTCTTCTGCACATTCTTTTACTTTTTTACTCCTTTACTTTAGACATTGAAGATAGAAATAGCAACAACTACTCCAACAACGAAGTGATTATTTCTAAAACAACCAACCAAGCTGAGCCAATGTATTTCACTAAAAAATGGCAGCGTCTTCATCCGCCAAAATTTCAGGCACGTGGTATATTTTCACAGTTAAAGTTAATAAAAACATTGCTGGTATAAGATTTAGAATCATTTTTATAAATGTAACCTTTAACGTGGCCAGTTATTAAATTTCGTAAGAAAAAACCACCTGGTTTCAGTAGTCTTTATATCATAATAAGTCCCGTAGTGCAACAAAACCCAATACTGAAATTGCACGACCGCATGACGAGTTTGACGGATATAGCGAATGACCAACAAATGATCGAACAAATGTTTGGCCATGTGCAGTTTTATTTAATACAAAAGGCACATCCGTTGCATACTACTAACGGTAAAACAGTTTCACTTAAAAAAAAAAAGAAAAGGAAAAAATAATTTTACTTGAATAATTCTTCTCAGTTTCAACTGTGAGGATATAGTTGCACAAATTAGTCAGGACAAGACTTTACATGTATAGAATTAAAACGGTAAAGAATGCTTGGTGAATAACAAACAAGGTGCGAGCAAGAATGAGATTTTCCAATAAACAATAGCTTTTAACATTTTTTTCTTTCTCTTTCCTACCTCAGTTCTCAATCTTGTGCACATTTTGCGTTGCTTTGCTTTGAGTGTGTTTGGTGTCTGTGTCTGTGGATGTTGCAAAATCTTTGTTGCAATTGAATGCGCTACATTTCAGTTTGTTTATAGAGACAATACATATTAGACGAGAGCAAACAAACATACAAGCAGCAAGCAGCACCAGCAGCCGCGGTAGAAATAACAAAAGTAAAATGAAAAGAAAACCAGATGCAGAACTTTCAAAAACAGCTGAAAGAAATGACGCGCATTAAGTATCAGCTACAATAACAACGCCATAACAAATGAAAGAATATACGGGAACACAGGAAGTTGCAAGCTATTTGAGCATTTAGCAACACTTTAAATGAAATGTGCCAACATTGTTTCGCTCTCGATTTAAGTAGAAGTCAGTCGCCATAAAGTGTATACTTTGTACGTGGTGTAAGCATAAAAATAATCAATTCACAAAACATCTTAAAATCGTTTTTAATTTTTCGAACACATTCGCTCTTCGCAACGAAAATGCGATGCGATTATATTCATGCTTAAACCAGTGTTGCATGTGTTTTAATGTTTTTCTGAGTGCATTTCGCTTTTTTATGTTCTAAATCTCTCTTTTCTCGTAAAGAGAAGATGCAATATAATCCCTAACTGACAGTTGCCGAGTAGAGGAGATTGTCTATAAAAAATGCGATGACAACTCATTTTTTTACATTTTCGATTCGTAACTTTGTTGGTTGGGAAATTTTGCAATTAGATTTCAGTGAAAATTAAGAATTTTATAGGATTTTGAAGGATCGACACGTAATAATATGTAGAGAGCTATACATTAGAGTATTCAAAGTCCTTAACATATTCATGTGGTGCCTTCACATTATGAGGAAAATTTTTAGCGTCAACATGTCGAACAGGGTCCATGAAATTTCCGAGTTCTGATGGTTCCTGAGTTAAATGCGGAGGTCAGCTTTTAGCCATTCGATTATAATTCCAATAGCAGAAAAGAAATTTTCTAGACAAGGCTTGAACAGTTGTGTCTTCCAGCCGTCCCCATCTGACCTGAAGACAAGAAAGGCCTCAGGCGATAATGGGTTTGATAACATCACGATGAAGGCTTTGCCTGTGAAGGCGGTGCTTTTCCTGGTCTTTATTTTGAATGCGGTGCTTTGACTAGTATACATTCCACTACAATGGAAGAAGGCAAGAATTTATATGGTCCACAAGGAAAAATCCCTTTAGCACTGGAATCATGCAGATCAATCAGTATTTTCATAACCGTAGCAAAGCTCTTCGAGAGGTGCATTCTAACGAGAATACTTGCAATCAAGAAAGTTACGAGGAGGATACCACTCTCCCAATGTGGAATCCGTAAGTTCCATAGAATACCTAGCCGTTTCGACACGCCGATACGATCGAAGTTTTTCGACGCCCTGTATGCACTAGGCACCCTGGCAAAGATCGTTCGTTTATGCATGACGACGCTGTCTCACACACAAAGCGTTGTCAGGGTGGGGAAAAACCTCTCCGAGTCTTTTGTCACTGACAATGAAGAATTTCAACTTCAGTATTGTAAAAAACTTCGTCTATCTTGGATTTGAGGTAACCAGCAACAACAACTTCAGCCTAGAGATCAAGCGAAGAATCACGCTTGCAAACAGATGCTTTTTTGGGCTGAGCAAGCAAATGATAAGTAAAGCCCTCTCTCGAAAGACAAAAATCAAGATCTATAAGACGCTGATACTTCCGGTCCTACTGTATGGCGCAGAGGCATGGATCGTGCTTGAGTCAGATGAAACAGCGTTGATAGTCTTTGAGAGGAAGATTCTCCTCAGAATTTTTGGTCCTATTAGAGTCGGCGACGAGTTTAGGTCCCGCATAAAATCCCATCGGCTGCACTTGGCTGGGCACCTCATTCGAATGCATGAAAGAGTTCCAGTACGCATGGTTTACATGGGGGCCTAAACTTGATAGGTGAACGATGTAATAGAGGACGAACGGGTACGCGTTGGAATGACCAGGTATGAAGAAATCTCTCCATACTTGGCATTCAAAACGACTGGCGCCAGCGCGCACAAGATTGCGATGCTGGGGCACCTTTCTAAGTGCCACCATGATCGAAAGATGGTTGAAGGCCATTTAAGTAAGTAAGTAAGTAAGCAGTTTTGTGTGAAACGACAGATCGACGCGGAATAATATGTAGAAAGCTGCACATAAGGGCATTCAAAATTCTTAACATATTCAGGAGCTTGAGAGAGATCGGTTATGCATTGTCAGACGGGTTCGTATGTACGACTATGCACGAAAAATTGGATATGCAAAGCGTAGTTGCAAGACTAGTTCTGATAGAATTAAATTTCCATAAAAGAGGTATTCAGAGCAGGTAGCTGCAGACATGTTGGATCGAGCCAATTCGTATTCTATCTTCATGGAACTCATAATTACTGGTGACGAAACATGGGTGTACGAGTACGAAACACGTACGAACTAGCAATCATCTGAATCGTAAGTTAAAATCTGTATACGAGGGTTACTGTTTTTTTTTGTATGTGATTTGGCAACCATAAGTGTTTTAGTGGAAAGTTTGGTATTTTTTAGTATTAACGTACGAAGAACGTTTTGTTGTTTTATGTTGTTGACAGTGACTTGTAAAAGTCAACTAGTGAAAAAAATGAATATAACTCGTTGTCTTCGCGCATCGTTCAATTAACAACCACTTTTGACGATGAAGTCTCATCTTGTGCCATTGTGAAATGCTGAACGAATTTCCTGAAAGTCTTTCAAAATCAATTATTGTACCAGAATATATTAATGATGTGCAAAAACTAATAATGCAAGATTGTCATGTGACATATTGTAAGATTGAGGTTTTGCTAGACATGAGTTTCACCAGCATACAGAAAACATGCACATGGAATCCGACATAAGATGACTCGTGTCAGTTGGTGCAAAGAAATGCTTAAGAAATACAAGAGGACGCTATAAGTTTGTGAGAGGTGACGAACTATAAACCTATGCATAAGAGCTTGAAACAAATACCGAAAGTGAGCCCAAACCTTATAAAAGTTATTCAAAATAAGTCTTCGACGGAACATGTGGCCACCGGATGGTTAATTGTGAATAGATCATACTCGACCACGACAAATAAAAGACCTCACAATTCGACTCAAACAAATGATTGTTTTGATATTTAAAATTAAACGCAGTCAAAAGCAGAATATTTGGTTCGAATATTGTTTTTTGTTTAATTGTACAAACATCTCCGCAAATATATACAAATATCTGCTGTTTATTTGTTTACCATTATTTTATTCATTGCTAAATTAAGCTTCATATTTAATGCATAACTAAGAGTTTTATAATTTCGGAATCAAATTAATTTGATATATTCATGCTGAATCAAATAATTGTTGTATCGAATTATTTAAATTATTTTGCTGTATAATTTAACTTTTAATTAGACACTTCGACATGTATTTAATTGGAAGCGATGCAATTAAATTTTAAAATTTAATCTTTTATTTTAACGAGACAGAGGGGGGGGGGGGGTTTGTTCACGCAGCACATATTTACTTTGCATTGCCAAATTATCAACTGTAATATAATCATTTATCATTATGAAATGTAAGAATAAAGAAAATATTATTTCACAAAATGTTTAGATTAAATGTTAGAATTTTTATATATTGGAGTGAGTATCGATGAGAATGTGTGGGCGTTGCATAACAATTAGAAAATTAAATTTTGCAGACTATGAAAGTTTTGCGTTATAACTTCTCGATAAATTGTAAAAACATTTTCACGCATACTTCGAAACAAAAAGTTATAAAGTCGCCAACGCCAGCGGTTTGAAATGAAAAGCACTTTTTGCAAGAAACTCTAAGTGAATTGAAATCAATTTCGAAAAATCATGTAAACCATTTAAGAAACTAATAAGTAAAACAAAAGTAGAAAATTTTAACTTCAATGGTTTTAATAGATTTAATACCCTACATATGAACCATCTTCAAATTAGCTGTAACTAATATAATTGATATAAACATGTAATGCATCAATATACTCGAAAGCTCTTCAATAGCTCTGATGAATTATATATTTTTTTTCGACTTTATCGACTTAAATTA
Organism: Leucophenga maculata; assembly: GCA_035044805.1. Taxonomy (NCBI): domain Eukaryota; kingdom Metazoa; phylum Arthropoda; class Insecta; order Diptera; family Drosophilidae; genus Leucophenga; species Leucophenga maculata. Next base: position 208,963 of record JAWNNP010001156.1, on the reverse strand, counting down.
ATGGGGTATGGATCTCTTTGTAGAAGTCAATTGGAAATGACCAAAAACTATGGTTTTCCCAATGGTTCAAGCAGCGCACAAACTCGGATGTGAACAAACTCCTTCAATTAGAGTTTGATGTGTTGGGCTTGAGTCCGCCACTGCAAAGGAGAGAAGCTACGGATACAATCTTTCTATGATGAGAACTACCGTAAACGAATTATGGAACATGATTTACGGATATGCATACCTTCAGAAAAGGGTATGTATTGGACATGGGAGATGCGTTTCCCTGGTAAGAGGTGAGAAGTGTCTAGCAGCGAGTACACGCAGTACACGCAGTGACAGAGGTAAAAATCGTGTCAAAATTGGGATGGTGTAATATTCGTTCATATCTGTGGCTGTGACTTAATCTGGGTATGAAAGGAGTATTGCAATGCTTCTGTAGAGAAAAACTTCGTCTACCAAAGAACTCTGCAATCCGAGAGAAAAAAGCTTGAGCTTGAAGTATTAAAGTTCGAAAATTTTATCAAGAGGACAATTGACAATAAGCTCTGAGTCACTCTCTGATCATCTGGCAACAGAAGCACAGGAATCAATGAGATTATGGCACCGAGTTAGAGATGATGAAAGGTACAATGCCGCCGATGTAGGGTCAGAACTGAAGTATCAGTTAATGAGCTAGAATGAGTTCGACACAGATATTAAACAGCCGAAAAAAAACAAGGCGGCAGGTTTCAATGAACTGCCAGCTGAATTGTTCAAGGCTGGCGGCCAAGAGTTGGTAAGTAGGCATTTACTATTATGCAATGTTTGTTCCGACGCATAAGATTTTTTTGTTTTTAATGAGACACAGATGTGTGCGCCAACTAACTTGTAATATTACTACTTTATATCGAAACTTGAAACCATACGTGGATACACTGTTAGAACAGTATCAGTGTTGCCTGAGACCAAAAATGCCGAACAGTGTGACAAGTGCAATATTCACTCTATGACAAATACTAGGGAAGAGCTGTGAGTTTAACAAAGATGCACTACTCTCAGCACAGATTATTCATCTTTTCATAAAGACGATATGTCACATTCAAAACGAGTTCTCCGAGCCCTTTTATACCAAGAGAGATTTCAAGCAGTGTGATACGCTATCGTGTAACTAGGCCCTGTTCCGAAGGTATAAGAGCCTATTGGTTTTGTGCAAATGTATGTAACAGGTAGAAATAATGGACCAACACCCCCTCTCGCCCCCTCATCACACCCTAAAGTTGACCCCATTATAGTCAGGAGTGATAGAGCAGTTAATATAGCCATGTCTGTCTGTCCGTCCGTATGAACGAAAGGTTCTCAGAAACGGTTTTGGGGTGATGAAGTACTGGACATATTCTTACATGCCATCATCGCGTCTTTGGATAGTTTGGGATGATGAAGAATTTCCAACTTGAATATTGTGGAAAACTATGTCAAATAACCTGCTACAACAGGGTCAGATCACGTTTGCTAATAGTTGCTACTTTGGGGTTCATCAAGCAAGTATGAAGCAGAGCCCGCTCTCGAATGACGTAAATTAAAAAAATTAAATTCTAAAAGACAGTGTACGGCGCAGAAGCATAGAACCTGATAGCATCGGCACAATCCGCTTTAAAAGTGTGCGAGAAAAATGTTCTTTGTAAGATTTTTGAACCAGTTGAACTAGAGTCGGTGAGGTTGACATATTATTTAGTATCGCTGCAAATGTCTTCAAAAAATGAATATACCATACAAAGTGTGCTTAGTGTAAAGAGAACGAAACAAAACAATTCAAATATCTTCAAGTAGTAAAGTTTTAGTTATGTTCAGAAAAGCAAGGCAACAAAATTGTGACGCTTCACTTATTCTCAACAATGAAAGAAACACGAAAGAGAAAAGCTTGAAAGTTACTAAATTTGTGTCTTAAGGCGAATCAAATTGGCCAAAGTATGAAAAACATGTACAACAATGCAGACAAAGAAAAGTATTGAGCAGAGGAGTGGGCGGCGCTGAGTAATGTTAAACTGATATGTACTAACAAAGTACTGCGACGAGCTCGTCCAGGCAATCATCAAACTACAAATTTTATACTGTTTAAACTTAACCATCCACCCATTGATGCATTCGATGTTTTGTTCATTTTCTTGGAAGGTCAGTTTGGATAATTTATCTGCTTTGCTTCATGCAGGTTTTGTAAATGATATCTGAAGTCATTGTAGAGAATCAAACCATGAGTTTGATAAATTTATGTATTAATAACTAAATCGAAAGAACAAATTATGCATCGAACTATTCGACTTGAATAGCTGCTACTTTACATGCATAACGAATTAACTGAAACTGATAAAATGCATAAATCTCTCATTTCTATACGAGTACATTGCAATTCGTATATACTATGACCATACCATATTGAAACTAACTAAAGGGGAAAATAAGCACATATACATGTACACAAGCGTTCGAAGGAAACCTCATAAGAGTTATTGTTTTTCTACTTCATTATCTTGGAAAATGTTGTCGTTTAAGGTTTCAATTTACAATTTACAAAGTATCTGCACACACAGAAGTATCTGCATATCGGCTCAAGTCAGAAGTCAGACAATTACAGCAGCGCAAGCATATTGCTTGAAGGACAAGTGAGTTTCTTGTTTCAACATTTCTTCGTCGGTTTCTACTTTGAGCTGTTGTTTATTTCTTTTTGTCCTTTTTTCAGTTTGTAGTTTGGCTTGCTTTCATTTTCATTTTCATCGATGTTCAAAACTTACCCAATGCATGACACTGCAGTATCTTAGTACGTCCCTCGCTTACTATCGAACCAGAGGATGAGGGATGCGTGGTGAAGCGCGGTGCCTGTAGCTGTGGACCATCTGAAAATAACAATGAAACGTGCGAGCATATAATACAAGTATATTAAATGGTATATCGTTTGATTTGCTAAATGGCCTTCAGTTTTATAGAAAAATCATTTTATGTATTTTAATTCCAAAGAAATTCGTTATTTCTAAAAATGTTGCCAAGTTTTGTTTAACTATTTTTTATTGTCGATTGCTGCCTATGGCGATTCATTTTCATTTGCGCTGTTTTAAGAGAGAGAAAGCGAGTAAAATACTTTCGCAAGTTGCGCGTTTTGTTCGCGAGTGCTTTCATGATTAACAAATATTTCCGAAAAAAAAAAAGAAAAAAAACAAAGAAACAAAGAATTAAATGGTTGCATATTCAAATAGCATAACTTTGAGGCAAATAAGATATTGTGGAATTCAATGATAAAGAAAAGCCAATTGAAAAATTCTGCGCGCATAGCAAAAAATGGAAAACTACAAATAATGAATATAAATGAATATAGAATCAGATATATCTTGGGTTGCATGGATACTTCGCTGCATTTGCGATACTCGATATTTCGGACCGATATTCTACAAATCACTCTTCCAACAAAACTAATGAAGTTAAGTGACATGTAAAAGCAACTAAACGTCTACTTTTTTGTCAAATCGTCACACGAATATACTAGATATTGCCATCTGCCATGGAATCGATAGACGAAGAATATAAATTTCAGTCTTCCACGAATTTCTTTCCGATCATTCTGCAATTGTCATCGAAATCAATGTTCCAGTTGATCTTGTTATTGTTAGAAGAAATCTTTTTAGCAAAAATTCAGACTTGACTCTTTTCCGATGCTGCTTAGATAGTCAAGTAGACCCTAACATAGAATTCCGTAAGAGATATTGACGATACGGTCGAATGGATAAGCCGAAAAATTCATGAAGCAGCAGACATCGCAACTCCTTTAAAAATATCAAAGAAACCATCTTCGTACAGAAACTACTCAATATATTCTAGAGAAATTCATGATTTCACTATTTCACTAACCTGTAGACAAAAAATCTTTAACAGAGTTTCAAAAATATAAAAAAAATAGACTGATTGACTTGAAAAACGCTGAGATTGAAGACTTCCTAATTAATGCTGAGCCTTATAGGGCCTGAATCTGATTTATGTAGAGCTACAAAATATTTAAAACGTTCAGCTCGATGTTTAATTGCCATTAAAACGCCTAATGGGAATTGGTGTCACAGCAGTCAGGAAAAAGCTGACTCATTCGCTGTACACCTTCAGGAACGATTTACATCTTTCGCGATTTGCAGCAGTAGGCACGAAGCAAAGGTAGACAGAGTGGGCAAAGCATTGTGCAGTGATACTGTTCCCATAACTTTATCCAGTTTGGAAGAGCTTACAAATGAAATAAGACTTCTGATAAGGAAAAAGTCTTCTCGACATAGCTGCAATAAAAGCACTTCCCGAAAAATTTTTACAACGGATATTGGAAGTATGTTTCAGGCTTAGTCACTGCCATAGTCAGTGGAATTGAACGAATTGACATCCTATCGCCCTATCAGTCTGCTTACGGTACTCTCGAAAATATTCGAAAGAATAATTCTTCGTTAAGAGCTACCGACACTAGAAAGACATCAATACGGGTTTCGACGAAGGCACAGAACTCAAGAGCTAGTTCACAGAATCGTTGAAGTCATTCAAAATTCTTTTGAAGAGAAACAGTTCTGTTCGGCTGTTTTCCTTTTTGTGAAAAAAAGCCTTTGATCGCGTATGGCATACCATTTTGTCCTACACACAGTTCCGATTTTTTCGAACAAATTTACAGGGCAGAAGCTTTTACGTCAGACATGAAAATGCCACATCTGAGTTAAGAAGCATACAAGCAGAAGTACCTCAAGGAAGCGTAATGGGCCCGACGTGTCCGACTCTAACTGCAGCTTCCAGTGATAAAGCAGCAACACAATTGGTTCAAAACCAACTGAACAAAACCCAAGATTTGATGAACAAGTGGAATAGCGCAGTAAACACAGTCAAGTCCGTTCATGTCTTATTCACACTCCGACATAAGGGTAACGCACGGGCTCGATTCAATGGCGTTGTAATTCCAAGACAAAAGGTTGACTTTTAAGAATCATATAGTGGCGCAAAGGAAGCAACTAGACCTAAAAACGTGTCGTATATATTGACTTTTAGTTCAAAAATCTATGCTTAGTCTGGACAACAAAGTCAGACTATACAAAGCCATACTTAAACTGGTCTGGACTTATGACATCCAGCTGTGGGGTGAATCAAATATCGAAATACTTCATTCTTAGGGAAATCATTCGAGCTTCATGGTATGCCAAGTATAGCTGAAGAAATCAGGAATCATATCACCAGATATATAGAAAAACTTTAAATGATCTAATAAAAATTATCTACAAGCTCCTATAAATTCGTATATTCTATATGGCAGAGATTTAAAATATCATTCCTGAAGTGAAATCTTAATGTTGCGATGTCCTAAAATTTTTCCTTTCTTCGTATAACTTAGAAGAGTATGGAGCCTACTCGAAACTATTCAAAACTTTGTCCTTATTCCATTTAATCACCAACGTGGCAATATGAATAGGAACGTAAACCTACTGAAATGTCTATGGAACTGAAATAAAATTTGTGTTTGCGTCAAACTAACGTATATACCTCAGAATTAACTTTGGCGCTAAAAGATTTAGCTCGAATGTAGAGTTCATGAGTGAAGCATTTTTATCAGAAAAAGTATGAGAAAGTTGCTAAGTAATTTGATTGAACAACATCACTCAATAAAGCAACAATAAACAAGGCTCAGATTATCAGAGAACTTAAAAGTGTTTTAAAAAAATTTTACGCAGCAACATATGCACCGGAAAATGAGGAAAGAATGTGTATACATCGCTCGTTCGTTCGTTCTTAATGCAGCGAGATATTTAAAACAAAGACGAATTTAAGCTAGTTTTTGAAATGTTGGCAATGCAATGGGTAGAGAAGTTTGCAGCTGGTTCCACGCATGACCGCTTGCTTAAATTTTGCGAAATCGAAGGTGAAACAATAAAAGCAACGGCAATGAGGAAAAGCTGAAGTAGAACTAAAGAGGCCTCAATCGCCCGGAACATAGACTGCAGTTTGAAAGCGAAATATTGCAAGCGTTCCACATAAAACGCAAATAAGTCAACACTTTACACCGACAGTCTTGATAGAAAAACAGCAGCAGCAGCAGTGGCAGCAACAACATGCGGTGGTGATGGTGTCGTAGTTTCTGTCGTCATAACAACGACTAGCAGCCAGCAATGTCGAAACAACAACAACAACTCCCTAAGAGCTGCAAATTAAACCCCTGCCAAGTGTGGAACGCGCCTTTGAATAACTTTCAAGTGTAGCAAAATCAAACGATCCGTTCTGAATATGCAACCAACGCGAGCTGACCAGACCAACCCAACCCAAATGCAAACATTCCAATGAAATATGCCATGTTGGCAATCAGTAGAAAGATTTTCGTGGAAAAACTGCATGCAATAATTAAAAAAAAAAAAAAAAAAAAAAACAATACAAAATATTTTACCAAACAGGAATATAAGTGAATTTCATGGGAAGCTGACATCGTTAATATCAGAAATATTATGTGTTTGGTTTTGTAAGGTCAAATTTTTCACGCGACTTTATATTCTGAAAATAATATTTGTGTTGCAATATTTGACTGCCTGACTGACTTACAGTTTGCTTTTTTGTGGCAGTGTATAAGTTTAAAAAAAAAATATGTCTAGATACACTTGTTGCTTTGGTATGCACAACTATATAAAGCAGGATAATATATTACCATAGCTTGAAAGAAACAAAGCTTCAACACTCTTCATAACCACTTGAAAATTGATTGTTAGAAACTAATTGCTTATATACTCATATATCCAAGAAGTTCGTTCTGATAGCTCCAGACCCAATAAACTATATTTTACTCGATGTAAGTATCTTCAGGCTAATAATCATCCTTGACTGATAAACGTGTCTAATAATGACAAAAATATGAAAACTCTGTTCAATCGAAGTGCTCTTAGGGTATTTCCAGGAAATTAATGGCCTATAACATATTATACATATTTTACATATTATATGGGGTAATACAAATTAGATGATTCAAGAAACTGTACGATAATAATTATATTTTCGTATGAGGGATTAGCAAGGATATTAATGAGGTCAACGTTCTGGAAACAATTGGAGCGGCAATCTTGAAGTATAACGGTATTATTTATATAAAGTAGATGTGTGAGTTTGGTATGACCCAATCTAAATCGGGTACATTTAATTTTATCAGTTCTATAAAGATTTGAATGGGGGGATTTGTTAGAAAAGTTTTTATAGTAGGTGTACCCTTTTTGGATTTATTGTTTGATACCAGTTTGATGTGAGATGTAGAGAGTTTTTAAATGTTGCTTTATGGTTGTTTTTAATGAGGCTTTTAATATCGGTTGTATTAATATTGGGTATAAGAATGAGAGGTTGTTGGGTTTTTTAGCGCTTTTAGCTGCGTAGACTGCTAGTTCATTTCTTTTGATATTGGTATCTGGTCCTGGCATCCACATTAATTTGAATTTTGGGTAATATATAGATAAAAGATTGCGTACTAAGAATGGGTAAAATTCGTAGTTGTTTATGTTTGCTATTGCGTCAATGGAGGAAAGGGAGTCTGAGCATATAAGGAATTGGCCTCGTTTCTTAATGAGGCATTTAAGGGCTTCAGTGATTGCTGAAACTGTAGAAGAAAACAGCAGAGTAAAATGGTAAGAGGCCATTTTTTATTACTTCATTTTCTGTGGTAACAGCAAAGGTTGTGCCGTTGTTAAGCTGTAATTCGTCTGTAAATATGGGTTGAGGGTTTTTATTACGGATATTATTATAAACATCACGGTAGGCATGTGGGTGTGTAAGAGTTTTGTTATTTGACTTCATAGATGTATCAATGGTTACTTGACGAAGTTGCCATGGTTCTTTGCTGGGTGCGGAAGGGAATGCCATGCTGAGTACTGATAGTTATTATTTGATCTATTGTAGATTGGAATTTCATTTGACGGGAAGGTTTTTAGTTTTGAATTATGTTTACTATTGGTGAGTTTTGTGAGTATAAAATTATTTTCAATAGTTGCGATGTAAACAAAAATTTTTTTAGGGTTATATTTGGAACGTAAGCTTCATAAAGCATGTTAGTAATTGGTGTTGTTCTGAAGGCTGCATTTAATAATGAATTTATTGGGCGAGAAATTGATGGTAGGCAAGAAGCGAAGATGGCTAAGCAGCAATCTATTTCAGTATAAACTTTCGTGTGGTTTCGCTTCTACGATATACTTCTGTTAAGTCGCTGTCGTGGCGCTGTTATGGCGCTGATACGCTGTATTGCCGCTGTTGAGGCGAAGCAAAATAAATCAGTTGCTGTTCAGCCGTTGTTGATGCTGTTATCATGCTGTTATTTCGCACACTCAGGCAATGCAACATATGACTGTATTAGTGCCAAACACTGGTCTAGATGTTTGCATTTAGTTAGGTTTAATTGGGCGCCCGAGTAACTCATACCTGTCAAACGCTTTGCCCAAGTCAAGTGAGAGTATAGAGGTGTGGCTTCTTTTGAATATGGATCTGGTAATTAGGGTTTCAATGACAAGCAGGTAGATTTATCTTTTTTGAATTAGTTTGTTGTAAAAACAAACCACCACAGCCTTTTGGTTTTCTATAGTTTTGTCCAATACTTTTGATATGTAGGGATTTAAAGAGATTGGGCGGGCGGTATGATTTGAGGTCTGTTTTAGGGGATCAGTGCTTAAGAATCTAAGCTTGCTTTCTTTGAAAATTTTAATAAGCGTCGAAATACTGTGTTTGCTTTTTTATACTTAATAAGGTTTTCTGTGTAGATGTGATGTTTAAGGTTGCCAGGCCTCAAATTTGGTTTTACGTAGAGATTGCAGTTCGCTGTTCCAACATTGTACGGTGTTGGTATGTTTGTAAAAAAATTCAGTTTTTAAAACTATAAGGACAGCTTGTAAGGTTAATAGTAACGAAATAACGTGTTTTATTAATGGAGACAGCGTAGAGTTTGAATGAACACCGTATGTTACAGTGAGCTTGAAACAAATTGCACTGCGTTGCATTTTTAATTCAATACAAACTCTGTCATAAAATTATAATAACCCTCTTCAAGCTACTTTGAAGCGTATATAAACCACACAAAGATTTGACCACAACCGGCGACGCATGCGCAAAACACTTTCAAAGGCTTCCACGTAATTTGATCTACATTATGTATATATATTCTGCCAACTTATATGCAAATGGATATGCATTTATGCAAATCTATATAAATAAACTCGAATTAAGTGCAAAATGTAATATTTTGAGTTAGGCACGTTTTGCTGATCATATGCACACATAAAAAAAATGCATTTAACCAAACTGGCACTAAATAGGGTGAAATTGTTTTGTACAAAATAAGAATTGGCAGGCGTTATAATATAGAGCAGCGCATAGCTTGCATATGATAATTATTTTGTTTTCGTTGGGAATTACGCTATAAGCTGTTAATTTATTGGATTACATTATTCGATTAGTGTGATAAACATAAAATTTGTCGTTTCCAGCTCAACACTAACGCTTGTTTGAACGAAAATATGGATGTTTTGAAAGGTAAGTTCTGATAAAAGTGATGACAGTCAGTAGGTAACAACTTTCTTGCAAGTGATCCTACTTCTTTTTAGATATTGGTATTTTCTCTCTATGCAGAGAACTGGGTTTAGTTAGTTTTAAACCTCTGCGGTATGACTGAATAATCTTCTTTTATATTCGTTTTGAAATATAGTAATGGGGAAGGGGTCCATTTTCTCTGATTCACATTTTCGACTTATATCTTATTGATATCTTGATATAATGAAAATTTCGGTTCGAAGTACAGTTATTTCTACAATAATGAGATTTCATTTTTGGCAACTCCGCAATCCATTTATGTAGAAAGGTGCATTTTTGTTGGTTGTATAGACCAACATCCAAAGAACGCTTTGATTTGATGCGAAGGGTGAAATTCTTTTCGGGGCTGAGTTAAATTTCATGTTCTCCGATCTTGCTGATCTAATTTCTAAGCAATTTTTCTTTTATTCCAAAGGTCGAGAGAACACGAAAATGACTGAACATGCCTTGAGTTGGCCGAATAACTTTTTTATCAAAGGGGTTCACGAGGCCAATAACATAAAATTTCTTTGACTCCCAAGACATATCCCAAAACAAGTCAAAAATATTGAGAATTTATTTGAGTGTGACCAACTAGAATATAAACAAGTAAGGAAATACAGTCGGGCGTAACCGACTGTAAGAGGCCCTGTACCAGTTCAGGTCGCCTAACAAACATATTAAATGTTTCCCGAGCTTATGACCAAACACATGACCACTTCTCACTGCGCGAATATGAATGAAAAGAAAAGGGGGGTTGTTCAAATTCAATTGCTTATAAAATCGCCATTTATTATCCGATTTTGATGAACTTTTTGGATTTTTGCTTAGAGAGACGTTATCTCTATATTGGTACACTCAATTTTTTTTGTGCCGAAGAAATTTTCACCCTAAGGGGTGATTTTATGGGGAAGGGGGGGGGGAGGGGCAAAATTTCAAAATAAACTTGTGAAATTCCGGAGAAATCCTAGTCGAATGCAAAAAACACGAAGTCTCTATCTATTACCGTTTCCGAGATCCTTTCGTTCATACAGACGGACGGACGGACAGGGCTATATCGACTCCTCTTTCATTCCTGACCATAATGGTGGTAACTTTGGGGGGTCTCCGACCATTATTTCTACCTGTTACATACATTTGCACAAACCCAATAGGCTCTTGTACCTTCGGTACAGGGCCTAAAAAATGATATGGAAATATACAACCTTGAAGGTCCTATCTTTTAAAGTCTTTTTCGATGTTTATATGGACACGCGGATAGACGGATTTGACATTTCATATTAGGGCTAACCCTTTTAGTGCTTTGATTTGAACCTAAAAATTTGGCATTCCTAGCTGAATTAATAAAAACAACAACATTTTTTTCATACAAAAATGCAGAAAGGTGGAACCGACTTGTATGGGAGCTATCCATTCTAATGGTCAGATATGGACCTATATGGAATATTTCATAAGGACTAACGTAAGTTAGAGTAATTTTGGAGTTTTTAGTTAAATTAATAAACAACTCAGACTGAGTGACAGTTTTTTATAATATGTGCCAACACACCCTTTTCGGAGACAGAATTTGACAGCTAGTTTGAATTCAAGCTATCTAAAGAAGTAACAGAAAAAAATTAAATATCTAAACTTGAAGAGTCTTTGTATCATAGTCTCTAAGTTCTCGTTGTTCATGCGGCTATCCATACAGACGGACATGTTTATATCGACTCGACTTTTGAAGCTGATCAAGAATATAAATAATTTATGTGGCCTGCCTCGCTTGTTACATACATTTGTACAAACTTGTTAGCTTTGGACACAGTGTATAAAAATATTCTAAATCGAGCATACTTGATTGAAGTTTTCTTTATGATAAACGCTTCGACGGTTAAAACTAAAACTTGTGATACGATATTTGCGCATTAGTATCTATAAGTTCGAGATTTTACCCAGTGATAAAAAGGCGTTGTAGAACTCATGACTACCTGCTTCCATAAGGTCAATACCTAGCATAAGCTGTGATTCTAATTTCTCTCAATGCCGGTATAAACTCTTGTATACATATCTAAGTGAACCTCACTGTTTACTGATTAGAATTCTATCGATGTACTACTCAAGACTGTCATCACTGCTTCACAGTTCATTGAATGGAATTTAACCGATGGAATACTCTAGACTTTCTGCTTCGCATCTGTATGTGTTTTATTTACAATTTACTTCTACTTATATACTATTTTAATCTGTACATGTAGATAAGAATAAATGTTTATATATGTTTATATATATCTTCTGTCATCATCGCCAAACACATTATGGGTGATCGTAAATTGAACGACCTCTGCGATCATTATCACACAAGCAGCGGATGGTTAGTGGTACACGCACAAGCAGCGGGAACAATATGTTTAAACAACACCCTTTACATGAGTATCAAATCTCATGCTTCTGCATCAATTAGATGCGATTTTCTCTTCACGTATAATTACATATATTACATCTGAACTTACTTAGAAGGTTGGTTCATGGCAACTTCACGAAGAAATACAAAGAGAGAAGAACTATTATTATTTATTGCAGTTACACACAGTCCTTGCCCACCACACGAAAATAATACGGTGCTGTACTAACTTTATAGTCATTGACAATATCGTAATCGAGTTCATTTTTTTTCAAGTAATTTCGGACAGTATGTGCACACGCGTGCGCTAAGTGAAAAAAAATTGAAATCATTTGGCTCACGGAAGAGTTTTTGTTTTTCTCTGATTTTAGATGTTATATGATGTCTTCTAAATGATACGGATATAAATTCAACATGTTTCCAAAAGTGTTTTGAGTGTTCACCAATCACAGGTTATTAAAAGAAAAAAAAAAAAAAAAAAAATTGGTTCAATTGAAACACCCTTTACAAACATAATTTTAGAGCGCACTATAAGTATTCTAGGTTCTACATTTTTTAGTTAATTAAGTAAATACTATGTTAATCTCAAGATTTGTGTAGCGTTCTTAGCAGGTAACCCTCATTTGGTTTGCAGAAATTGTACCAAAATGTACCAAAAATTCAAACTGTAAAATGCGCCTCAGCATAACTTACGCCTCATTTGCGCGCACTTACGCCAACCAAACACCTTGACTGCAGTTGCTTCTAGTAGTACCAACATCAACAGCATCCATATCATGCATTATAAAGTTTCAAGTATGCACAACGAGTTGCTCTCAATTTACAGCACTTAGTATCATCTACCAAACGCACATCAGAGCAAACGCCAAAGTATGTCAACGCCGACAAGATGCAGGAATTCATATATGTACATATAGTATATAGAAGAAGTATGTACCTAGATATAATATATGTGTATTTCCATACAACAATCTAACTGGGTAAGCCAGCCAACTTACTGGATAGCTGGTGGTTACTGAAAGCTGCATAAAGCGCTTGAAAAGCAGTAGCAGAAACATCCTCGTCAGCGTCATCAGCAACACCAACAGCGGTAGAAGGATAAGCAGCTCAACAGGAGCACTGCCGCCGCAGTGTCTCTCAAGTGTAGCTCGTATCAAAAGGCGTCATAGCCAAACACTCGGCGACCTACTCACTTGTAGATACTTTCGTATGCCTTTGCACACTCGAGTCTTGTCTTTGCATACATTCAGGCGATGTGGTTGTTGGTTGCTCCATTCGAGATGTTGGTGTTGCATTTTTTTTTTTTTTTTTTGTTGATGCCGTTGACATGTGCCGTTGTGCTTTTTGTTTGAATTTGTTGTAAATTGTTTGTCACTCATGCATACGAAAAGTATGCAAAGGCACGCATAGATGGCACAAGAATGGGTTAAAATGGTGATGTGAGCATGCATGATGTGCGATATTTATGAAGGAGCCTTATATGTATGTATGTGATTGTTAACTGCAGACATTTTGGTCAAATAGTTGCATAAACGATACCCAAATGAGTATACGTTTGCAATTAATATTTATACAATTAGGGTCATTTTTCATTTTCACAAACGACGCTTGACATTTCGGACTGTTAAGTGTATGAATGGCAAAAAAAATTTAGCTTTTACTCCGTCAAATGCGGTCGTTTCTACTTTAAATCTATACAAAAGCTCTGAAAAATCTTTGCCGGTAATCACATTTTTTCATTGACAGTGTCGTTCTTAGGCGATACTATTGTCCTGGAACACAAACAGTGAAGTTTTCTCTGTTTCAAGTAAATTTTCAAGTCCCGCTTCAGACTGTATAACATCGGACATAGTATCTCAGTTAAAATGATTTCAGCTAAATTTTAATATTTAGATTAGGAAAAACTACTTCACCTAGATGAAGCAATTTTTGCGAGAAGTCTTTATGCGTGTCTCCACGAAGAGATGCTCTCAGATTCGTTCGCAAATTTAGTTGTTGCATACAACTCCATAAAGGAGATGATTTAAGACAGGCTTTGGTGATATCTACATACATAGAGTGTCTGCCGAAAATCCCCAGCAAACACGAAAGTAACTCCTATCATAATGGCAGTAGAGCTTCTAAGGTCTCGCAACGCGCGATCTGCAGTTTCAGAAGAAGACTGTTCCTAGGCTAGGCGCTACGATCATTCGGCGATAGATGAGGTTCTTACATTTTGCCTAGCACACCGCTGTGAGTGTTCTGTACTTGTGAGAAATGAATCGCAAGGCACTGAGTAGTTTCAGAGGAAGATTATCTCCAATGTTCAAACAAACATTTAAAGGAACAAACTTGTTTAAGACAAAACTAAGCAATATATTATGTCCTAAAATAAAATGATTTCTAGAATTAAACTGCTTGAAGTAAATTGCAGAGAATTGTTACTCATATAAATGCTGAAGGAAAATTATGTGGTATTACAGTTTCGCGTTATATCTCTAAAATTATTTGCCACAGATGAAACAGAAAATACATATATAATTCACTAGAAATATGGGCGATGCTATACACCATAAACAGCAGAAGGGATGAAGGATTTATAATTTATTTGGTAAATTTTTGCTATTTATCTTTGCTAGTTTGTCTTATTTAGCAACTCGCTTCACACATCTTTAAGTAGGACATGCACAATTTCATAAATTGTGTGGCATAAACGAGACAAATGACTGAAAAATGGTTTGACTAAGCGACACCAAATTTTATAAAGCTAAATTGTTTATATATAAGAGTATATGTTTATGTTTATATCATCAAATTAAAGTCTAAGAGTTATGAGACCGTAAAAAATAAATCTCTTCGCTGGAAAATGCAGACTGCTGACTATAAATAAATCGCAACGTCGCTGATGTCGCTGCTGTGTCTAATAAACAAAACAAATTCCCAGTTTATACCCAGTGAAAAATTATTTTGGTAAATGCGTGGAAATGATCAATGGAAAAGCCTATTAGCATGCCGCAGCGCTGCAGCGATTAGAATTTGAAATTTGTTTCATATAATCCTCTCTAGGCATCAATAAGCGGTAATTAAGCAGCCATAAGTCCACTTGGCTAGTTTAGCTCACACAAAGCTGAGGCACGCGCACATGCCGTGTTAATTGGAAAAACGTGCGTCTTGCTATAATTGGGTGGATTTCAGATGCAAGTGGCGAAGTTGTAGAGTATCAACCAGATAGAGAGAGAGAGAGAGAGAAAGAGGGGAAGCAAAGAAAAATGGAAAAGCGCATAAGATCATGTGAGTGATAAAATATGCGCATGCCAAGTGAAAATTTATTTGATAGTTCTTCGAGTAAGGATATTAATGTCATAGAGGGATGAGTGGAGGGAGAAAGAAAGTATGTAATATATGCAGAGTCATTGAAATGCGCATGCATAAGGTAATCTGCTTAAATTAGAAACCACAGCATGATGGCAAACTAGTTACAGTCGAATAATGCAATCCTCTTGAGGGTGTCTAAATTTTTGTTCTTTACTTTCGTTTGCTTGAAGTATCCAGCGACTTCCGGTTTCCTTGTGCTCGCACACTCACGCACGCACACTCAGCCAAACAAGAAGTAAAAAAGTGCGATTTCACATGCTGCGCATTGTTATAAAATATTTTTTTTTTTTTTTTTTTTAAAGAAAAATAGATAACGAAAAATGTTAAAGGACGATTATAATGCTTTGCGTGAAGAACGAACAGGCGTGCGAGCGGACTATTGTCACAGTAATTCTAAGCAAAATACTATACGAACGAGGGTAACTCTAAGTTTTTATAGTTTTCACTCTTTGCAAGGATATTGCTTTAAACTGGTAAAATCGAGAAAATAATAAATAATATATACTGTTATATATAAAAAATAAATGTTGTATCTGTCTATTCAGCTATCTACATATGTTCCCTATAGGAAGCCAAACCATCCAACTGATTGAGCTGAAATTCACAGACGAACTTAGGTCATAAAATAAAGGGCATAAAATGACCTTTCAGAATCAATTTTAGAAGTTGAAGAATTTGCTTTAATAGAAAAAAAGTTATGAGCTTTTGAATTTATCGATGTAGCCACCACCGTTGAAAAGTTGGAGCAGTTCAGGAATAATGCCCCATATGTCCTTTACGGATTAATACATAATTCATCTGATTACCATGAAACTTTGAGAAGTTATTGAGTACAATCCTGCGCAAATTTCTGTCACAATACATCATCTATTCAACGATATGTTTTTTTTTTTCAACTTTGTAAAGCAATTATAATTCTCAGATAGTTTAAACATTTTTTATATGAGTTTTTGTGACATGCGGTGAATTTTTTAGTGAATTGGACTATTTCGTCCCTGACAAAAGGTATGTTCAAAGCTTGGTGTATAGCATAATTGGTTATATACCAAGGCGCATTAACAATGCTTCGAAGCAATTTTTTTTGATTTTTGTTTGTAGTACCTTAAAGTTGCAGCGCAATACTTTACAAAAAATTTTCTTGGCTTAGCTGTGATTTAGTTGTTCCAAGAAGCCAGTACATTTTACGCGATTTAAGTGCAAGGTGTCTTTTGATATGTGCTTTCATGGTTAGCCTGCGGTCAAGATGTATCCCTAGGTACTTTGACAGAGTCACTTTGAGGTATGTTAACTCCAATAATTTGCACTATTGGACATGAATCCCTGCTAAGCGTAAATGTGACATGTATTGATTTATCGGCATTGATCTTTATTTTCCATTTTGTAAGCCAATACTCTATTAAATTTAGCTGGAGTTGAATATGTACAGATGCTTCTCTAGGATCATCACTTACAGCTAAGATCGCGGTATCACAGCATCTGTAGAACGTATATCCAAAGTAAATAAAGTGTTAAGAACCGGACCTAGTACACTTCCTGACCTAATACGATGTAGGGCAGATGATCCACTTTATTGCTGAACATAGAAGCAGCGATTAGTAAGGTAAGACCTCAGCAAAAGAAAATATGGCATTTTTTATTTTGTAGAGAATACCAGGCTGTCAAACTCTATCGAATGCTTGCTGGATGTTAAGAAAGACGGCCGTATTGTATTGACATTCCTGTGACATTGCTCAGGTGTACCGTGGTGTCTTCTTAACCCTAACTGATTTTTTGGTATAATGGCATGTTTGTCCAGGATTGGTAATATTCTTCTTAAAAGTATTTTCTCAAATATTTTAGAAAAACTTACCAGCCAGCTTATAGGACGGTATGATGAGGTATTATTTTCTGGTTTGTTTGGTTTTAGAGGTTATGATACCACTTCCACGCATTTCCATTGAGATGGATAGTAATGCAATCTTGGGTTTGCGTTGTAAATATATGATGGAAAGCGCACATATTTGGGAGGAAGAATCCATAAATTTTATTATAACCTGGAGATTTTCTATTTTTAATTAGTTTAGTTTCGGCTTCTACTTCAGCAAAAGCAGTTTGTGGATTCGGGAGACTCATCTGACAAGGAGACTCAAGAAAGTTTAACACTTCAGCTACAGTAGCTATGTATAAGTCACGAGAGTATGATGAGAGTGATATTTGTTTTTTTTTTTAGTAAGACTACTTATAAATCGCAGTTATGAACAACGGTGGGAAAGTTTGCTGGAAAGGTGAGTGTCATGGGGAGCGTGTTATTAATTAAGTTTGCAGCCTATCTTACGCGTTAGAAGCTTACAGCAGATATCAGGGTAATCTGGAGTCACTGGATATGCGTTATGACGTGGTTTCATAAAAAAGAAAAGCAAAAGAATGCATAGGTCTGGTCAGCTAAAAATCGTAACATGCCATGATAAATCAAAATTTGTTAAATTAGACTTAAAAAATTTTATTCTTGGCGAAGGCAAAAGGAAGAAAAAGATGGGGCGTAGTAGCGCAAGTCGCATAGGCTAGTTTTTTATAAAAAAAAATAGCACAAATTTATTTTCACACCTAATAGAGATTTATATATATATGCTTGTCTAACTAGGTTTTTCTAGGGACAAGCTTTATATTAATGCCAAGCAATTAATGCCAGTCACAGTCACAATTTTAAACATTAATATCCTTTGACTGTAAAGTTCAATATTGATCAAATAAATGCTAAATTTTACTCACAATTAAGCTGCTTATCTTTCACTAATTCGATTTTTAATCCAATGAGTGGCTTTTACGTGATGCATGCACATTGAAACCAACAAACAAACAAAAATTTAGTCTACGATATTATATTAAATTTATATATAGATTACCGTAGGGACAAAGGCTTCACTTATAAATTAATGTGCGTGTGTCGTTCAATTTTGAGTGTAACTCCGCAAGTTTCACAAAATAAAATTTAAAGAGATTTTGGAAAACACTTAGTTATTGAATTTTAGTGGCTACATAGTTTTTAGTCTAAGTTTTGAATAGAAAAATATATATGGCTATATCGATAACGATTTAATATGCTGATCAGTTAATAGTAAGGCTTTGAACTTTCAAAACCAACCTCGTATATTATATACATTTATATTATATGTAGATGCAGTATGAATTAGAGAGGATTGCATGCATGCAAGACCAGTACCAGAACAGTAGCGTATATTATTATTGCTTGCTTGCTTGCTTGCCTGCCTGCCAGATGGCGTGTCAACCTGGCCTCCTTTACTGCATGTATTTGTATGCGTAAGTGTGCATACATATGTGTATGCGTATGTGACTAATTCATGTAATTTCATTAAAAAGTTTAAAAAAAAAAAAAAAAAAATAAAAATTTCGGTTATTTTAAACCGTGTAAATGTGTGCAACATATGGTGAGGTGTACTCATTAGCAGCAATTTGAATTGCACCCTCTGCACTAAATTCATTCTACATATATAAAAATTCTTTTCTTTCTTCCTCTTCTTTTCGTGTGTTGTTTCTAAAATTTAAATTTCTGTGCTTTTCCGTCTTATTCATTCACATTATTGTCAAATTTATTTTCTTTTACGGCTTTCTCTTCGCGGTCGGAATTTTAAACAATTTTTCTGCTCCTGTTGCTATGCAGCCTTACGTTTAATGAGCCTAATTAGCATTCTATATTTGGGCGTAATGAGAATTCAAGTAGAAAAATCCAAGAAACACAAACATTAGAGACACAAGCTGAATGTCAAATTGAACAATGTCATAAAATAATTTTGATATATGTAATTATTCCTAAGACATATACATATGTATTTGTGATATTTAATTATTTGGAAGATAAACACACATGTAGAATTTTTTAAGAATTTCAGAGAACACAAGAAAATAAAAAAATTAATTATTATAATACAGGGTGTTA
Organism: Leucophenga maculata; assembly: GCA_035044805.1. Lineage (NCBI taxonomy): Eukaryota > Metazoa > Arthropoda > Insecta > Diptera > Drosophilidae > Leucophenga > Leucophenga maculata. The sequence goes on along the minus strand of JAWNNP010001156.1, from coordinate 189,749 downwards.
CCAAATTAAATTTTAAAAACTTTTAAGCGTTTTTTATATGTGAACGGTACCTTCTAGTGGCCATTTAGAGTTATAAAAAGTATCTAATTATTCTATCTTTAAGTGTTTAAATAGCTCTTCCCATAGTATGTAAGCATCTTCATCTGGTTATTCGATTTCTTATGCTTAACTGACCAACTGCTATTCAAACATTGCCGCACGTACTCACAGCAACAACAACAACAACAACAACACAAATAACAATGTTCGTACGTTCGTTTGCACATTCTTCACCTTGAAGTACTTTTAATATGCTACGTTTTTCATCATCATACATCAATACATATTTCTCTATTTTTTTTTTTTTTTTGTTCTTTTTGGTTGACATGACACGCCAGCACAATGATGTTTAAATCTGAACTATAAAAACTAAAAAGGAGCATACTTTGTATGTGTTTAGGTGGAATATTTGTGCGGAGCAGAGCAAAAGTGATGGACAAGGTATGCACAAAGTGACAGTAAACAACATTTTGGTATGCAAAATGTATTCAATGCATTTTGTCTGTTTTGTTTGTGCTTCGCTCACTCTTTTCGCTTCGCTTTCGGTTCAGTCAACAGCGATGGCACTTTGTAACATTGCACATTGGTCGAATTTACGAAAAAATTTGTCCAAAAATACAGCAATATAGTGTAAAAAGGTTTAGCCCAACTACAGAAGTGAGCTGAACGACTTCAATCAATGTTATCCTTCATTCTTTAGAGGGAAAATTATTATTTGTGGAAGATTGAAATGCTCGACACTGAATGTGGAGAGATCGCAACAACAACGCTAGAGGCACTTCACTTGCAAGATGCCTAGCCTCAAACAGAGCAAAAGTATTGGCGACTAGCTCTTCGATGGAAGAGAGGAAGTCCATACTGCTTAGACTTTGCTCTATAGCAAGGCATACTCGTTGAGTTGATAAACATAAAGGATAACTGTGAACTATATAGTGATTCTTTGGCGCTTATTATTAATATCCACACTAAATTCACAGCTGTTATGCCGCAATTCTGTCTTCTCACTAGGCACGCATCTATTTCAAGGTTCCAGAGCAAGAGTTGTAAAAAACTTTGTCTATCTTGGAACAGAGATAACCAGGAACAACAGCTGAACAAGCAAATGAGAAGTAAAGCCCTCTCTCGAAAGACAAAATTCTTCGCAGGATTTTCGGTCCTATTAGAGTCAGCGACATGTTTAGGTCTCGTATGAACCGCGAGCTGTACGAGCTATTCGATGAGGTTGACATAGTCCAGCACATAAAATTCCAGCGGCTGCACTGGGCACCTCATTCGAATGGATGAAAGAGCTCCAGCATGGACGCAAAAATAGAGGATGACCGGGCACTCGATGGAATGACCAGGTATGGAGAGATCTCTCCGTACTTGACATTCAAAACGACTGGCGCCAGCGCGCAAAAGACTATGAAGGCTGGAGCTGAAGCTATCTCAGGACATAGATGTTGCAGTGGATCTTTTTTCCAAAACATACACACAGCGGCAGCTCTATGGGGGTTCTGCTGTCAGCGATTTAAATCCTTCAACTTTCTATTGTCTAGAGACGAGGGACTACTGGACTCAAGAGATAGCAGTGACTTTATAGAGGACAGTGCTTTATGGCAACGCACTAGTCGGCTACTAAAAGAGACTCTTAAGATCCGGAGAGAAGAGTATTTTGTGAGAAGCAGAGCTGATGGGAACTGAAAGGGTTAAGAATACACCCTTACAGTTAACACTGCCTAACATGCTTATAAGTGTAGAATAGTCGATGCTATCAAACGTCTGCTGAGGGAAAAATATCCGGGATATGTCACATCACCCTTTCTGCCGAAGCAATCGATCCTTTTTATTGTATTGATTTTCAATGTAATACTTAGTATGCAATACTACCCGGTCAGCTAAAGGCTGTCAAGAGTTGTAGTGATCCGTAAACCTGGAAAGCCGAAGTTCATTCCTGATTTGTAGTAACCAATCAGCCTTCTTCCTTCACTCTACAAGGTGCCTGAGAAGCTTATTGTATTACGGCTTGCCAGGCGTGTAAATCTTTAAGAAAGCTTACCAATCTATTAGTTTGGCTTCAGCGAAGAGCACGGCGCTATCGAGCAGTTTCAAAGGTTGGTGCATCAATAATATCCTTAAGGTATATGACAACAAAGATTTTTGAAATGATGTCTTTGTTGTATGGCACATGGGACTACTTAAAATCAAGAGTCACCTCTCAGCGCCCTTTTATCTGCTCTTCAAATCGTATCTGCGTGATCGTATCTGCGATAGATTAACGTGAGAGCTACAATCTCCTTCCCTCATACGATGGCAGCTGATGTTCCAATTCTGTACAAGTTACCTGCAAACGATATTTTGATATCTTCCGGTGTTCAGGTGTAGCTCCACCAGCTTGAGAACTTGCAGGTGGAACATCAAACTTAAACATAGAAAATACAAAAACGATTGCCATAGACTGCACAGGAGTCAGTGATGCCAGCTGACCAGGAGGCAAAGTATTTACTAGACAAGCGCCTAAAGTTTAGATCATCAAATTACAATATCAAATTGCAGATATATTTGGTGCGTCTAATCTGAATGCTGTATAGCAGGTTTAAGGTGCATCTGCGTTGTATGAGGACCATTGCCGTGCACATCTAGAGCTTTGGGATCCAGATTTGGAGACTGGCTTTGCAATAAATATTTTGAGAACGTAGTCAACTACTTTAATAATTAATGTTAATTTTATCTAACAGTCTAAAGGCGGGTAAAGCTCTTCGTGTGCATATTTCTTTGGAGCACTGTAACCAAAAATGGCTTGATGAATTGTATTATAAAAGGTGTCGTGAGAACTGTCTCAATTGTGAAATTATAATAGGATATATATCATATGCAAAAAAAAAAAAAATTAAATAAATAATATTTAAATTGATATTAAAACAGATCACTTTGATATTTTTGAAAGAGGACTCAATGAAAGCATGCAAAAGCATGCAAAAAAACGTTTGCTTAAAAAATAATATCAAAGCATATTTTTAGGCTGTGAATTTGTTGTTTTTTTTTTCTATTACCACTCACTCTAAATGAGTTAAAATACACAAATAGATTGTGCATTAAAATTCCTGTGTAAAAACGGGTATTTCTTTTCTTCTAGCTATAGAATACACATATAAATTGTAAAGTAGATTTAAATATAAAAGGAAAAAAAGTTAAAACAAGAAGAAACATATTTTATAAAAATCAAAGCCCGCAGCTACGAAGGCAAACAAACGATTTCGTGAGTGAGTGAGTTACTTAGTAAAAAAGTATTTAATTTTGATTGATGTGCAGAGCACTGCGTGCCGACAGACGGACAGAAACAGTGTTCGAAATTAGTTGGGATCACAGCATACAGATTGATTGAGTGTGTGAGTGAGTCAAATGATTGACAGCAGCACGAATGGACAAACGAACATGTAAAGAAAGAAATGCAATAATATACAGGCGAAAGCAAACGGACAGACAGACGAACATACGCTAGTATTTGAAGGAAAAAGAAGACAAAGTAAAGAATGCCGAGAATTTTTAAAGCTTGTAGTGCTTATAGTATACATTGCCGGCCAGAATGTTGAGCTAGCTGTTAAGCTGGCCCGTGTAAACAATGCAACAAGTTCGACAGCATGCGCGGAAAAACATCAAAATATTGTGATATTGTTGTGTGAGTCAAACGCACGGTCTTTGGTGTAGAAGGTAGTTGTAAACGTGTTAAATAAAAAAAAAAAAAAGAGTAGGTGGTTGCTTTGTATTTTACTCTTTTTGAACATTTTATTTGCAATTCATTAAACAATTGTGATAGAACTTTTGTTGTTTTTTGATTTAAGATTTTCTAAAATATGTTAGTTAACATGTTGGAAAGTAGTATGCTCGTTCGGCATGCTCTACAATGTGTACAAAAAATAAACTCAACTCTAAACAAGTAAGGAAATTTCAGTCGGGCGTAACCGACTGTAAAAGGCCCTGTACCAGTTCAGTTCGCCTAACAAACACATTAAATGTTTCCCGAGCTTATGACCAAACACATGACCACTTCTCAGTGCGCGAATATGAATGAAAAGGAAAGGGGGGACGTTTAAATTCAATTGCTTATAAAATCGTCATTTATTATCCGATTTTGATGAACTTTTCGGATTTTGGCTAAGAAGGACGATATCTCTATACTGGCATACTTACTTTTTTTTGTGCCGAAGAAATTTTTACCCTTGGGGTTGATTTTATGGGAAAGGGGGGGGAGGGGCAAGTTTTTAAAATAAACTTGTGAAATTCCGGAGCAGTCCTAGTCGAATGCAAAAAACACGAAGTCTCTATCTATTACCGTTTCCGAGATCCTTTCGTTCATACGGACGGACAGACGGACATGTCTATATCGACTCCTCTATCACTCCTGACCATAATGGGGGTAACTTTGGGGGGTCTCCGACCATTATTACTACCTGTTACATACATTTGCACAAAACCAATAGGCTCTTGTACCTTCGGTACAGGGCCTAATAAAAATTAAGTGCGAGGGTTGTCTAGTATAATAAACTAAATTGTCTAAAATAAAATTCCATCATCTAGTCTACACGGAACCTTATAAACAAGACTTTCATAATGTTTATTTTGAATATATTGATTTAACCAAATATTATTATTATTATTAATTTTATCTGAAAAGACTGACAACCGATAATAGTTTACAGAAAAATTTCTCAGAAACTTAATACATTATGTGAATTTTTTAAGAACCTGAATAAACTACGATTTGATTTTTATGCTCTAGATGAAGTATTCAACCGATTTAATATTTACTAAAGAATACAGGGTGCAACAGCTTGAGCTTTGGTAGCGAAATAATAAAAAGATAAGGCAATAGATACAGGAACTGTTGTACTTTTATTTACTTTAAACTTTTACAATTTATATAAATTACTTCCGGAATATAACATGGGTCAAGTGGACATCGTTATTCACAAATGTAAATCGTCTGCTTTTTGGGCGTTCTCTACTACTTTTTCGAACAACTCGCGCGATATAGCGACTACTTCGGCATGCAAATTGTTCTTGAACTCATAAATTGTCTTTGGATTGCTGACGTATTCTAAATGGTTCCTTAAAAATATATTCATAGAGGTCAAATCTGAAGTTCCTGTCGGTATGTCAATGTCAAAATACATTTGGTGTTTCGGACTCATTTTGTGGACGCACCAAATAATAATATGCCAACATTCAGCGCATTCGATTGTCTCTCAAACTTTAAAGCAAAATAGTCTAATGGTGAGCAATCGCAAGTTTTTGAGCGTGTTTTATGAATTCGGCGAAGTTTGCATGCCCCGAGATGCAAAATTTTTGCTTGTTAACACCAATTATTAAATTTGCTTTAAATCGAATAATATTATTACCGTAATCCAAACGACACAGTTTGTCTGTGAGCAATATTATTTGTGTCCAAATCATTCTCCGAAATTCGCCTGAAAGTATTTCCACGTTTAAGTGCTGAGATCGGTGATACTCGATTTTCAACCACTGTCTACCTTTCAATGGAAAGTAGTAAAAAAAAATTTTGTAGCCAACCAACGAAGAATGCCGTCGAAAGGCCTTTCTACGACGATATTTCGGTGCGTTCCTTCGGTTTGTTGGTTGTTCATGTTTAAAATTGTACAACACTACCCAACTGTTAATGACCGATTTTGATGAAACTTGGCACACTTAAACATCGAAAAATATTGAACATTTATTAGGCCCTGTACCGAAGGTACAAGAGCCTATTGGTTTTGTGCAAATGTATGTAACAGATAGAAATAATGGTCGGAGACCCCCCAAAGTTACCCCCATTATGGTCAGAAGTGATAGAGGAGTCGATATAGCCATGTCCGTCTGTCCGTCCGTCTGTATGAAAGAAAGGATCTCGGAAACGGTATTAGATAGAGACGTCGTGTTTTTTGCATTCGACTAGGACTGCTCCGAAATTTTACAAGTTTATTTTAAAATTTTGCAACTCACCCACCAATCCAAACCGAAGTTCGAGATGGCATACACTACATTTTTCACAGGATTACTCCTTATCTATACATAGCACTGAATTAACGTTTGGAACGATTATAATAAAATTTGTTGTTTGTTTGAATGAGTTCCTGCACGGTTTAGATTCAAAATTGGATCTGGTAGGTATGCGTTGCGATCGGATATTTTTTTTCTAGAACTTTTTTTTTTGGATTTCAGAACACTTAACCACAAAAGGTTTATACAACTACATGCGTATTCTTAACAGACTGAAAAAGCTTTTAGGGAAAGAAAAATTGTAAAAGAAGTCTGGATAAATTCGAAAAGATGGGGTTTTTGTATGAAAACTGAAGTAAGAGTAATTCTTTTTTTGTTGAAGAACTTTGAAAAGTTTCCTGTTGTTTATGCTACAATTCGAAAAGAAAGTCGGGAATTCGGAAAAACTCCAGATATCATAATCTCGATAATTGTCATTTGGAAAAACTACGCTTTTATTTATAAGCAGTGGAAGTGCACCAGAGTTTACTTAACCATAGTGGAGCCTGAAATTGAAATATAAAGACCTCGCTCCAACAAATTTTATATTTTCTATCAATTGTGAAAAGTTGTAACCCAATTTTCAATGTGTTGAGTACCACAAACTCTTTAATTTGAGTTAAGGAAAAGTTATTGTACTGTTCAAGAGTTTATCTTTGAACTAAATAAATAAATAAAAACCAATTAATACCGTATGTGCCCCCTATTCGTGCTAAGTACCGACAAAACTGATAATTGCAATTTTAATACAACTCTGGGTGTGAGTACAAAATGTGATGGCAATTGCGACAAGTGAAAGGAACAAAAATCAAAACTGAAGCAGCATGCAACCATGATGACTTTTCAATGTCCCACAAGAACTGTGGCTACGGCCACAAATCCAATACCAACTAAATCCCAATACCAATTTCCAATTTTTGTTTTATTTTTACTATTTTTATTTGTTCGTTTTCTTTATTCCTGCGGCGGCTCTGGCTCTGTAAGCGCCAAGAGTGCTGCAACAGCGGTTTGAAGTGGTGGAGTTGAAGGAAGTGCGACACCATATGCAAAAATCGAAGAGAATGAAGAATTAAAAGATGTAGATGGTAGCTACGAGCGAGCAGAAGAGTGAAGAAGAGTTAAAGTTGGATAAACAGCAGCGACGGCAATGTCGGCAGACTTATTTGTAACCTTAAACAAGTTGGCAAGGTTTTACTTTAGTGGCTATATACATAGTCTGTACAAGCGAACTGAGGAGGGTGTGATGGTTAGGCATAGACTAAAAGCGACAAGAAGGCAAAAAAGGTGGTACTAAATGTAATAAAAAAAAAAAAAAAAAAAAAAACAGAAACAACAATACAACAACAAAAGAACGATGACGTTGCGCTGCAAAGGCAAAAAACTATTAAAATGCCATTTAAAATTCTTGGCACAGCGACACTAGCAAATGCGCTAGGGTAGGCGGGCAGGCGCGCAGTCGGGCAGGCAGTCGAACCCAGCAACCAAACAACAGTGGGGCGGGTTGTTGTAAACGATGCAAACAGCGGCATACGTAAAGTCAAGGAAAGAGGGCACGATATGGAGAAGGCGGCAAACAGTGACGCGCCACTTGGCCAAAATGGTAGACATTCAAATGTGCTTAAACGCAAGAGATGACAGTAAACGAAGCCCACAGTCTACAGATAGCAAAAGATTATAAAGGGTATACCATTAGCGGCGTTCGAACATTAAAATAAAACAAAAATCAAAATCAAGTATGCAAGCAAAATTCCAATGGAAACCTTGATTTGAAGAATATTTCATGCCATTGTAAATTTATAAGAAATATATTATTGGCAGCTCCACTCATTCTCAATGACACATTTCGGCTGCTCACCTAATGGTGTCAAATCGCATTTTCTTGTTGGCAATTTGTGAACTCCACTTCTAGAAAAAAGCGAATCAACGAACTTTCAGCGCAATAAATCAATTGCATTGCGTGCTAACATGGCGAACGCCTTTCACGCATGCTCCATGCTTAATAAAAAAAAAAAAAAAAAAATTAAGGTTCCTTCATGCCGTCATAATATAATTCATACTAAACTGTGTGAATGTAACGGCAATTCATGTATGGCTTGACTATTTGGCTTGTATATGAAGTCATTATTTTAGAAAAGAGTCACATCTGAAATTTAGTTAAAAAATTTGTAATATTTTAAATATTGAATATTGTTAAACAAATATAGTCGCCAGAAGCTGCCAAAGTGCGGGCATTCTTATTGGCAGAACCTTTACAGCTACAGTATAGACCAAAAGTTTAAGTACAACTAAAAACAAAAACACTTTATGGCATAATTTCAGTTTGGACAAAATACTTTAACTTTTTCTGAATAGATTTTAGAAAATTCAAAACAACAACAAAAACAAAAGAACTATAAAAAACCTGTTATTTCATCTGATTTTTATCTGAAAATTTGGAAAGAATGGAAAATCTGTCCCATTATTTCGATAAATTTTTAACATACAACCTCCTAAAATTTAGTTAGTATTGGCAAAATGAGGAAGAATTTTAACCAATAAGAGTTAAGACCAATAATTTGTTCCGGAACATCGACACAATAGTATTAGTAGTAAAAGTATGCATTTACGTACTATTTAACAGTCATATAACAGCTGTTAACGATTAATTTCTTAATAATTTAAAAAACAATGCACAATGAATGATTGTGCAGGTTTGTATGGAAATAATATATTTAAGTGGTGCCATCTGGATCTCCATGAACTAATTTGTTTGAATTCACGTAGACACACTCTTCTTTGGAGGAGTTAGGAGATTTGTATGGTGGAACTGCGACCTTACCTAACAAACGCACTACCTGATGGCTTGCTAAATGGTAGGCAGTTGACTCTTTTGCATGAAAAAAAAATATTGTTGATTTTTCCTTTCAAAAATGTTTACCTTCTACATGTAATACGGATCGTTTAGTCAATTGGTTACACTCACCTGTAAAGAAAAAAAAAATAAAAGAATTCATTTAATAAAATTGTGGAGATAATTTAGTTTTTGGAAAATAATTTATATATTGTTAGGTTCTTTTAACGTTAAAGTACTAACTGAAAAGGAATTAGTAGAGATTAAATATCCAAGCTTCTAAGATCTTGAAGTTCTTGCGGACAATCAGACGGACATGTCTAAATCAAAATGTCTGAACACTTTTAAGTGTCCTATTTGGACCTTTATAAAAAATGTATTTATTTATTTAATTGGCATTGATGTAGGGTTGTAACCAAAATCTTTTCGTATTTCGCGCACTTTTTTTCAATTAGGAATATCTTGTTGAATATTTGTCGTAGGGGGGCACACTTTACAGCGTTTGAAAGGTGTGAGTGTTTAGTACTACGCTAGTTGCGAGCTACAGCGCGTCGAATATGAAGGTTTCGATGGAGTAAATTTGCCATATTTTACATTTTTACTAAATGAAAGGCAAACTTGAAAGGTAACTCAAGCGGCCAAAAAAATTTGTGAAGTTTACGGGGCCAATACTTGTTAAATTCGCGTAGCACAACAATGGTTCACTCAAGCTTGGCTACACAAAAAACTCGATAATCGGGTGCCACACGAATCTGCGAATCGCTGCTGATCCGCAACAAAAACGACCCGTTTGTGGCGATGAAAAGTGGTTCACTTCTGACAACGTGAAGCGCAAACGGTCGTGGGTGAAGGGTTTAACGGTCAGGAAGGTTTTGCTGTGTGTTTGGTGGGATTGGCAGCGAATCATCTACTGTGAGCCAAACGCTCAATTCGGTCCTCAATAGGAATAAGGAATTGTGTTCTATCAAAACAACGCCAGACCACACACTTCGATTGTGACGCGCTAGAAGCTACGAGAGTTCGAATGGGAGGTCCTTACGAATCCACCATATAGTCCGGACCTGGCACCATCAGATTACCATCTCTGCCTGGAAATGTCGAACGATTTAGCTGGAGAGAAATTGACCTCAAAAGAGGCTAGCGAAAATCGACTGTCTTACTTTTTTGCCAATAGGGAAGCAAGCATCTATAAAGACGAAAATACGACAGACTTTTTTTTCAACCCCATAAACATATAAATTTGACGCATTTCTAGTCCTCCGATCTGGTATTATATGAAACATTTCGTAAGTATAAACGTTTCTAGATACAACAATAATTATTTGTTCCTACAAAAACTAAGCAGAAGGGTATGGTTGGTATGTTTAATGACAAACACAATATATTCTGTGGACCCATTTTATAAAAACAATAGTGGACCATCAAAATTTTGAAATAAACTTGTAAAATTCCGCCGAAGTCCTAGTCGAATACAAAAAGTGTGAAGCTTCTATCTATTACCGTTTCCGAGATCCTTTCGTACATACGGACGGACAAATGGACATGGCTATATCGACTGCTCTATAACTCCTGACCATAATGGGGGTAACTTTAAGGGGTCTCCGACCATTATTTCTACCTGTTACACACATTTGCACAAAACCCATAGGCTCTTGTACCTCGGTACAACCAATTGCTTTAAATCTGAGTCAATTATTTCGAATTCCGAACTTTTTATTTTGACATTTGAGCAATGAAATCTGATTTGGATAGGGGATTTTCCGTATAATCAGATACCGAAGGAGTAAGTAGAGTTTTTTGTTGAGAAAAACGTATTTTTCCGCCTACTCAGATGGATGATGTGAAATCTTTCAGAGTAAAAAAAAAAAAAAAATTATTTGGTTTTTTTTCTACGATGTATGTATGTATATAAACTTTTGGGCTACACTGTATTTATATATATATGTATCTATAAAGAGAAAGATAGAGATAAATAGAACGACAAAAATCGTTAACAACTAAGAACGTAAGTTCAAGAAACTTAAGTTCAGCACTTATTGATTTTCTAGGCGCATTATTTGACCAAATATAGAAAACTACATAGGCACATAAACACACAAACACACACACACACGCACACACAGTAGCAAACATTTGGCTGCAAACTTAATAGACAATTTTCATTGGAAACGTAACTTGATTGGAATGTGCGTTTGTGTGTGTGTGTGTGTGTGTGTGTGACTGCACTAGCAGTTAATTAAAGCACACCATGCCGGCAACTATCCCTGCCAACTGTTGCTTCTCTGGTTTGGTTTCATGCTGCCACCGCCACCGACTGCTACGTGGGTCAAACTGTATGACAGCAGCGACATGTCAATTAGGCATTTATTTTTAAAAGTGAATTTCTCGAAAAGTCATAATTTTACAATGTTTAATATGCTGCTATGCTGCGCATATGGTTATGAATTATTGATTAACTATAAATGCTGGCCCCAATAATATAGCACATCCAACTATTGTTATGCGTATTCTTGTTGAACAATATGTAAATGCACGGCCGGCCGGTCAACAACTCCCAGAGTCGAAGCAGTATTAGTCATGGAAGGCAGAAAAAAAAAACTCGTCAAACGACTTCAGAAAATCATTTAAAAAAGAAGAAGCTAACGAAAAAAAAAAAATCACGAGAAAACTTCGCAAGCTATTTCGCTGGAACTGAAAAATTAAACAGAAATCATTTAAAACAACATTGCAGCTGTCACCGTATAAATCTAATTCCCAAACAAAAATATTGGGTTCTTGTTATCCGCTAATGGAAATGGATATTAGGGAAATAAAAAATGCTATGGGTGAGAAATAAAACATGCCGAAAGATGTAATTCAACTTACTAACTCAGAGATGTATAATCTTCCATAGAAAAGCTAAAAAATTTAATGGAATCATAAACAGTCTGGGACTCGCTACTCTTAAAAAATGATGCGTACAGGGTATAAAATAGTCGAGTACATAGACTATGACTATGCTATTTTATTCTGATTACATTGTATTACTGTATTACATTAATATTATTACTTGGGTGGCCCCTATAAGGCACGCAGGTCTAGTCAAAGACTGAACACGGCTCTTGCAGGTGTCAACACACTGCTGGCCAGTGACTACGATATTATAAAATGGTAAAGACAAAACATTGTTGTTGTTGATTATATTGTGGGACAGTGATATATAAGCTGAACTAGTCACTTGACTAATGAGTCGATCCGCTGTATAACAGGGCAACACAAATACTACCACATATTGCCCATATATACAAGAAAGACACGTGAGAATTTCCGCAAGTGAGAGAAGTGAGAAGTGCGAGCACGCTCTTGAAAATTGCAAAACACTTCCGTGAGCCAAACGCTTTGAAACTTTTTGCACTTAGCTCTCGCCGTGTGCACATTCTGAAAATATTGCTTACAAATGAAGAGGATTACGAAGTTGCTAATGACTATTAGGTTCGCTTAGCGCTGTATACATTTTTTTGTAGCAGTCAAGGACTGTATGCGACTGCAATAAATGCTAAATCTACTTGTCTTGGATGAAATTAGAAACGCTTTATCACATGGTGACACGTCCTCACTATCCACAAACGTGTTGTTCACCTTTAGCAGCTGTTTTTTTTTTTTGAAAACTTGCTTTCGCACCCAATCATGCTGGAATTGACTATTTTTACCATTATCTATGCCAATAAACCCATTCTTTCCTTTCATTAACAAGTATTTAGCTATGAAAAAAAAAAAAAAAAACCCAGTTCTAAAGTATTACCTGTAACAGAATGCATATATGTAAAAGAATTTATAGTTTAACAGCCATATAACAGCTGTTAATGATATTTTTGTAAGCAAAGCGCGAGCAGAACCATCGCTTAAGTTGCAACATCGGAAATATTCGATGCCAAATCTCAGTTCAGCTCATTCCTAATTCCCTTACGAAATTTGAGTACGAAATTTTGATCTAATTTTTTCGAAAAATCACTAAATGTCTTTTAAAAAATTTATTTTGATCCATAACTTTTCGAGTTGTGTTGGTGCAACGCGTTTGAAAGGTATTTAAAAGACCTTCCCAAAGATTCATTACATATTAAAAAATATTAAGCCATTTGGCTACAATAGCCTAATAAAATTTGAGCCTTATGGGCTTTTCTCACTAAAATCTACCATTTTGAAAGAAGTTGTAGAATAAAGGTTTCTTAGTTTTTAATAATAAACAATCATTAGGTTTTCTAAAGGATTTTATTGATCTAAGGCTGGTTGGCAGCGTTTCGCTGTCCAAAATATATAAAAATAAAATATAGGGTGACACAGGCCCCACATCAGCTTCAATTCATATACTTTCAGACGTAGTGATCCGACTAAAATAATTTTTATATTTTTTGAATGTTTCAAGATTTTTTTCAACTGCATATAAAGCCCATCGATCGGACTTATCAGTAAGAACTTATTTATTGCGTATATAATATAGTATTAGTGCTGCAGCCAGACTGCGTTAGGCTTTCGCCACTTTCATGGACTGTCATCCACAGTGTTACTTTAGTTTTCACACTACATCTTTAAAGTTCAAGAAGGAAAAACGGCGCATTAATGTATGATCGATCACGATATATCCAGAGTCAAAGACTATATTTCTGAAAGATTCACCAAAGTTCCATATTCGCAAAAACAGATGGGAGCTACGCCAGATCCCCCCAAGAGCGTGCGGAAACTTTTGCCAAACACTTACATGCTTGGCTCCGACCTTTTGACTCTACATTCGGTAGACACAGGAGACGTGTCCAAAGAGTACTGAAGAGCTGTTGGATTCAGTCCTACATCAAATTGGTAAAAAATAAAAGGGCTTCACTTGGGAAACTGGTCTCGATAACAGGACTCTAAAAGTGCTACCAGTGGTAATGCTTTTCCTCGTTGCATTGAGAGACTTGAGCACTTCCCAAAACGTTGGAAAAATTCCCAAATTATTATAATTCACAAGTCCGAGAAGAGTCCATACTGATCCATCAGTCTGCTGTCGATCATTGCGAAACTGTTTTAGATACTGGCTATCGGCGAGGTTAACCAAAGGATATCCGCTTTCAGTTCAGCTTCAGGAAGGCACATGGAATAAGTTGGTAAACTAGATAGGTTCCAGAGTAAAGAATATACAGTGGCCATCCGCCAGGCTTTTTACTTGTTATGGTACGACAGTCTATTCTGCAAATTAAAAGGCATCCTCCCATCTCAGCTGTTGTTGCTATTGTGCAGTTTCCTGACCGATAGGAACTTTTTGGTAGTTCTGGATAGCGTGAAGTGCAGCTTGACCTTAAAGTCTATAAATTTGGGGATGTTATTATTGAGCAAACAGCAGACTATATAGAAAGAATAGTCACCTAAATCAGCAGCTACAAAATGTATCGAGATCTGCCAAGCCACTTTTGAACGTTACAAACTGTATACTAAAAATTAATTAAATAAAATCTACATACTACAATAAGTGCAACAGTTGTCTTCGCCATTTTTATTGTCCATTTAAATATTGCTTCACCCACGCTGCTACTGGTTGTTTCACACGCTGTTTATTTGCTCTTTAGTACACTCAATAAAATAAAAAATGGGCTACTTTCTTCCATCTCTCAGTTTGCCTTCAATGCGCTACGCGGTCGTTGTGTATATTCGACCTGTGACCTTTTTATACCCTGTAGCCATAATCAAAAACGTTCTAATTGAAGCAACTGTATAAACAAATAATTAATATGAAATGTTGCGACGATATATAGATATATCCCTCTGAATGTCAACGTATACTTAGAGGCACTAAAAGATAGAGCCTTTAAAATTGAACACTAAGCCGCTTCTATTATGTCCTTACATTAAGTGTATTAAAATGGTTTCCATAGAAACCGGCAGCCATTTTTGAGCTTTAGCTGAATATATTTCTTGTTTTTCTTGCTACTCGTTCGTCGTATAGCTCCCATATAAAATGTTGGCTCAACTAAAGACAGGGTATATGCTAGTCGACTACAGCATACTTTCTTGTGTCCACTTGTGCTTTGGTCTTTATTCTAAAATTCTTACTTTTGCTTTATTGCTGTTGTTTTCGTTGGCTTTATTGTTTTTTTATTTTAATATAATTGTTGCAGGGCAACTTGCCTTGCCTTGTCTGCTCCCCTACCTTTTGCGATCTTGTTGTGTTATTCTCTGACCATAAATATTGAAGCACAAAGCGGAAAATAAAACGAGAGAGAGAGAGAGCGAGAGAGAAGTTTCTGTGAATTCGCTTTGTCGTTAACTACATTGTTTATTTTTGTTGTTTTTATTTTTTTTTACTTGATTCGCGGGAATCTTTTAAAGATTTGTTTTCCACTGTTTTAGCTTCTTCCTTGTTTTAAACTTTACATAGCCATGAGAACGTATAAAATGCTTTTCTACGAGGGCGGCTCGATAGAAATAGCTGTCAATAGTAATATTTCATAACTATTTGGAATTGATATTGTTACGGGTTCAAATGGATTTATGTATGTCTCGGAACCGATCTTCACCGAAGATTTTAGACAACCAAAGTGCTATTAAAAACAATTGTAGAGTAAAAAAAAAAATACTATTGTAACGGATGATTTTATTGGAGGTACTTTTCAAAGACGTTTTGTTTTTCGTTCTTTTATTTCTGACAAATCACAAATCTGACAAATTTTGGTTAGGAAAGGTTCTCGTTGGATTTCTCACCACTTTCGACGTGGAAGATTGTATCGATGAACTCAGTTTGACGATGAAGCACCACCAAAAACCACTATATATGTATCGCTGGAATGTTGAATTCAACTGTGGTCGTAGTTCGCGATGTATTTCATGAAGGTCGTCCAATCAAATGCAACGAAATGCTGCAAAAATACGATCGCGCTAACGTTTATAAGATCAATCGAAGTGAAAAATCGAGTGCATAAATTTTCATGGAGAAAATTTTGAAAAACAATTAACCAATTTTCATTTGTTTGGTACTCCCGATATATAAATAATGTCCCTCGTACTGCAGTTAGACGGTTTATATATGTGTACAAAAAAAAATTGTGAGTATCCATTAATATGTGCGTTTTTTTATCCGAAAATAGGGCTTTATTGTGAAAAAATGATTATACATTCAATGTTCAAAATATTGTCCATCAAGAGCTACGACTTTTGCCCATCTTTCTGGCAGTCTGTGGATTCCATTCCAAAAGAACTTCTCCAGCTTGTCAGCCAAGAACGAATCGAGCCAGTTTTTGATACCCTGTTCTGAAGTGAAGCATATTCCTGTGCGGACATTTTACATTGATCTGAACAAGTAATCAGAAGAAGCCATGTCTGAGCTATAAGGCGTGTGAACTAGAACTTCTCCTGGTTGCTTTTTCTGATCATTTTTCAGTGATCGCTCTCTTCAAACGAATCAATTGTGTTCGATTGAGGTGCCCATTTATCGTCTGACCCGATTTCAAGAGCTCATAATACACCAAATACAGAGCATTACCATGCATATTCGGCTTTACCTTGGATGTTGATGGTTTGCCGGGCTTCATATACGATTTCTTGCGCTTAAGGTTATCATAATGCATCCATTTTTCATCATCAGTGACAATCCGATGTGAAAATGATTTCTTTTTGTGGCATTCAAGCCACATTTCCGAGATGCAGAATCGAATAAGTTTCAATTCATACGGCACCCAACTTCCAAACTTAAGGGATTGAATCCCAATGCTTTTAAATGTCTAGAAATGGTTGCTTCATCAATTCTCAAAGCTTTTGTAAGTTATTTTTGCGTTTGAAACGCATTTACATCGAGCAATGCCTCCAATTCTTCATTTTCAAACCTTTTTGGCTGCCCGGGTCGTTCTTCGTTCTTCAAAGTCGAAATTGCCACTTTTAAACCGTGCAATAATAATCATAGTACTTCATCGTAAATTATTTCCTTTTTACTGAAAAAATTATTCTATTTCTTCATTTATACAATTTATACTTAAACACAGATTTTTCATTCCGCCCTCTGTATGTCTCGGTTGCCCTAAAGATATTATTGCTCTTTCTTATAGGCGCATGTGAACTTGGTTTATTTAAATTAATTAAAATATTACATTATTCCAGTTGGGAAAACAAAAAGAAACTAGTTTTAATAAGAAGAAAACGTTTGTTCGCTACCAAGATTTCTCTGTGTGGCAACTGTCGCAGCTGGCGCTGAATGTTGTGCTTGTGCGTCACGCTCAATTGTTTGTCTCAATGTTGCCTTCCGGTTGCACCATGGACCACCCCCGCGTACTTAAAACCAACCGTGTGCCGCCTGCTTCATTTCATTTTCTTAAGCGTCAAGCGTCTCCCCGACGACTACGACGGAAGTCGCTAAGAATTGTTGTATAATTAGTATGCATTTCTTCAAAGCGAGCAGGATACATGTGGGTGACTCTATGTCCGTTCGTCCGTCCGTCTGTCTGTGTGGCTGTCTAACTGCCTGCCAGCAATTCCACTTCGTTTGTGACAATCAGCACAAGAGGAGTTAGCTGCATAACAAAAAGTGGCAATGTGCAACTTGCAGCTACTTCGTCAGAGTATCACTACTTCTCCCTGCAACCACTAACCAAAATGATGATGTATCTTGATGGAGTTTTGTTTGCAGCCACCAGCATGCAAACGTGACATTGAAACAATGCCTGACAGGCAGGCAGGCGGGCCCGAACGAAGTGAAGTGCAGTGTAGATAATCAAAGCAACACTTTACTTCACTTGAGCCTACTATGCGATGTGTTGGGTCAGAACAGGGTGGATGGCATGAAAACGATGTTGACGACGACTGCGCTATATTTTGTAATTAAGATTGTCACTCACTCATCCATGAATGCCTGAGTTATAAAGCAGTGGCAGACCACACGCACACACATACAAATGCTGCAATTGCTACATTCACTAAGAACTTTGTCAAGCATGTTAAACGACTAAAGCGAGTGAGCGAGTGGCAAGTATACATATAACAATTGTGGCATCATGCTTGCCTGCTGCGTGCAATTTAAAGCTCGATTAACTGTCACAATTACCTTTGACTGGCTTCAGATTGTGCGATTTGTTTGCAACAACAAATACGTATGGGTGTTCAGCGCGTCATACGGTCTCACTCACACAAGAATCATCATAATAATCATTCGTTTTATGACAAGTTAATTGTAATGTGGAACATTTGGAATTTTGTGCACAAAGAGACGAAAAAATAGAAGGAAATATAAAACAAGAAAAAACTTTTACTTCGGCAGAACCAAACTCTTCATCCCAAAAACAAACAAAAATAAAAAATTATTTATAAGCTTACGGCTGTATGGAAGCTAGCCTGAACCGTCTATAAGAAACCTTAAAAGTAGGTGTTGGGTTTGTTAAGAAGTTTTGAAGTTATGAAAGAAATAAGCCAGGTTTCAGACATGCGGCTTGTATCGCCAAACTACAATAGCTCCTTCAATGCATAGCACATTTTCAGACAAACTTTTAATATTGTTTCGCAATATTTGTGAAGGGTATAAAAACCAACGAAAAAACGTTTGACTAAACGATGTCAAAGTCACTAGTCTATATCAAACGCCTGGCTCCCGCCCGTACAACTGCTAATTTCCAACACTAATCAACACATCCTTAATTGATATTAACACCCGCTGTTCAAACAAATTGCCTACAGCGCCGGCCGTCGGCTAATGAGATTTAAAGCGATTGCGTTAATAGTTAACTACAAATTAGTTGAAATGAAAGTTCAAGCTCAAATTTTATATCCCACACAAGATGTTTCGATAAAAATATCGATTTTTAGCTGAAGATTGGTTTGAATTGTTGCAATTGACATGTGACTTATATGTACATATGTACATTATAAAGAGACATCTTATGTCATTATATGGAGAGCTAATCGGATCTTAAATTACAAGTCAATGCTAAAATCGATTTAAGAGACAAATGTGCAAATTCTGGAAAGAGCTTACGAATCTGGAACTGTATGTGATACAAATTTGGAGAGTAATGCTGCAGTGAGTGCGAAGTTCTAATACCAAGTACACGAAATTTCTATCATAAAGAATAGTAGAAAAAACTTCTTTTTAAAAAATTCAAACGTGAACAATAGAAAAAAAAAAAAACATGCTGGAATACGCCCAATATTAAAGGTAACAATAAACAAATATCGACTTTAAGTTGGTATAAGAAGATTTCATATAAAGCCCATAAGAGGTTTATGGTTTGTAAAAAGGCTACCCCAAAATGTGGACGGGTACGCCTATTATGTGAAACCACGTTGACTTTTAAGCTAATATTGAATTAAATAAAGAGGTTTTCAGACATAAACCCATAAGTGGGCGTTAGGTTTGGGGCTACATCAAAAAGTGGTGTATGTAAATCGGGTGACTACTTTGACTTTTAAGCTGAAATTGACCATATGTAGGCGCTGGGTTTTGTATGAAGGCTACTCCCAAAATTGCTCACAGGAATTCAGCCAGTTTTCGCAGACATTTGTACAAAGAATGCATTGACAGAAGTATCTACAGCAACTGATCTCGTCGAGCTGATCAAGCATATATATCCTTTAAGGTTTCTTTAATATCTGAATGGGTTGCAAACTATACGAAAAACTAAAAAGACCATTTTACAAAATTTGTGAATGGTACAAAAAAAGTCATTGCGGTTTGCTTATTTCCATCTCAGAAGGTTCGTAGTCTGCGAGATGGAAATGACAAGCAAAAATTCAAACATATGGTGCTCCAAAAATTAACAGAAGATCGTGAAAAAGCCAATACATTCACAGCGTACCATTGTTTAGTGCGGTTTATAAGCCGACAGAATCGTCATGGCTTATTTCTGAGGAATATGAGGACGGAAATACCGAAACAGTTAATTCAATGCACTACCATGAAATGTTTTAAGAGTTTTATATGCCGGACAGTTTCAACACGAACTCGTGTTGAACTATTTTCGAAGATGTTCCTAAAACAAATACAGATTACATTTGCAAATCTCCAAAATGTCATAGGAAATTTAACAAAAAAATATAAAATTGCGATAAATATATACAGAAAATATTTTTTTTTTTTAATTTAAAGATCTTTCAAACGCAATAAAATAAAATTTTGCTTTTCACAAATCCGCATAATTAAATTTTGTTGATATTTCTTTTTGTTTAATCCATAAAACTAAGTAAAAATGTTAATGAGTTGCTGTTCGACTTAAGCAGCGAGCGAGCGAGCCACTGTTAACATTTCTACACATTGAATTGCGCGCTGTTAATTTACAGCTTTAATTTAAGCCTATAATTACAGCCAACAACAATAACAAACAACAGCAACAACAACAAAAAGTTTTAAGGTTTTTACGAAGTTGAATTGTTTCGCAGATTAATAAACCTGACTCAGCGCGAGAACATAACGAAACAGAAAAGGAGTTTAAAGCACAGCTTAGCAGTGCAAAGGAGTTAACACCACCACCACCACCAACAACAACAACAACAACAACAACAACAACAACAACACAAGCAGCAGCAGCAGCAACAGCAGAGAGCGTGCGAGCGAGATAAAACAAAAACAAGTAGAACAGGTTTCTGCTGCATCATAACCTTTGTATGCTGCCCTCGATGCCCAACTTCTATCTCACTCGTACATGCTTTTTTTATCCCTTTTGCTCCTGCGACATTCTTCACCTGCTCAACATTTTTCTTTTTCACATGCCTCTTTGTTGTTGATGTTGTTGTTCTTCGACGGTTTTTGCTTGTTTCGTGTGATTTTTCTTCGGTCTTGAAGCGAAAACATTTCATTAAGCACTTTTTAAAAGGAAAATAGAAGAAAAACAATTCAAAGAAAAGAGACCAACAAGAGCTGCCGCAGCAGCCGCTGCGCATTTTTTAATGCATTTTCAACTTAAAATCGTGCTGCGTTGCAAGTGCGCAGCGACAGCGTTAAACACCAGCAATTTCCAATTGGAAGAAATCGTTGCTGCGCAGCTTTTATGAGAAAGAATAAAACTGAGGGAGCGTCGTGTTCTTTCTTATTACTCATAACCCAAGCGAGTAATGATCATCATCATCATCAGCTGCAGTAACAGCAAAAGCAACAACAAAAGCGGCAGCCTGTAGAGACTGCAATATACAAAGCAGTTGGCAGGCAACAACAATGGGTGCTCTACAACAACAGTAAGAGCATCATCAGAAATGCTTTGGGCACGTTTTTGAGGTCGATTCAAGTGGATTATTTCCGTTTACAGTTCATTTTTAGTTGCTGCTGCTGTTGCTGCTGTCGATAGTTCTTTTTCGCAAGCATTTTTGTTATTTAAGTCATCACAAAAAAAAAAAAAAAAAAAAATCAAACCAAACCAAATGAGGCCCACCAACAACTCACCTAAAACAAACGATAAACATTTGCAGATGAATCAGCTGTTAATATGTACTTTTAAAAAATGTTTTTCATTAAACACTAAATGGCTTCCAAAGGAAGTCTGCCAGCGCCAGTGGCGAAGCAACACCATTTGGAGCTTGGTTTGTATACTTCCTAAGCGACTAGAGAATATGTTAGATCAAATGGAACTAAAGTTTCGCACCAATGCTGGAATTTATTTTACTACAATAGCATAGCTTTGTCTTGTAAACCCTTCTGTTGCAAAAACTGTTGGACCTAAAATCGAAGAAATACTATATAAAGCTACTCATTGTACCTGAGGGACGAAATAATGGTAAAACCATTCTCTGAAGATGTCTGCAGTCATCCATGCACTCTTTAAATTTCCGTAGTCCACCGGGATGTCATACGACTTAAAAGAACGCGGCTTCTTTGCACGGCCAATTATTAATGGTTTGACTTTATGCTGACCGACCAGTTGCGTTAGAGCAGGCAAGAAAAGTTATTCTGACCTTCCCCGGAGTTTTTCTTTTTTTTTAACTTAGCTGACATAAGTTCTTTCAGGAAGTATCTTCCAGAACAAACCTGTCTCGTCTGCGTTGTAAATGTGGCCCTTGCAAAGCTTCACCTCATAAATATTATTGCTGAGTCTATGCCTAAACGGTTCAACTGCTTGCTTAACGAATGACATTTTTTCGCCGGACACTGTTAACAGTCGAACTCCAAAGCAAGATTTAAATCCAGATATCCATCCGGAGCTGACATGAAAATTACCTTCTTTTTCCTTAATACTGTCGTGCAACTTTTTGCTTTGTTCTTCAGCATTTTCCCACTGACTGGACTGTTTTTTTTTTTTTTGCGTTGCTCCACAAACCAGTTGTATTATGCTTTCTCCATGCGGGAAGAGCCTTTCTCTTAGGTGCTCCACTTGTCTGGTGAGAGATTATAATACGTTTCCTTTTGTTGGTTCCCGAAATTGTTGATTTAGCTACTCCATTTATTTTTGCCAAAGATGAAATGCTAACTCCTTTTCTATTCAGCTTGCTGGAGAGATCTCAATTTAAAAATTAAAATAAATCAACTGGTTCATAAACAAAAAGTACATAAGCAGTCATTTCGAGCTGAACCCAGTAATAAGAAACAAAATCGATATTGAAAACTCTGTCAGTGCTCTGAGTTCAATACTCCACACCACAACCATCCACAGCCAATTCGTTGAACAACCGCATAACCAATATGTTATACTTTTTCCATTTTTAATTAAATTTTGATTCTGGTTCTAAGAAGTCTCCATACAAACTTTCGAACTGAGAATTCATAGGTTGTGTGAATTAGAAAGAAGCAAAATGGTGGTTTTTCTAATTACTTACTGTGCTGCAACTGCAATGGAGAAGAATTTAGAAGGGATCGTGAAAAGTAGCGAAAATGTAGAGTTTGGCCTTCTTGACAATATGATTGTAGAAGAATGCGAGCCAGAACCTTGCTGCGCTGATGATGTTTTCTTCGAAAAAGTTGATTTGAAGAGTCTCAAATGGAGATCAAGGCCAATAAGGGAATCTTTCAATATGAGATATGAGTATGTTTAAAATTGTTTACCAGTAAACCTGTTTAACTTATATCTTCGTGTATAGATCATCAATTGATCATTGATGTTTCAAGGCCAGAAATTGTTGCTGTGTACAATAAGGAAATGGGAGAAGTTGATTCGGCCGATATGCTCATTGAGTTCTACAAGGTAAATCACCGTTCAAGAAACTTCTATTGGTACATAAGAAACTTATATTGGTGCCTGGAAACATCCTATTATACACGTGTGGCTGCTGTATAGAAAACAATTACATTTGCTGCTTCCGATGCAGAAATGTATTCTACATATTTTACTGCTTCTTCAATCCTAAGAAATAGACGGCGGCCATCAAATGCAGAAGGTGATAGCCCGATATCATCCCTTGGCGCTCTATCGATTAGAATGTCTTCGCAAAACACAAAAAAGTACACGTTCTAGCAGAATTCTCCAGACTCACAGCGGTATGATAGAGTGGATTTGGTGAAAAAGGTGAAAAAGAAGAAAATTTGATTTTTGTCCTACCATACCTAATTTTTCAAAATAATCCAATAAAACTGTAAACTAAGGCATTACATTTCCATAAATAGTAGCCTTAATGGATAAACCCACACTGCAAGTACCCATGCTGGTAGCGGGTTTCTAACTACATCAAAAAGATTGTAGCGCCTCGAACATTAGGGCGAAGTTGGGGCGCCTTTACTTTCATACAGCTTCTGGAAAAATGTGTCATCCATATCTATACAGGTACATATACATACATGAATGTACTTTACTTGTATGTATGTACATATATATGTACATGTGCACTTATGTTTGTATGTATTTCTATATTCATGTGGCAAGTGCAGTATCAAACAATACATATATAGATTTAATGGAAACGCTTTTCTATGCATTGCAACAGGAAAAAAATTAAGAATAAAAACATTTCAACGAAAAGAACAATTCAAAAACAACAAAGGAACAAAAAAAAAAAAGAAAAAGAAAATAGAATAAAATAAAGTTAAAACTGACACAAAAATAAAACAATAGTCAAAGCAATAGCAACAAACAATTACAACAACATAAAGACAATTTGAAATGTGTCGATGGACTGTGAAAATACTACAACAACAAAGCAACAACAGCAAACAGAATCCAATTGGCTTACTAACCAAACACTTGCAACAAGCGAGCGACGATTGTTCAATGCACAATTCTTATTGCCATTGTCACTTTAGTTGTTGTTGTTGTTGTTGTTGCTGCTGCTGCTGTTGTCGGCGGCAGCATAAAGCTTTTGCCACCACTTTGTAACCTAAATTTCGCAATTGTTTTTGTTTTTGCTGTTTTCAAGTGTTCAAAGCATTGAATTTTTTATAACCAAATATTTTCATCTAGAAAAACAATTTTTTTAAAACCAAACAAAATATTTACGTCGAAGTTTTTTTTTTTTTTTTCTAGTTGTACAAAGGGCAACCAGTCAATAAATAATAAATAAAACATAAATTCAAATTAGAAAGATAAAGAAACATTTGAAATGGACACAAAAACTGTCAAAATCATTTGCCCTATAATGGAATTTGCATGCCTCCAGGTACGAATGTGTTTTGAGTGCAACAAAGAATGTTTACTGTTATGTCACTTTATTTAATTACAACAGATTTACCATGGCATAGCATTTGTATTTGAGCTTAGGAAATTGAAAAATTAATATTTTGGCCATTTTTTTGAGGTTAGCAATTATGGGCAAAATATTTGTTACACATGAACGTAAGCACGAATTAGAATGTGGATGCGTAGTAAGTAGGAAGCTATGCAGGCATCAAGTGCATCAACCTAAGCACGTGCACCAACGGAAAAAGTCAAAGATGTATCCAAGTGGCAACAGACCGCTTAAGCCTTCGCAAACACGCTCTCTCGACTGCTCCGGGAAACCTCTCCGTCTTCCTAAGATTTATGTGAGCAGTGGAAATATATCACTCGCTCCATAAATAGGGCTGCCAAGAAGGTCATTAATTAAGCAAAACCTCTGACAAATTCTTGGTACGACGAGAAGTGTCGCCTGCTAACAGCGAAGTTTGCAGTCGGGAGCAACGCCAACTGTTACAAAGCGATATCGAGAGAAACAGAGACAGTAAAACCTTTTCAGATGCAAGAAAGGCGTGAGTTTGAGGATGTTAATAGATTGTGCTACAGAAATGAGCTCGAACATTTTATCAAATGGTCAAGCGTTGGACCGAAGTTTTTAAACCCGGAGTAATTTTCTGTAAAGACCAAATTGGAAATCTGGTTACAGATGCACAGGAATCACATGGAGGAGCCATTTTTCTAACCTACTAGGAAGCAACTACCGCGAAATAAGTCTTCTTCCCATCGGATATAAGATTCTGTCGCGCGTTTTGTGTAATAGGCTGAAGCCATATACGGATTCACTGATAGGACGATATCAGTGTGTCTTCAGACCAAAAAGTTCGACCAGTGACCAAATATTCACATTACGTTAAATCTTGTAAAAAACCCATGAGTTTAACAACGACACAAACCACCTATTTGTCGACTATAAACCGCTTTCGACACGCCGATACAATCGAAGTTTTTCGACGCCCTGTCTGCACTAGGTATCTCGGCATAGACTGTCCGTCTTTGCATGACGACGCTACCAAACACACAATGCGTTGTCAGAGTTGTAACAAACCTATTCGACCCCTTTGATACCAAGAGAGTAGTAAAGCCATTTCTCGATAGACAAAAATCAAGAGCTATAAGACGCTCATACTTCCGGTCCTATTGTATGGCGCAGAGGCATAGACCGTGAATGAGTTTAATGAATAGAAAGTCTTCGAGAGGAGGATTCTTCGCAGGATTTTTGGTTCTATTAGAGTCGGTGACGAGTTTAGGTCCCGCATGAACCGCGAGCTGTAAGAGCTATGCGATGAGGTTGACGTAGTCTAGCGCATAAAATTTCAGCGGCTGCACTGGGCTGGACATCTCATTCGAATGGATGAAAGAGCTCCAGCACGCATGATTTACATGGCGCGCCCAAACTTGATTGTTGGACACCAAAATAAAGGACGATCGGGCACAAATTGAAATGACCAGGTATGGAGAGATCTCAGCATCCTTCGCATTCAGAACAATTTGCGCCAGCGCGCAAGATTACGGAAGCTGCCGCAAAGTTGCATTGCGACACAATTCGTAGTACCAAGAATTAGTCACAGGTTTTGTATAACCAATGACCTCCTTGACAGTCTTCTCCATGGAGTTGACTACTGAGCGATTTTTATATACATATGTGAAATAATTAAAATAGAAAATAATGTGACATTGCCTCAAACAGCAGATTTTGCAACTTAGAATGAATCCTTTAATAATTTAGTATATGAATGAAGTTCTATGAGTTATAAGCAGTCTACTGTAGATACAAATAACTACATATTTGGATTTGAAACCATTTACAATGTTGAAAGAGTTTAAAGCAAACGATTTTACTTTTTTCAAATATGAAAAAATATCAAATTTGATGAAAAATCCATTAACGCTGTAATGGAATTAGTCGCGCAAGGCTGCCGACTGCTGCCTGTTGCCTAGCCTACCTCATCTCAGCTCTCAGTCAACACTCTCGAGTTTCTGTGAGCAAACTCAGCCAGTCTGGCAATCAAGCAATTGTCTGTGTAGCGTGTTCAATGTGCGGCGGCCACTTGTAGGCAACAACAATATCGAGGAAAGTAATAATAATAATAATGACGAGCATACTAGATCTTTCAAGTGCCTTAATTTATTTGAAGACGCGCACAAATCGTTTCAATCAGCGTCGTCGACGTCATCTTGAACGCCAACTCAACATCAGCCTAGTCGTCATTAGATAGCATACCGCACAGACAGACAGACAGACAGACAGAGAGCATCTATCTAAACCAACGTCCGTCCGCAGTCGTCTGTGTCGTTTACTTGCCGCTGGCAAATGGCAACATCATTGACTGGAAGCTGCTTTACTAGTATCTACATAGAACCAATGTGCTGCTGCATAATACGCAAAGTGATGGAACTCAACTTGTTACATCGTCTTCGGCAAATTATGCGACTTTTTTTTTAATACCCTGTAATCATCATAGATTTTAAGTGTTTAGTTAAGTTTGTGTTAATGTTTGTAACGTCCAAAACTGTCTGTGATAGATAAAAAACCAGAAAACCTAGAACTTAATTAAATGAAATTAATATATATGGAAGAGCTAACCGCACATTATATGGGTTGGGTATGTCGATATTGTATCGATATGCTATTGTGAATATTTTTGAAGGTAAAAAATATCTAAGAGAGAGATGGGGTCGTTTGCTGAAGTTCACATTGTGAGAAACGTTCACAACGTGTGTTAGAATACGTATTTCTTGGGTTGCCTCACAACAGCCGTTCGTAGGTGAGGCAACTGTGAGAATGCTTGGGACCCGCCACCGTTAAAAAAAAGAGGAAGCTATGCACTCTCGTCTCAAGATTCACACCTGTTAATGCGCACGCCCCGACGGAAGCTAAAGGCGACTTCTATGAGCGTTTGGAACGTCTATACGAGCGATGACCCAAACATGACGCCATAATTGGAAAAATAACAAAAAAAGAAATCTTTGGCCCAACCGTCAAAAAATATAGCCTTCACGACACTACCTCTAATACTGTAGAAAGGCTTATTGATTTCGTCGCGAGCCGGAACATGGTAGTTAGTAGTACCAGATTTCAACACCTGAACATCCACAAGGCTACATGACTGAGTCCAGATCAAATAACACGCAACCAAATTGATCATGTTGCGATTAACGGAAGTCACGCATCGAGCTTGTTGGACGTGCGAACGTTACGTGGTGCCAAAATTGACTCGGACCACTATCTTGTCGCAGCGTAGTGCACGCCGCACGTTCCAACATGCAACGAATGCTAGACGTCGTTAAGCTGCAATCAGAACAGACCGCTGCAGCCTTTTCAAACACACTCTCCCGACTGCTACGGGAAACCTCTCCGTCTTCTCAAGATATATGTATGTGAGCAATGGAATCATATCATCCGCTCCAAGGATAGGGTTGCCAAGCAGGTAATTGGTTATACAAAACCTGTGACTAATTCTTGGTACGGCGAGTAGTGTCGCAATGCTACTGCAGAGAAAAAAGCCTCCTAGAGTTTGCTAGCATTCGGGAGCAACGCAAGCTGTTAGAAAGCGATATCGAGAGAAACAGGGAGAGGAGAAACCTCTCCAGACGTAAGAAAAAGGAGGAAGAAAGGCGTGAGTTTAAGGATGTTGCGAGTTTGTGTGAAAGAAATGAAGCTAAAAAATTATATCACAAGTTTAAGCGTTTGACCGAAGGTCTTTTTCTAATGACGCAAGTGGAAATCTGCTTACAGATGCACAGGAATCACATGGAGGATTAATTTTTCTAACCTACTTGGTGGCGATGAAGTGCACAATACCGCCGATAGAGAAATGACACCGAAAACACCAGTTAATGATGTCACTATTGTAGAGCCATTGGACTATAAAGAGGTCGACTCAAAAAGCTAAAACATAAAAAGCGGCTGCCAGCAGAGTTATTGAAGACCGGCGGCGAAAAGTTGGTTGGGAATATACACCAATTTTAAGGCCCTGTACCGAAGGTACAAGAGCCTATTGGTGTTGTGCAAATGTATGTAACAGGTAGAAATAATGGTCGGAGACCCCTCAAAGTTATCCCCATTATGGTCAGGAGTGATAGAGGAGTCGATATAGCCATGTCCGTCGGTCCGTCCGTATGAACGAAAGGATCTCGGAAACGGTAATAGATAGAGACTTCGTATTTTTTGTATTCAACTAGGGTTGCTTCGGAATTTTACAAGTTTATTTTACAAGTTTTTTTTTTGTATTTACTTACTTGTTGTGTAAGATATGGTCCGTTGAACGCATACCCAATGACTGAAATCTCAGTGTTCTTTGACCTATCTTAAAAAAAAAAAGGAGAACCCACTGTTTGCGCCAACTACCGCGAAATAAGGCTCTTTTCCATCTGATATAAGATACTGTCGCGTATTGTGTAATACGGATTCACTGATCAGACCAAAAAGGTCGACCAGTGACCAAATATTCACTGCACGATAAATCTTGGAAAAGACCTGTGAGTTTGATTACCAAACCACTTTCGATACGCCGGTAAGATCGAAGTTTTCGACGCCCAAAGATCGTTCATTTTTGCAACACACACATAAAGCGTTGTCAGGGCAGGAAAGAACCTGTCCGAATCTTTTAATACCAGGAGATGGTTCAGGCAGGGTTATGTGGTGTCTTGCAATTTTTTCTCTATTCGTATTTTTTAACGAGTTATGAGCACCTTCCACAATACATTAATTTGAAACATGAAATACAAGTTAGAACATATCGGTCCAGCGTAGCAGTGTTGAACATGGTGCGAAGCACTTTCAACATGTAGCAACCTGTATTACCGGCTGCTAATTTAGTTTTATTAATTGAACACTAAGAAGTTGCATGGATGGATAGTGCTCAGGTTATTTTGAGCTCATGTATGTACGATTGTAGCATGTTTTTTTTTTAGGCCCTGTACCAAAGGTGCAAATGTATGTAATATGCCGAAACAATGGTCGGAGACACCCCAAAGTTATTAAGCATTAAGGACAAGTGCAATAGAGAAGCCATGTGATATAGCCATGTCCGTCTATCCGTTCGTATGAACGAAAGGATCTCGACTAGCACTTCGCCGGAATTTTACGAGTTTTATTTAAAAAATGTATGCTTACAGTGAGAAGTGGAAGGAGCAAAATACTTTTCGTCAGTACCAATTTTTTGTTATTAAGTGTTTATCTGCGAACAGTTATATTCTTATAAGCATCCGCCATGAGACGGATACAGAATGGTAAAAGATAATTTGCTTTGCAATATCGAACTATATGAACTTTTTTGAGGAACTGCAGCACAATGCAGGATGCCAGGAATATGCTAGGAATATATAAATACAAAGTTGCATATTTTTTTGAATAGTTAAGGATTGAAATGTGAATAGGTTCTCTTTTGCTTGATTTTGTTTAATATTCTTCTCTTATTTAATTTGAAACTTTTTATTGTTGTAAATACTTGACAAATTGCGTAAGCTATTCGATTTATTCGCATTGAATATACTTTTTTATAGCAGCAGATCGCCGCCAGAAAACATTGCGCTAAAGGAGCAAAAACTTTTTGGTGTGCTAGCTTGGCTGCTAGTTTGAATTTAAACTTGTGCGAGTCGGTCGTGTCGCTTCCTTTGGTGTTGTTGTTGTTTTTTTTTTTTTTTTTGGCGCCCTTCAAGCGTAACCAACTTATAAAGTCAGCGATATAGACCGATATGTATATACGACACTCAACTTGTTATCGCCTTGAGTGCGCTGTGCGGCAAAACTTTCAAAAAACTGCAGTCCGTACATGTAGCGGAATGGTGGGTGGAGAACTCAGTCGAGTGGTTGAAGCTGAAAATGCGCGTGCGAGTGACTTCATTTGTTTTTATACAAAAATACAGACAGACAGACAGACCGACCGACCGACCGACAGGCAGACGTACAAAGGCAAAAGCAGCAGCAGTAGACAACATGAAACGCATTGGCGCGTCGAACAAAATTGAAGATGAGCGAACGCACGAGCGACTGAACCACTGAACGGCTGAAAGCAATGCGAGATATTGTATCTTCTTGTTAGTTTTTATTTTAATTAACGCGTCTTTCAGTGGCATGATGCGGAGGGCGGGAGGGACATTAGTGGCGGGAAAATTTGTTGCGCGGCAGCATTAGAAGCGGAGCGGCAGCTGAAGTGTATGAATATGTTGTAATTATTTTTCGAAAAAGTTGCTGCCGCATTTTCTCGTTCTATACTTTTCATTGAAACAGCAGCCAGCCATAGTAGCTGCAAATGAACATGAAACATGTGTTCTGATTAGATTTCTCGTAGTACTGCATTGTTAAATTCCGCTTTTTTCTTTTTTGGAAAATTGAAGATGTATGTATGTATGTATACATAAATGTGAATGTAGCGACAGACGAACTGACAGACGGACGAACCGACAGACGCACATCATTCGTTTGATTTATAAGTCTGGTGCATGCAAACATGCACATTAAAGTACATATTTCGATTCCAGATACGAGAGTTTGTAGCTGCGTCTAATCAGATTTATAAATATTTATCCAGCGTATAAGCGATTATGCTGCTGATTCATATAGCAAAAAATTCTAATTAGAGTCGATGTGATATACATATGAGATAATGCCGCCGACTGAAATTCGCATTTTACCATTCATGAAAATGTCAAAAATTTAATTTTTTTTATATACATATATTCTGTTAGGACAAAAAGGTATTTTTAGTTTGTGCAAACGAAATGCAAAACAGGCAGCACACGTTGAATATACAAAGGCGGTTCGGAATGTATTAATTTACACAGGATATTCATTAAAACACAGAAAGGTGGACAAAATTTGTATGGCAGCTACGCATTTCTAGTAATACGTTAAAATATGAAAAAAAGGACAATACTCATTCGGCAGCAACTGATTCATAACGATCTCAAAACATATTGGTTGGAACAAAAAGTCGTTCGTATTTTCGCCTTTATTTCATAAATTTATAAAATGGCGTACAATCAACGGATTTGATTCAAATAAGCTTCGTTTTGAACAATAACTTGTTGCCAACGAGATTATGAACTTCATTATGCCCCGCTCATAGAAGCTTGCTATTACCTAATAGCAAAAAAGTGCAACAGTCGATTCTCGCAAGCCTCTTTTGAGTGCAATTTCTCGCCAGCTAAATAGTTGGACATTGACAGAAAGAGATGTTAATCCGATGCTGCCAGATCCGGACTATAAGGTGAATGCATAGGGACCTACCATCTGAACTCCAGGAGCTTCTGGCGCATCACAATCGAAGTGTGTGGTCTGGCATTGTCCTGATGGTACATAATTCCTCTCCTATTTGTCAATGATGGCCGCTTCTGTGCGATTGATGCCTTCAAGCGGTACAGTTTGTTCACAGTAGAGGATAGATTTGAGCGTTCGGCCTTAGGGGAGCAGCTCATAGTAGATGATTCGCTGCCAATCCCACCAAACACACAGTAAAATCTTCCTGATCGTCAATTCGGGCTTGGCAACCGTTTGAGCAGCTTCGCCATCCTTCACCCACGACCGTTTGTGCTTCACGTGGTCGTAAGTGATCCACTTTTCATCCATCCGCTTCAGAAATGAGTTAGTTTTGTTGCGATTCAGCAGTGATTCGCAGATGGAAATTCGGTCCATGAAGTTTTTTTTGTGTAGCCAAGCTTCTTCGAATACCTTTGACGGTAATATAACTGATATTCAGCTCCTGGGCGATGGTACGGCTGCTACTATGGCGGTCTATCTCGATCACTTCCTTGACTTTATAGACTTCTTCGAGGACAGGTCTTCCGGAGCGTGGTGCATTTTCCACTTCCTCCACATCAGAACAGAATCGAGTTAGCCGCTTGCGATGCGTTTTTGCTTTTCAGGTAGTAAAAATGTAAAATATGGCGAATTTCTTCCTTCGAGATCTCCATGTTCGATGCTCTGTAGATCACAACTGAATTGTCTAAGCGCAAAATGCTGGCAGACACTTACAACTTTCAAACGCCGTAAAGAATGCTCCCATTCGACAAATACTTAGATATGCCTAATGGAAATACGAAAAGACTATTTATCCAACCCTATAGAATGAATATTATTGCAAAGAACGTTACCAATTTTTTGAGGAACAAAACATTATACAGGAGCATAAGTTAGGGTTTAGATGTGAGCATGGAACCCTCGAATATATAGTTCTAAATTTAATATATGATAGATGAAACGCTGTATTTGTGGATGTTAAGTAAGTCTTCGATAAGGTATGGCAGTAAGCTTTACTATACAAGGTAAAAAATCTGAGCCATACTATCTGCGTATAGAATCCTAGTTAAGTAATTAAAATGTGTGCTATTAATACAGGAGTACCGCAGACAGATCTCCTGGGTGCTGCACCTGCAAATCCAACTGTTTGGCACTATTTTTTTTTTTTTTTTTTAGGGCGAGAAAAATGGTATCTTGGTGAACCTGGTGTATTCCAGTTCGAATGGAGGAAACTGTAAAAGGAGCTTCTTTACATTTTTTACAGTTACTCTTTAATTGGAATGGATGTCTTCGATAGGAAAATTCTTCGTAGGATTTTCGGTCTTATTAGCGTCGGCGAAGAGTTTAGGTGCTTTATGAAACGCGAGCTGTATGAGCTATTCGATGAGGTTGACGCGTTGGAATGACCAGGTATAAAGAAATCTCTCCATACTTGGTATTCAAAACGACTGGCGCCAGCGCGCACAGGATTATGGAGGCTGACGCGCCTTTCTAAATGCAGCCATGATCGGAAGACCGTTGACGGCCATTTAGGTAAGAAAGTACTTGACACTTGTTTACGAAACAAGCATTCTAGACAGTTTAGTTAACAATAATTTATACAATTTATGCAATATCAACTATTATTATTAGTTTAGATTGAGCCAATTTCAAAACCAATTGTTATTTTCAAAACACATCAATTGCCACCACTCACAAGTAAAATAAAATTCGTTTGAATTTCAGACTACTTACCACACATTTATGAACAAGTTCTAATATTACATACTAAAGTCGGATCCAATTAAAATCAAATAAAATTTATGAGTACAATCAACTTGCAACATTAAGAAGCGAAAAGGCGATCAAATTATAGTACGATTTTGTTCGAAATATGCCAATTAGTTATCAATAAGTGCATAAGAGAAAAAAAAGAATCTATAAAATTAAAATATAAATGCGATACATACTCGTACACATTCAGCGAAAGTAGGAAGCTGCTACTGCTCTGCTATCAAAGCAATTCAAATGCGCAACTCTTATTGCATATTTACAAATGAATAATAAGGAGTAAGAATTTATTTGCTACTAGCAACGCAAATTACATGAAATGAATGAGCGTCGTATATTATAATAATACAAGGGTTACCTGCCGCACAAGACTGCTACAATATAAATTTACCATTGGTGTGCATAGGATTTTTGCAAAAGTATGGGAAGTGCCAAAGCTTAGTCATATTCATGAGAAACAAAACTTCAAAGTAGACGATCCTCAATTTGAAATGGGTTTTATTTAGATACTTTTTAATGTCATAACTTATTCAGATCAATATTTATAAGGCAGAGAAAGCTCTACCAGAAATGTCCTTTTAAGGTCATAAGGCAGTGTTTTCGGCTCCTGCCACTATAAATAAAAAAAAAAAACTGTCAATTTAACTCAATTCAAGTTAACTCTGCAGTGTGACATCGACCCTAAGTAATGAATATTTAGATGAGAGCATAACAGATCATTTTCCAATTTGCTTTCTATACAAAAAGATTTTGTTTTTTCATTCGATTGTCGACTCAAACTCGTTGAAAAATTCCAACTTATACTAGACAGTACTAGTATATGCACGAATCGCAAGAGTGCAGAACGAATGAAGAACTTGCAACATACAATATAATGCAATGACTTGTTATGTTTCTGTAGCATATAGCAGCGCTTAGCAACTCAACATTCACCCATGCTAAGCTGCTTCAGATACTTACTTCCACATGCACTTCAGCATGTAGGTACGAGTAGAGCACATACAAATGAAATACTTACGCTCATATATACTATGTATATAGTATAAATCTACAATTACTTGGGATTTCGCTTTCGCTTTGCTTACAAAATGAATTGATGCAGAAATACTCGTATGTAAAAATAATTGATGCGCAAAAATAATGCATTAAAATATATGAACGAGGCAGCAAAAACGAAATGAAGAAATATAAATTTATTTATATAACAAAGAGCAGCATTAAGGAAATAGTAGGCAATAATTTTATGAGAGAGCTTAGCCATAGACAATAATGTTTGTTCAAGCGTTGCTCCAAACAACACGCATTGAATTTTGCCAATAAGAAAAAAAATATAAGCGTACTATGGAAAGATATTCAAGATGGTCGTTAGGAGCGGTAAATGTCACAATTTAACAGTTTTATTCCCGATTCATCTGCATCGATGATTCTAAAAATAAATTTTAAACAATATAAACAAAGGAATTTGTTTAAGAAAACAAAATATTGAATATTATAATCGCCTAAAAAGTATATATTTCATTAAATACTTAAGATATGTCTATACATATATGTAAATATATCAACATATTGTTAAGTCTTAAGATATAAAGAAACATTTATAAACAAAGCTCAAATAGTAATTAATATAAAACAGTCGACAGTGTTCCTTAAATTTGGAATATATAGGGTTGGAAGAAAAGTCATCGTATTTCGCGCTCTTTTTTTTTTTTCAATTAGGTATATCTCGTTAATTATTGGGTATACTACAGCGTTTGAAAGGTGTGAGTGTCTAGTACTACGCTCTTTTGACAGCATTGCGCTTGGACAATTCAGTTTTCAGCTACAGCGCGTCGAACATGGAGGTCTCGAAGGAAGAAATACGCCATATTTTACATTTTTACTAAATGAAAGCCAAAAACGCATCGAAAGCGGCTAAAAAAATTTGTCATGTTAACGGCGCCAATACTTGTTCAATTCGCGTAGCACAACAGTGGTTCACTCGATTCCGTTATGGTGTGGAGGAAGTGGAAGATGCACTACGCTGCGGAAAACCTGTCGTCAAAGAAGTCTATAAAATAAAGGAAGTGTTCGAGAATATCAGTTATATAACCGTTCAAAGGCATTCGAAGTAGCTTGGCTACACAAAAAAACTCAATATTTGGGTGCCACACGAGTCTCTGCTGAATCACACTGTGACTGACGATGAAAAATGGGTCATGTACAAGAACGTGAAGCGCTAACGGTCGCGAGTGAAGGATGGCAAAGCGGCTCAAATGGTTGCCAAGCCCGGATTGACGGTCAGGAAGTTTTTGCTGTGTGTTTGGTGAGATTGGCAGGGCCAAACGCTCAATACGGTCCTCCACTGTGAAGCTAGTAATCGCCCAGAAGCAGCCATCTTTGGCCAATTGGAGAGAAATTGTGTTCCATCACACACTTCGATTGTGACGCGCCAGAAGCTTCGGGAGTTCGGATAGGAGGTCCATATGCATCCACCTTATAGTCTGGACTTGGCACCATCAGATTACCATCTCTGCCTGTCAATGTCAAACGATTTAGCTGGCGAGAAATTGACCTCAAAAGGGGCTAGCGAATATCGACTGTCTAACTTTTTTGCCAATAGAGAAGCAAGCTTCTATGAGCGGGGCATAATGAAGTTGGAATCTTGTTGGCAATAAGTTATTGATCAGAATGGCGATTATTTAACCTAAATCCGATGAAAGGTGCGTTTGAGCAACGTAGGACGGTTAATTCTGAATGGTATACGACCATTTGTTCGCCTGCAGTCTTCGGAGAATTTCGCAAAGCCAACCGCCGCAGACGAATCACCCCCAGCATAACAATGAAAGCTCTTACACATCGCTCTCACACAAGAGAGGTTTTGAGCACTCAAAATATCGAATGGATAGGTAATCCTCCGTACAGCCCTGTTTTATCACCCAATGATTTATTTTTATTTCAGTACCTTCTTTCAACTTTAATTTATTTAGCATGATATATTTCTAGCAGGATCCATGTGAAATATTTATTGGAGTTAGTATTGCAATGAAGATTGGGAGAGTTACCAACACATTCGTGTGTCTCGATTGCCACAGAGAATGAATTCCTTTCTGGAATGTTGGCAGAAAAAAATGTACTATTGAAATATTTAACATTAAAGCAGTAAAAGACATATTTCTGGTGGCCCACGATCTGTGAGACATTATGAATTAGGCGGCGTTCGACAGCATGAAATCTACGTAGAGCCATTAGAAAGTGCTTTGACTCAACTAGAAGAAATTATGTAAGGGATGAATGGTTCTTTCAAAAGGATAATGATCCTATTCATACTGCATAAAGCCTTTTTGGCAACTGTTCAAATCATAGTTTTGAAATGGGGCTAAATCCTACCGAAAAGCTCTGGGATATACTATTCCACAGAATCTCGAAGTTCTCGTTATTCACACGGATATATCGAAAATCGAAAACAGCTAATGTAAAAAAAAAAAACCAAAACAAAAGAAAATTCTAAATTTACACATTTCTGTGTGTGTATTCTTTCTCAATTGGGCAACAAAATGGTACTCTTAGACACATATCGCAAAACTAGAAGATCTTCGGAAGGTAGAAGCTGAAGGACAGTACGAACGAGTTATAGATACGTTTTAGCAACAGTGAGAACAAATTTAATGGATCCTCACATTTAAGAAATGCACAAAGAAGAGGAAATTGAATGGCGTCGATGAGCGCATCCGGCAAATACACATTGCCGAAAGAATCTGCTAGATTCATGTCAGAGAAATCAAAAAAGAAACTGTGCTTGTGGGGAGGCGCTGGTTGTTTCTATTGCAAACAAATCTCACTCTCGCACTTAAACAAAAACGAAAAAAAAAAACTTCTTGGAGCAGAATAGGCAGTCTACTCTTCAACTGGCTGCTTCTTTTGTGCTCAATTTCGCGAATTCAAAGACGCTTTTATTGTTCTTCAAGTAATTATGGAGAACGCAACATTACTTTATTATGTTGGCATTCCTCTCAGCATTGTTGCCGAGTTAATGCAATGAAACACCCTTTTCTAGTGGACAAGTGCATTCCCAACAATGCGACTTTTCTTCTAAAGCTGTAACAGGCTATGACTTCATTCCAAAAGAAGCTTCTTCATGTTATTTGAATGCCTTCTATATCTCTCGTATTTATATATGGGTGAAAGATTTTGCAAAATATGGCACACACTTGGCTTTGACAATCCAAAGTACCAGACAATGGTCTGGTATTCTGAGAGATGATCCTAGCATGTATAACGCTTTTGCTAACTGTTTTTCAATGGAGTTAGAGAAACGCCAGTTCATGATGATATGACGTCATAAAAAAATATACGAGTATAGATTTGTAAGAAATCTTGTTCTATGATGCGATTTAATTTTAAATTTTTTATTCTTTTCTTCGCAAAAGCATTTGCATCAAGAAGTGCAAAATAATGTCCATGTTTATTCGCCCATATAGTTGTTTCTAATAAAAATTTTTACGATCTGCAGTAAAATCAAAAAGGTAAATAAAATCAATTTGCACTTTAGCACTTAGAGAAAATTATGCATGTACATGGATGTATGGATGGATGGATGGATGGATGTACTCCTACATATTGCATATGAAACTATGCAGAAGTAACATCTGTTGAAAGATATGCCACATGAGCAAGAGAAAAAACTTTAAACAACGCCGCTCGAACACATCAACACAAAAAGAATTAAATCTGCATTTCCTTTTTTTTTTTTTTTTCATGTTCCAGCATCGAGTTATTGTACCGAAGGACGGACGGACAGACAACTAGTCTTTCAAAGAGTAAAAAGCGAGAATAGAAATTTTTTGTTTACTTTAAAATAGTGCAGCAGTGTAGTTCTGAAGTAGAAAAGTATCCGATTTATTTAAATTTTTATAGTTTGTCGGTTTTACATGAAAATTTATTGAAAAGCATTGAGCAACAAATACTATGTGTATCGAGAGTTGTCTGAGAAATGTTATACGAGAAAGTTTGTGATAATGTTTTAATTTCGAGAAGTTATTGAAAATTGCTGCTTCTAATCAAAATATATTTGAATAAATTGAAACAAAATTTAATTTGTATGTTTGGCAGCTTTACCTTTTAGATGCTTTGCTATAGCTCGGGGTATTGCCTCCTCCGATTTTGACCAAACTTAAAAGGGTGACTTCTACTGATCCTCTTTACATGTGTACCAAATTTCATATCTGTACTTTAAATGGATGCAAAAATATGTCAAATTTTATTTTTTCGCTTATATGGAGAGTGGGGCAACCCCCCTCCAATTTTGTCAAAACGTAGCCTATGTTATTTTCCATCGTTCCATCTATCTAAATACCGAAATTCATACCAATTGGTTAAGCGGTTTAGCCGTAACAGATGAACATACATCCATTCTTACAAACCTTCGCATTTATAATATTTGTAGGATTAAATTTGAACGACCTATTATACTTCTGTCCACCCTTTATTTTCATATATATAAAAAAATGTTTTATTAGGCACTTATTCGTGCAGTTAGAAGTGGGAGGAGCAAAATTCTTTCATCTGTACCATTTTTTCTTATTAATATCCTACCTTTTTGTTTTGCAATGCTTGGTCATAAGCTAGGGAAATATTTAAGGTGTTTGTTTGTACAGAGCCTCTTACAGTCAGTTACCTCCGACTGAAATTTTCTTACTTCTTGTATGATAAATTTTGGAGTTAATATAGCTAGAAACGTGTACTTTACGCTAATCCTAACAAAATATTTTATAAAGGTCCAAATCGAACCACTTAAAAGAGTCGTTATAGATATATTCGATATTCATTCGTCTCTCCAGTCTCTCCTATTCCCTCTTCAGATAAGTAGTACATATTTCAAGAACTTGCCAATTCCGCTCTAAGGGGTAGTACTATAAAAATTCTTTCCCTCCTTTCTAAATTTAATTAATGAAAAATTTTTCTTTTTCTGGTAATTTTAGCTAAACAGACCAATCCCAATTAAATTTAGCACAAGAACTAAAACAGAAATATATTCTCCATTTGTCTGTGAAAAAGCTATTGGAATAAGTCTCCACATAAATCTTTTAATGGCTATATACACCCGGTTGTAAGATTGCTTTTTCTACATAGAGTATGCGTATGTTAGTCGGCGATAAAGAGTGCAACCTTCATTAAGTAGTGCAGAACTAAACATCGTTTTCCACTTCTTCTCGCTCGACATCATTGCAAAAAAGATAGCTAGAAACACAACAATTCGCTTGAGGGAAACCTCTACTTGGCGATCACTCGAGTTTACTTTATTTCCAAGAAAACCAGGACAACAATTTTCGACAAGAAACTCTCAAAACTTAACTGATTATTGGGAAAATTATCATTAACCAATGGTTCAAAACTTAATAGAACATCCAGAGGAGGTGTGAGCCTCAAATAACCAAACTTTTAGAGTAGACATAGCATGGAGCTAGCTTGTGATTTATTAATTTCTTACAGATCAGCATTGAAAATATTTACTGCTCAGCAAATATTGCAAATAATTTTCAGATATATACTGACGACAGCCAAGGCCAGCTTGAGTGCAAAGAAAAAATATGATGCTACACAAATCGAACATAATTTTAGTTCGCCTGCTTAAAATTTGGCATTTAACGAAAAATCAAATTAAACAAAACTTTAAAGTTTGGTAGATTATAAAAACGGAAATTAAATTTAATCCAATATGTCCATTCATGTTCATGTCAAAGCGATTTTAATCGCATTGACTTTCAATGGGTTTTCAGGTCTAAGGAGTCTGTGATATTCAATGTTTGCTAATTAGTTGCACAATTGAGTGAATTGAGCATTGAAATAAGCATATTTTATTGTTCAAATGGCTTGCTATCTGGCTTCCTATTGAAAGACATTTGAAATACAATACGGTGGGTTGGATTAGGAAGTGGGCCAGGCGGCATTTGCTTTCTGGCCTAATTCCACGTCTCGCAACATCTTATGCAAACATGCAAACGCAAAGCAACGCAACGAAACAAAGTGCGAGCGCATGCCTTGACTCATTTTATTTATATAAAAATAAAAAAAATTAAATATTTATAAAAAAAAAAAAATTCAATAAATGCGAGAACGACTCTAACTCACTCAGTCACTCACTCACTTAAACACTCATAAAAGTCCATAAGAAATATTATGTATATAAAGCAGTCCCTTTGGTACCGCCAAGGATTGTTGTCGCTGCCGACAACATCAATGTCCGCCCTTCCTGCCACATCGCCTGACCTGCCTTACCTATAGTATTTGTTGTTCCTTGGCATATTCCCAATTGGACACAGCTGCGTCGAGTTGCGCCGCGCTTTGTGCCTTTGTGCGCTAATAATGAATACATAAAAGTTTATACTTCACATTTCTCAGACGAAAATTAATTAAGTATTGATTTTTAAGTTAGTTAAATGCGAACGCAGCAAACCCATTCGAATAGCATAGCAAAACATATCAATTACTAAATTAAATAAAAATAAAAAAAAATTATGTATGTAGCTTAAAAAGGGCAAAATGTGTTTTTTTTTTTTTGTTTTGATGGGTTAATGCTTTTAATTGAAATACCGCTGTGACAACTAAAAAGGAAATGGGTAAAACTTAAGAGAATGCATAAATCAACTTTATTAAAAAAAAAAAAAAAAATTTTATCAGTTTTCCAAAATTGTATTAGATTCCAGCCAGATGTCTTTATAATAGCAGCTGAAGCGAGAGCATTGCACATCATTCATCTAAAAACTTACAAAAAACCACATGTGACGATCTAAACTTTATGACATTTGGTCGCATGATAGTGAAGATATAACACGGTAAAATTTTAACAGAAAAAAAGGATTAATGCTGACAAATGCTTCATCAAAGCCATTTTTTCTTAAAGCAATTTAAAGAAATCGCCAATGTTTACTATCTGCTCAAATTAGCTGATTATTTTAAAAATAATTTTAGCATTTAAAAAGCAAAATTATTTAATTTTAACAAATATATTTCCTAATTAATCAAAGCATATCGAAATTTCGTATATATGTATCTACTCGCACATAACTTCTTTCAAAGCGTTTCTTCTGCAATTGAATGTGAAGTGTAAGTCTTTCTAAATCGCTTTCAAATACACATTTCAATACATAAATAGTTGGCAGTATTGGGGGGGGGGGGTGGGTGGTGGTTGTGGGGTATATGGCTAAACTATAAAGTGAATGTTATTGAATATATAAATGCTAAATTCACTCATTAAATATTATTTGACTGCATAAAATTTTAAATAGCCTTAATCAGACGCCATGCTAATGCCGCTGCTGTCGATTTAAACTTTGACATCGAGCGACATAATTAACTTGGAAAACTGTCGCTTCGACAGATAGTTGGCTATTTATGAGCGAGTGTGAACAGAGCCATGTACAGATACGGCGATGCATTGTGTGGCGCTGGCTGCACTGCGTTGACAAGCGAACAAAGAAATCCAATTGGAAAAAGCATCGTTTTTTCTTTTTTTTTTTTTTCGTTTTCATTTTGGCAGCCAGACTGAAAAACAATCTGACTAACACATAATGACTGGGGAACACTTTCAATGAATTATAGCCAATAGTTTAGCAGCTAAATTTGATTTCTATAAAAAAAAAAAAAATTAATTTCGTTTTGGTTTTCATGTTCTCTGCCTTAGAGTATTCCCGAATTGACATAGATTTACGTATTCTAGTTTTCGATTTCGTTTTTTAACGTCCAAAATTCTTATAATATGGCACATAAAAAGGGCAATAAAATTTATGTATAGGGTGTTCCATTGATTTAGAATTGAAATTCGACCTAATTCTGTATTATCAGCTTTCTCATTGATATACTAGGTCAATAGTTTTAGTATTTTTATTTTATGTTCTTTAAAACGTTTTAAAATTAGGTCTTTCACAGCTTATATATATTATTTATAATATTTTAATAGGCAAACAATTTATTGATAACAATATCTCTGTTTAATAGGGAGATACACTCGGAAAAATATTGTCATATGTTCAAAAGTAGAGAACAACTCTGATACAAAAGAAAAATTCAATAGGAACCCTTTTTTTTAATCCTACAAATGTATTTTATTTTGTGTACTGCTAGCTTCCTTAATATAACCGAAGCTTTAATACTTCCCATACTTGTATTTCATAACCTTCTCCATGCAAAGGTTAGACCATACCTTCAGAATATGGAGTTTTCTATTTTTAAAACAAAAAATGAATCAGTAGCGCAATCGCACAGTGCACCATTGCTTATATAGTCCTTTGCAGCCTTTAATTAATAAAAAAAAAAAATTTTTTTTTAAATATATATTTTTTTTACTTAAAAAAATTTTTTTTTTTTTTTTTATTATTATTTACTTCATTTGCAATCAGTCCTCAAGTAGGTAAAATAATCAAATTTAATGTCAAAAAGAAAAAAAAATCAAAAAAAAAACCCAACTTCAGTTGCACCGAAGTTCTAATACCTTTCAAACAAAATTGCAGAAATAAAGCCCAACTTCAACGCGACCAATCGAGGTTTCCGCGAAAGAATAGTCCGCTTTCATGGGCGTTGTAAATGTCCTCCAAGCAAAAAAGGGAGAGCTTCACCATACATGTACAAAAAATTTCCATTATTAACATCCATCGGACGGAACAAAATCGGTTAAATCAAAATTCTCTGCTCTTTCCCTTGCTTTCGCTTTTATAATCGAACAAGATATATGGATGGTTTGGCTCCAAGTCTTAGCGAACCATCATCTTTAACAAAACTATCTTTTTTATTGAAACTTAAAAAAAAATAAACCTTGGACCAACAAAGTTTAATTTTAGAGATACATATTTTGATTAAATGCTATAAAATATATTGTCCACGTCCGTTAATTAGAGCGTCTGATTATCGGAATTGATTTTTTATGGAAAAGTTAATGAAATATGAGTGTCGTCGAAATTTGTCTGGGTTTAGGAGCTGCCAGTAGGGGGAAAGGGGCCTTACAAAACGTCACCATGCGTTGTAGGGGCGGGAGGGGGTTTAGAACAACGCGGTACATAACAATGTTTTTTTATTCAAATATAAAATTAGGGAATTATAATCTCCCAAGTTGGCAACCCACTTCGATTATGTTTAGAAAATCCCTCGACTGTATTGTACGTCATTAGGCCCTGTACCGAAGCTAGAAGAGCCTATTAGTTTTGTGCAAATGTATGTAACAGGTAGAAATAATGGTCGGAGACCTCCATTACGGTCAGGAGTGATAGCGGAGTCGATATAGCCATGTCCGTCCGTATGAATGAAAGGATCTCGGAAACGGTACTATATAGAGACTTCGTTCTTTTTGCATTCGACTAGGATTTCGCCTAAATTTTACAAGTTTATTTTAAAATTTTAACCCTCCTCCT
The DNA here is from genome assembly GCA_035044805.1 of Leucophenga maculata. Classification (NCBI taxonomy): domain Eukaryota; kingdom Metazoa; phylum Arthropoda; class Insecta; order Diptera; family Drosophilidae; genus Leucophenga; species Leucophenga maculata. The sequence goes on along the minus strand of JAWNNP010001156.1, from coordinate 145,922 downwards.
ATTCCCCATGATATGATACTTCCATCCTCCATCTTCTTTTTTAAAATTTTATTTTTATTTTGTTTTCTTTGTCAGTATTCGGTAATTTTAACTCAGAAGCACATTGCTGTAGTCAATGTGTTGTTAAAGTGACTTCACTTTTGAAAACTCCGCCGAATAGCGATGATTAGAAGTTGTTTCACTCTGTCCGACCTGTATGAGAGGTTGTTATTGATAGGATTTCAAAATTCTCGAAGCGGCACAAGTCTTCATTTACTCCCACGCATTTTTAACACGAAAGAGGAAAGGAGGGTGCGTACTTGCCTTCTACCCGTATAGTTAGCAAGATTACAGACCGAGATGTACAAAAAAAAAAAAAAAACCAAGACGGGGAATTCTGCACTGCTACAACAGGTCCTTGGAATCTTACGTCGCTTCTACGTTTACCGGCAGTACAAAGTAAAAGCCTTATTAATGGCATATCGAATACTGAGTAATTTTACCTGACCATGTCTTGGGTCGTGGCAGAGCGGCAGAAGCTTTTTTCTTATTTATACGTCAATGTGAACCCTGACAGTTTCGGTAAGGAAGTAGCTGTTAGTAACAGAGGGTGGGCACACATCTCCACAAGAAGTGGGAGACGCATCCTTTACAGTGAACACCAATGAAAATGAAAATTAATAACTACAATGTTTCGGCGTAATATAGAAAGTCCAAAGATAGCATGCAGCATCCAGCAAAACCTAATCTGACTTGGTATAGCGCTCACGTCCGTGAATCGCAATATTTCTTGCAGGTAATTGCATGCGCGTACGAACACGCAAGGAGTGCATTGAAATCTGTCTTTTCGGAAACTTTCCTGCCGTCTCCTGCAAACCTCAAACAAGCTCGTGGACTTAGTCAGCTGTATAAAGAATCATGCAAGTTCTCATCACTTTTTGTGACATTGTCCGTTGAACTATCGCCTACTCTAAAAGGATTTAAGCATCAGTACAAACCGAACTCAATAACAGAACAGATGTGCAACCTGTGGCATCTATTTCACATCGTAAAAGAGTATGCAAATGCAACGTCTTTGCGTGCATGGCAAGTAGAGTACAGCCACAGCGACATGTTGTCAGAAGTGCAAATTAGCTTCTGTGAAAAATTTCGCAGTCCTCTTCGTCTGCTCTCCGGATGCCAGTAATGAAAGAGTCTGAGTGGCTGGCAAACCCGTGGTTAGAGAAACAGTAACTCCAATTAAATTATCTTTTACTATTTACCTACTTATTTGAATTATGGCGGCTTTTATTTTAAGTTTTTTGTTAAGAATACAAATTTATTTTGACCAAAATGTTTTATTTCAGCTAGGTTTCCGTTTCTAATTGCTTTGCCAAAGGTTAAAATAAATATGTTATGTTATTTTAAGAGTTTATTAGTAAAAGCTAACATAGGAGAATGCATGAGAAGAACAATGGTGAATGAAGCTAAAAATGTATTTACGGACATTACCAAGTCAGGAAAAGGTGCTTAACTAAATATAATTCTAAGCCACACTTCACACAGTGCAGTGTTATTCTGTGAGTTTAGTTGCGGTGAATATTTCATGCAAATAGACATACATACATACGTATAGACGGACGAACAAGTCCTTTTGTCATTTTGGCATTTTAACAAACCCAACATACCCTACGACTAGAAATATTTTTCGGTGCATGGTATAAAAAGTTGCATAAAAAAAGAAACTCTTTATTAGGCCCTGTACCGAAGGTACAAGAGCCTATTGGGTTTGTGCAAATGTATGTAACAGGTAGAAATAATGGTCGGAGACCCCCCAAAGTTACCACCATTATGGTCAGGAGTGATAGAGGAGTCGATATAGCCATGTCCGTCTGTCCGTCCGTCCGTCTGTATGAACGAAAGGATCTCGGAAACGGTAATAGATAGAGACTTCGTGTTTTTTGCATTCGACTAGGATTGCTCCGGAATTTCACAAGATTATTTTAAAATTTTGCCCCTCCCCCCCCTTCCCCATAAAATCACCCCTTAGGGTGAAAATTTCTTCGGCACAAAAAAAATTGAGTGTACCAATATAGAGATAACGTCTCTCTAAGCAAAAATCCAAAAAGTTCATCAAAATCGGATAATAAATGGCGATTTTATAAGCAATTGAATTTGAACAACCCCCCTTTTCTTTTCATTCATATTCGCGCAGTGAGAAGTGGTCATGTGTTTGGTCATAAGCTCGGGAAACATTTAATATGTTTGTTAGGCGACCTGAACTGGTACAGGGCCTTTTACAGTCGGTTACGCCCGACTGTATTTCCTTACTTGTTTTATTGTTCATTTTGTGGCGATAGTGGTTTATGGTTCAGCAATATCTAAGACGTTGCAAACTTTATGCCAAAATTAAATTACTATACACACTCTACGCGAAGAGTATAGAAATGGTATACACAGCCAAACGTCAAAAATCCAATTAAGCGAATAAATCCAATTAAAATACATATATAGCTGAAAAATAACATTTTCTACGATAATGCAGCAAAAAAAAAAAAAAAAAAAAAAAAAAAACAATTTTAATTAGTATAAATGATATTTACACCGAAATTCGAATGGAAACATTGGCGCGCACACACACACACACACTGGCGCAGTTTAAACATTATAATTAAACTACAATTTATCACTTGGAAGCACTGTAGAGAATGTAAATTTAATAATGAATGGAGAGAATAACATACTTCAATAAAACATCTTTGTAGTATGTCCAACCGTCCGTATATGTCGTCAAAATAGACATTTCCCAAAATTGCTGCTGATAAGAAAATGAATAATAGGCTGATATGTATAGAGTAACATACAAACATATATATTCAACATATATCATCACGCTCTCATGCCAAGGCGTGATAATGACACGACACACACTCTTGATGAAGTCGATGACAATTATGATGATGACGATGAGACAGATGAACGGTCGGACAGACTATGTCTGGAGTTGTCAGTGTTGTATAGCGGTTGTCGGTTGATAGTGTTGCACATTGCGTGGACATCAATGTCAGCAGCAGACTGACAACTATTTTTTTTCTTCAAATGTTTTTTTCTTCAAATGTTTTTTTTTTTTTTGTTCCGTCATTAAAACGCAAAACTCACACTCAACCGTGCGCGGACAAAGTGGGTTAGGTTAAAGCCAGAAAATAATGTACAAAATGGCAATTAATGACAGAGACGAACGTTTGTTGGACATTTACTAAACGGCTCCACGACGCGCTGGTTAGCTGAATGAGCGTCGACACGCCAATGTTTGTTATTGTCTGCCTTCAAAGTGATATACATAGAACAAATTAATTTGGATGGCCGACATTGAAGACGACCATTAGACAAAGCCAAGGAAGCGTTTAACGAAAATAAAAATAAAAATAAAACAAAAAATTTTATACAACTAAAATGTTAACTCGGCTGGACATAATATTTTTCACACAACATTTCAACAGGATATATCAAGTCGTAGAGTAAAGCAGGGAAATGTATTTTTAAATGAAAATATGAAATATTAGGCGACGACTGCTTTTCCAAATATTAATATAAATAATGTAGTATGTCTGTCTAATATGGAGACGCTATCTATTTCAATAAGCTAGATTGACTGTTTAAATTTTGAATATTTTTTTACACCTTTTTGAATATTTTTTTAACTTAAATTAATGTTGGATATTTTTTGACGTCGAAAAAATATTTCTAAAAAATATTGCAATTCAAAAATTTTTAACCAAAAAATTGCTCATATATATACATTTTAAAAATCGTAGACAAATTTTTGTTTGTTTGCGCGCGCATCATGCCTAAACCACTTAACCAATTTGTATGAATTTTGGTAGAGAGATAGGTAAGACGTTGTAAAAGAATATAGGGTACTCTTTATTAAAATCGGAGGGGGCGTTCAGCTAGTTATAATAATTTTGATGTGATCAATGACTTGCTGAATCGGAGTTAAATTGTATATCATCATAAATACAAACACACAAATATGTTTCCTTCTTCTTTCAACATGGTTACCTTCTCCTAAACGTCAAAAAGATCGTCAAGTTGTTAATTGTTTACACTCACCTGTAAAGAAAGAAAAACATATTTAATAAATTTATGTCGATAGTTTAATACGTTTCATAAATAAATAATCGTTAAAAATTTCTCATTAATTTGATGTGCAAAAAGTGAAAGTATATCCATCGATAACAGCCTAACAAAAAACAACCACCCTCGTCCACGAGATACTCTGCACTTCCATTGTACCTTAAATCTGTTTAGGAAATATATTCCTATCTGGATATGTGTAGAATATTGTATTTTAGTGGAAGATACAAAAAATACGTAGAAAGGGGAACAGTTTTGTATAAGGACTACCTTCTTCTAGTGGTCCGAAATGAATTTTAATAAACTATTTTTATTTGGATTGAAGGAAAATGCATCAATTGAGGCGCTTCTTGCTTTATTAACAAAAAAATTTGCAACCAAAAAAAAAAAACAGATTTGCATAGGAACTAATTTTTTTTAGTGGTTCTACGAAATATTTATTAGAAATGAAGTAAGATACAGCAAATAACAAAATAAAAACCACAAAAATAAAATTTTTTCATTTAAAAACTCAGAAAGCAGGGTCAGGTATTGCCACTTAGAACAAATGAAGTACACTCAATCTACAACCTAAAATATCTGTTGCACCGCAGAATTTCTGAGGAAGAACCTTATAAATATTGCATCATACGCTCAGTCTGCTTAGACTGTGGACAAAAAATCATGCATAATAATGCACCGCAAATAAATCAGGTCCCCACGCAAAAAATTGTATCAACTGTGGTGAAAACCACATGGGTTAATATAGACGCAGTCCTGTTTATAAAGAACTGAAAAACCGCCTGCATAAGCGAACTTCTTCTGCTCGCTTTCAACCCGAAGAAATAATCCACGCACTCTACGGACTTATGCATTGAACACAACCACTCCCGGTGCGACCTTCGCCAATGTTTTGAAATTTGGGTCAAATCAAGCTGTGTCAAAGTCACATGCCCTAACCGTACCCATGTACGGTACCCATGGGTCGCTCTGCCCAAATTCCAAACCGGTATCCAAAAAACAATAATAAGCAACGAAATCGATATTGAAGTACTTTGAGTTCGATGAGCCACAGCAAAACCAACAGATATATTAAACGGCTAGTTATGACGAAACGGCGTCTAAGCAGGGAGTGGCAATATCTCAGATCTGCAATCTCTAAACTAAAGCTTGCTACATATGAGCTAAGAGAGCCCCTCAAACACGTGGTAAACTCGTCCAGAGATGATACATCGAACGTCTTTCTCAAACAAGCTCAAACTCATTTAAGAAATGTTTTGTTATTTTTTTTTTTGTCACGACCACGAGCTATTCTTAACCCCTCAGAGTTCACACTAATGAAGTACATAAAGCGATATAAGCTAAGCTTAACCACAAAAAGGCTGCAGGTCATGATTTAATTTCTCTAAAAATGATAAATATTACAATCTTATTTAACGCGATTTTTAAATGCGGACACTTTTCAACTCCGTGGAAGAAATCGGAATCGAAATCGAAATAAAATTTAGGCAGCATCATATAGGCTCATAAGCCTACTATCTTGCCTATACAAACTGTTTTAAAACTTAGATATAATAAAAATTAGCTCACATATGCAGCACGTCATCCCCAATAATCATCCCGAATAACCTCAGACATTCAAACAGCGTTTGAGCTCCGCGAATATTGTTTCAAAATCTTTCTTTAGGTAGCTTAAGCATTTGATCGCGTTTGGCTCGAAGGACTTAAGTACAAAATCAAAGTATTGCTTCCTCAAAACACACAAAATTCTTAACACATATCTATCCCAGTAATAGAGCATTCACAGTACGACAAAATGACTACATAACATAGGAGAGTCTGAAATAAAAGGTGGAGTACTCCAAGGCAGCGTTCACGGCCCTGTAAAGTATTATATATTCTATACACATCAGACATACCAACGGATTACAGATTCACAACAACAACATTTGCCGATGGCACACCAATCTTAAGCAGATTTCGATGCCCAACAAAAGCAATTAGACGACTAGCAGATCACCTAACTCTTCTCGAGGAATGGCTAGCCAACTGGTGTATAAAAATTAATGAGCAAAAAAGCAAATAAGTTACATTCACGCTCAGTAGAGGTGTTTGCCCAACACTGAATCTAAACAACATTATGATCTCACAGGGCAACTAATCTCCAAAGAAGCTGCACTGGCGTATGAATTCGCGGTCCCCCTGAAGCTTGGACCACAAAGTCCTCCCTTAAGACTCTGTAATAAAGCCTATTCAAACTTACGGTTCACAATTATGGGACAATGCAGTGCCATAGTACAAAGAGTTCAATCGAAAATACCTAAAACTCTAACCGGTACACCCTGGTATATTCGCAATACTCACATTCACAGAACTATGAATGCAAACTCAATTCTCGCCCAAATCAACTCGCAAGTTCTCTAACCCTACACAATAACCAAACACGTGACATGATCTCCCACCCAGCCCTGTGATGGAGGCTCATAACTAGATTTTATGATTTGAAAAAAATATTTTTAGGCTCTTTAAAAGATTTAATAAACAAAATATTATCTAAAAAAAAAAAACATGTCGCATGCGCTGAGTATTTAGGTTTTAAAAACTGTTTCTATAAAAACTTAAATCAACAAATACACAATTTGTGCCACAGTAACTCTAGGGGGAACGAAATAATCTTCTAAGAAAAGGGCTGCGTACAATCCATACATCCCATACACTAACTTCCTGTATGACTTTGTCGTATAAAAATACTCCATATGGTATATATGTTTGTCAATTTTAGCAGCTGTGCTGCTAATAAAAAAAAATCGCTGTTAAAAGTCAAAGAACGCAAATAAACAACCAAAAGTTGAGTTCATAAAAATTCAAAACCAAATAAACAAATCCCGCCAAGTTTAGATTAGGAGCGAAGCAACTCAAATAACAGAAATTCTATGCAATCAAATTCGAATTCAATCGATGAAAAATAATTCGGTTATGCCTTGAATATTGTTAGAACTTTCAAAATATGTCTGGAGCACAGTTTACGTAAGAATTTTTGTTATATTTGAAGAATACAGAAGGTCGAATATGGAACACTAATAAGTTTAATCCTCAAATCGAGTTTCAAAAGTGGGTTGATTGTAAAGAAGTACCCATTATGCTATGTAACTATGGAAAATCATCAATGAATTAATTAAAAACATTCCACATTGGCTAATGTAACGCGCAAAGCAAATTTTAAATAAGACATTCCATTCACTTTGCAGCAAATAGCATTCAATTGAAAAAGGTAATTAATTTAATTGGAAATGCAAAAACTGTTTCTAAAGGTTTAGCCAACTAAGCTAATTAAATGTTTGTTAACTTATGGAATGGAAAAAAAAAACAAAAACAAAATTAAATGGAATGCATTAACGCACTTCGAGAAAATTCAAAACATTTCTATAGGTTGAAAGCCTTTGCGCAGTTCCGCATAAACTCAGTAAAGTGCTGCAACACAGATAGCTGAAGATGAAGCGATATCTATGCAGATTTGATGCACATTTGATGGGTTGTTTCGAAAGTTTTTGCAATCACAATCGAAAGTTTTTTTTTTAAAAATTTGGAGTACGCTATTGTGACACTGATATCAGTAATATGCAGTTCCAGAAATATGTTGCTAAATGCCACACAGCTGTTCATACAATAGATCAATTGAAGACGAAGTTCGGTAGCCATTTTATCTCGCGAAATGGTTCGATCGAATGCGATTTTACAAGAAAGAACGTTGAAATACTGTGTTATCGATTTTGAGATATCCCACACTCATATTGAATCTTAGATTTGTATGAGCCATATAGGAGGGAGACTATTTATTTTTTCGGGAAGTGGCAACACTTATGTCAATAGGTAAAATCTGGCACTACTAAAATTAAGTTTGACATTTTTGACATTGGTAAAATAAATATGGCCAAAAAATGCAAATTTCAAAGGAAGGTTGTTGTTGGATTATTTTTCAAAACTTTGGAAGTGGTTTATCTCAACAAGAGTGTGTCAATGCACTCAATTCTTTATACTTCAAAGAAGCACCATTTTAAAATAGTGTACATCGCTGGTGTGGTGAATACAATTGTGGTCGTAGTTCGCTCAGCGACGAATTCCGTGAAGATCGCTCCAAGATTTGCTGTTGCTTCACAAAACATCGATGCTGTGCGTGAACTGATAATGCGAGATCGTGATAAGACATACCGTGAGATTGAGGCATCCCTAAACATAAGTTTCACCAGCGTATATCAAAAATGGTTGTTCGCGTTGGATTTCGCATAATTTGACAATCACTATAAAAAAAAAAAAAAAAAACTTACAGTCGGGCGTAACCGACTGTAAGAGGTCCTGTACCAGTACAGGTCGCTTAACAAACACAAATGTTTCCCTAGTTTATGACCAAGCAGTGCAAAACAAAAAGGTAGGAAATTACTAAGAAAAAATGGTACTAACGAAAGGAATTTTGCTCCTCCCACTTTTCACTGCACGAATAAGTGACTTTTATGTATGCAAAAAAAGGGAGGACGGAAGTATCATAGATCGTTCAAATTCAATTGCTTATAAAATCGTCATTTATTATCCGATTTTAATGAAGTTTTTGGATATTGGCTTAGAGAGACGTTATCTCTATAATGACGTACTTTTTTTGTGCCGAAGAAACTTTTATCCATGACGGGGATTTTATGGAGAAGGGGGAGAGTGGCAAAATTTTAAAATAAACTCGTAAAATTCCAGCGAAGTCCTAGTCGAATGCAAAAAGAACGAAATCTCTATCTATTACCATTTCTGAGATCCTTTCGTTCATATGTACGGACAGACGGACATGGCTATATCGACTCCTCTATCACTCCTGACCATTACGAGGGTAAATTTAAGGAGTCTCCCATTATTTCTACCTGTTACACATATTTGAAAAAAAAACAATAGTACCTTCGGTGCAGGGTCTAAAAAGGCTCGTGTGGATTGGTGCAACGAAATGTGCTTCAAAAGACGTTACGTTAAGATCGTCAGAGGTGACGAATCATAGAATCGATCATGTGGGTGTTCCAAAACGAGCCAAATCCAACGGAGGTTGTTCGCGCACGAAGCACTTCGAAGCCAATGATCGCCTGTTTCTTCGGCCAAATGGGTCATGTGGCCACTGTTCCGCTTGAGCAACGTAGGACGGTCAATTCTGAATGGTACACGACCATTTTTTTGCCTGAAGTCTTCGGAGAAATTCGCAAAACCATGTGGGTGTTCCAAAACGAGCCAAATCCAACGGAGGTTGTTCGCGCACGAAGCACTTCGAAGCCAATGATCGCCTGTTTCTTCGGCCGAATGGGTCATGTGGCCACTGTTCCGCTTGAGCAACGTAGGACGGTCAATTCTGAATGGTACACGACCATTTTTTTGCCTGAAGTCTTCGGAAAAATTCGCAAAACCAACCAACCACCCACGGCCGAATGGGTCATGTGGCCACTGTTCCGCTTGAGCAACGTAGGACGGTCAATTCTGAATGGTACACGACCATTTTTTTGCCTGAAGTCTTCGGAGAAATTCGCAAAACCAACCACCAAAGACGAATCACCCTTCACCATCAGCTCACACAAGAGAATATTGAACTAATGGGTCATCCGCCGTACAGCCCTGATTAATCATCCAGTGATTTCTTTTTAATCCCCAACATCAAAAATAAACTGCGTGGTGAACGTTTTCCTACGCCCGAAGAAGCTGTTGATGCGTTCACAACCCATATTATGGAGGTGGCTCAATCGGAGTTGAAAAAGTGTTTCGAAAATTAGTTTGAGCGAATGCAAAAGTGCATAAACATTCATGGAGATTATTTTGAAAAGAAATATTCCCGAAATATTAATAGTACACCTCGTACTATTTTCTTGATGTGTGTGAGACATTTTATTGGTATTAGTATAAGATAAACTCAATTCAAGTTGGCGTTTCCTATTGTAATAACCTCAACAACTAAAACTCAGAAAGGTGCAACAGATTTGTATGGGGACTACCACTATTTAGTGGTTCGATTTGGACCAAAACGGAATGTTTTATAAGGAGAAAAGAAATTTAGACCAATTTTGATATTGCTAGCAAAACTATAAAAATAATTTTTCAATACAAATAATAAAAATCTTCCCAATTGCGATTGTGCAAAATTTTCCGGACAACCCACGCTTGCCAAAATTGCCTGCACGTGCGTAATCGGTTTACGAATTGGTAGAAAGTACAGTCACACACACAAACGAACAATAATATCTGTGACAAGAAAATAGGTGAACGAAAGAACAAATGCTGGCTGGAACAACGAACAAGTGCTTCTGTTGTTCACGATAAGCAAAAACGCCTTCCGCAACAAATCGATTTCGGTGACAGACAATTTAATGAGGAATTATTGGCATTATGCGTTGATTTGGAAGTCTGTTAGCACTCATAAGCTGCTAAGCTTCAAAAATTGATTGTCACTTTTTTGAGAGTAGCATTTATTTGACGGCATATCGTGTAGATACATACTAGTAATGTATCTCAAAAATTATACTTGACAAAGTCTTTGACTCAACTTTTGGTGACAAAGCACTAACTAAATGCACTGTTTACACAGTTAAAATGCATGAGTAATCGTGTTTTTGTTAGTAACACGTTTCGTAAAGGTCGTTCGGAAACAGCTGATTTTACAAAAAAAAAAAAAAAATAATAATTATTTTGACAAACACCATTTGATGATCGTAAACAACAAAGTTGCTTTATACACTTGAAAAAAAAAATAGTTCCATTTTTAATAGATTTTATTTTCAGAATGTGCTTCTTAAAAATCTCCAGTAGATGGAGATGTGTATTTATTAATTAAAGCGAAGGTCTTTCAATTTCTTCTGATTTGTTGCTCTGTCTATATTGTGCAGCCGATCTTTTAAAACAACTGACACGATATGAGTACATAAGGTCGGCATTAAAAATTTTGTTATGTAGTTTTTATGCTCTTTTTTGTTAGTTGCAGTTGCCCCCTTTTTGACCGTTTTTTATGGGTTTCCATTCATGTATTCAGACATCGCGGTTTATGTGAATGAAATGTTTTGCTTTTGAACTTTTCACTTTTTTTAGTTGATTTGATGATGCGCTTTGATGCCGCTTGCCACATTTCTTTTCTCCCTTTATTCTTTTTGAACTCACTTTTTATACATCACACATGTTATTTTCCTAATGTACTCTCCCGTTTTTTTTTTTTTTTTTTTGAGTACATATTCAACAAAAACTTCAACCAAACGGCTACGTTGCGATGCTTTTATATGAAATTTTCCCGGTTTTTTTTTTTTATTTTTTTTTATTTTTGCCCAACAATGATTTATGAATTATGTAGTGCGAGAGTTGCTGAGATTTACTTTATATCTGATGTATTCTATATCTTTATATGTGTATGTGTGTCTAAGCAAGACATTCTGAAGTTGAGCGAGCCCTCGAAACCACGAAATGTTGAAATTTTTTTAAATTATAACACCCTAACTTTGAATGTTTATTTTGTCTATGTCTGACTTGACTTCTGCTTAATAAGGATAAAAATATACAATTTTAGGTGATTTAGGTGTCATTAAAAAAGAAAATTCATCAGAATGCGTTATTTTTTGAGAGGAGATGTAACTAAATTTCCTTCGTGACTACTTTCAAAAGTTAAATTAAAGCCTTTTTAATATTTTTTGAATCCATTAAATAGCTGCAATGAATGCAATTTGTAATAAAAAATTTCTTTCGTATGCACCCACTCTCTGCATATAGACTTAAGAATCGAGTATCTCCATTGCAGAGTCCGATGTATAAAGAAGCACAGCTTACATGCTTGTGTGGCAAGTGAGGAACTATTTCAAATGTACGAGGGTAGTCATAGAAAATTTTTTAAAATTATACAAATATGTCTTTCAATTCGAAGATTTTTTTTAAGTTCAAATTGTATTCTCAGCAGAAGATTAAGTAAAAATTAAGAATTTTACATGAAAAATTTTTAACAAAAAAAAAAGATTTTTTTCCCATAGTTTCTGTGCATCTGAAACCTATCTCTAAAACTATATTTGTTAGATACACTGTTTTAGATTCATTTCAAAAAGTCTACCAAATGTTGGCATCTTTGCATGTACATAGATCGACATCTGCGCACCTTTATAAAAATCTGTCCCGATACATTTACTCTACTATATAGGTACAACTTTAGAATAAGAACAAGAAAGTATATTGTAATGCGACTTGCACGACTTTAAGATACCATCTAACCCCAATTGAACCTTAAATTTGGATCCGTGTGGGATATTTATTGGGTTTAGTCGTTTCAAGCTAAACTGAAGCGCAACATAAGATTTATGTTACAAATCTCAGGAAAGGGTACAGAATTGTATAGGGGCTATCCATTTAAGTGGTTGGATATGCACATATATGGAATATTTTTTTAGAATTTTTAAAAAAATATAGCAAATGTGGCATTGTTTGATTTACAAAAAATAAAAAATAGTTATTTCCATTCAAAAAGTCAGAGTAGAGACAGGTTTTTTGGGTAGCACTAAATTTATCTAAAAAAGAAATAATATACATCAAATTTTCAAACTTGAAGGCTCTATCTTTCATAGTATCTAAAGTTCATAGCCAAACAGACGGACTTTGCTATATCGTATTGACTTTTTGAAGTGGTCAGATTTAAACCCTAATGAAGTGGTCAGATAGGATTGACATAAAATACCCAAATTCGGCTGAATTAACCAAAATAATGTAATTTCTGAAGTGAAACTACGTTACGGAGGATAAATTTCAAAAGGTCAAAAAAGGAGAAACGTTGAATGAAAATAAAAAATGGAAGAGAAGGGGAAATGATCGCGTAGCAGGCCTTACATCTTTTAAAGAGTGGCGAGAGCGAGTGTGTGTGTGTGTGTATAGTACATTTTCAACTTCAATAGTGTGCTAAGTGAAACGGAATTCAAGAGGTGAAAAGTATTGGCTTGTGAGAATGCATACAGTATGAGTGCGAGAGAGATGCTGTGTTGTTGTTGTTGTTGCTGCTGTTTGGTTTTGTGCATGGTGAAATAACAATGGTGAAATAATTAAAATCCATGGATATCTTTACTCTTGCTACCGATGAGAGCGTTAGATCGCAAGAGAGAAAGGTATATAGCGAGTGTGTGTGTGTGTATAGTACATTTTCAACTTCAATAGTGTGCTAAGTGAAACGGAATTCAAGAGGTGAAAAGTATTGGCTTGTGAGAATGCATACAGTATGAGTGCGAGAGAGATGCTGTGTTGTTGTTGTTGTTGCTGCTGTTTGGTTTTGTGCATGGTGAAATAACAATGGTGAAATAATTAAAATCCATGGATATCTTTACTCTTGCTACCGATGAGAGCGTTAGATCGCAAGAGAGAAAGGTATATAGCAAAAAGTTAATATTTTGTACCGTTCTTTCGTTTCTTTTGTGCTAACGAAAAGTGTTCTTTAAGAATTACAATCAAATGTCAGCTGTAGCTGAAAATCAAGAAAAAAATTTTACACTCTTTTATATTCATTTGAAGTAGCTATAACTCTTAAATTTGGCTTAGAAAAAAAAAACCCTCATAGCAGATTTTAATGTAGATTTTGCCAATAACAATTAACAGCTTCACTATTAAATTTTCTCTAAGAAAATAATGGATTTGAACAAGTTTAATGATTCGACAAAATCCACCACAAAATATGGAGCAACAATAGACGCTATATATACGCACTGTTTAAACACGGTACACCTACAAATATTTGTATCAAATTTTAGTTATCATAAGCCACATATAACATGTGTATCACAAAATAATGAAATAAATTAATAATATTATTGAAAACATCTCTGGTGTATATATTGAGACTTGACTCCATTTTGTTAAGGAGTTTCACTTCAATAGTATTCCTATATATAGGTGAGATACATTTATTTTATTTTTATTTATACAAAATTCTGAAATGTGGGACAGAATTCTATGTGGGCCAACCCTTCTAGTATACCGATCTGCACTTAAATGAGCTGCATTTTTTTTAATGTTTAACATAGAGTAGACCAAATTTCAGATTTCTAGCGCAGAATAAGGTGTGGGCTCGCATGGTAAGTGCCAACATCGCCATAGGGAGGGAGGGAGCCGTTAGCATGTTCATTGAATACAAGTGATCTGGAGAAGAAAGATGATGGCTCTTTTTCTTATAGTTGCCAAGCTCTCGTTGTAAATACGGACAGCCAGTCAGACGGACATGTCACGCCTTTTGGTGCTGATCAAGATATATACTTTAAATATAGACATTATGGGGACTGCCTCGCCTGCTTGTGTCAGTTACATACATTTGCACAAACTTAGTCTAACCTTTTTATACTATGAGTAGATACAGGGTATAAAAACTCGTCAAAATTATAATTGTAAAACGTTAAAAATGTAATACAAACCTATTAAAACAATTTTAGACGACCGAGTTCAATTAGTTCATCCATTTCTAAAAAGAGTGATTCGATGTTTTCAAAACGAAAAGGTGTAATATGATATCTACTGGTTATTAATCGAAGTTTCGAAGATTCTCACCATAAATAGAATGTCGATACTATTGAACATCGCTGGATAATATGTGTTGAGCAAAAAATAGAAGTTTATGTTGAAAAAAGCTAGTTTTATAAAAAATTGTCGGTGCTACTGATGAAGTGAGTCACAGATCGTCGTCTTCATCTTGATTATTGTTGCAAAAAATATTATTAAATGGATGAAACGACATGTTTTAATTGATGCTCAATTAAACACAACTCAAGAAGTCAACTTAAATGTCGTAGGCTTGTATATACGACTATGTAGGAGTCTGGGAACAGAACTGCAGCAGCAGCAGTCAGTTTTTCATTGTTGCAACGCATTAAAATTCAACAGAAAAATAAAACATATTCCAAAAAAAAAAAAAAAAAACGAAGAGAAGAGAAGAGAAAACGCTGTCAGAAGCAAAGCAAATTAATATGCAAATAGACTCGTAAAGTAAAAACTCGGAAAATAGTAATAAAAATAAAAAACAAATAAACGAAAAAATTAAACAAATATTTCAGCGAGAGCAAAGAGAAAAATGTAATTACAAGGAAAGCAGCATGGAAAATCATAATTGAAAAGGTCATAAAGTGCAAGAGTTGAAATCATTTATTGTTTGTATTCTCATTTTCTCGCTATTTTGCATACACTCCATGCAGAGTGCAGAGTGCAGAGTTCGGTATCATAGGTTTCTTGGCAACAGATGAATTGTGTGTAAAGAATCAAATGAATGCAATTCATAAAATTTCTTTCGTACTTTTACTTCGTACCATTTTTTTAATGAAAAAATTCATGCTGTACAACAAACAGTAAATCTGCTTGCAGCATAAGAGCAAAATGCGAAAAAGAATCATAATTAAATCTGTGTAGGCGATGTAGCTGCGTGCGGCTTTTTTACGCTCAAAATATTCAACCGATTTGTACAAAAAAAAATTTACTGTGCACATCTATAAAGGCATAGCTAAACGAATGATATTTATTTTTGTCTAAATCGGTTTTTAATATAAAATATTGTATTTAAATATTTATCTGAACGCAGACGTTTCAATTTCTGCAGCCAGTAAGCAAATCCAATGTGAAGGGTATTCTAACTTCGCTGCAAATTTCATGTATAAAGTTTGTGTGTTGGGTTTGGTTCAGAATAAAATTTTTAAAACATAGAGCTACATTTTAATACAAAAAAAAAGCTTAGTTCTGCAAATATTATTATTTTATCAAGTAATTATAGAGCGCTGAGTGCATAATGCAATAAAGATTCAATATATAAACAAGAAATAATATTAACTTATTTAATACGACGGTTGCTATGTACATATATTTCTAGCCTGAGCAACAAAAAAATGTTGCCAGTTGCAAGCTGACGTCTCCATTGTAAAGTCTGACATATTTTAGGTCTAACTTACTGTGAACACTTGGACGTACAAGTGTAATTTGGTTTCTTTACAGGCAACTGAAAATTTCATCTCGACCAAAAAATGGAATTAAACCGTGAACATTTTAGTGCGATGATTATCAAGACAAGAGTTAAATCAACTTTTAGTGATGAACTCCATCCTTGGCCACTGTAAAAAACTGGTACAACGAATTCAATCGTGGCCGCAGTTCGCTCACGGACGAATTTCGTGAAGATCGTCCATAGTTGTTGTGATAGGTGACGAAACTATGCGTATGAGCCCGAAATAATGCAGCAGTCGACCGTCTAGGTCTTTCAAGACGAGCAAAATCCAACAAAAGTTACTCGCTCGCGCAGCACATGGAAGCAAATGATCGCATGTTTCTTCTCGAAATCCGATGAACGCATACCCTAAGACTGGACTGACTCAGTGTTCTCTTTCCTATCTTAAAGAAAGGAGACCCCGCTAGACAACTCCCGCGGGTTAAGTTTTCTTTCCATCGGATATAAGATACTGTTGCGCATATTGTGTAATAGGCTGAAGCCATATACGGATTCACTGATAGGACTATATCTGTGTGGTTTCAGACCAAAAAGGTCGACCAGTGACCAAATATTCACATAACGCCAAATCGTGTAAAAGATCCATGATTTTAACAAAGACAGACACCACCTGTCGACTTTAAAGCAACTTTCGACACGCCGATACGATCCAAATTTTCGACGCCCTATCTGCACTAGGTATTCCGGCAAAGATTGTTCGTCTTTGCATAACGACGCTATCTAACACACAAAGCGTTGTCAGGGCGGGGAAAAACCTCTCCGACCTCTTTGTTACCAAGAGAGGTTTCAGGAAGGGCGATGCTCTCTAGTGCGATTTTTTCATTTTTCTGATGGAATACATCTTACACCAGTGCAACATATGTCAGGCTTGATACATACAACATATGTCAGGCTTGATCTTCCAAAAGCAAGTGATGACATCGATATCATCGCTACGCAGGAACGGTGATTCAGCAAGGCCTTCTCAGAGATTGAAAAACAGCCTCAAGCTCATGGGTGTAGCAACGAATAAGGACAATACGAAGTTTAAGATGTCTTCTCGAACGCCGTCATCGCGACATGGACGGTCAGTGACGATGGAGAATTTCAACTTCAGTGTTGTAGAAAACTTCGTCTATCTTGGTTCCGCAGCAACGAGCAACAACAACGTCAGCCTGTCCTACTGTATGGAGCAGAGGAGTGGACGGTGATTGATAAACAGCGTTGGACATCTTTGAGGGGAAGATTTGCTGCAGCATTTTTGGTCCTATTAGAATCGGCGACGGTGAGTTTGGTGGTCTAATTCGAATGGGTGAAAGAGCTCCGTACTTGCCATTTATATCAACTGACTACAGCAGCTAGTACGCCTTCCTGATTACCATAACCATGACTGAAAGACGGTTGAAGACCATCTAAGCAAGTAAAATGAACGCTTTTTTTTTTTTTTTTTTGAAGAACACGTTTAACGTTTAACAATAAGTCCGAATGGTTATTTTAATAACAGAAATAGCTAAAGAAATAAATAAAGAAATGCATTATAAACGCCCCCTCCTCCTCACTCTCAAATGTTAACGAATTCCTACAGGAATTGTTATCGTAAAAAGAAGGAATAACACGTACGTACAATCATTTCTATAAATTTTCCAATTGAAGCAATTGTATGCCATACAAAGGAACAAACACAAATGTGCAAACCTATAATTGAAAGTGGTCTGTGTGCTAAAGCATAAAAATCAAAGACAAACTTCTATCTAAGAAACAATTTGTCTTTTTTAGATATCAACAATGACTAGGATACGTGTCTTTCTAATTAAAATGAACATTGTTAGAGCCAAATAAGAGCTATTTCGAAGCTGACAATGAGTTTCTAATGAGATGCATATCAATTTATGTCGAATTAATTAAGATCAACTCGTATTGGTTTTGTTTTCTGTAGTTGCTACAATCGAACAATTTACACTATTTATTGTAGGACGTACTTCACTTGCAAGTAGCAACATATCGCTGCGTTTCAGGGGCCAACGCAGTTGATTTTAAGCAGCAGTTGCAAATATCAAATATATTTTAAAGCCAAAAAGTCTTGATTATTGAAATATAAATGCCACCTATATAAGAAAAAAAAAAACTATATAGTTATGTGTCTAAAACTAGAAATATTTTGAGGTACAAGTTCTAGTCAGCAGCAAGTTCCACCATGTCATATAGTGCAACAGTTTAACAAATAAGAAAAGAAATTATTATTTTTCAATTTATTGCTTAAATTAGGCACATATCAAATATCTTTGAAATGCGAAATTATTTAAAAAACTTTTTATTGAATTTAAAATTTTGACGCCCTGAGAACATATTTGCGCCTATAACAGACCACACTGTCTATATTAAAAGTGTTCACCTCATTCCATTGACTATGTTTCGTTTAAACTTCGATTTAGAGACATTATTATTATTGTTGTGGCTGTTCTGGGTTATTATTGCCATAGTAATTGTTACGATTACGACTACCGTAGTAGTAATACCCATACTCAAATATGTATCTAGATACAATAGACAGACAAGCACACAAAAATATAGTACAAAAGAGTTGAACAACATAATAATTGCCACATAATAATAATTGTGCAAGTACAATAACAATAAAAAAAATAAAACAAGTGTAAATGTTTAGTTGGCTAGAGCCGCAGCTTTAATACGCTACACAAGCTTTAATACGAATTATGTAGTTAGCAGCAGAGATTTAAGAACCTAAACCTAAACATGTGGAGTTATAGCTTAAAATTTGTGCAAAACTTGATATATACAAAAAAAAAAAAAAAAAATACCAAATCAAGTCTTAAGTTGATTGTATAAAAAAAATTGTTTCCTACAAAATGGCAAGACAGCGCCGGTGGGTATTACGAGAAGACTTACATACACTGCCATGCACTTGAATAGGGACAAACATTTATATTTGTTTCGTTTTATTTTTCTCTTAATCTACTGTTGCTATTTTAATGGTGTTTACTGTTTTCTGACGAATAGAGTGTAGGCAAATTATGGAATTAAGAGACGGACCTCGAAAATTTACCGTTATCATTTATTTTCAATTTTGGTTTGCGCATTGCTAGAATGTTGAACTTTTTTGCATGCACTTGAATAGGGACTAATGTGATTTCATCATTCAAAGTAAAACTCCTCGTGAGTAAGTTTATAATTTGGCAAAATTTAACGTTTTTAATATAAAAAAAATATTATGGGTCGCGGAAAAGCACTAACTGCTGTTGAAAAGGGCAAAATACTTGCGTATAAGGAGTGTAACCTTACTTACAGGCAAATTGCTGAAAAAATTGGAAAAAGCAAAAATGTTAAATGCAATTTCCTTAAAAACCCATCAAATTATGGAAACAACATGAAAGGGCGGACCAAAAAAGCACTTTCACGTACTGCAGAGCGGCGAATTGTTCGAGAAGCTTCAAATTCACACTGCTCAGCTTCTAAAATTCACTCAAAATTACAATTAGATGCAAGCGTCGACACTGTAAGGCGAGTTTTACGTAAAGCTGAACATCTAAAAAGATTAAAATTAAAAAAAAAATCACCACTTAATAACCAACGTAAAGTTTCTCTCCAAGTCTTTGCTGGACATCATATGACCTGGAAGAGCGAATAGCATGCCGTGGTGTTTTCAGATGAAAAACGTTTCAATTTGGATGGGCCTGACGGTTTTTCGTATTACTTTCATGATATTCGAAAAGAAGAACACTTTTTGTCCCGTCACCATAGCCGTGAGAAAGGTGTAATGGTATGGGGTGCCATCTCATATTATGGAACATGCAAGCTGCACGTTGTGTCATCCAAAATGAATACAATGCATTACAAAGGCTTGCTCGAGAAAACATTTCCTGAGCTAAACAACATCTTCGGACCATTATTGTGGACTTTCCAACAGGATAATGCCCCAATTCATACAGCTCGGGTGGTAAAAACATGGATTCAGCAGCAAAACGTGGCTCTTATGGAGTGGCCCACATATTCTCCGGATCTCAACATAATTGAGAATGTGTGGGGATGGATGACAAAAAAAGTGTATGAATCTGGGAGACAGTACGAAGATATACAGACATTAACAGATGCAATTAACACAGCCTGGAGCGAAATATCCTTAAATTACATAAAGGCACTTTATGACTCTCTTCCTAATAGGATTTATGAAGTTATTTCTAAAAATGGTGACCACACACATTACTAAAATATTTTAATTATAAACATTAATAATAACTAAGCCTTAAAGTCAATGAAAATGTATATACCATTTCTATAAAACACATTTTTAGTTCTTGTCCCTATTCAAGTGCTGCATAAAAATATGCAATTTTTAAAGAACTCGCACAAAAAAAAATTTTTTTTTAAACATTGTTAATTTGGAATATATTTTTTGTTTTTAATTCAATAAAGAATGAAATACTGAATATTAAAAAATATTTGTCTATTGATTTAATTTGTTTGTTTCAGTCAAATATTTATTTACTCGTTTTAAAATGCTTGTCCCTATTCAAGTGCATGGGAGTGTATATAGTAACTGGGTTTCAGCTTAGAAATTTAATTGAAATCTCGACCAGACTAGATTGACATTTTAATGTGTTACAAATCTTCTGATAAACTGCTAGTACCACATCTAAAATTATGTGTGTATGGTATAAAAAGCAACAACAATAGCCATTTAAATGAATATAAAAAGAAAGTAAGTAAGCATAAGCATTTAAGTGAATATATGTGAGAGCGTGTGTGTGTGTGTGTGTGTGTGTGTGTGTGGAGGTGGAAAAAGAAGAAGCTTGCAAAAGTGTAGCAAATGCCAAAATAAGTTTACAACAATCCAACCAGCAGCGTTTCATACACTTACACTCCTCCTTTTCTCCCTTGCATGCGTATCTGTTGACATATATCGCATAAGCACGCTCACCACCACCACAACTACGTCTGTATGCCATGCAAAATGGCCAAATTGAAATCGTCATCTTCGCATTCGCCTTTTGTCATTCACAAACGCAATTGGAGCACGCAAAATGACAATAAGTCACAAATAGTTTAACAATAGGAAAAGATTTCGCTCCCTTTATTTAGTTATGCCACTTCATCATCCCTCGCCGCATACAAAGTCATTAGGTGCTCAATTAATTCTTTTATGCACAAATTCACGCATTCACGTAGAGCTATTTCATAAGTCTAAAGCTTCAAAATATTTATTTATTTGCACACATTTTCCTTTTAGAAACTTTTAGACGACTTTTGCTTTCATTTTAAAAGAAAAATTCTCACAATTATATGGTTTGAGTCTAGTTCGCTTATACGAGGGTTGCCAGATGCATGCTGACGTCTCCATTGTAAAGTCTGACATATTTTAGGTCTAACGTACTGTGAACACTTGGACGTACAAGTGCAATTTGGTTTCTTTACAGGCAGCTGAAAAATTCATCTCGGAATTAAACCTTGGATTATCAAGACAAGAGTGCAGGTCGTAAAAAATCGCTCGTTGTGCCAGAAAACATCGATGCTGTGTGTGAACTGGTAAAGCAAGATCGTCATGTGATATACCGTGAGAGTGAAGCATCGCTGGGCATTAGTCTAGAAAGGTCTGTTCACATTGGATACCTCATAATTTGACAATCGCTCAAAAGAAGGCTCGTGTCGATTGGTGCAAGCAAATGCTGAAGTAATTCATGCGTAGTGCGTCAAAAGCTGTCTACTTAATCGTGACAGTCTGGTTCTTTCAAGACAATCAAAATTCAACAAAAGCTACTCGCTCGCGCATTACATCGAAGCAAATGATCGCATGTTTCTTCTCGAAATCCAGACATGTTGCGACCGTGCCGCTTGTGGAAAGAAGGACGTTCAATTCTCAATGGTATACAACCAATTGTTTGTCTGAAGTGTTCGATGAACTGAGGAAAACCAACCAACGAAGACGTAATGCGAGTTCTTACACTTCAGCCGTAACAAATGAGTTTTTCGATGATCAAAATATCGAATTGATGGGTCATTCGGCGTACAGCCCTAACTTGGCACCAAATGACTTTTTCCTGTTTCCTCACATTAAAAATAAACTGCGCGGACAGCGGTTTTCAACTCCCGAAGAAGCTGTTGATGCCTGCAAAACGTAAGTTTTGGCGGTATCTCTTTTGTAGTGGAAAAACTGCTTCACAAAATGGTTCGGGCGAATGCCAAAGTGTACCGATTCTAATGGAGAAAATTTTGAAAAACAATAAAGCGTTTTTTTCTAATAAATTACCGTTTTTCATGCTTAGGATAGAAATATATGTAGCAACCCTCGTATTAACACAAATGAAGGAGAACAAACCTGTTCTCGCTTTAAATTTATGCTATTCGAAACTTATGCAAAATATGGAATGTCAATGTAAAACCACAAACAAAAGCGAATTGTTTTGGAAAGGCATGATTTTTAAATGATGGCTTGCAGACTCATTGGGATGAAGATGACTTTCTTCCACTGTACGATTTGTCTACTAAAGACGCTTCATTTAGAGCTGCGGAACAATATTCGCGGGGCTCGGGACGCTGTACGAATCTCTGAGGTTATTCGTTTTAACTGTTCGTTACTGCCATTGTTTTCCCGAAACCCAAATTGGTGGGTGAGAATGATGTTCTGCACGTGTGAGCTGATTTTATAAGAACTAACTTTTGAAACAGTTTAGATAGGCAAGTTAGTAGGATTATGGGCCTATATGTCGCTGCCTGTGTTTTATACTTTCCGGGTTTCGGAATCATGACAGTGAAAGATTGAAATATACATAACAGGTAGGTTGGGGAGCTCCATGATTATTTTTGAGGTAATTAAATAATGAGCTGCAGCCTTTTTAGGGTTAAAATGGGCTTTGTGTACTTCGTTAGTGTGAACTCTGAGCGGTTCAGAGTAATTCGAAGTCGTAACAGAGAGAGAAGAACGAATGCGTTTGTTGACGTATTTGGTTCAGCCAAAACATTTCTTACATTTCTTAAATGAGTTAGAGCTTGTTGGAGAAATACGTTCGATATATCGACTCCGCGTAAGTTTCACCACGAGTTCACTCATGCTCACGTGTAGCAATTGGGGTACTCTTTAAATTAAGGTTGCTCCAGTAAACTAAAAAAAACTGGAGAATGAAGCGATGAGAGATTCAGCAGATATTTGACAACTAGAGATTCTTCGTGTTATTTCAAAATCAATGAGATCTGGAATTTTCATCGAATCTGTACGCTAATATTTTGAGGTAGAAGGCGAGACATAGTTAAGCTTGTTATTGGTTTTTATAACTGCTTTCTTTTCCATTTAGCTACCGTCATGACACCCAAACATTCAGGCAGGTCGAGAGCTGAGGAGACACTGGAACAGGAGTCAAAAGCGTCGAATCACTGTTCTCGTCACTTCCGTTCACGCAGATGCAGCAGCCTCCGACCAGCCGTTCGGGAGACAAAGGCATCAAAGACTACAAGATTTCTCGCGACGAAAAACACCCACGTAAGAGCATCTCTAAAGCTGAGAACCGAAACTCGGACTAACACTGGCCCACACAAGGATGGCGATCTATGTCGAGACAGAGAGAGGGGCGTGGCAGTCCCCAAGAACGCAGTCAGCAAGAGGGTGAAATCACATCATTCCTCGCAACGTGATCCGAAAAGGAGACAACACAGCAAGTCTCGCCACGAGCATCACCGCAAGATCGCGGATCACGGACCACGATCATCGACAGAAGCACGTCAAAGAAACAGGTACGAGCCAGTCAGAGCATTGGGGTCAGGCGAATAATCTAACAAGAAAGTAGAATCCAACAGTCGGCAGGAGCGAACGTCGGAACATTACGACAAAAACTTGGACAAGCGGCAAGAACAAAAATTGGTACGAAGTAAAATCGAGAAATTTGTAGACAAACCACAACACAGACCGGCGGATACAAACAAAAAGCATGAAGATAACGATGAGTCCAATCGCGGTGAACGAAAACAACGTCAAGCTTAATAGGAAAAGTCATCATGCCCCCGTCATCGAGAGGGTCCTACGTACGGTGACATGCACTCTGCCAAACCAATAAAAGCCAATGACCAATGACGGCGCATCGACAACGTAAAACTACCAAGAAAACTACTAATCCTTAACAACAACCACACCCACGCGCTCCTGAAAAAAGAAAAGTGCAGCAAAGCAGACTGGCAGAGGAGACTCCAGAACGCCAAGAAATAGCTGGCGTTGATGGTGTCCCATAACCGTTTTTATGGGTACCGGGTGAACTCGCGACCGAGGAAGCGCTACCGTGCCACTTCCAGAGGTATGCGAGCCATCGAAATAACAATTGATACCCCACAAGCGAATTCAGCAGAGTCCGAAACCACAGCCAAGGCAGTATTAGAGAGCAACCCAGAGATCGAGCAAATGGAGTCTCTCCCACCAGCGAAGATGGTCCAGGTCCAACGACTGAACAAGAACCAAACATGACGATCCAAGGTGCGAAAGAACACATTATCCCGGAGAATATCCGAATCGAAATCGAGATACTTAGTTGCAAATATCTGTAGAGAGCCATGAGCTTTACGTATACCCTAGAACTTTGAAATTATATTTGTTCGTAAGATGTGTTGCATTTAAGTGTACGTTTTTATGCCGAGAAGCACCATTGGTATTCCCGAGACATATATTTATTGTTAAGCAAATCATTACATG
The DNA here is from genome assembly GCA_035044805.1 of Leucophenga maculata. NCBI lineage: Eukaryota > Metazoa > Arthropoda > Insecta > Diptera > Drosophilidae > Leucophenga > Leucophenga maculata. The sequence continues at coordinate 121,185 of JAWNNP010001156.1, read as the reverse complement.
CTTTGTTGGGCTGCAAGCATCATCTGATCCAAAATATATCATATTGATCTTTAAGCAAATCAATATATGTCAATATTATATTTTTTAGATTGTGTGGAAATTGTTGTTAAAATAGAATCTTTATCAATATTTTCGCTGTGTGAACTTAGTATATATAAACAGGTAGAACCCATTTGGTTGTATCTATTCTTACAATTTGATTACAACGACGAGCAAATACGATAAAATTTTGCACATGGCTAGACATACATGGGAAATATTTGGCAACCACACATGCTGCAAACCAGTTTCGAGCGTTTTTCGACGTCGCTTCGCAAATGATTTGCTCTCCTGACCTTAGTATTAGCGCTCGATACACATACTTATCAAACAAATCATTCATTACAAATGTGTTTGTGTGGTTCAAGCTAAACTAAACTAAGATGCAATTTTAGATTAACATTTGGAATCAATAATAACTTTAATAAGAATGGTGTAGCTGATGTATAAGTATTATGTTTGCATCTACAAGCAGATAAAAACCACCAAATTAAGTAGGCCAACACTTATTTCAACTCAAAACGCCGCTCGTGAATCATCATCGCTTAACTTAAACACATTTTGAAAGTGTGATTCAACTCATTGGAATGCGACGTTGCAGCTTTTTTTGTTTAACCAACAACAAACTACAATACCAATCAGATGAGGTGTTGACTTAACAAATTCAGTCAAGTCAACTGTCCATGGAAAACACATTTCATAGTCGATTGAATGCAGTAATAAGAAACCAGCTGATTGTGACTAATATCGAAATTATTGATTAGTGTGCCAAAGATTAAAAACTTAATCAAGGCACAGGTTAAATGTGGTGTGTCGCCGTTTGGTATTACATATAACAAATAATTACAAATAATTATTTCAAAATTAACATGAAATTGAAATTTTTAAATAAGCAAATTTATACAATCGATGGGAAATTACACAGGCCTACACTTTGAAGCACCACAAACTAGTGTCACAATCTTATATACGATATGTGCGAAAAAAATGTGAACGGCGTCATTAAAAGAAATATTTTATAAAAGATTTATTTGAAGCTACTCCGTGCCCATTTCTGTATATATCTACTTTACGGATATGAAATCAAATCAAAAATTAGGTTGGCCTGTGTAATTATTGTTCAACATGTGCTGCCAAGCAAAAATCAGAAAGAAAAAAAAATTAAATTAAAATCAATGAATGACAAAAATAAAGTGTTACATTTATTGGAATTGTTTTGTTTTTGTTGTTATTCATTGACGTTGTTTATCAGCACACACACACATTTGAACAAAATACGCACAAATGGTGTACATGGATACAAACTTGTGAATACCTAAAGCCACATGCACAAATATGAAGCCAAATAAAGCTTGAAGCACCCAATAGCACCGACCGCTGTGTACGGCTGGGCTGTGTCATTCTAATCAGAATCTCTCTTTAATAGATAAAATTAAACTAATAATACCAAAAAAAGGCCCAACTGAACTTAGGCGCTTTTAATATGCGTAGTATTCTATCTCATACTCTCGCAGGCTAAATTCTATATCTAAATATGTTTGTCTGATTTTAGTGTCGCTTTTTCGTTTCATTGCGTTTTAAATCCCAATGATGCTACATTTAATTTGTAATATCTACAAATAAGTAATCCCTCTTCCTTTTTTTCCTTTTTTTTTTGCGTTCAAAGTTTCTTATCAACTGGTAACTTCAAAGCCAAACATAAATGGTACAAAAGAGTGGAGAAAAGAAAAACAAAGTAGCAGCTTAACCCATTCCATAATATCTTGTAGGAGTGCACGTTTTTCGTTTATCCAAATTAAATAAAATAGGGTCGAACAACAGTCTTTTCGTATTTCGCGCTCAATTAGGTATATCCCGTTAAGTATTGGAGGTGTGAGCGTCTGCTACTACGCTCTTTTGACAGCATTGCGCATGGATGCGCAATTCAATTCTGAGCTACAGCGCGTCGAACATGGAGGTCTCGAAGAAAGAAATTCGCCATATTTTACTTTTTTACTACTTGAGAGGAAAAAACGCATCGCAAGCGCTCAAAAAAATTTGTGATGTTTACTGCGCCAATACTTGTTCAATTCGCGTAGCACAACAGTGGTTCACTCGATTCAGTTTTGGTGTGAAGGAAGTAGAAGATGCACCACGCTCCGGAAGACCTGTAGTCGAAGAAGTCGATAAAATGAAGTAATTGATCGAGTTAGACACCCATAGTAGCAGCCGTACCATCGCCCGGGAGCTAAATATCAGTCATATGACCGTTCAAAGGCATTTGAAGAAGTTTGGCTACAAAAAAAAAAACACTCGGTATTTGGGTGCCACACAAATTGACACCAAAAAATATCATGGACCGAATTTCCATCTGCGAAACGCTGCTGAGTCACAACAAAATCAACCGGTTTCTCAAGCGAATAATGACTGGCGATAAAAAGTGGGTCACTTACAACAACGTGAAGGGCAAACGGTCGTGGGTGAAGGGTGGCGAAGCGGTTCAAACGGTTGCCAAGCCCGGATTGACGGTCAGGAAGGTTTTGCTGTGTGTTGGGTGGGATTGACAGAGCATCATATACTATGAGCTGCTCCCCTATAGCCAAACGATCAATTCGGTCATCTACTGTGAACAACTGGACCGCTTAAAGGCAGCAATCGCCCAGAAGCGGCCATCTTTCGCCAATAGAAGAGGAATTGTGTTCCATCAGGACAACGCCAGAGCATAGACTTCGATTATGACGCGCCAGAAGCTTCGCGAGTTCGGATGGGACCTGACACCATCAGATTATATATACATAATGTGATATCCTATTCCTCCTGTGATTAGTTCAAGTTGGCTTCATATTTTTTTCTTCAGTACATGCATAGAAATAGAAATCAGTTCAATATTTTGGGCGTAAAATGGTGTAACACTTATGTAGACTCGATATCAAACATTGTTTGTGTAAATTATTATTATTAGGTAGTAGGCACTGCGACATTTGCAAGTCTATTGTGCTCTGAACGTAGTTTTTACCTATAAAACTGCATTCAGCCCTGAAAAAGGCTACGACATTTATACGATTAGGTGCATGCACCGCCCTTCCTAACACTTGGTAGTTGCCAAGATACTTGTGCCTGGTTATGGTCAATGCTGGACACTCATCTAAGATATGCTACGGAGTTTCGTCACCGTCTTGACAAATTCTGCAAGTGCTATCATACTAGATTCCAATTTTACATAAGTGTCTTCTAAGTCTACAATGTCGAATCAGTAAGCCCGAAACCATTCTTATATCGTTCTTTTGAAGACCGTTGCAGATTTCCGATCGCTTCTTATTGTTGGCAATTTGTAACTTTTTTCTACGCCATCGAAATTCTCCCAGAAAGACTCACATTGATCCCTGCGCCAGTTCCTTCATCTGTTGGGAAGCCATCTGCATAACAGCTGACTGCCCTTGGTTTAACAACGTAGTTCAGCGCTATTTTTCCCCATTTTTCTTTAGTGCTGAGTCCAACCTTAAATCTTCTTGGTGATGAAGTTGTTCATTATATCTACGTTGTCACTAGGGTATTGTAGGAGTGGTTGGGCGTCCTTCAAGATATCATTTGATTGAACCCTGATATAAGCCTTACTATCACTAGTATACCTTCCTATACTAACGATGGCTCTGTTCGCCTGTTGTTGAATATGAAGCACTAGGATAGGTTCACATTGCTCCTGTTATAGTTATACAAGCTAACCTGTGAATTATAATCAGTTATTTGCTGGCTACTGCTTATTTAAACCTATCCGCCGTATTAATACAATATCGGGCCTGATTTTCGTTTAACTATTATCTGTAAACGCTTATACGTTCAAAATAGTACAAAGAATATGTGGGTTGCAATTATTCAGATAAGCTTCAATTGCAGCAACAATAACAACAAAAACAACAACTCAAAACGATGATATCTAAAGTTGGTCTGTCTTTCTACATTGTTTATTAAAGACAGGCCAACAAAAAATAAAAACACAAAGTGAAATTGTACGCCGATTGCGTCACAGCGTTTGATAACGCCCGGTATGAGACAGCTACAAAAAACAATAACAAATACAAAATCATTTAATAAAAAACAACAACAAAAACAACAACTATGTATTATGACAGCGACTAACCGGCATTCATTAAAACAACAACACAATCATTTATAAAATAAAAATATATTTTATTGTTGACTTTCATTTAAATGATACCAAAACCAATGGATGGTTTGGTTGTTTCCTTGTTGGATATTATTGTTTTTGTATTCTTGTGCTGGTGCTCTATTTCACAAAACAGAAGAAATAATAATTTATATTTATAAAAGAATTATGAAAAATTCAACGTTCGTATCACAAGACTCGACAAATGACCGAAAGCCAGTGGCAGAACACAATGCTCTAACAAGGTGGGGAAAAAGACATTTCTTTCGATGGAGGCGACACTTTGATACACTTCACAAAACATTTCATTAAATTTAATGGAAAAGTGAGCCAAAACTTCAGAGAGTGTAACACAAATAATCTATATATGTATAAACAAGAAATTTACAGTCGGGCATAGCTGACTGTAAGACAAACACAAATGGTGGAAGGGTCAAAATTTTAAAATAAACTCGTAAAATTCCGGCGAAGTCCTAGTCTAATACAAAAAGAAACGAAGAAAATAACGAAGTCTCTTGCTGAGATCCTTTCGCTCATACGGACGGACAGACGGACATGTGTATATTGACTCTATCACTACGGACCGTACTTGCCACACACTCAAGCAAAATCGGTAGAGCGGTTTGAGCGTAACAAATTTTACTCGTACAAATTTTTCATTTATGCTGTATAACTCAGACTAAGATAATGGTTCGAGCATGCTCTACCTGCGAAACCAATTTGTATGCACGCTTAATTTCGCGCCTCTCACATATTAAGCTATTCTGGTAATATGTTTGCTACAAATCACACTAAATATGACGGTTTTAACAAATAAACTTTGGGATAACTTTAGTACTTGTAGAACCACGAAGCTTATTTGATCTACCTAACTGAAGAAATTCACTATATTTAACATATTTACTACCTGAAAGGCAAAAACGCATCGTCGACGAAGTCCATTAAAATCAAGTAAGTAATCGAAATAGATCGCCGTAGCATCGCCCGGGAGCTGAATATCAATCATATGACTGTTCAAAGGCATTTGAAGAAGCTTGGCCACACAAAAAAAACTCTATATTTGGGTGCCACACAAATTTACACCAAATAACCTCATGGACCGAATTTCAAACTGCGAATCGCTGCTGAATCGCTCCAAAATCGAACCGTTTCTCAAGCGAATGGTAACTGGCGATGAAAAGTGGGTCACTTACGACAATGTGAAGCGCAAACGGTCGTGGGTGAAGAGTGCCCAAGCGGTTCAAACGGTTGCCAAGCACAGATTGAGAGTCAGGAAGGTTTTGCTGTGTGTTTGGTGAGATTGATTGTAATGCGCCAGAAGCTCCGGGAGTTCGGATGGCAGTCCGGACCTGGCACCATCGGATTACCATCTCTTCCTATCAATGTCGAACGATTTAGAGGCTTGCGAAAATCGACTGTCTCCCTTTTTTGCCAATACGAAAGCAAGCTTGGAATCTCGTTGGCAACAAGTTATTGATCAACTCTATATTAAGAAGTCTACAGAATATATATAATACTCTCCAAGTATATGGATACACAAACGATATCATAATAATGAATTTTAAAAAACTGATTATGGGTTTAAAAATATGCGCAATTACTCCAAGTTCCAAGATTAAAAATCAAAATAAATTTTAATGAAGATTTGGCAGGCACAAAAATAGAAGTATTCCAACTTCCAAGCAGTTAATTTTAGATAATAGCTCCAGCTAATACAGGTAATAAAAGATCGATTTGTTTAATAGTATAAATCATGTTTACGCATTCATAAGATAGTTTTTATTCTAAACAGGTGAGTATGCATTCAATTAAGAACAAGTTTCACCAACGATATTATTTTTTTTTTATAGTGTTTTATTTATATATAGACAGATGAGCCCTATGTATTGTAATTTAATGTTATACTCCATTATTATTTGTATCTTTTGTTTATCAATAGCCATTGAAACAAAGCAGTTCTTATTACAAACAGATCAGATAAACAAGAAGCTTATGAGTTGTTGGATAAAATGTTTATTTTTCTTCTATTTGTTAAATAAAATTGTGATAAAATTTAAATTGCGTGTAGACAAATAGTAGATAATCTTTTGAATAAGTCAATAAATGTGTTTGTTATTTGATTTCTGTATCTTAGGGCTGTTATGTAATAAATTTATTCATATTGTAATGGAACGCTACACCGCGTTTGTAAACGAATGTAATAGGTATATTAAGTTTGCGCAGTTGTATGTAACAGTGGGAGCTGCAGACTTTTAAGCAGCAAAATTTGTTAATGATACACCAAGAAGACTTTACGAAATGGCATATTAATAATATTAAGAAGCGCACATTACCAAATAAAGTGTCAAACCTTTTAAAATTTTTATTTCGGAGTTTTTCTATGCATTTCTAGAAACAACAAACTCTAAAATATTCATAAGCTATAGTGTATCTTGAAGTCGTACACACTCAACTGCAGCGCACACTTTCTTCTTTTGATATTACTTTAATTCATTTGTTATGTATTTGACAATGTTTTTTAATAAATAGAAAATGCTGCTGCTTCTGTGAGCGACGTGCATAAGTGCAGCAAATGTCGCAAGGACTTTTGATATTAAATAAAAATTCAAAAACAAAAAAAAAAAAAACCAACAAAAAATATTAATAAAAAAGATATAAACAGGAGAGACAAATGAACACAACAAAATGAACAAATAAAAGATTGCGCAAATAAAAACAAAGCCAACAGGCAGTGTTGGTTTGAAAAGCACGAAGCATGGCATTCTTTGGAGCTTTGTATGGCGAGTGATAGAGCGAGAGAGAGAGTGAGAGAGAGGGTAGAAACGTGTTTAGATGCGTTGAATTGGCCAGCTGATAAAGACTGTAAAAAAATTTAGCGGCAGTACTTCTATACGAGTATATGTAGGTGAGTGTGCGAGCAAGCAGACAAACAGTCCGCTTACCTATGATTTGTATAGGGTGCTTTAATAGGGAATATAAATAAGAAACTTCTCTGCAATCTTTGCTAATGGCTTATAATATATGTTTGCCATGAAACTTTTTTTAATACTAGGCTAAGCTTGTACAAAAAGAATTACTCCACACCCATACGGATGAAATTTTTTGAGTGTATTTCAATTGGTCCCAGAATGGTTTAGTTTACAAATTGAGCAGATAAGTGGCGTTGCATTCGGTTTCTAGGAAACACTTTTTTTTTTTGTCAATTTTTGACTAAACATGTTTTTTTTCTTCTTTAAGATTTTTCGCATACCGGATTATGAGTAAGACCCCAAAATATAAATGATCAACTGATCCATCCGAGTTTGATGTATCTTACACTGCCCTCGAAATCTCCACTATTTTTCTGCGAATACATTGGGAAATAGTTTCTCCGAATGGATTTTTCGTACTGAACACGAAACCTGAAAAAACAGGAAATGTACAGCGTTTTAAATTGTTCTGTTCTGCATAAATTTTTTCTTGCATGCAAACAGTTTGGCATAGGGCTCATTGTAAGAGGCATGGATACAGCCTTTAATTTCTGATATCAGCGTTTAGCTGTATAATTTTTCAAAAATGACAGTTTCAACCCTGTTTTTTTCGAAAATGTAACGTGATAAGAAGTTTTTGTATCCGGATGTTTAGCATGTTAAATCCGAGGAACGAGATACCATAAATATTGGGAGACCAAGAACACATCGCACTTTAAAAACATTTTAAACCAAGATAGATACGATTTGTCAAATACATAATTGATATCGAACAACATAAGAAAAAAAAAAACAAATACGACATAGCAGAGCATGGGTTTCGGGAATGTGCGAAAAATCAGCTAAATGAAAGTTCCTTATGAATTTGATCAAATAGTTTAATGCAACCACAAGTCTCGTCATCTTTAGAATAGCTGGATCGGTTTAACTAACTTTTTTTTACAAATATATCGTGATAGTTCGAAACAGGTTTTTAGGGGAAAAGTATAATCCATAAAAATGAAAAATTAGTGAAGAACTAAAAGACATGTATAAGTTTTTTATATGAACTCAAAACTAAAAATCATGTTTCGAATGATGGATCTGTGTAATTAATTTTTTGTTTCTTCTGTTCGAAAAATGTTCAGGTTAAACAATTCTAAACGGTTATGAAAGAAATTCGTAAAAACTTCATCCTTACTTTCGATTTAATATTTTCCATTAAAAACAAATCGGGAAGATCTTGACAAAACTTATTTAAAAAAAAAAATTTTATATAATTGTATTAACTTCAAACCAAATAGTAAAACTTTGTCTTTATTCAATGCAGATGGTTAAACTTTGCCAATGTAAAGAGTAATTGGAATTATATGTTCCACAAGAAAAAAAGAGGACTGTGTCAAAACACACTTCTTTAAAAAATTTAATTTGAGATATATTTCTAGGTTTTGAATTTACCAAATAAAAAAAAAACACTTGTTCTTTTTTTTTAAATTCGTGGTTCATGCATTTTTTTTGTTTAATAGGTCTATAATCTACAATAATCTATAATAGGTCTCTGTTATCGTCTGATGTCAACTGTTTATTTTGCTATACAAATTGTTTCTTATACGGTTGGAAATCTTATTGGGACGCATAGAACGTGCGATAAGAATCCAATAATACAAAATTCAAACACCCTGTATGCTCTTTGTGTGCGTTTGTGCAAGTGCAGTTCGTTCAACAGACTTCATAAGCCAGAACTGAAGTTGAACTTGCGCGCACGGACTAGGGAACGTACATGTACAACCATCCACACTTTCGTATATAAATGCAGTCGTCGAATGGTGGCAGCATGCACTTCACTCATGGCTTGAAAGGGTTGCTTGCATGCTTGCCGCTGGACGACTGCTTACCTGGTGCAGTCGACATAGACCGGAAATGCCTAATGACAGCGCACAACAAAAGAGTGTAAGCGAGAAGAAGCCAGACTGAGATAGAGCAAGTTTTTATTTACGTTTGCTATGCACCTGGTCGGACGAACGCAAAACAGTAGAAGAAAAAGAAGCAGAAAATACATTGCCTAGACGAACTAAACAAAGTTACTACTAGGAAACCAGTAAGTGCTGCGAAGTGCCCAACTATATAATATCCTGCAGTAATATTTGTATAAAGTGATTTAAAATTTTTGGAGATATAATACTCCACGCCTAAGGTGACGGATTAACCGCTGTTCGCATGTAAAATAAAAATTTTTCTGAAGACGATCCTTGAAGAGGGTCGAAATATATCGAACAATAAAAAACTTTTAGTTTATTTATTTATATTGGAGATATTGGATATTGGAGATATTTTTATCGAAGCAAAAAAAAAAAAAAAAATTAGAAGTCTATAGATTTTATACTGCCCGATCAGCTAATTTTTTGAAAATGCTCATTTTCACTTGCAGTATTTTACTTTTTGGTATAGGGTCTTTTGAAGTCCATAGTTTAAATAATAAAAAACGAATTTTGCGAGAGCTTGAGATCAAGATCTGAAGATAAAGCTAAACAATACGAAACCCTTAAAAAAAAGTGCGACTACATTATACAATACAAAAAATTTATCAAAAATTAAATATCTCCAAAGTATCTCCGAAATCTCCGACATCTTCTTCAATTTCACGACATATACCGCTTCAAATACACCTAAGTTTGCATATGAGTGTAGAGCATAAAAGCACACCGAGATGCCATTAAAATACCTCATTCTATTCTCCACTCCACATAATGTATACATTATACATTCTGATTGATCACTTGATAAAGGCTACTGTTCTATATGCCGCGTTTTATCCAATGTTCTATCTGTCTCTTTTTGACACGCACCAACTATGGCCTTGACGACTAAGCGAATGCACTGTTCCACAATAATCAAAATATTGGCTTTTAATAAAATAATTCCTATTTGCGCAAAATAAATATTGAAATTCCAATTGGCTCAATGAACAGGTAACGCTGTGGGCGCTTATATAGCTTTATAACGGTAATGTAATATTATGTGTGTGCGTAATGTAAAGTAAACTAAGATAATATGATGGAGATAAGCAGGAAAAAGTATAAAGAATATCTAAAAAGTGTGATAAAAACATAAAAGCCCCTTTGAAAACTGTAGCTACTGGTATTAGCGTAGGATACAAGTCAAAGTTTTAAGACTAAAACTAATTTAATCGTACCTGATCCATTCGTAAGCCCGATTCAAAATTTAAGAAAAAAAAAACTGAAGTTTCTATGAAAAGTTAGTGGTTAATGGTCCTTCAAACTAATGCAATATCTCCATATGAAGTCATTCAGCAAATCAACAAGCTAAAAGTCAGGTAAGTGCGAAAAAATTGTTGGGAGTCATAAAAGCCTTTCCCATTAAATTAATATTTCTAAGCAATGAGCAATGAGAATTGATCACAATGATACCTAAACCTGGTAACCGGAGAACGTGATGAAAACATACTGGATAATAAGCTTAATGTCAATTTTTTTTACCATTCCACAGCACCTTTTAGGTTTAATAATTCGACGCATTTGAAAAAAAAAGGAGCACTACTTTGAAGATATGGTCCGATGAACGCATACCCAATGACTGCAATCTCAGTGTTCTCTGTTCTAACTTTAAGAAAGGAGACTCCGCTGTTTGTGCCTACTAACACGGATTAAGTCATCTTTCCATTGGATATAAGATTCTGTCGCGTATATTGTGTAATAGGCTGAAGCCATATACCGACTCACTGATAGGACTATATCAGTGTGGCTTCAGGTCGACCAGTAACCAAATATTCACATTACGCCAAATCTTTGAGAAGACAAAGAGTTTATCAACGACACACAACACCTGTTTGTCGACTTTAAAGCCGCTTTCGACACGCCGATACGATCCAAATTTTCGACGCCCTATCTGCACTAGGTATCCCGGCCAAGTTTATCCGTCTTTGCATGACGACGCTATCTAACACACAAAGCGTTGTCAGGGTGGGGAAAAATCTCTCCGACCCCTTTGATACCAAGAAAGGTTTCAGGCAGGGCGATACGATTTTTTCAATCTACTGATGTAATACATCATACGCCAGTGCCCGTACATACAGCGTATAGCGGGCTCGATCTTCCAAAAGGAAGTGATGCTGCTCGCATACGCAGATGACAAAGTGCACCTTCAGCAGATGACAAAGCGATATTGGTCACTTTAAAATGTCTTATTAACGCCACAAAACATGCTTAAGAATAGTTGGTCATTCTAGTGAACTGATGAACGTTCTAACATCCAAACTAATAATCAGAAGTCCTCATGTTCAGAATTTGCACTTCGGAAAAATAATATGTTAAACCTGCTTCTTGATGATAGTCCTTTACCACAAAGCTCAGCATTTCCTATCAGGGTTTACACCTGCATAGAAGGCACACTTGGGCGCGTCACATTAAAAAAACTTGATATGAATAATATGGTTATGATGTACACTCCTTTAGAAGCATAACCAACTATGGTGCACCATTCAACATATGACAGCTTAAAATTTCGTGAGCCCACATCGACATATTCCGCAGATATAATGTGAGGTTAGAACATCGCCACAATGATTTGGCAAAAAGGCCGCCTACACTTTGACACAGAAAAAAGCCGTAGATACTACACCATCGCACATACATTCAGCTGTGTTTTACGTCGTGACGAGCGCAGACGTTGACATACAAGTTCCAAATTGCTATTTCGTTTATTAGTTGCAGCTAATAAAGCAATTGTATCTGCTACAGTTGCCACAATTTGTCTACAAAACGTGCCCCACTAAAACACTGCCCTCGTCACATGCTGGCTTTAATTTTCAGTACTGTCTAAGTTTCAATTCGTACTTTAATGTAGAAGCGATATCATACGCCGTCAACCGTTTGCCGTAAACACTTGACTCCAGGCATCTTCTACGCATGGAAGCACAGCAAAGTTAATAAAAATTTATTGTCACTTCTTTACAATTAATTAAAATGAAGTGTTTCTTTGTGATTTCGAAATAAAGACATTTTCTTAAGCACATCAAGCGTTTTATAATGTTTCCTTTCGCTATCTGGTCGGGTCGGTTTGTTTGTGCAAGCTAAACTGCGGAACGGCTAAACCGATTTTGATGGCAGGAACATTAGCGGATGTGCTGGCTGTGCAGATTTTACGCGACTGTGTATATAAATTGTTATTCTGTTATATTTCTACACAAAATGAAACTTCAAAATGCTGCATGCAGTGCTGTGCAAGCAAACGCACAGTTTGAACAGTAAACAATTTAGACAAAATTTGGATGAGTTGTACTTGGGAGTTGCAACATTGCAGTGAAACAGTCAAACTGACCACACATATTTACATGCCATGCCAATGCTCCAGCGGTAAACACGACTAGTTCTATCTCACTTACACGCTATGTTTCTTGCTTTGCAATGCTGCTTACTGTTTGTACTATCTCTGTCGCACGTCGCACTGCAATATTTTATGCATTTAAACGGCTTTTGCACTCTCGACTTCTTTGACACATTATCGCTGTTATTGCCTTTTACTGCCTTTTGTTGCATTTGTTGTGTGTGTTGCCGTCTGAATGGTACACATGTGCAACACACAAGGCGGCGTCGTGCGTCTTTTTTTGCTCTATCTATCTCACTCACACAAAGCTGCGGCGATGGGTTGAGTTCGTAGTCGTCGTCTACTACTGCGTTGCATAGAAAATGCCATTAAAAATGATTGTGCCGCAGTCATTTGCGTATGCATTCTGTAATTTGATATAATGTACATCATTTTTCCCAAATCTAATTTTCTATTTCTATTTATTTATTTTGTTTTTTTTTTTCCTATACAACCCAGCTGTTTAATTTACGCTGCGTTATCAGCGGCAGCAGCAGCAGCACAGCAGCGGCAACATCCAAGAGCATAATTTGTGATACCATTGATATTGATGATACATGAATATGTGTACGGCGTACATAAATTCAGACCTGCAAACGTATGCATGAACAGGGAATGGTATTAAAGTTCCAAAACTATGCAAATTATACCATGCGGAAGATACCAGTTTGGAAGATAGCACCAAATAAATCTGCACAAACTGTCCTCTCATTTTCAACAACCATTGGAAAGTTCTCCAAACGTAGCTGTGCAGAATAGTTCCACATGGATTTGTCTTCTTATATGGCAGCTATACGCGTCACAGATTGCAAAATATTGCATCATTATGCTGTGAATCTTGTATCTAAAAAATGAACTCAGCTCAGAAGCAATATTCTAAAAATTTCAATAAAATTGTTTGGTATGGAAAATTTTTGTAGTACAAACAATCGAATTGCCAACAATTTATTTCATTTATGGTATCTGCTAAATTACACAGAATTTCTTTATTTTCTAAAGTTAAGTTTTTTGCGAGTTAGGATCATTTGCAGAACTCTCATCCACTTGAGAATGCCCAAAAAAGGTTATTGTGCAAACCGACCAAGCAGCTCACAACGTTCGTCCGGACACGTATCTTTGGGTAGTCTCTGAAAAGCCGATCGGAGGTGAGCTAACTGTGAGAAGGCAAAAAACCGCCCCCTTAATTCGGGGTTGGTTGGCATTCATAACAACTGGAGGAAGCGCGCACAGGACTATAGCAGCAGGTGTGCTATCCTAAATGCGACCATGACCGAACGACGGTTGAAAGTAAAGTTTTCTGATAAAAAAAAAAAAACTAGATTGAAGATAAACTCCAATAAATCATCATTAAACATTTTCTTCTAATTTATATAAAATTAAAAAATTTAGACAAAATTGCTTTATTTTCATTACAAGCAGAGAATTATAGGGTTGGAAAAAAGCCTTTTTGTATTTCGCGCGAATGTCTAGTACTACGCTCTTTTGACAGCATTGCGCTTGGACAATGCAGTTGTGAGCTACAGCGCGTCGAACATGTAGATCTCGAAGGAAGAAATTCGCCATATTTTACATTTTTACTACCTGAAAGGCAAAAACGCTTCGCAAGCGCCCAAAAAAAATTTATGATGTTTACGGGGCCGATACTTGTTCAATTCCCATAGCACAACAGTGGTTCACTCGATTCCGTTCTGGTGTGGAGGAAGTGAAAGTTGCACTACGCTCCGGAAGACCTGTTGTCGAAGATGTCGATAAAATCAAGGAAGTGATCCAGATAGACCGCCAGCCATAGTAGCAGCCGTACCATCGTTCAAAGTCATTTGAAGAAGCTTTGTTACACAAAAAAAAACTCGAAATTTGGGTGACACCAAATCGAACCGTTTCTGAAGCGAATGGTGACTGGCGCTGAAAAGTGAGTCACTTACGACAACGTGAAGCGTAAACGGTAGTGGGTGAAGGTTGGCGAAGTGGCTCAAACGGTTGCCGCCAAGCCCGGATTGACGGTCAGGAAGGTTTGCTGTGTGTTTGGTGGGATTTTCAGGCAATCATTTACTATGGCCAAACGCTCAATTCGTCCACACATTTCGACTGCGATGGCCAGAAGCACTAGAAGTACGGATGGAAGTTCCTTATGCATTCACCTTATAATTCGGAACTGGCACCATCGGATTACCAACTCTTCCTGTCAATGTCGAATGATTTAGCTGGCGAGAAATTGGCCTTAAAAGAGTCTTGCCAATATCGACTGTCTCACTTCTTTGCCAAGTTTCTATGAGCAGGGCATAATGAAGTTGAAATATTGTTGGCAATAAAATGTTGATCAAAACGGCGCTTTTTTGAACTAAATCCGATGATTGTACGCAACTTTATAAAGATTTGAAATAGAGGCGAAAATTTTAAAAGACTTTTTTTCCAACTCTATAATTCACTTGTCAGAGCAAACGCAGAATTTAACGTTTGTTAAAAGCTTAACCAGAAGAAAAGATCTTATGTCTTTATATGTTTCCATATTACAACATATTTTGTTGAAAATTAATTTTCTTTTACATCATTTGAAAGGTGTGGCTATAACTTTACCGAAATAAAGTAAAAAAAATAAATTACCGATGAAAATTTTTTCAAACTTATGGAACTTGTGAATAATACTTTGTACATATGTACACAGCATTATAAAGCATCAATATATTTTGTCGCTGGAGGCTGATCATGTTTTCTCATTGTGTTATTTCATTTACGCATAAAAATCAACAAATAGCAAGGAAAATCGGCTTTCGGTCAATCATTTCAGGATGAGTGGTGGTAAATGTGCATATGCAGCAATGCCTAACAATGAAATTTGATTTGTGGTTCGTCATCTCGCGTTGCACTCTGAGCAAATAGGAAAATATAATACATAGATGTACATATATGGATGCAAAAAGCTAGCTCGAGCGAAAGCCCAAATAATGTGGTGAAAAAATATACGAATATTCTTTTTATGGAACAAACATTGCGGCTATATAATTATGCAACATTGTTTCGGTCACGTATTATTTGTTATTGCGTTATAAATATTTAACAATATTTTTGGTAAAATCCGTTGCCGAAAAACCAATGCAAATAAAAAGAAAATGCAATTATTGCAGCCGGAAAGCTGCTAAATACGAGGTGTGTTCAAAAAACATCATGCATTGATTGATGCAGCTAATTTGACCACTTCAAAGTAAAACCACACAGAATTAGTAAACTTGTGACGTTTAATTTTTTTTTTTTTTTCTTCTTCTCATTCGTACTTTCATGGGTCTCCTCAATTATGTTCCAGTTGCTTAGGCTTCATAACGAACAAGCAACGATGTGTGAGCAGTTGTACACTCTTCAGTTGTTCAGAAACTTGTGAAGAGTCTTTCGGTACAAGATTTTAAATTCGAGTTTGAAAATGATAAATGTCCATAGCGCTAATAGTGGACTTGGCTTTTTATCGGGTCTTCAATACTTCTTAGAGACATTGCAAACACTCGCAAAAATACTTTAACACGATTTGAATAATAAATAAACAATTTACACTGAGTGAGCAGAAAATCAAAATACAAAACAGCTTCGTTCGTAGTTCCTTTTTTTTTATTATTTACCAAATACAGAATATTTAATGAGGTGTTACATTACATGAGCGGACAAAAAACTCAACGATGTATGCAGAAAAACCATTTCAAATTTTGTCAACATTGAAAAGATTAAAAACTTTATAGATACAGTGACAAATAATCACTTTATGTTCAGCTGTACCCGAATTGAAACTTCCTGCGAAATTTTCTAATTGATATTGGTTGAAAAAGAAACAAAATATTTGCAAGAAATGTATTTCAATTGTTGACCAGGCAAGGCAAATGTTTGTAGTTGAATTTTCAACATAAACTTTAATTAAACAAAAGCTACTCCCAGCTGAACAATATTGAGAATATGAATAACCTGTCGATGAGTCGCTTATGGCTAGTTTGAGGCATACAGGCCAAGTTGTTATGTCATCGCTAACATGTTTAAGGTATGAGGAGGCGAGTGCTAGGTTCAGAATGGTTTCAACGAAAACAATTAAGAAAAACAAACTAGGAAAATGGTAAGGTCTGATGAAATCGTAGAACTAATACCCTTTTATTATTATTATGTGGCAGGCACTGCGAACCTCGAAGATTTAATGTACTCAAAGAAGGTTCTGGGCTTTTGCTATCACTTGATAATTGTCAAGTTGCTTGTGCCTGCATATGTTAAAACCTGCGTACTCCTCTAGGATTTAAATACCAAATTGCTATAAGTGACATCTAAGTCTGCAATGATATTTTAAAGACCTAGCAGAGATTTTCGCTGGCCTTTACAAAATATTTCAAAACATGTATCTGGCTTTGTTCTTTCTCTTATACTAGGATGCTGAGTGTACCACTGTTTCGGAGCGAAATGCTGCTCTATTTTTTCGCCAATTATTAGCTTGTACACGGTAGCTTCTTAAATCTTCTTAATTTGTTAAGTCATCTATCACATTTCCATTCAATGCTCTGATAGTCCCCGAACTATTGAAATATTTTGCTACTTGTACTCTATAGCTTGGGCTTTTTATCGAATATATTTCTAGTAAATTTCCCAAGACATTAAAAATAGTTAGTTCGAGATCTAAAGTCCTCCATCCGAAAACCAGCTAATAACCACTGTTTTAAAATTATACTTCGACGCTATTTCTCTCTACTTTCTTTTTATACGAAGCCGTATTTTGAACCTTCTCATGGAGTTAAACTTCAAACCAATTTGTTACGACAGTAAAGCAGAGCGGGTGTGCCGCCGGCAAGAGATAACTCTTTCCCGGTTGTTGACACCCTCGCTGCCAATATTATATCTTTCTATCCTTAGAATAATTCTTGTGGGCATTCTTTGATAGTTTTGACGACAAAACTTTTCCGTATAAATTATTCACAGATATTCTCAAGTAGTTGTACTAGTCACTTTGTATGAGGTAAAGCAATTCCTCTTCTTCTGTGAGATGTATTGTCGAAAGCAGTTTTCTAGGTATATAGAACTGTTTCGATGAGCTTGCCATGTCTATACACATGTTGGTGGATTTCTGTGAAGTGGTTGGTGGATTTTCTCTAAGGTATTTCGCATAAAATAACTGAAACTTATTGCTTTGAAGAACTTGGAACCTGCTTCCGTACTGAAAGTTATCTTTGCTTCATACAACACATCAGTATACAGTCGAATGCTAGACTACTATTGATTTTAGGTTTGGACATAATAAGAAAACTATATCTTCTGCAGTAAAGCTGGGAAGATTTCGTTAAAACCAGTAGATTTATACGGTTGGAATGCGCTAAAAAGCTATTTTTCGCAATGCTCCGTGTTCCAAATATCACTGATCACCCTTTCTATGGACTATCTACAATTTAAATTATAGATCCGTATAACCTATCCTACTAATATTATAAATACGAAAGTTTGTGAGGATGTATGTATGAATGGATGTTACCCTCTTACGTCTAAACCCGTAAACCAATTGGTATGAATTTTAGTATAGAGATAGATGGGACGATGCAAAAGAACATTGGTTACTTTTTTAACAAAATCGTAATCGAAAAAAATTTTTACATATATTTGTATCGATTTGAGGTACAGAGATGAAATTCGATGAAATTTGTGGAGATGGAGAAAATTCTATCAAGAGGTCAAGACTGAAGGTTTTAAACCCGGAGTAACTTTCTGTAAGGATGACAATGGAAGTCTGGTAACGGATGAACAGGAATCACTAATACTATGGAGGAGTCATTGTTCCAACATACTCGGAGGCGATATAGCGCACAATTCCGCCGATAGAAAATGATGGTTACTGATGTCACTATTGTAGAGCCATAACGAGTTCGATACAGTTATTTATTATTTAAGACCGGCGGCAAAGAGTTGGTTAGGAGTATGCACCAACTTTTATGCTGTTTGCGCCAACTACCGCGGATTAAGTCTTTTTTTCATCGGATATAAGATTCTATCGCGTGTATTGTGTAATAGGCTAAAGCCACATACGGATTCACTGATAGAACTATATCAGTGTGGCTTCAGACCAAAACGGTTGAGCAGTGACCAAATATTCACATAACGCCAAATCTTGGGAAAGACCCGTGAGTTCAACAAAGACCACCTATTTGTTGACTACAAAGCCGCTTTCCACACGCCGGTACGATCGAAATTTTTCTTCGCCCTGTCTTCACTAGGTAACCCGGCCAAGTTTATCCGTCTTTGCATGACGACGCTATCTAACACAAAGCGTTGTCAGGGTGGGAAAAAACCTCTCCGACCCCTTTGATACCACGAAAGGTTTCAGGCAGGGCGATGCTCTGTCGTACGATTTTTTCAATCTACTGATGTAATACATTATACGCCAGTGCCCGTACATACAGCGTATATCGGGCTCGATCTTCCAAAAGGAAGTGATGCTGCTCGCATACGCAGATAACATCGATATCATCGGCACGATGGAACGGCGAGTCAGCAAGGCGTTCTCAGAGATTGAAAAACAGTCTCTGCTCATGGGTGTAGCGGTAAATGAGGACAAGACGAAGTTTTTGGTGTCTTCTCGCACTCCGTCAACGCGTCTTGAACAGTCAGTGACGATGGAGAATTTTAACTTCAGTGTTGTAGAAAACTTCGTCTTGGATCCGAGATAATCAGCGTCAACAACGTCAGCCTGGAGATCAGGCGAAGAATCACGCTTACAAACACATGCTTTTTGGGCTGAGCAAGCAAATGGGAAGTAAAGCCCTTCTCGAAAGACGAAAATGAAGATCTATAATACACTGATACTCCCGGTCCTATTGTATGGCGCAGAGGCATGGGCCGTGATTGAGTCAGATGAAACAGCGTTGAAAGTCTTCGAGAGGAAGATTCTTCACAGAATTTTCGGTCCTATTAGAATCGGCGACGAGTTTAGGTCCTGTATAACCCGCGAGCTGCACGAGCTATTCGATGAGGTTGATATAGCGCATTGAATTCCAGCTGCTGCACTGGGCTGGGCACCTCATTCGAATGGAAGAAAGAGTTCCAGCACGCATGGTTTACATGGGAGGCCCAAACTTGATTGATGGACGCCGAAATGGGCACACGTTCAAATGACCAGGTATGGAGAGATCTCTCCTCATTCAAAAAGACTAGCGCCAGCGCGCACAAAACTATGGAGACTGGCGCGCCTGCGGCCATGACCGGAAGACGGTTGACGGCCATTAAAGTAAGTAAATAAGATGAAATTCAATGGATGTGTTATACCATCAACATATCTATTGAATTTCATGTCTGTACTTCAAGTAATGAGGGAGAAGTAATACTGATAAGTTTGGTCCAAATCGGAGGGGTACAGAGATGAAATTTGGAATGCACGTTAATGAAATACGAAGAAATAATAAATAAGATGGGGTGATAGCCAGGCCCCCATATTTTTTAATTCATTTGTGGTGCAGTGATGAATTTGGGAATACATTTTAATGGGAGAAGTAGTCTTATTAAGTTTCATCTAAAACAGAGAGAGCGATGGCCGAACCCCTATAAGCGATGCAGGAAATTTATCATATCTTTTCATCCATTTAAGGTATACATGGTAATGGGATCGGAATAAGTAAGATCCATTGGACAAGATGAAAAGATTGACAATAATATGCGCGGGCAAAGCTGCAGGTTAAACTAATTAGATATACAGGTATGCTAAAGAGGTTCGATCTGAAGCAATGTTGGCAATTTGTTGTTGCAACACTTCAAATCACAAATCATCATAATATCTGCAGATAACAATTTCATTGAATTTTCGTTAATAAACCGTGGACAATTTCGTACACAAAAAACATTGCAAGGTGGTACTATAACAGTGTGCATTCACTGTAATATATTGGCCAGAACAAGCAACAACAAAAAATATGATCCAATGACGCATTTGGCATAAAAACCATACCAAAACAGTACTTTTTTTTTTTTTGTTTGCTTCTTTTGCACATTTGATGTATCGCATTTAAGGGTTGGGTTAGTAGCCCTTCTTGGCCAAACCATTAAGGCAGAAATGCGATTTATCGCTAAAGAAAGATATTGCCATGAAACAAATTTTTGGAAACTTCGATGTTTCAAATGTCAGCATATGCGGGTGTAGAACGGTTTGCTAAGAACGGCATATAGTGGCTTGTTTAGGGAAAATTGGTGACAAAAATTAAAATTTTTTATATAAGAAAACATAATTTTTTCTCGCTTCTAATTAAGTTTTAAAAAAAAAAATTATTTTATTCACTATGTTCCATGTTAAATGATGGCAGATGGTAGTTCCGAAAAAAAAAGCAAAATATTAATTAAATAAAAATAGAATATCCTTTCTGTTCCTGGAATTTACAATATAAAGTATTTCTGACCATGCATTTCTGCATTAAAACTTGACAAAATATGTTGAAAATGCACGACGGCTACGAAGAACGGCCTTTTAGGCGCCGCCAATGTGTTTAAATTTATACATTTTTCGACTTGCACTTCAATGTAGGGTGCATATGTGCATACAAGCAACGAACTTCAGTTGTTATTGTTGTTGTTTACTTTATGTTCTTTTGTAATTTGAGCGTCGAAAGTTGATTTTGTGTCTTCTCGATTTTTGACTTTTGCTTCTTTGCATTTTTGTACTTTTCACACAAAGTGTATATGGTATATTAATTTTATAAGAGAGTTTGTGACTATAAGTCTATAAATATGTACATTTTTCTTTAGTAGAAAAAATTCATGGGTTAGATTGTGAGATATTGAACTGGAAATGTGTATGCAATGAAAATCATAGAAAGAACTTATATAAAAATTAGCGCTCTTGAAAGAATAAGCCACATAAAAATAAATAAAAATATGGTAGGGTCTTATAAATGAAGCTAAAACTTGCTTTTATGTTTAATTCGAAAGAATTTATTTTTAGAGAAATATGAAGCGTATTAGCAATTCGCTGCTAGGCGAAGTTAAATTTTTCACTCGCTTTGTAATATTTTAAGACAGCTGCGCAAACAATTTACATATGTATATACATATGTATGTATGTATGCGTATGATGCATACATATGCCAAAATACAAACATATATACATATAGCACTATAAACGTGTATGTGTTAGAAGAATTATGCAAGGAAACAGGTTCACACGGTGCGCATTTACATAAACAGACATTCAGACAGACGGACGGACGGACGGACGGACGGACGGAAAGAGTGTCATGCTACACACATGGGCGTGTATGTGTGGTTCTGTATTAAATTTTTTTGGATTAGTTTTTTTTTTTTTCAAACTGACCCTTACGAGTGGACAAACGCTATATATGTATATGTCGCGCCGAGTTGTGTCTGCTGAGTGGTCGCCCTTGGTGCATCGAGGGTGGTAGTGGTGGTTCCATGTTTGCTTCTTTTCTTCTGGTTTTGCTTAAGAAACTCGAGAACTTGGCATTTAGATACCGTTTTGCTCATAATACTATGTTATTTAAATACTAAGCAGTTGTATTAGATGTTAGTAAAAAAAGGAACATAGATTATGAACAGTGAAATACGATAAAAAAAAAGGACACAGCAATGGAATGTGCTTGAGATCAAACACTCAATCTGCATATACTTTGCATAATCCAGAGAAGCGAGAGCGCGTTCTTAACAGTCGCGCGCACTTGTGCGAGCCAAAAGCTTTGAAAAGTTTTTTCACTTGGCTCTCGCCGTGTGCACGTTCTCCAAATATTGCTTGAAAATTAACATGACTACGAAGTTTTTAATGATTATCAAGTTACACATTTTCTTGTGGTAGACCAGGGATGTGTGCGTCTGCAATAAATTATAGTTCTTCAAATCGCTAGCACTGAGGCTAATATTTGGTTGAATGGAACCGTAAAAAAAAAATTTTCGCTTCTATGCCAATGAGACTCCTTATTAATTCTGAAGATATTTCTCGAAGACCAATAAGTACCCGTTTGATGCAAAGTTTTAGCGGCCAGCATCTTACGGTCGATATTCTTCTAAGAAAAATGTCGAGAAAAGAAGTTTAACCATCGAATTGGGAGGCCACCTATTTGCGCTATATCATAACAAAAAAAGTGATCCAATTTATTATGGAAGAAAAATAAAACACAAAACTAATTGGTGGATTTGTATGTCAACTACCCTTAAATGTTGGCGGAAAACAACCGTAAAAGAAGTCACCATATCAATTATAAAAAATCTATAAACTTTTAAGCCAATTCTTCAAAAAACTGTGGAAATAGAACGCAGCTATATACACTAGTATTTGACTTTTCCCGCTGTTTACGAATTTTTATAACTTTAATGGTGTCCGATGCCTCCTTTAAGACTCTATTAAACAGTATAAAAAAAAAAAATACCTTAACTCAGTGAGTTATACTTTGTGAGCCTCGAAATCTCTTCTTCAGGCAAACTGTATTATCCTCTGCACACTATAAGTGAAGCGTATAAAAATGAATCTTATTCTTTAATTTACACACCTCGTCGTACAATTTGTAAAAAAGATATGCATCTAAGCAGTTTGCAATCCGTTGAGCAGGTTACGACTTCCCCTGTCTTCCCTGATGTTTTTCTTTGGAATTCATATATGTACTTTTTTTATTTTATGATATTCTTTACTTGTCTGTCATGATTTTCATTTTTTATGAATGAATGCGAAACGAAATAAAACTAAAAAAAAAACCTAATCATATTGCAAAGCGATTTCAAGGTTGTTTGGGAGCAGAAATGGCTTCCAACGCTAAGAAAAATGAATTAGCAGTGTGCTCCACTTTGTAATACGCTGTAGCAGCTTTAAGCATGGATGTGTATGGAGGTCATATTTCGAGCTGTATTCATGTGGAATATTTCATTAGGATTAATATAAAACACATCACATTTGATGTTTCTAGACAATATTAACAACAAAAAAGAAAAAACTTTCATACGGAAACTTATATGGTTGCTAGCACTAGAAGTGATCCAAACTGGATCAATATGGGTTGTTTTATTTGGGATCTTTTATTTTATTCTAGCTAAATTATGAAAGAATTTGTTTTGAGCTACAACTCTAAAAGTGGAAATATTTGTAGGAGAGAATAAGGAGAAGCTATATGTTAAAAATTAAAAAATTTATGCTTATACAAAATATAGACACATACAATATGGATTATGCTTCACCCCTTTTTTTTATGTGACAAGCACTTGGACAAACTTAATATATCCATTTACCCAAATGGCTACAGGGTATCGAACAAAAATGCAATAAAAGAAAAGCGCAACACAGACGAAATATGAACATCGGGTGTCATCAGAATAACTACCAGAGGAAGGGACAGATAAGTTTATTTGTTGGAAAGTTTTTGATTTCAGTCGTGAGAGAATTTTTACAATTTATACATAATTCAGGAACAAAAGTTGTATATGTACCGACGAAAGTTTCCAAGCAACATATTATAAAAATGGCCGTACCGTTATAAAATGGTAAATAAGTTTTAATTCGGATTCAACCCAAATAATGATCCCATGAATAATGATCTATATTAATAGACTTTGCGTTGCTCATGAGAATCTTCCAAAGAGGTGCGTTTGCAGAAGTTCAGATTGTGAGAACAGTTGTTGACTGTCATTCATTTGGGAATGACCAACAAAAATTCTTGTGCAAACGGTTCAAGCAGCTTGGATAACCTCTGAACAGCTAACAAACAACCCCTTAATTAAGGGTTGGTCCGCTTGGCTTGGGACCCACCACCGTAAAAAAGTCCACCCAGTGAAGAAAGCCTCGGATAAAACCCTATGATGTCGACTCCCGCAAATAATATATGGACCACGATTTACGAATATGCACCTGTAATGTCCGTGCAATATACCCAGTTGGTTGATGTCCTCGAAAGCAATAAGGCGGACATCACTGCAATCCATCACGAAAGGGAGAGGATAGGGCTGCTCTGAAAAAACATCCTGAGACATCTACTATAGCTACCATGAGAGTAAGCACGAATTTGGATGCGGTTTCGTGGCAAGTAGGTAACTACGTAGCCTCGTCTCCAGATTCACACCTGTTGACGATACGCATCAAGGATAAAGATTTTAACGTAAGCCTGACCTGAGCGCACGCCCCGACGGAAGAGAAGGGCGACGATGCAAAATCGTGCTTGGCAATTTCAACGTCAAGATTGGGAAGGATGAAATCTTTGGCCCAACCGTCGGCAAATTTAGCCTTCAAGACACTACCTCCAATATTGCAGAGAGGCTAATCGATTTTGCCGCAGGTCGGCACATGGTAGTTAGTAGTACCAGATTTGAACACATTAACATTCACAAGGCTACATGATCAAATTACACGCAACCAAATGGACCATGTTTTGATTGACGAAAGGCACGCATCGAGTGTGTTGGACGTGCGAACTTTACGTGGTCTTAACATCGACTCAGTCCACTATCTTGACGTAGTCAAGGTACGCAACGAAAGCTAGACGTTGGTAAGCTGCAGTCAGAACAGACCGCCGAAGACGTATCAGACTAACTCTCCCAACTGCTCCACGAAACCTCTCCGTCATTGGTTATACAAAACATGTGAGTAACTCTTGGTACGGCGATGAGTGTCGCAATGCTACTGTAGAGAAAAACGCTTCCTATCAGCGAAGTTTGCAATCGGCAGCAACTCAAGCTGACACCATAACCACCAGTTAATGATAGCACCATAGTAGAGCCGCCGGACTATAATGAGGTCGATTCGTTCAACATAAAGCTGAAAAATAACACTGATGGCCTGCCAGCTGGGTTATTCAAGACCGGTGGCGAAGAATATTTATGCAAGATATCGTCCCATGAACGCATACTTATTGACTGGAATCTCAGCGTTCTTTGTCCTATTTTCGATACGAACGAAGTTTTTCGTCGCCCTGTTTAAAGGGTAGGAAAGAACCTCTCCGAACCTTTTGATAGTAAGAAAAGTTTCAGGCAGGGTAATGCACTGTCATGCAATTTTTTCAATCTACTGATGGAATATATTCGACGGCAGGTTTATAGATCAGCTAATAAACTCTTATTTAAATAATTAGGGACATTAACCGCCTAAACATTTCTAGAACTATTTATTTAGTTGCAAGCATAAACAATTTCAGAAAATATGCACGCTTATGCTCCACAAAAGCTTTCATACGCAACTGCAGCGCTAAGTGATGACAGCTGTAAAATAACTAAAAGATCTGATAATATTCTATTGAAAACATTTCAACTAAATATATTCATTTTTATTCTCCTTTTTTTTAGGCCCTGTACCGAAGGTACAAGAGCCTATTGGTTTTGTGCAAATGTATGTAACAGGAAGAACTAATTGTCGGAGACCCCCCAAAGTTACCCCCATTATGGTCAGGAGTGATAGAGGAGTCGATATAGACATGTCCGTCTGTCCGTCCGTTCGTCTGTGTGAACGAAATGATCTCGGAAACGGTAATAGATAGAGACTTCGTGTTTTTTGCACTCGACTAGGACTGCTCCGGAATTTTACAAGTTTATTTTAAAATTTTACCCCTCCCCCCTTCCCCATAAAATCACCCCTTAGGGTAAAAATTATAAAGTATAAAGTTAACGTCCTTCTAAGCCCAAATCAAAAAAGTTCATCAAAATAGAATAATAAATGACGATTTTATAAGCAATTGAATTTGAACGACCCCCCTTTTCTTTTCATTCATATTCGCGCAGTGAGAAGTGGTCATGTGTTTGGTCATATGCTCGGGAAACATTTAATGTGTTTGTTAGGCGATCTGAACTGGTACAGGGCCTCTTACAGTCGGTTACGCCCGACTGAAATTTCCTTACTTGTTTTTATCTCATTTGTGTTTGGTCCGATTGAAAATTCGAAATTTTTTATGTCAATGGGTCATCATCCACTGACTGAAATGATTTAATTTATTGACTTAAATACTGATAGTGCTGATGCTGATAATGACGTTTGTGACTGTATTTCCCGAAATAAAAAGAAATAAAAATAATGTTCTGTGTTTTCAGCAAACAAAATCGTAGTTGATATGGTTCAACAAGGAGTGATCAAAAAGTTTTGGTACTCAACTAAAAAAGAAATAAGTCTATGAGCCTTGTTAATGTGGTGGTGGTGAGTTGACAGCTGTTATGAGGATTACAAAAAGTATTTGGCTCTTGTTATGCAATTTTTGCGGATGTTTTGAGCAGCAAAAGCTGCTGAATGACGATGTAGATCTACTCAAAAGAGTCATAATTGGTGAGAAAACAAGGGTGTATGGTTAGGAAGTCAAAACTAGAGCCAGAAGAGTAACGATCGAAATAAGTTCGCTAAATTCAGTCGAATGTGAAGATTTTATTTAATACATTCTTCGATTACAATGGCTTGGTGAATCATGAGTTCTTGTCAAAAGTTCTTACGGTCAATAAGGAATATTTCCTTGAAATTATGCACCGCAGAAAACGCCCGGATTTTTGGCAAAAGATATTATGGCGTTTGCGTACAACTGCTCACCCACCGCATTCACCGAACTTGGCGTTTTACCACGATTAAGGAGATAAAAATTCAGGATTGCACAAATGGCTGGCACAAGTGTATTATATTTGAGGGGTATTATTTTGAAAAGGAACAAAATATAAATAGTTTTAATAAATATCAATAAATAATGATCAAGTTAATATTGTACAATGTGAAAGATCTGAGATACGTTTTAACAGCATTTTATAACACATTTTTTTTCTTTCAAACAAACTTTCAACAAATTATAAATTATGAATAAACTATGCTTAGGCTATTAATTTAATGTGTATTTGAGGAAGTTTAGCATCTAATCTTGTGGAAAATATTTTTTTTATTTTCTGTTCGTTTATTTATTTGCACAAGTTGCGCACAAAAACAAGCGTAATCCATATTCGAATTGTGTCGTTTTGATTTTGTTTGTTTGTTTGTTTGTTTGTTTGATTTCGCGGCTACTAAACAAATTCGCACACACATTAGTGGAATTAATTTCGGAATGCATATGAAAAAACTTCCAAAAAATGTATATATTTCGTTGGTTTTTTTTTTTTTTTTTTCTGGCTTACCTGAAGCTTCGCAGCTGTGCGAACAGAATGCCAAAAGGCAGATGATGATCGCATAGAAGAGGAAGCATTTCTCGATGTTCCAAACTGGATTTCGGCTGATTGCGGGCATTGGTCGACGCCGCTCCCTTGCCCCCATTGTGCGTTGTTGGCTTTGGCGTAGGAGGACGGGGAGGGCGCTACTTGATTGCAGTTTATCAATCAAAATGGTGCAATATCAATCAATCGATTGAATGTTGTTTTTTTTTTTGTGTTGTTTAACTTATAAATGTTTTTATTGTTTTTTTTTTTCGTTTCTGTTTTTCGTTTCTTCTGCAGCGGCAATTGCAGCACACACACACTCTGCCAGTGCCAGTTACTTGTATTCGTGCTGCTTATGCTTTTCCATTAGTTTTTTAATAAACATTTTTTTAAGTTTCTTAGGTTTTATTTCGATTGTTCATATAATCTTTGTTTAACAAAGTCATTTTAACTCTGCAATATAATATTCTTCTTTTTATTAAACATATTTTTTTTTTTATTCAACTGCAGCAGCAACAACAACAACAACATCAACCACAAAAGTAGAAATTAAAACAAAACAAGATTTTGAGCCTCTCTCTCTCTCTCTTGGAGGAACTTCATAAAATGAGCAACATCAACACCAACAAATAAAAATTATTTATGCGCGCGTGAGTGAGAAAGAGCTATAAAATGAACGTAAGCACGTTTCTATGCATAAAGTAGCTGGGAAAATAAAATAAACAACTAAAAGATGTGAAGAAGACAGCGAAAAGAAAAACAACAAAAAGTAAATGTTAACTAAATGCTATTTATTTTTTGACTTTACTGCTGTCTCCTCTCATTTTTTCTGTTTCTGTACTTCTTTAGCTGTTTGTCTATTTCTTCAGCTTCTTGTATTGTACTTGGTCAACTATTTCTTGCTTGTTACCGCTTGCTCCTACATTCGTTTGAACATACACGACGTAGACACACCTGCCTCAGGGGAAAAGATACAACGCGCTAAAGTAGTTAAGCAACGCGAGAGACCGACCACGAGTAACATAACAACATAAAGTGTAAGAGAGAGCGAGAGCGAAGGCGCAATTGGCTTAAAACTGAAGTTAGTGATGGAAGCATAAAAACTTTCGTATTATCGGTTTCGATTAAAAAAGATCGCAAAATTGTAGAACGATAAACCGATTTACCGATTATTTGGAGTGCTTTTTGATTAAATCAAATCAATTGCAACAAAGATGTGAAAAATGTTTTTTAATGATTAGTATTTGCTTTGTTTAATTTGACGGAAATCGTAAATTTTGAGCCTTTAAATATTGAAAAACTTTTGTTTAAACATTGGCGGAAAAAATTAAAAATTAATTGATACTTGACCGTTTTTTGCATTATTGGATTCTGCATAAAATCAGTTCCGGATAAGTAAATACGAATCATAATTTCGTAAAATAAGCCATTTCTTTTGGAGCATTGCGAATATATTAAAGGTTGCTAGTTGCAATTCTAAAGGGCATAGCGTGAAATTGAAAAAAATTAAACGAATACTGAAGTACAAAATGTATAGCATTGACTCAAGTTCGCGTAGAAATAATGTACATTTGGAATTAATAATTTCTTTGACTACAGTCAAATAAAATCTTGAAGCAAAAAATACTATTCCAAATTTTATGCAAAAAAAATAAAAGATCTTGATGAGAAGAAAACGGTTTTATAAAGTTTTATGAAGGTTGAACTTTTAAGAAGTCAATAAAATAAACAAACTATGGTGTAATTTGTGTTTCAAGCATATAATCATTGATAAACTTATAAAAATGAAAGAAATCATGAAAAGGGAGCAGTATCACGCAATACTAGCTGGTTGTAAAATTTTTAAAATTTACTTTTCAAATAGAAAAGCGATCTTAAAAACAAAATTATTGCTATATGATTATGATATTTAGAGCGAAAAGAAGAACGAATTAAGATATGAAACCAAGATACCTTAGTGGTTATATTTTTTGATCAGACTATAAAAAATTAAATTCAATCGAACAAAATATGTTCATTTTCTATGAGAAAAACATTTAATTCTTAAATGATTTCTTTGAAATACATACAAAATAATCAAAAAAGTGTTAAACAATATTGTTTTCACACTAAATTAAAATTGTTTTCCAAACATAATCGAAAATAAATTTTTTCGCTTATTTTCAAGAGCAAAATTCAGAATTTTTTTTTTGTTCGATTCTAAATTTTAAAAATCAAAAATTCTACCCTCTCTGAAATTTACTAAATTCATAAAATCTGATTTCCAAGTGTTTTAAAACGTGTTTATGAAGCGTCGTTTTTGGTTAAAAAATATTCGAATCTGAGAAGGGGTTTTCAATTTATATATATTATTTAAAGAACTGCTAACATTGTACAGAGTTTTAACAACAAATAAAAAATAGTCTATATTGTTTTACTATATTTGAAATTTTGACCGAAATCTAAAGCGAAAAAATATATAAAAAATTAATTCAGTATCATATTGTATAAAGGTTTTTTTTTTTTTTTTTGAGCTACATACAAAACACATTTTTCTTATGAATTTTAAAGTATTTTACAGATGTTTGCAATTTATCACGTTAGCTAAGCTATCTGAAGACATTAAATATAAGATACGACTTATACACTCAAACTCAAACCCATTTTGTACATAAATATTTTCATTTGCACTGTGCAATGCTTCTTAATATCTAGTTTGGTTCTATAGATCTATAAAAATTGCACAATTTCAATTGATAGGAAATATAACCGAAATGCCATCACTAGATTCTAACTGATCTTTTTTATTTCTCATCAACATAGCACTTATCTTCGGCCTCTCTCTCTCTCTCTCACTTATGTTGAGTAAATTTAATTCACTCAATCAGCCTAAAATTAATGTGCAAGCGATAGAAAATAAATAAATAAAGAAAACTAAGTGCAGCGGCAATGCACATTGAACAATTGGAGTTCTTTGTTGTAATTTAAATTTTAAAAGCGGCTGCAGCAAAATAAAAAAATAAAACCCCTTTTTAAATGCGATCACTGCCTGCTCACGCTCTCTTTCTTTGTAGCTATCTCTTTTTTACACAAACTAGCAAGCAAAACACACTCGCGCCTCTAACTCCATGCTATCATTCTATCTCGCTTACGCTAAGGATCATTGTTATTTTTTGTTGCTTTTGTTAGTAGTTTATCAACATGTTTGCTTTGTGCAAGAACTCGTTTGCTATGCAATTCTTTATGTGGTTCAATTCGTTTACTTCTTTTTTTTTATATACTATTCCCACTTATTCTGCTTCTGTATGAATACTTTATATTTTTTGAATGTTTTTTTGTTGCACTTTAAAAAACAAATCACGATCTATCAATAAAAAAAAAAAACAAAAATAATTGTTTCTACCATTCCACGCAAATATGCATGTTTAATTTGTTGTTGTTGCTGCTGTCGAAGCATACAAGTTGCATTTGCTATGTTTCCGAAATGAATTCATTATTTTTGTGCGCTTATATTTTAATTTTGCACAAGCTCTTCACTTATGTATTTATTTTTGCCAATTTCAATATTTTTTTCTTTACTGTACACTTTATATGGTACTAACAACAAAACCAAAAAAAAAAATAATTAATCAATTTTCACCAACTTGTGGTACACAAAAAAAAATAAACGCCAAAAATTTTTTAAAACCAACGCTTTCGATCGCACATTTTAATTCTTCAGAAGCGCAGTCAAATGCAGTTAAACACTCCGCAAACCGAACAGAACGATTCAACCGCCGCACACGAATTGCTGCCACAACAGCCAATGCCAACCGCTTCAGCCGTTTCGCCAAACGGGCAAAACGGTTATTTTGCGCTACGCGCCAAGCACAAAGCACTCAAATGCCATATTTGAGCATTTCGTATGGGGTTGAGTTTGTTTGCTGCGTTTTGCTGTTGAGTGCCATTTTACACTCGATTCAGTTGATTCAAATGACTCAAACTTGGCTTGGCGCAGTCGAATAAAAATTTAAAATATTTCGTTTTGTTAAATGAAAATCTGTTAAAATATTTATTATTAATCAAAAAACCTACACGTATAATTAGAAAAAGAACTCATCAAGAAACCTAGTAGCTTGTGTAAGTAAATTAAAAATTTTAACTAATTATTTGTTTTATATTATTGCATTATAAAACCAGAAAAAAGGCTTTTGTGCGATTGTGATGCACCTTCATTGAACCTTAAATTTGTTTGAATGGTATATTCCCATCTGATTCGTGTTTAATATTTCATCGGGATTAGTGTGAGATAAAATAAATTAGTCGTCTCAAGCTAAACTAAATTATTAAAATATTTATTATTAATCAAAAAACCTACACGTATAATTAGAAAAAGAACTCATCAAGAAACCTAGTAGCTTGTGTAAGTAAATTAAAAATTTTAACTAATTATTTGTTTTATATTATTGCATTATAAAACCAGAAAAAAGGCTTTTGTGCGATTGTGATGCACCTTCATTGAACCTTAAATTTGTTTGAATGGTATATTCCCATCTGATTCGTGTTTAATATTTCATCGGGATTAGTGTGAGATAAAATAAATTAGTCGTCTCAAGCTAAACTAAATTACAAAAAAATGTTTTTCTTATCTAAACTCAGAAACGTGAACAAATTTGTATGGGGGCTACCCCTCATAGTGGTCCCATATGAAATATTTTATTAGAATAGAACGTTTTTCGCTAAAATCGGTTTTAATTATTTTGTCTATTTTTTAAAATTTTCTGTGTATGTCTGTCTGTCTGCCTGTTTGTTTCGGCTAATTTCTGAAACGGCTGGACCGATTTTGACGGGACTTTCACTGGCAGATTGCTGATCTTCGGCGATGCCCCACCCCTCAAATAAGCAATAAACGTAAATCGACATATCTTTGAATCTATGCAAGGTTCGGGGATGATATTTGGTATACGAGTTGATGGCATCAGAAGAAGTGAGATCCTTAGAAAAGTGGGGATGGCTTGGCTTTTTGTGAGAAAAGTGAAGTGAAGCGCGCCGGGTGCAGCTAGTTTGTAACTATATACTTATGTAAATTTTTTTTTTAAAAATAATCTCATATCTTTTATAACCTTAGTATCTAAAATTCAGCGCCAATAGGGGCATAGTCTTAAGCATAAGACTTTAATATATATAAATCAAAAAACGAGTTTTAGACTCCGAATTCGAGGTGTTCGCTGTATGAGGTCAAAAAGCTGACGCCTATTGAACCGTCTTCTTTGTTTCTGTGTTGTAGAAGTCTGCCATTATATCGGCTGGAATCGAAATTCAGCTGTTTGTAGCCATATTTAGGTTCCTATGTACCATTGTGTTCTAAACGAACCAGTAATCAGCATCAAGATTTTGTTTTGGGCGGTCTGGATGAGCTTGATCTGGCTATCGCACGCCAGCCGCCATATTTTGCAGCCATATCTCCAAATTGGCGCTATGAAGTGATTACATATGGTATGATATGATTGCCTACAGCGGCTCGAATGCGAGTTCTAAAGACCCTAATATGGGCGGCAAATGATAATCTTCTATCAAGAGTAATAACTAGGTATTTGGTGTGATTCGACTGCTGGACGGGCACGTCGACAACTATCACTGCCGGCGGGTTTCGCGTTTCAGCGTGAAACCGACATTAGCAGACTTATGGCTGTTTATGCTTATATTCCAGCGTCTTGCCCATTGTGCAAACATAGCAGCGTACTCTTGGATGCCGTCCGCTGCCTCAAACTCACATGTTGCTCTATAGGTGACACAAACATCATCCGCAAATATAGCTAGCATCATGCGATCTGGATCATTGCCCCAATTTATGTTTGGCTGCGGCATATCATACCGAGTATATACCGTATATACCGAGTTCAGCAGTGGTCCAAGTACGCTTCCTTATGGTACACCAGCATTCACGTCGTACCTCACAGATATTGCTGAGTGAGATCGCTCCGCAAACTGCCTTTCTAAAAGGTACGACCGTAGTAGACCAAAGTAGGGTCCAGGCAGTAGTCCGAAGTGCCACACTCTATCAAACGCTTCTCTAATGTCTAGAAATAGTGAATTGCAATACTCCTTATTTTCAAATTCTTGCAATATTTGGTCTACTATACGATGCAGTTGCACAATAGTGCTATGTCCAGCTCCAAACCCAAACTGATGTTCAGGAATTATACCTTTCGTCTCCAAAAGTCTCTCAAACACCTTCGAGATCGAAGGAAGGAAACTAATACCCAGGCGCTTTATTTAAATTCTGGTGCCCAATTACCTCACCAATCTCATTTGGGGCAAAAGGCATGCTGGGCATTTGTTGTAGTGTCACCTGAGTCTCGAGTAGCTCCTGCTGACTGGCTAGATCAAAAGGTTTGAAGCGTTCAGCTAAATATCGCGCAAACACTTCAGTCTGTTCCGAATCTGTTTTGCTCTAAACTCCAATAGCATCTGCTATAGGCGCCTTCCTGGTGCTCCTCCTTTTGATAGCGCGCGTTAATTTGGTCTATGATAAGGATGTTAGGAAGGTATTTGTTTCTGTAAGGCTCTAATATCGGACAGACAATGAGGATGTGCGTAATAGTTAGCGTTGTGTTGCAGTTCTGGCATATAGGTGGAGTTGTCTTACTTATGATGAAGTCGTGAGTTAATTTCGTGTGACCCAAGCGTAAACGAGCAAATTTTATTCTGTCATACCTTGAAAGAGTTTTTGTGTTTGCAGTGAGAGACAGCTCTGTCAATGTTTTGTTTGGGTTAACATTTTTGTAGTGCAGTGAAGTGTTGTCCCACAGAACTTCCCTGTAGCAACGGTGTTTAAATTTGTTTCCACTATTAGAGGAAACCTGAGACTGTATTAAGCAGTTTGATCAGCTTATTCATTTCCAACTATACTGCCGTGGCTGGGGACCCATATGGGAAGTAAGTTATTCTCTACAGATAACCGGATTCTTCTAATTGCGGTGGTATAGAACGATTGGTTGTTAATGTTTGCTAAGTGATGAAAGGGAATCTGTGCATATTGCAAACTTTCCTTTGCATTTTTGGGCGTCTTTACAAGCTGTATAGGTGGCCGCTATTTCGGCAGTAAATATCGAAGTAAAATGGGGCAGTATACTTTTTGAAATTACTGCGTTTGAGGTTGTGACGCTGTATGGAACACCAGCTTCTGACTTCGATCCGTCAGAGTACAAAAATTTGCAATGATTAAGAGAATTTTTAAGTGCTCTGAACTTTTGCTGATATATATCGGGAGGGGTGTTTGGTTTGAGAGATGTGTTTAGGGATAAGTTTATTTGTCTTTTATCGAATTTCCAGGGAGGAATAAATTCCTTTTTGGTACTAATGGAAGCTATTTGTACTTGAAGTTGGTTAAACTGGTCTATTTTTTTTCTAAGCTTGAGGGGAGTTTGTGATATTTTTTGGATTTGATAATTTTTTTATAGATATCTTCTATAGGGGTGTCTTTGGAGGCAGTATGTGTTTTAAAATTTCGTTGGATTGAGTGATCTATCCTGTTCTCTATTTGGGTAATGTTGGCTTCATAGAGTAAGTTGTTGATTGGGGTTGAGCAGTATGCACCGATCCTTGAGGAATTCCGTTGTATTATGGTTTCGGTGTAGGAAATGAGGAGTTAACTTGTACTATTATTTTTCCATTTGCGAGGAAATTTCTAATGAAATTTATGATTTTTGGGCCAACTTTCCATTCTTTCAGCTCGTCTGTTATGCTATGTGCACCTATGTACCCTATCAAACGCCTTAGCGACATCCAGAGATATTATGGATATATGGTTTTTTCTTGACAGGGCTGAGGTGATCTGATAATATAGCATGGCTAGGGGATCGGACACCGCTTTCCCTTTTCTAAATCCCATCTGGCGACTATCGAGAAGCTTACAGTTTGTGGCAAGCCACCATAGACGGGTTGATATTATTTTATCAAGAACTTTTGAAATACAAGAATAAAGTAATATACATAGGTCGGTAGGAGTTAACTAAAGTTTTATCGTGGTTTTGTTTATGGATGGGTATAATATTACTAAATTTGAATTGCTGGGGAATGTAATGCTTTAGGATGTTGTTGAAAAGGTTAAGAAGGCGTAGTGTAAGAATTGGGGATAGGTTTTTTTAACATAGGGCTTAAAAAAACCTAGCTTATTCGGTCTGGTCCTGGGGTTTTTCCTTTAAGTTTACTTAATGCGGACTTTAATTCAATAAGATTAATATCATCTTCCAAAAACATTGCTTCGGAAGACGGGGTATAGGAAATTGTTTGGTGTGAATTGTATTTGTGTTGTTTAAAAGTGAGATGAAAGTTTCTATCGTGTGATGAATTAGACCAATGTTTACAAAGTGATTCGGCTATTTTAGATTTGTTAAGGGTTGTTTGAGAGGCAGTGGATGTTGTGACGAGGTTTTAAACCGCAAAAGCGATTAATATTGCACCAGATTTTAGGAATAGGGGTGTTTGGATTTATGTCAGAGGTGAATCGGTGGAAATAATCTTGTTTTTTTATTTTAATCTCTCGTTTCAAGATTGCGTTTGCTTTCTTGTATGAAAGACCGTTAGTGGTGCTGATGTCCTTATTTAAAATTTGCCATGCTACGTTTTTTTTTTATCTTTTAATTGTTGGAGAGTTGGATCCCACCAAGGTACATGTTTTATATAATTTGTTTTTTGAGTCTGTGGGATGGCTTGGTTTGCACTTTTAAAATTTTATTTTAACAATGTTTGCTGTTTCTTGATTGATGTGGGGGCGGGTGGGTCTTTCATCACAGAATTTTTCTGTTAGCTTTCCAAATAGGGACCAATTTGCTTTTTTTATGTTATAGTTGGGTCTAAGTATTGCAGGGTCTGCAGTATTTTGCTCAAATAAATATATGAATTGGAAAGTGGTCGCTTCCTGGCAGAAAGTTTTCGATGTTTCGAGTGTTTCGAGTGTTTCTTGCAAAGCAATTATTTTCGGGTTGTGGGTTTTTATAAGGATTAATAACTGATTGTAATTGTTTAGGTAAGCGTTAAGGTTCCATTGAAGGATTTTTAACATTTTTGGTTATTGAGCGTTTCTGTTGTTTTTTTCCCTTTTGACTTAAAGCATGTTGCCAGTCTTTGTTTGTCCTTGGCAAATATTCGAAGTTTGAGATCTTCCGAAATTTGCGAGGATAGTTGGTGGTCATCTGCGTCTGATATGAAGTCCATTTCTGTGTCTATGAGGTCATTGTATAATATTTCCTTTCTTTCTTGTGATTTTTTCTTAGTTGTATCTTTTTGTGGGTTGAGTGACTCGATACGTTTCAGTTTGTGGGTTATGTTGTTTGTAGATGTTCAGCTGGAATTGGCATCAATCAAATTTTGACTTCTTGTCTGGTCTCTAATTTCTCGGTGGGATTAGAAGTTTCATGAGATTTGGCAACGGAGGTATGTGAGTTTGCTGTTGTGGCGCTGGATGTTGTTTTGATTATTTGCTGAATCTCTTGAGGTTGATTGGACAAAACTGTCGAATATTGAGTTTTTTCGTGTATATGTTTGTCCGTTAGTTAACGATTATTAGTTTGTCCGGTAGTGAGTGTAAAGCAAATGTAATGATGATAAGACCTGTTTCTTGTAGGGTGTTTTCTTTCTTTTTCATTATTTTGCGGACTTCGGTGACGTGTTGTGCTTTAAGTTCATTGACAATTTCTTCATCTGAGATGTTACGTAATTCGTTGGAATATATAACTCCTTTAGATAAATTTAAAGTTTTGTGTTCGTCTACAGTGACAGGAAAGTCTACAAAAATTTTTAGTTTTTGTAGTTTCTGCGCCTGTAATACATATTTTTTTGGTTTTGATGAGTAGGGTACCAGCTTTTGTTTTTTTGCAAACTTCCACTTCCCCGCTGCATGTGTAGTCCACTACTTTTTTAATCAAAAACGGTGAAACGTTTTCGAAGTTTTTGTCGTCAGTTCTACTGATAACTATATACTTTGAATTGATGTTTGTTGTTGTTTTGTGTGTTAATAATTTGTATAAGTCCGGTGGGCGACTCACGTTGTACTCAGTTTAATTTTAATAAACTTCAAGAGTTTCAGCGTATTCAATTACACGTTGTATATGTCCCACTAATGGTCATAGGCCTCCTCCTATCTTAGGCGAGAGGGAATTGTCTGTAGTCCCCACGCTAGCCCAATGCGTATTGGAAACTTCACATTCATCCATAGCACATAATATCTCAATGCATGCATCATCTATTCGCTAGCTTTTCGGTGAAGGAACAACATCGTGAGGAAACCTGCATACATTTACAATGAAATAAAAAAAACAATTTATGATATTTATTAAGAAAAATCTTTTTTTCGAGCTTTCTCCTCCGCAAAAGTCTAGAGATCGAGTTTAAAGATCGGGCCATAGAATTTTCAATAGACAGAATAGCCAAGTTACATAACCTGAGACAAGACCATAGAGTTTCTTTAATAGGTTTTTATCAATTTTAGTTTTGAAAATGATCGTTCAGCACTAGCTGTAGTCACAGGAATTGTAAGAAATAACATAAATGCAGTGCATACTTCAGGAAAGCTGCAGGACATGAAGGGATTTTTTATTAATAATAAATCAGCAAGGTCTCTAATACACGAAGATTTCTCTTTTTCGTCTCTGAAAGTGGATCGTAAACTGAGAATTTCTCTGGCAAATGATTTAAAGTGGAAAGCTGCAAAACACTGAAATTTTAAACAATTTCATTCATTGAAAGGAAACGCGATTTCAGTTGGTTTATAATGATGTCCAAATCTCAATAAAATATGTTCACTTTGAACAAACTTTCCGGATCTTGGAGACGCTCAACTTCGCAAAGCTCATCAAAATGGCGTTTTACCTTCCTCAGACGAGTTTTAGAAAATTCACGGGTGATGGACCATTTGTCTGCTACACTATTTGCTTCCATTTTTAAATTTTCAAATTCATGTCGATACCTTTCCAATTCTTCTAGACAAATTTTCAAACGTTTTAAGGAA
This sequence comes from Leucophenga maculata, assembly GCA_035044805.1. Classification (NCBI taxonomy): domain Eukaryota; kingdom Metazoa; phylum Arthropoda; class Insecta; order Diptera; family Drosophilidae; genus Leucophenga; species Leucophenga maculata. The sequence goes on along the minus strand of JAWNNP010001156.1, from coordinate 82,637 downwards.
TTTGAAAGATTGGTGGCTTTAGACTGAAGTGCTTTAGAGGCTGCATCGAAAGTAAGTAGGATCTTGCAATGGAAAACCAATAAAATTGTAGTTTTCGATCTTCTTTTTGAGTGAAACAGCTTCATTTCTTTCATTTGATTTGCAATTTAACAGAATTGTTTTCGTTAGCGCTTTTTGGACTTCAACAAACCGAACTTTTAAAGCAAAAACGGCATCACAACGTCCTGCCCATCTAGTAGGGTTGAATGTTTCAATGTTATTGAAGTTGAAGACTCACTTTCTTTATTAGATATAAAACTTGATAAAATATTCCATCTTTTGATACTTTGAACTGTTTGAAAAAAAATTTTGCATATCAATAAGCTCTCCCACTGCATCATTGAGTACTAGATTTAAATTATGAGCAACACAGCGAATATTTACGGCATTTGGCTCGACATCTTTTATGAGTTTTTGAACTCTACCAGAAGTGCCTTTCATTGTGTTATCACCATCATATACTTGTGCTCGACACTTGTTTACAGGAATATTTTTGTCATTTATGGATTTAATAATTTGCTTGGACATTGCTTAGGTAGTTGCATCCTTAACTTCATGAAATCCTAAAAATGTTTCTTTTATGACAAGTGCCTTTGGGATCCCATTACCATCTTTTTCGATCATACAATAACGGTAAAGTTCACACATTTGATCAATTTTTGAAATATCTTGAGTTGTATCGAATCAGATAGAGTAGAATGGTGCGGCATTTATTTCATTTATGAGTGCATTTTCTACTTTCAGAACCAGAACAGAAATTAGCTCATTTTGTAATTTTGGACTTAAGTATTTTATCTGGCCCTTTGGTTTACTTAACAATTCTTGTAAAATCGGGTCGTATTTTCCTTATAACTCAACAATACTCAAAAAGTTTTATTTGGAACTCGGATCACTGCTATCTGCATTTTCTCTGTGGCCACGAAAGGCTAAATTACACATTGAAAGTGTCAGAGTAATATCAAGGAGCCTAGAAAGTACTTGGCTCCAAAAAGATTTTTCTTTTTTGATCATAGACTCTTGCTCTTCATCGAGTGTTCCATGTAGCCGCCACTGTTGATAAGTAAGACAGGAATCCAGATGAAATTTTGATGGCTCGTGTTTTTGTGTGGCATCTCCAATATGTTTCCAGTCGTCATAGCCCTCAACCCAAACATTTTGTATTTTCTTAGATACCCGATTTGCGAATAACCAACACGATTCACAATACGCCTTCTGAAGTATTAAAGCATAGGATAGCCATGTACGTTCAAGTTTCACGCCAGATTTGAAAACAATATTTTAATGTTTTTCTAGAAAATATCTATTGTCACTATCTTTTAAGAATGGGCCATTATGTTTAAAAAAAATTACCCTTATCAGTATCATATGGCGAAGATACAATATTCTTCATGCTAAAATATAATTCTCTTTGGTTTTTGCTAGTACCTTGTTGTGGTTGTTCTGGATCTGGATTGTCACTGGTGTTTGGTGGTGCATCTGATAATTCTGGTATACTTTTAGTAAGGTCCAATTCTTCACTTTTGGAGCACTGTTCACTCGACTTTACATTATTTAAGTCATCATTTTTCAAGTACTGGCTAATTTTAGGTTACTTTTTTTTCTTCAGTCTCCCTCTCCCTAGAGATGTGCCATTACCGGTATTTTGACGGTCGTCACGGGCAACGTTTACTTCTCTAAAAATGAATCAACATCTTTTTGTTTAGGATGGTTGAAATGCTTAACTATAAAAAAAAAAACTCAGGTACAATGTAAAAAAACATTTTTAAGCTCGCCGCCTCTTGGGTCGGGGGCCCATGGCATTTTGCCAGCCCTGCCACCCTATTGTTACGCCACTGTGTGGTATGGTACCTAAATTTTCTTAAGATTGGCAGCAGAGCTCCAACCGAATATTGGAAGTCGGTATTCTAATTTGGCCAGGATTACAGCATGGTTGAGAAATTGGAGCTGAGGAATCTTATAATATTTAGTCTGGAGTGCAAACTTAGCCAAAGTTGTGTACAATGTTCATTAAAATTAAATTTTGAGTCAAAAATAATTTCAAGTATTCTGAGATAATCAACATATTCTATAGCAGTGATGACTACAAGTACCTTACGAGCTGGTCACATTACCGGGTTTCGAATTTAGGCAAAGCTATTACAGTTGCACGAGAAAATAAAATGTTTTGCACGGCAGTTTTTCCTGAGGTTCAACAAGCTTTTGATAAGGTTTGGCATCAAGGGCTGCTGAACAAAGTAAAATATTAACTTCCAGCTCCATACTTTCTTCTGTTGAAGTCTTATTTAAGCGATAGAACTATTTTTGTGAAAGAAAGGGACGAGGTATCAAAAATTCACTCAATAAAAGCAGGCGTACCACAAGGAAGCGTTTTAGGACCAATTCTTTATACATTTTTCACTGCAGGTTTGCCAATAACACAAAATGTTACGGTAGCAACTCATGCGGACGATGCTGCCATTATAGCATCCAGACATTTGCCTGCAGAAACTAGAAACCTTCTACAGATACAGCTTAATGAAGTAGTGAATTGGCTTAAAAAGTGCAGGATTAATGTGTATACTGAAAAATCTGTGCAATCACTTTCAATCTTAGGAAAGGTTACTGTCCCCCTGTGATTCTAAATGGACATATGGTGCTCAGTTGTGGGGAACTGCGAGTAAATCAAATATAGAAATTCTCCAACGGTATCAATCGAAAACTCTAAGAAGTATAGTGAACGCACCATGGTTCGTGTCTAATGAGCAAATTCATAAAGATTTAAGAATTCCTTCCGTTAAAGAGGAAATAATTAAAATAAGCTAGAAGTATATTGAAAGACTGCATAACCATACCAAAGACTTAGCAATATCTTTATTAGACAATAGCGAAGATTCCCAAAGAAGCAAATATTCAAAGAATGGTATAAAACAAATTTCAATGTTTTATTGATTCTAGACAATGCACTCGAACATTCAGCAGACTTAAGTCATCTTAATATCAAACTAATTTTTTTTGTCCCCGTTAAATCATGGCACAGTTTCCACGTTTATAACCAGCTACATAAAGCACAAACTAAATGGATTTGGGAACATACAGATGGAGAACAGGTTGAAGCCAAAGAAGCTTGAAAGCATTTTTGTATCAAAAAATGCATCAATCTTATTTTCCTTTCAAAAATGCTGTTAAGACGACCACTTTAAACCACTGTTGGAAGAATTTATAGCCAAAAAAACAGTACAACAATTGGTTTGACGGCAAATATTTATGACGACATTGTTGTTCATTATAAAAAATTTCCACGAAATACCCTATTTTGTATTGAACATGAACTGATTTGATTTACACGAGGTTTTTCAGGAACGAAATACCAGTTTAAATCGTGGGTTTACTGTATATGTTATCAGAAGAATGAATAAGAGAATCTTGATAAGCAAATTTTCAGGCTCTTCAATAGTCTCCGAGATCTCGAATTTCATACGGACAGCGAGACAGACGGACATGTCTGTATTAACTCAACTTTTGATGCTGATCAATAATATGTATTCTTTATGGGGTTTGCCACTCTTCCTTCGGCCTATTACACAGATTTACACAAACTTAGTATAACCTTTTCCCTTTTTTAAAATATTACATATATATCACTCGATTTCTTAATCAGAACAAAGACGATTTTGCTTTTTCAAGATTACATTAAAATCGGTACAAAGAATAAATCTTAAAAAATTTGATCTCTTAGCCAAGTAAATGCTGCACCTGACGACCATTCGAAATGAAGCACTGTCACACATTGGAAATTAGCAGCGCCTACGCCTACTGCATAAAATACTTCATGCTTTGACTTTTCGTCACTTCGTTGTCCGACGCAGCGGCACCTGTTGATCACATCACCCAAGCACTGCACTATTTTTAATATCACCATAGCGTTTAGCTCTCGAACAGATCTCGGGCAATATTTCTTTTCCACAATAAAGAAAATAACAAGAAAGTATTCTGCAGTTGAGTGTGCACAACTTTTGGATACCCTATATCTCTTTGAACAAAAAAGTTGTAAAGAGGCTACATCTGATCTGTATCCATTTGGCATATTTTATTAGAGTCGATCATAGTTAGACCAAATTTAGCGTTCGTAGCTAAATTAAAAAAAAAATTATTCAAAGAAAATTCAAACACAGTAGAAACTAAATCTGTAGAAGGTATTGGTAGAGATACCGAATTTATTCGCGATTTTTGTGTCTCCTCTCCCCACACTATCTCAAGAAGTTCATCTTTCTCCGCGAATTCATCTACTTCCGTCAACAATTAGCAAAACACTAATTTTTCAGTAAACAACAATCCTACACCAAAAAACATTACATCTAATTTTTTTTATATCTGACAATGAAATAGCCGACGAGGCTATCTTGAAACATCTGACAATTATCTCTCTTATAAGTCTATGTCAGATTAGTTATCTCTTCAAAACGTATTTCTGTGCATATAACTCCAATCGCTATACTCAAAATGTCTTTATCGCTCGTGCAATGGAACTTAAATGTTTAGATTAAAAATTACGAAGAACTCACAATCTTAATAAATAAGTATGGTCCTGATGTTATAAGCCTTCAAGAAACCCACACAGCCTATAACTCTAAAAACATTAAAACACCTAAACAATATATTGGTTACTACTCGAATCTACCTTCAAACGGCACTGGAAAAAAAGGTGTTGGCATTCTTGTAAAGAGGCACATACCCCACTCACACCTTGAAACTATTTACAATTCTACTTAACTCCAATCAAAAGATTTACATTATTAGTTCATGCATTCCTCCAGACCAGTCATTCTTTTTGAATGAATTTTGGTCTAATATTAGTTCATACGGGTCTCCTATGGTGCTCTTAGGAGTCTTTAATGCTTGGAATACCTCTTGGTGGTCTAGCTCCAATAACACAAGAGGTAGAATGATAACTGAGGTAATGGCTAAGACCAATCAAATGCTGCTAAATGACGGCTCTGTCACACATTTTTCGACCCACAAAACCTTCACGCATGTAGACCTCACACTAGTTTTCCTCAACAATATACCCATTCTGACGGTGGTCGGTACGGCAGTGACCATTTTCCAAGATTACCACGCGTATTCTGCATCAGCCCAACCGTGCGAAATGGTATTTCTCTCCGAAATTTGTGTAAATTTTAAAGAAATTTGCCACAGCCATTTGCTCCAACATCCAACTTGAAGCTGCCAAACTAACCAGAGCTATTAGATCAGCTGCCAACATCGTGATACCTCAATAAAAAACAGATTTGTTGGTGGAACAGAGAGCTTTATGCCCTACGATGCGAAAAAAAAAGCTTATGGCAGATCGACAAGCGCACCATGAGCGTCTCAAACATTAAGTGCATATAAAAAAGCCTATGCATCTTTCAAGCGTGCAGTCAAAGTAGCAAAAATAGGAAATTAAATACATTAGTTCTAATAAACACACCTTAACTGTACCTTCAGAAATTGCTAATTAGTTCGGCAAAATTTGGTCCAAATATTCAAAAGATGAAAATTTTGATGAACAATACTCGCTACACAAACTATAAATTTGAACCCAGGAGTTCTTTCCTAGCCAGCTTTCCCTGTCCGCCAGACAACTAGAATATGAGGGGAACATTAGAATATGAGGGGAACATTAGACAAAGTAAAAGGGGAAACCCCGGGACATGATCGCTTGTCCTACCCAATGCTTAAACATCTTCCGTATTCTGCTAAGGTCAAATTACTAAGATAATATAATCTCATATTCAAAACAGGTAAATATCCACACGTCTGGAAATCGGCCATTACTGTCCCGATACCTCAGCCAAATAAGCCAGTTTGCGAAATCTCCAACTTTCGGGCTAACTCATTACTCCGCTGTCTTAGCAAAATTCTGGAAAAAATAATCGCTGTTCGCCTTATGTGGTTTATCATCAAAAATAGATTTATAAGCTCTAATCAGGTGGGTTTTAAGCCCAAACATGGCACAATGGACTCCCTTTTACACCTGCAACACTTCGTGTCGGATTCTCTTATTCATGTTAACACCCTAAACAACGTATCAAGAGCTCTGATTTTATCTAAAATTTAATACGCACTCCCAATTTTTGGTTGGTGCGAACAGAGTCATTTAAAACTTATTCAACCGGCCTATCTTTCAACAAACCACCGCAAAAATAATTTCGAAATGCTGTGCATCTCTTTGCAATCAGTTCAATATACAGCCACCAGCATGCACACACACTGTTACGTCTTCACCTTGGCTTTTAAGACCATCCTCAGTTAACACCACATTAAGACAGTTCGCAAAAGGGCAGGTTTTTAAAATAAACTTTTAAAATTCCGGAGCAGTCCTAGTCGAATGCAAAAAACACGAAGTCTCTATCTATTACCGTTTCCGAGATCCTTTCGTTCTTACGGACGGACAGACGGACATGTCTATATCGACTCCTCTATCGCTCCTGACCATAATGGGTGTAACCTTGGGGGGTCTCCGATTATTATTTCTACCTGTTACATACATTTGCACAAAACCAATAGGCTCTTGTACATTCGGTATAGGGCCTAATAAATTAAGAACACTCTACCACTCAGCAATAAGATTAGCCTTCAGCGCCATACGCATAATAACCTTCTATACGAAGGTAACATCATGCGAATAGTGGCTCGAAAAACATTTGCCACACTTAGAACCTCCAACATAGTCCTACATTGCAAACACTCGCCATTAGAACCCATCTACAAAAAAATCATTATGTCCAAAAAGGAACCGAAAATTCCCTTCAGCCTTACATGATTCCATAACGCTCTGCAAAACAAATAATCTTAATATGACTCCTCTCAACACCAAAAAAACATTCATCCCCCCGTGGACCTTCAGGACCGACCATGTCATAACTTCCCTTCACACCCTAAAAACAAATACATTCCCAGAAACATACAGCGCAAAATTTCTCGAAATCATTATCAGGTACATCATACAGCGTCACCTCCTCCAACACAGTAATATCCACCCAACTTTTGCCCAACTACTCCTCCTACATCCTCACTGCAGAAATCGCAGCCATCCTCTCCGCTTGTAAATACGCAATCAGCCAACCTGGTAACTATGCAATATGTTCAGGCTCCCTCTCCGCACTTAAGGCAATAGCCAACCCAATACAATAGAGACTTTTACTCAAACTCAGTAAGAAATATAATGCAAGCCAAATACAAGAAAATTCTTCTCATATAGGTCCGGGACATTGCAAATATCTCTGGCAACGAAAAGGCAAACCAAGCAGCTAAAGAAGCCCTAAAGTTCCACATCACCTTAGAAAGCAACTTTAATATTTCCGACCTAAGAAAACATTTTAGGCAAATCACTACAAAATAATCAATCCTACCGGCAACACAATAAAAGAGAATTTCCCCACTAAACAACGCCCCCACTCGGCTGGACTCAATTAAATTTTCTAGAATGCGCATAGGCGTCATCACCCACAAACTTATCTTTGAAAAGAGTCCATCTCCAATCTGTCATCCATGCAACAGCCCCTTAACCATAAAACATATTGTTTTGGAATGCCCCAAGTACCTAACACAAAGAACCCAACACCTCACCCCCTACGCAATTGATGCCTTCCAATATCACTCCCTTAAAGCAATAAATATTTACCACGATTAAAAAAGAAACAACAAAATAAATCACAATAAAGCACTCAGTTACAAACATTTAAGTCTAATATAAGCCTAAGGCCTTAGTCGCTATGGCTTGCACGTTGGACATAATTTGCAATTGTGATCCAATACTTTGTAATAATAATAATAATATGTGTAAGATCAAATTAGTTTTCCCTCCTAGTGAATAGATACCTAACTAGCAGGTCAGTTTCTAAGATTCGCATAGCAGATCTGGCATTTTACTGGCGGGGAACGGTATGTAGCTGTCAGTTTGGAATACCCTGTAATCAGTAATGATACCTTGCCGACAAGTGCTAGTAGCAGTATCACTTCGGCGACAATTATATGTACAAGATGTAATCAGTCCAATCTGAAGGATCTTCGCACAACTTTGTCTCCTGCAGTTCGATGACGCTCAGCGGCAGATTACGATACTTTATGTCCATGTAACAACACTCCTTCAACCAGTTTTGCTATGTCTTAGGCGAGTTATAATCGCATTGCAATTTGCTTAATAGATACGACGTACGATTTCGGTATCCATCAGCGCGTTATTAAGAAAATATTCCGAGGTATAGCTACTAAGTATTAGCTGAAGTCATACACCGAGAATATCAGCTATGGATGAGTGCAAATTAAATGTGTTGTCGGCCAGCTTGGACGGTAGCTCTGTCGTGGTTTGTCGTGAACTATCTACTAAAAAAAACTAATCTAAAAAATATATGTATGTACAGGATGACAAGAAATAACCCGGACAAATTTTGATGCAATCGATTACAAATGTGTTATGGTGCAGCCCTTACAGAAGTGCATTTATCGATAGCTTGTAATTTTCTGAAACAATTATATTTATATTTTTGTGATTTCCATCAATTTGATATTTGTTTCAGGATGTCTAACAATCGTTGTGCAATTTTAAAACTGTTTCAACAAGGAATGCGACATTGTTCGTTTGCTCGCCATACCAAAACAAACGGTCTCTAACGCTTTCCGGCGATTTAATGAGCTTGGCCATGAAGGTGACCGTCCCGGACGAGGCACACCATGCACCGCCAACACTTCCAGATTTCGCCAGATCGTGTAAAAGCAGATCACCCGGAATTGCAGAGTCTCGGTCAGAAAAATAGCCCGTGAAATCGGAGTGAATCGAGAAAGTGTTCGGTTGATTGCCAAAAATGAACTTCATCTCAAACACTACAAGCTCCAAAAAGTGCAGCTTCTTACGGATGACAATAAGCGCGTGAGACTCCAAAGATGCCGTCAGCTGAAGCGTCAGGCCGCAGGTCAAAAATGGGAGCGTATTCTCTTCACGGACAAGAAGATATTCACCATCCAAAAGCCCCATCACCAAAATGACAGAAGCTGATCAGCTGAAGCTCCAGGTACCTCTGCAATAATCGAGCGCCGTCAATATGAGCAGTCTGTAATGGTTTGGCGAGGAATATGCGCCACCGGCAAAGCACCCCTTGTTTTCATCGAGCAAGGGGTCAAAATCAATCAGGAAGTGTACCGCCGTGACATTTTGGAAACTGTTGTGCTTCCTTGGACCCAGCAGCACTTTGGTGATACGGAGTGGACGTTTCAACAGGACTCAGCGCCAGCTCATAGAGCCAAATTGACTCAGGACTGGTGCAAAGCAAATTTTCCGGACTTTATCACATCCAGTGAATGGCCACCTTACTCGCCAGATCTCAATCCGATGGACTACAGTGTCTGGTCGATTTTGGAGTCCAGGGCATGTGCTAAACGCCATATAAGTTTGGAGGCGCTGAAGCAATCATTGCTCCAAGAATGGAATCGATTATCGGAAGAAGACCTGCGGCCCATTGCGCTAAATTTCCAGAAACGTTTAGGGCTCTGCATTGCAGCCCAAGGAAGCCACTTCGAAACCGGCTGAATACTATGTTTACATAATAGCTATTTGATAGTTGTGTATCTGCATTTTTTCTCAAATATAGTTCCTTAAAAAGTTATGATCAAAAATGTAAGTCCGGGTTATTTCTTGTCACCCTGTATGTAGGTAAGTTGATTACATGTACATACCTGAAATCCATGGTCATATTTGTACTCTGATTCCAGCAAGTAGCTCAACACTAAATACAGAACCACAGCACTGTAATAGACTCCTAGAACTTAATTTGCTACTCTCAGTTGGTAAGAATCAGGGTATGGACACTTTAAGACGCGTATGTATGGCATTCGCACTGTTTCACGGGCCGCCGTCAATTGATAATGAATATCAAATTGTAGAGTAATCTCAGTGCTCGCAAACCGAAAATAGCATCTAGTGGAGTGTAAGTAGAGAGAAAATTGTTTGTTTTCATGGCATATAAAGAACAATATTTCTATATCAATACCACCAATGGAACCGACTGTGTAACAAAAGTGCTAGACTTTTTGAAATGCACCAGCGATGTTGACATAGGAGCTAATCGGTGGCGATGATGTTGGTGCGGGTGATAGGCCGATTAATGCAGCGCCGTCAGGATCACCACCATTGCCAGCATTGGAGTTGGCTGGCTGGTGGCGACTGGGTTATTGCAGACGACACACATACACACTTGCTCTTCCATTACTAATCGAATACAATTGTGATTATGTAAAATTAAACACCGAATCGCTATACGCAATGTTAACACAAAAGCATACGCTACACAACTACATAAGCATATGCACGCACTAACACCTTTTTAATACCCGATTTTCATAACAGATTTATTTAAATTAAATTTATTAAACAGTTATTGCATTATTTAATTGAATTTTTCACGAGCAAGCACCCGCCTTCTTTTGTAATTAAACAAGACTGATCTGGCAATAGAGTGAGCTCCCTGAACGAGCGTCGAACAAATAACGGGATCCATAGCAAAACTAATAAAACGAACGAGCGCAAAAGGAGACAAAATCGAATAGGCATAGCAGGCGATGACGGGGTATTCTCGTCGGCAGTAACACATGCAGAGTTGTAAGCGCTGGCATACGTTTTTTAATTTTTATTATTATTATTATTATTATTTATGTGATACAATATAAATATCGTACCAACTAATATCGGAGCACTAGCTGCTGAGGCTATCGGCTCGCTGTGTAATACAATTTTATATTTACAAAATAGGATCTAGTTTCGTGTCTTATGTGTTAAAAATATCTTATGCTAAATTAATTTTAAAAGTTTTGATTTTTTCAGAAAATGGAATATTAAGTTAATATTGGCTAACAGTTCTGTGGGCGGAGTAGAGATTAGGATGGAGGATCTTAAGGTAAAGAAAGAGGAACAAGTGTTTAGGATGTGCTCAAGGGATTCTGTTCCTGTGTTACAGAAGCGGCAGCGTGTTGCAGGTCTGGTATTTTCCAAAAGATGTGCGTGCGTTAGCTTCGTGTGTCCAAGTCGAAGACGAAGACGAATAAACGGTAGGAGAGTTGAACATGTTACTGAAGTAGGATAAACAGCTTTGTCTCTCTCTGGATTAATATTGGAGTAGTAGTGTCGGTAGTCTTTCCATTTTGTCAGACTGGTTGATTTAAATTGTTTAAAGATAAGACGAAGTATATCCAATTGTTCGGCAGTCGGAAATAGTATTAATGGAGCTCGGAGTGCTGATTTGGCTGCTTGGTCAGCCATTTCGTTGCCGGTAATGCCACAGTGGCTAGGAACACACATAATTTTTATCCTATTAGAGAAGCGAAGAACTCCATGTTTGATACGACAAACTATTGTGCTCGAAGGATATGGCTTCTGGATGGCGTTGATAACAGACAAACGATCTGTACATATAACAAATTTGCCTTTTTGTTTGGATGCAAATTGAACTGCAATGAGCAACGCCGTTGCCTCCGCTGTAAACACAGAGCAAAAGCTATCCAAGAGTCCTGTGCTGATAACAGAATTGTTAAAAGTTACTGCAAATGATGTTGCGTCTTCTGTTTTTGAACCATCTGTAAAAATTAACTGCCATCTGTTTTCTGTATAGCCGATGATTACATCATTAAATAAATGTCTGAAGATTTCCGTGCTTGTTTTATCCTTCTGACAGTTTTGAAGCGTTAGGATGATTGATGTTTTGATGTTGTGTCAGGGAGGCTGTTGATCGGATGCTGGTTTCGCAGGAGGCAATGAAAGATTAAGGTTGTTAGCCAGACTAGTGCATTTGAAGATGACTTCTTTTTTTTCTTTGGCAGTTAGTAACTGTTTCGTATAGCTGATTATTTCTTCCATACAAGATTTTGGGTATTAATCGATGAGTGGTATAACTGACTCTTTCCTGCAGTGACTGGAAGCCGGATTCGGCAAGAAGGTTGTTGATTGGTGTTGTACGAAAGGTCCGGAGACTGCTTCGAATGGCCACATGATATTGAGCTTCTATCAACTTCAAAGTTGATTTGGAACAGTGTCCATAGATTGGGAGTCCGTAATCAATTTTTGAAAGGATAAGGGATTTGGTTACATTCAATAAATGTTCTACTGCTGTTAAGCATTTTATTTTTGTGAGTATGATAACATCATCCGCGTATATAGTGTGGTTTATCGGTTTGTATTTTTGAAGAATTTCGCTAACTTCATTGAATGCAATAATAAAGAGGACAACAGACAGGGGTGAACCTTGGGGTATACCGTTGGAAAGTGGATGAGAATCGGATGGATTGTTGTTTTCTCGGACACGAAGTTTTCTATTGCTTAAAAAGCCCCTTACAAAGTTAAAAACCTTTGAGCCAACTTGCCAATTGGACAGCTGTCGCAGTACTACATGTGAACCAATTCTATCGAATGCTCTCTCAAAATCAAGACTCAGCACCGTGCCGTGATTTTTTGTGGAAATTGCATTGGATATAAAATGATCAATTTTGAGAAGTGCGTCAGTTGTTCCATGAAATTTTTTTAACGCTACTTGATTAAGGCTTAGACATTGGTTTTTATTGATAAACCACATAAGTCTGTTAGCAAAAATTTTTTTCAAAACTTTACTTATGCATGGAAGTAAGGATATTGGTTGATATCCGTTTACCTCTGTGGAATTTTTTTTTTGGCTTAGGGATTGGAATGACAATAGCGCTTTTTCAGCTTTGTGGATAAATGCCATGATCAAAGATATTGTTATATAAATCCAATATACGCAATTTAAGATTATTGGGGATTCTTTTAAGCATTGGGTAAGAGATATTATCAAATCCAGGCGTTTTACCTTTCATTTTCCGGATCGTTATGTCGAACTCAAAACGAGAAATAGACTTATTGATTTCAATTGCAGTTTGGGACAGGTGTTGTTGCGAAGGGAAATTATTGTTGTATTTTGCAAAGATAAAGGTTGCCTCGAAGTTATTATCTGAAGTATATAAAGACCATTGCTTAGCAAATTCATGGCTTATATTCTTTGGGTTTGTAATACTCCCGTTTGTTGTATCCAAACACTTGATAGTATTTGGTTTGTAGTTAGAAGTTAATCTTTTTATATTTGCCCAGGTCTTCCGAATGCTACTCATAGGGTTGATGGTTAAGGTAAATATATTTTCGTATTGGTTTAGCAATAGAACATTGACAATCAAATTCTAGTTTAATAGTGATCGGAAAATGATCACTATTATGAAGGTTTTTGTCTATAGACCAGTTACATTTGGATGTAAGTTCTGAAGAACATATGGATAAATCAATATGGGTAAATGTTCCGTGCGTGGAGAAGTGCTTAGGAGATCCGTTGTTTATGGAAGTAAAATTAGAATTTAGAATTATGTCTTCGATTAGTTTTCCTCTAGTACTGATATAGGGAGAACCCCATATAGGACTCCAGGCGTTAAAGTCGCCGAGAAGAATTATAGGCGCAGCTGCGGACTGTATGATTTGATGTAGTTTATTTGTTGAGAAGGTCTGGTTGGGAGGTATATAAATATAAATAATTGTAACGTTTATTGGAAATTTTATTTGAATGGCGATTGAGGATATGGATTGACTTGGAAAGTAAGTTTTGTGTGGAATGTCTCGTTTGATAAGAAGTCCCACACCTTGTTTCCTTGTTACGTTTTGTTTAAGATTGTGAAAGTACCCTTTATAAGCTTTCGGAACTTTAGGATTGTTTGAATACGGAATGTGCGTTTCTTGAAGGGCAATAATATTGTAGCGATTCTCACTGATAAGAAGTTGCAGCTCGTGATAATTATTGTAAAAGCCCTTAACGTTCCACTGTAAAATAGAAAACATAAAAACTACAAAACATGTAGATAAGACGTATAATATGAGTAACTAGAGTTGGCGCTGCTTTTGTTTGTTAATTATCGTTTCTCTACATCGCTCAGCACAAGTCTCAAGCCTACCTATACCAAGGTATATTGTAAAGTGGAGACCGCCGACAACGTAGAGAGATATTTTAGCAGGATCAATCGCTCATCTCACTAGTGGGAAGTTCAGTGACAGACGAGGAAGTAAAATTAAATGAGTTTTGTTGTTGGGGTTTATAATGTTGATTCGTCAGAATCTGAGCTATCTGTTGGGTCAATATAAGAAACGTCGGTAGCCATTGAAGAAGTTGAAGAGGGGGATGAAGTTAATATTTGTTGTTCAAATCGGTTTTCGGTAGATTTTAGAGAGGCGAGGCAGTTGATGGAAATGTTGCGTTGTTCAAAGAGGTTGGTGGAGGTGGACTGATGCTAGGCATATTTGTTGCGGACGGAGAAGAGGGTAATATTTTGCATTCAAGAAGATTAGCGGTACTTATTGTTGAAGAGTTTGATGATAAGACGATGTTATTCGACAATGTTTTCTGCGATTGGCTTGCGGTTTTGAGAGAATTGTTTGTTGTTGATTTCTTATTAATTTCAAGTTGTTTCGATTCCATTTGGGAGATTTTAGCGATTGATGCATATGAGGAGGGTGAAGAAGTTGCGGTATTTTGATTTTGTTTTTTCATATAGGCATCCTTAGCTTGGCGCATTGTGCATTTTTGTGTTATCTTTATTTTTAAAATTTCTTTAGCTTTTTCGAATTCCGGGCAGTCTTTGATGGAGGAGGGGTGCTCTTCTACACAGTTGGCACATAAAACGCGGGTGCAAATATTAGGTAGTTGAGGAGGAAGATTGCAATTTTGACATGCTGGCGGTTTATTGCAAAATTTGGCCGTGTGCCCCAGAAATTGGCAGTTTTTACACCGCATCGGATTCGGAAAGTATTCGCGAACCTCTTCTAAGCGCCAGGAAATGTTTATTTTCGATGGAAGACGGAAGAGATCAAATGTAAGCTGGACGACGCCACTCGGTACGACTTTACCTTCGATAACTCTTGTGAATTTATAGACACCAACTACACCTTGAGAAACCAGCTCTTTTTGAATTTCTTCTTCTGAAATGTGGTTTAAGTATGATGCGTAAACTGTTCCCTTGACATAGTTTAAGTTGTTGTGGTACGAGCACTTTATTTTGCAGATCCCTAGGAGGTTGTCCGTTGCTATAAACTTTTCTGCTGTGTCTCTATCGTCTACTAATGCAAGTAAGCTACCATCGCGCAGTTCAGAGATGGAGATTACCTTTTTGGAAATAAGGTTTACTGCTCGGTGGACTGCAAAGCATGAGTAGTAGGAAAGAGGCTTCTCTCCTTCAAGTGCTGCTATTGCAATGTATTTCGGATTTTGTTGTTTAATAGCTGGGAGTTCCGGGAAGGTTTCCTGTGTGATATTATTATGTTTTTTCCGTTTTTTGTTTGGGCTATCACTAAGCAACGCAAAACGATTAGCCCCTGGTTTTGGGCATTATGAAGAGATTAGGTGAAACTAACACTTGTTCGGTTTTAATGCGCGAAAGTAGTGAAAGAAAAAGAACTGAAAAGAGCAGATAATTGCAAAGAACACTAAAAATAGTCGAGACGCTTTAAACAGAGAACCGTTCAGTGCGAGTATTAGTCGAAGACTGTAATTTTTATAATATTTACTTATAGTATATATTAATATAATTAATTGAAAGATTTATTTGAAATAAATTAGAGGTAAATGATCGATTGATTTGTTTTATATACCCCACCTCCGATCTGTAAGGTATTTAAGTTAGTAACATTATCATCTATATAAAAATAATACACTGATTTGGCTAAACAGGGGCAACTGGGCACAGATAATGGTTGGTTACAAAATATTAATATAAAATAAATACAAATAATTATAATATTTTCACAGTATCAATCCGAGCTTCAAAGCGACAAAACGTGAAACTTGATAAAGAGCAACAGCTAAGTGTTTACAGATATAGAGTTCTTTTATTCACAAGATTTTTTTTTTTTTTTTTACACAATTTTTACTTAATCAAAATTTTTGTCTTATATAGAACTTAAATTATTTGGCATGGCTACTTGCCGTCTGCCCAAACATAAATTTCCTAACGCATACAATTTAATTCATTAATCTACTAATTTACTAACAATACTTTCTTAACCCTACCCTCTACTACACCTGCCTGCCCCGGGTTAGCGAGATAGCAGATCGTTCGACGACTGGATTAACTATTTTCCTAAAATGTATTTGATACTAAAACTAAGAACTTAACTTATCCCTAAAATTAAAAAAGAAAAAATTATGAATTATATTCATTTACTATAAATTTCCTATAATTAGTAGCTGTTTCTGAGTACTTAAATAAGCTATACCAATTATCTGCAGGAACGCCATTCAAAATATCTATTATTTCATTTTCCATTAGTTGTGCATTTCCAAAGTACCTATGTATATCTAAATTCACGTAATACCGGGCAAACAAAGTACCTTTGTAACTCGTTCACTTCATTAGAGTACGAATGCCCCCATACTTGGGCTCCATATGTTTGAATGGATCTGCATGCTGCTTTAAAAAGATTCCATTTTGCACTTAAATTTATTTTTCTCTTGCTCAAAAAAGGCTTCCATGTAGAGTTAATAGCCACCTTTGATACTGCTTTCTTATTTTTGACATGAGAAGCAAATGACATGCTTGGCGTTAGTTTTGCACCTAAATAATCATATTTTGTCACAATTTTAATCCCAGTTCCTTTATAATACCACTTTTCTCTAGTTGACAAGCGACCTCCTTTACGAAATACCATTATCTCTGACTTACTCATATTACCCTCCATACCCCATTTTTCGCAGTATACTTCCAGTTCATTTATCATAAGCTGAAGTTTCTCAACGTCGTCCGATAGTATAACAATATCATCCGCATAGAGTAGGAGTCTAATATTTACGTTGTCCATATATAGCCCACCATCAAGGCAGTCATTCAGATCGTTTAAGTATAATGCAAACAGCAGGGGAGATAATAAGCATCCCTGTTTGACACCGCTCATTGTTTCAAACTCCTCTGATAATTCTTCGCCGGTGCATACTGCGCATTTAGTGTGTTTGTAAACCGACTCAATTAATTTAACCATCTTGGATGACATGCCCATTTGATGCAACTTAAATATTAATAAATTTCTAGGAACTCGGTCAAATGCAGCCTTAAAATCGACAAAAAAAAACGCGTAGACTTTCTTTTTCTCGAAGAACTTTATACGAACTATTGAGGATAAATTATATATATTGTCAATTGTCGAATAATTCCTTCTAAATCCGGCTTGATATTCATTCAGCTTTTTATGTTTCATAACCCATGCAGTTAACCGATCGTTAACAATACCCATTAAAATTTTCGCTGAACAGTTCATGAACGATATGCCTCTATAATTTTCGGTAACATTCGGGTTTCCTTTTTTAAAAATAGGAAATATAATACTTGTCACAAATGCGTCATCCAATTTGCAAATATTGTTGTAAATTTTAACAAGCACATTCAGGAACTGTTCGGATGCATTGGCGTCAAATTCGTATGATTCTCTATCTAAGCCTGGCGCCTTGTTCATCTTAACTCTTTCCAATATCTTTTTAAGCTCATAGATTTCCAACGGCTTATCCAGATCTTCATCTTCGTACAAATATGGTGCGTAAAGTATTTCAATATTTCTTTGGCATGGGTTCAGTAATGTCTGAAAATAACTTCTGAACTCTTCAGCCGAAATGTGTGATCCAACTTGATATGGCGTACTTCTTATTTCTTTTTACTATTTTCCACCAATCTTTATTATTTGTCACGCAGTTAATTTTATGCTCAAGATCTATTGAATATTGTTGCCTTTTTGTGTTGCACAAATTTATGTAATTCTTTTTTGTTGTGAGGTATTGTTCTTTGTCACTTGTACTCTGAGATTTTCTTAGTGCCTTTAGGTAGTCAAATACTTTATCTCTAGCCTTCTTACATTGTGCGTCAAACCATCTGTTTTTAAAACTATTTGTTATAGCAAGCTGCTTTGGTGTCGATAGTTTGATCATTGCACTCATATCTGAGAGGTCTAGTTCAGTCTTTTGTTGCATTACCGAATTTAGGTTATTGCATATATCTGACATGTACTTATTCCTGTTTTTCCAAGACAGTTTTTGTAACAATTTTAATGTTTTTAATTGAACCTTTGAAGCATCAACACTTATTGTCAACCGGATAGGCATATGGTCTGACCAGATTTTCTCTTCGAACGAAAAGTCATCCACCATTTCTAAAATATCGCAAGATACTGCACATATATCGTTCACAGATGAACCCATTGTACTTACATAAGTAAAGCGGCCTTCAGAGTCACTTTTAGTTCGTCCTTACGTTCAAATCACCCATTATTATAATATCTCCATTCTTTGAGTTTATTAAAATCGATATTCCAGTTTGCTGTCCGCACATAAAGAGGTATCACTGTATAATTTCTAGAATCGGTTTTCAGCGTAACTAAGACAACCTCATTAACATTTTCAAAATTATATTGAACACCATAGTATTTTAAAGTTTTCTTTACACCGATGACCATACCTCCAATAGCTCTTCCAAATCTGCTGTTACGAGTTGCTGGTTGCCAATGAGTGTTAAAACCATTAAAGATTGTCTCGTATTGTTCTATGTTTGCTTGCTCAAAGTGTTTACAGTTTCGACACCAACAAACATCCTAACAAATGCAGAAAACAAATTTTCATAAAAAAAAAAAAAAAAAAAAAAAAACTGCAGAACAGTTACAAAACTTGGCGCAGCGGGTCAACATAAAACGGCTTATGCTAAACAATAAAAAAAAACAATAGTGATGCAAAGTACATTTCTATAAATAGAACAGACGGCAAATCGTTTGATAGCGTTTCTCCTTTTATAATAAAAAAAAATAGTCGACTACACCTGTAATGGAGAAGTCGAAAGGTGTAAAAAAACGCGTGCAGGCGCACTTCTAATAAAAACCAAAAACTCAATGCAAGCGCAAAAATTGCTTAAATTAACAATGTTGCACGACTTCACCATCTCGGCTGCAGAACATAAAGCTCTTAATTCCACCAAGGGTGTAATATACTGCATCGATCTACGCCACATGGAAGAAGAAGATATCTTAAACGAACTTAAGACACAAAACATAACAGAAGTACAAAGACTCAGCCCTATTCGCAATAACGTTTGCATCACTCAACCTGCCACAGACAATAATGATTGGCTACGAGCGAATTAAAGTCGAGACCTACATTCCTTCGCCACTCAAATGCCGCAACTGCTTAAGATTCGAACACCCTACATCAGCTTGTAAAAGCCCGAAAGCTTGTTTAAACTGCTCTGCTAAACACCACACAACGGAAGACCAGGTATGCACGAGCGAAAAATTCTGCATAAACTGCAAAAATGATCCAGAAAACCAAAACAAACATAGCCCAATGGATAAGAAATACCCAGCTTTCATCAAACAGAAAGAATTAACACAAAACCGCTATCAGCATTTACCATTCCCGCCATACTCACAAACCTACACCATACTCTCAAATAATAGCCAGACAGCAAATTACAAAGCCTACTGACACCCAGGCAGCGGTACTAAACACAACCAAAACAAACAGTCAAACCAATAATACAAGTAAACCTAGACAAGAAAAACAACAAAGGAACATCATCCTACCTTATGACGATATTATCGACGTTGATATGGTCACCAATACAACCCCAGCAGATACTCCATCAACATCAAGATGTCAAATCACCGAGGACCTTAAACTTAGAATTTACTCCAATAAGCAAAATACTCTTTCCAAACACTTAAAAGTAAAAGAAAAAATTGATCTGAAGACCAGCGTTTGAAAATGCTACGCTACTCCGTAGTATTTAATTTTGCACTCGCTACCGCTCTCACTTTGAACGGAGCCCTAGCAGAGGCATAGCCGAAAAAACGAAAAAGTATTTGCTCTGCTCTGCTTGTAGTTTTGTGTCGTCATAAAATGCAGCAACAGCAAAAAATGAAATGATGTGCTCTGCGTAGCCGTAGCGGTAGTTTAGAACTGAGAGCGAGATGAGAGCAGAGCAAATGAAATTGGTTTCATTTACTACGGCTGTCGTGTGTTTTTGTTTTTGCTAAAATTCTGTAATCGCTTTTTCATCGCTGGTTCGTAAAGCACCGTTATTTTAGGTTTGTCGCTTGCTGCAATGCGTTTTCGTAAATTAGTTTTTGCAGTTTCAAGTATTGATTTAATGCGTAAACATGGCACCGAGGAAGAGAACTTTCAACGTTTTGTAAATATTTTGATGAGAACGATAACGACAACGTTAAATGCAAAAATTGTTTTCGAGTATTAAAAAAGGATCGTGTGTTTAATTTAAAGAAGCATTTACAATTGCATGACATTCGTGTTGAGGAGCAAGAAAATGATACAGTTCGCCTTGACACTTCAAAAAATATAAAATATCAAATAACTAAAGTAAAAATCAATAAAATAATACATTGGTCTTGTCACTGAAGACAGCGTTCCATTCCATGTGCTAAACTCAAACAATATGCAGGGTCAATTAACCCCATATGTCAAGGTATTACAGACAAATGTGGAAAAAACTTTAAGTTAAATGGAAGCAATTGCAAATCTGTACTAAAACACGTAGCAGCGACTTGAAATACAACAAGAAAGTAAAAATCGTCTGTTGTCTTTAAAAATTGATAATGCAACACAGCTTTGTGCACTGGACGTAACAAAACATACTATTATAAGGGAGTTTTTGTTTCAATGCCGCAATCTTACCAAATACATTCGGAAGCATTCAAACGATTACCGTGAATTATTTGAATTAAGAAAGTTTAAATTACCTCAATTGGATTGTCCTACTAGATGGGGATCAACATTCAACATGATTGACCAGCTCAATAAAGGGAAAGATATATTGGGCCTTATAGAAACTATAGAAAATAAAACGGAAGATGAAAATTTCGTAGTTAATGATTCTTTATGGGAATTTATAGATTCTTACATTACTATTATGGCTCCACTACAAAAGACTATAGTACAGTTCCAAGAAGAACAATTACATTACGGAAATTTTTATGCTCTGTGGCTGACTTGCAAATTAGTCACTAACCAGATTTTTTCAACAAACACGTCTAGTAATGATTCAATTATTTATATAATTGGAAAGACGCTTATTGAAGCTTGGAAGCACGAACCAAAAAATTAGTTTCAAATGTACGCTTCAACGCTTGCCTATACTTGGACCCTAGATTTCATCATATACTTGACGCCTCACAGAAAGAAAAAGCTATCAATTTTTTAAAGACGTTGTGGGAACAAACCAAAATCAACAGTCCCATTCATAATTTAACAGCTACAACTAATACAATGGATACGGACTCTGGAAATTTCAAAGAAAATAATTTCGAACTATTAGACAACTTTTTAAGTGCTAGCATGGTACTTCCAAATAAGTCAACAGATGTTCATGCAAAGATTGAAACATTGAAATTGACTTTTATGAAAGCTAATTTAAATGTTTTAAATTTCTGGAAAGATATGAAGTCAACCGACCCAGAGCTTTATGCCCTAAGCAAAGTATGTTTTGCAATACCGCCAACTCAGGTAAGCATTACTACTTAATCTAAAACAAAATATTTATAAACAAGTGCTTAAACTTCTTAATTCATGTAGGTAACAATAGAGCGGGCATTTTCTTCTTTGAAACTGGTGTTGTCGGATAACCGAAATCGATTAAGTCGCGAAACTTTGGAAAACATTCTTCTTCTCAGGCTTAATTCGACACACTTAGATACTGCGATTGAAAATTTAAGTTTATTTGAAGGCGAGGATTAGTACATAGTTTGTATACGTATAAGTTCTTATTCATATTTACTTAATAAATACTTTGATTTAATTTTTAATAATTTTAATTCATTGTCATTGAATTAAATATGTTTTTAATTTTCCATTTATTTACCTCACATAAATAAAATAAAGATCACAGAAATGTAGCAAAAACAAACATTGACAAACCAAGCTATACCCCAGATACATACTAATTATCAATCCAGAAACATCCCATGGTGGGACCAAACTCTACAAGAACTAAAAAACCAAAAAAACTCAGCTTGGCTTAATCTCAAAAGAAATATAAACACTACCAACGTCCTTACATATAAGAAAGCAAATGTCAAATTAAAACGAGACATTAAAGTAAGGAAGTCAATAGCTACACAAAAATTTACAAGCGAAATAACCCTACCTCTGGCACTTCGAAACTATGGGCAAACATCAATCGGTTTTGTGGATTAAAATCCAGAAACAATATTCACTGTCTTACCAATTCGAATAACCCCACTCAAAACATAACTAATTGACAAGAAATTGCCAATGCACTATGCATTCACTGGTCGAATTCGGCAAAAGACAGCAACTTTCATTCAACTTTTCGTCTGAGTAAAGCAAGTATAAACTGCGAGCAACCATATAATCCATCCACTACTGCGCTAACGATGATGGAATTTAAATCAGCACTTAACCAATTAAAAGGTAAAACCTCAGATCCTCAGGGACCGAATAAATTACCCAATGCTGAAAAACCTTCCCCCTAAGCTACTACAATGAATTCATAACCTTTTCAACAGCATACTTAAAAACTATATTCCCCAACAATTTAAAATCAGCAATGTTATACCTATACCAAAACCCAACACCGACAAGACTTCCATCAACTCATACCGACCCATTTCACTTAACCCATGCATCTCCAAAGTCTTAGACAAAATAGTTTCAAAGCGGCTATGGTGGCTTGCAATAAACAACAAGCTACTTGATAGTGGTCAAATGGGATTTAGGAAGGGTAAATCAGTGTCTGACTCTCTAGCAGTGTTAGATTACCATACAACCACTGCTCTTTCGCGAAAAACCCATATATCTATCCTATCTTTGGACTTAACCAAAGCATTTGACAGAGTAGGTAAACACACCATATTAAATGAATTAATTGAGTGGAATATAGGACCTAATATAAGTAACTACATTTCCAATTTCCTAAACAATAGAAAAATAGCAGTACAACTGAATGCAACATATTCCTCCACTCAACCACTAGAAAACGGAATACCACAGGGATCCCCTTTATCAGTGCAAACACCTGCATGTTTGCCGCAAACGAATTTGCAACTTCACACTTCAATCTACCAATCTAATACTCCAAAATGTTGATTATCTTAAAATTCTCGGCTTAACGATAACTAAAAATTATAAATGGGACAAACACATTGAACAACTTTCCCTACAACTAACAAAAAGATTAAACATAATCAAATGTCTATCGAATAGAAAACTCCGTTGCAACACTATTTATTTCAAAAATTGATTTCGGACTACACTTTTACGGCAAGGCACCTAAATCAAGCTTAAATAAGCTAAAAACAATTTTGAACTCAGCAATAAGGATAGCCTTTAGCGCGTTCCCGACCACCCCAATTAACAATCTTCTATACGAAGCCACTATTCTACTAATTGAATATAGAACTTCTCAAGCTATTCTAAAAAACTTTGTAGTCATACTTAACTCCAAACACTCTCCAATTGAACACATATACAAAAAAAATTACCAACTCTAAAAGACAACCTAAAGTACCATCCTCCCTACATGACACGATACAGCAATATAGAAAGATTAACATAAAAATAATACCTATCACAGCCAAAAAAGAAAATATTCCACTCTGGTCCTTCCAACCTAAAATTATTACCTCCCTTCACTCCTCGCATAAATCAGGAACACCTCCGGAAATTTACCAACAGAAGTTCATGGAACTTAAAGATTCATTTCATAGCCGCATGTTTCTATACACTGATGGCTCTAAGTCCACAGATGGAGTCACCTACAGTGTTACAACTGAAAATTAAATAATTACATTCCAGTTACTACCATAGTTTTCATCCGTATTTACTGCCGAAATATCAGCCATATTTTCAGCATGCATTTACGCATCCAAACTGAAAGGGAAATTCGCCATCTGTTCTGACTCGCTCTCCTCATTAAATGCTATAGAAAATTCAAACAATCAAACATGCCATAAGGAAAATACTAGCAAGTAAAATACTACTGATATGGGTCCCCGGGCACTGCAAAATAATAGGCAATGAACTCGCGGACGCAACTGCCAAAAAAGCTCACAACTTTCCTTTGACTATTACAAATAATTTCAACCAATCAACACATCACTATAAAAGTGTAAATCCAGATAAATCAACAATAAATTTCAAAAATATTAACTCGTCTCGTAGGGACACTATAAAATTTCTGAAAATTAGATTGGGGCACACCAATTTAACACACAGCACAAAAACACCTCGACCGATTTGCACAAGCTGTCATACAACACTGACCATACAACACATCTTTTTAAGCTGTCCCTTATACCAACAACACAGAATCCAATTCCTTAAACCCACAATCCAGCAATCTACATCACTGAACAACTTACCACATACTATAGCCTTCCTAAAACATACAAATATTTATCACTCAATTCAGATTACAAACATGTAAATACGTAGATAACAAATCATATAATTTTAACATTTAGCTCATAAATTCAAATCATGTCAATATATTAGAATAATTATAACAAAAGTCTAAATAGAACAAATATTTATAAGAGCTAGCTTAAACTAGAGCTAAAAAACGATTAGCTCTATGCAGCACTATGCAAAACGTAAGTAATCGATTTCGAAGCAGTTGTTTTCATATTAGAGTACCTTAGGACTGCATTCCAAAGCAAAATACAAATGTTGCTCTTTAAAAATGTTTATGTAAATAGCTAAATTCCTAGCTAATAGCAACTTACAAATTTTTCTAGCAAATTCCTAGAACTAGCTATGAAATAAAATAGCAACACTGTCATGGACTGATCTGCGCGTCTGACTGAGAACGAGCGATTAACAGACCGATCAAAGATTAACGGACCGACTCTAATAGAACCGATTATTCCGGCACGGTATCGAAAGTACAAGCAGTAAATTTCTGTTCAAGTCTGTTCAATTAACAGTCTTTGAATTATTTGCTGTGGCTTTTCGATTTGCGGTGTAGCTCTGCTGCTACTGCACCAGAGAATCTCTGGCAGCAAAAGCATATTTTGTAAAATGTTTGCCAAGTAGGCTGTGATTTATATTGCTCTCGTTGAGTCTGTCACTTGCGATTTCTGTTGTAAACATTAGTCGAAAAAGAAAAACTTATAAGCGATAGCTGGTGGAGCAGCATGGACAATTGGAAGCGTTCGTCTGTAAATAAAGCGGATTTGAGGCGTTTAGACAATTCCGGCGAGAAGCCATCATTTATGATGCAAGATCCGCGCTTTCGCATTACACCAATGCAACAAATGCTCTCGGCATGCATAAGTGGACTTATAACGACATTCGTCGGTAAGTTGCTGTTTATTGTTGTGTTCAAGCTATAAAATATGCCTTACAGTAACTCCGCTGGATGTGATCAAGACACGTGTGCAGACGCAGGATCCAACGCACACACCCACGACTGTGAAGAAACTGTGCTTTATCTTTCACAATGGTCTGATGACGCATGTCTGCAAGCCGGAATCCGGAGATAGCGTAGCACAAGTGTTTGGAGAGCAACGTTTGCGACACAGTCGCGGCTCCATTGTAAGTGATGTATGATATATTATAAGCTAATCTAATTTAATATACATTTATATAATTGAAAATCGAAGGCTACATTCGTGAAAATCTTGTGCAACGATGGATTTTTCGCGCTCTGGTCTGGCCTCGGTCCGACGCTGGTCTCTGCGCTACCTTCAACGATGATATATTTTGTAACATACGATTTTCTAAAGTTATTTTTCACTGATGTCTTCTATTCGGTCGATGCACGGAATGTAAGCATGCCCGGCGGCGATCGTACAGCCCCAGTGAAGAATCGTACAGTGCCGTTCATGGTGCCGATGCTATCAGGTGTTTGTGCGCGCTCGTTTGTTGTCACCGCAGTGACGCCAATCGAAATGGTGCGCATCAAAATGCAGTCGCAGTACATGACCTATGCTGAGATGAGGTCCGTCATAAAAAACTTGATTAAAAAGCAGGGCATATTTGGTCTCTGGCGGGGACTGCCGCCAATGTTAATGCGTGATGCACCGTTCTCGGGCTTGTATTGGGCAACGTATGAAATGATGAAGCGTAGCTTCAATGTATCGGAGCCGACATTTATATACAGTTTCTCAACAGGCGCGCTCTCCGGCGCAGTAAGTTTTGGTTTAATTTTATGCTATGCCAAAAAAACGATTTTTTCCTTTTTTTTTTGTAGGTGGCTACCATGGTGACAATGCCATTTGATTTGATCACAACACATACACAGCTAGAGCTTGGTGAGGATGTGCTCTATTCAGGTAAGTATATGCTGCACATGTGGATGCTTTAGCTTTTGTGGTCTATGATGCCAATCAATTAATTCATTGCAGAAAATTCAGAGAAAAAACCGCGTCGTAATTCAGTGATTGATCGCCTGTCGTATATATATCGCAAGGACGGCTTCAGTGGTCTATATGTTGGTATGTTGCCACGTCTGATACGTGTTGTTCCTGCCTGTGCAATTATGATCTCCACCTTCGAGTACAGCAAGTCATTTTTCTTTAACTACAATTCCAGAGTGCAGGCAACAGGTAAGCATGCTTTGTCACGTTCGACCTTTGGCTAATTTTTTTATTTTAATTATAGGATTATAGTTTCTGTAGAAGTTAAAACATGCAAATTTCATTTCGAAACAAGTGTGCAGCAATTAGTATGGTAGTGTGATGCAATTGAGAGGATCTAACTGATGTATATACAAATGCAATAAAAACTATGAATACAAATCTTGCACCGCTTCACAATATACATATACACTTTTGCACGCTGTAAATAAAGCGTATAATAGTACAATGCACTGGATTGTTCTAGTTTGTAATAATAAAAATTGAATTGGTTGATGTGAAATATCAGCGAATATATATTTACATTTCCATAAACGTATTATATTCTACACACAGAATTGCTTTGTAACTACTTATAGAAATACACAGAATAAAATTATAATCCATATAAAACCTGAAAATAGGCAGAGGTGTTGTGAGTATGCTACGTCGTTTTGGGCAAAAGTAAAATCTTAGGCATGTAGGAAGTTACTACAGTGCGTGCAAAAAGATTTTGAATGTAATAAGTACCTTAATAAAATAAAAATATCCGATGGTGGCTTGCCGAAAAAGTGTAGACGGCATGCTCTAACAAAATTAAGACTAGCTAACAGGCTGTATAGTTAAGCTGTATATTTAAAGAACTAATGAAAACAATTTAATTTAAATCGAACTGGCACTTTAATAGCCTTTTGTTCTCCAGAATCGATACGGCTCTATAGTCAACATCGGTAATTACTTAAACTTTAATTGTGCCACAAAGCGTAATGGTGTTCCTGCGCATAGTCACGAATTGGTGTCTACCGGGTGTCAACTGTATCAAGATTAATCAAGTTTAAGTTATGCTAGGCCAGGCATAACTCCCGCTCTGGATGACTCTTATGTGTAATTTTTTTTAATTTACACCGTCGAAGGATTGAAGGCCTGCGAGAAGACAACACCACTGCCTACAGCAGTGCTATAGCCAGCTATAGTTTCCACTATGCCCCGGGCAACTTTTTGATGCCGTCAAGATCTTCGAAGTCGAGAAACAATTGTCTTCGATTAGTTTTTTGAAAATGAACGCTTTGTATCGATCTTGTTTAAATATAAAAATTTAAAAGTCATAAGTTCAGCGGCATATAACCAGTTGTATAGTGTCGTAAACTCGGTCTGCGTATAGATAATGGGAATCGAAATTTCCAGAATCCTTGTTGTAAACAAATGGGCGGACGAACATGACTAAATCGAGTTTGCTTTCTTTTTTGATATGCAAATATGCTTTATGGGATCCGCCACGACTACTTCTGTTTGTTACAGAAATCCGCACAAATTTATGGATATCTTGTTCCATTGAGTACAGATGACAACAATTTCCCATCATAATAATAATTGAGCTGCGTAAACACTTTTCAAATTGTGAAACCTTCAAATAATTGTTTCATTCACAAACTTTTATTAGAATATAAAGCACTGCAAATGCGTTCAAAGTAATTTCGTAGATCAATTTAATGCAAATGTTTTTCTTACCTTAAAGGATAATACTTTAATATATATATATATATATATATATACTTATATATATATATATATATATATATATATATATATATATATATATATATGTATATATTATTGTAGTCGTTTCCATGATTGTTTCATAACATCAAAGCCAAAGTTCTGCATTGACTCAGCTTGCTTCTTAAATTCAAATCTTCCATGAATTTTCCATAAATTTCTCAAGTTCGTTAGCTGTTGGTGGATGTTGTTGCAACGCGAACAAAGAAAGAATAGACTATAACTCAGATAAGTTTAATAATTTGAACATGTTTAATACCTTTAATGGTTGCATTTACTTCACATTAATGTCGGTCTTGGTTAATCGGAATCAGTATCAGCATTAATATGGCGAACCTTTGGTGCACTAGTAATTTGGCGTTTACAATCCAATTTATTATCTTTCTTCTTTGATGAACTGCGCTTTTGTGTCGAATCGGTGAAGTAGCACAATCTCCACTGCGCTTTTTTGACAATCTATTGGTTTTCATGGTTTTATCCACGTCTTCGCAGTCGAACCAATAAATTGGTCCCGGGTCGATGCCTTTAAGTGCACTTTCAACTTGTTCCACGGCCAGTTGAAATTTAGGGCTTCATATTAATCTTAGTGGCAAGTATATCCTTCGTGTCAACGTATAAACACAAATCTTTAAATTTTACGAAACCAAACTGACCGGTTCCATAGAAAAAAACTTGGTATTTGTTGTTCTTGCTATCTAGGATTCTGGCAGGCCATGCCGTTTGTCCTTTTATCTAAGCGAACACATAGTCACCAACTTGAAAAGATTTGGCTGTTTTTTCCTTGCCCATTGCTGTGCAGTAAATTGATTTAAGCCACTCGCTCCTCTTTTTAGCCAACAACCAATCACCAATAAGAATAGCCAAACGGCTTTATAATGTTGTGAATTGCGCTGATACGATCAAGGCGTTTGGGGATGTGTAAGTTCACTGTAGTTGATATGCGTTACCACAGTATTCACGAGATCGTAAATACTACATAAACTGGGATCCTGCGATATCTTTACATGGGTACTTTCCTGCTATAGCTGCCATGTATGCGGTTTCATGGTAAGTAGAAGACTACGCAGCTTCGTTTCCAGGTTCATGCCTGTTGACGAGTGTCTAGCCGCGATACGCATCAAGGCTAAATATTTGAATATACGCCCGACTTGTGCCAACGCCCCGACGGAAGAAAAAGACGATGGTGCGTGTCTATACGAGCGCAGTCCCAAACACGATGTCAAAATCGTGTTTGGCGATTTCAACGCCAAAATTGGGATAAACGGAATCCTTGGTCTAACCGTCGGAAAAATTATATTTCACTACACTACCTCCAACAATGGCGAGAGGCTAATCGATATCGCCGCAGATCGGAACATGGTAGTTTGTAGCACCAGATTTCAACACTAAGGCTACATGGCTGAGTTCAGATCAAATTACACGCAACCAAATTGATCATGTTGTGGTTGACGAAAGGCACGCATCGAGCGTGTTTTTCATGCAAACCCAACATGCACCGAAAGCTTAACGTCTGCAAGCTGCAATCAGAATAGAACGACGGAGCGTTTTCAAATACACTCTCCCGACTGCTCCGTGAAACCTCTCTGTCTTCTTAAGATTAATGTGAGAAGTAAAACATATCACCCACTCCATGGATAGAGCTGGCAAGGAGGTTAGTGGTTATACAAAACCTGTGACTAATTCTTGATACGGCGTGGAGTGTCGGGAGCAACGCGAGCTGTTAGAGAGCGACATCAAGAGAAACGAGAATGTGACAGAAATTAAGCTCGAAAATTGTATCAAAAGGTCAAGCGTGTGATTGACGGTTTTAAACCCGGAGTAACTTTCTGTAAGGACGAATATGGAAATCTGGTTACAGATGCTCAAGAATCACTGAGAGTATGGAGGAGTAATTTTTCTAACCTACTTGAGGGCGATGAAGCGCACAATTCCGCCGATAGAGAAATGACACCGGAAGCAACAGTTAATGATAGAACTATAGTAGAGCCAACTGACTAAATCGAGGTCGATTCGGTTATTAAAAAGCTAAAAAATAACAAATCGGCAGGCTCTGATATATATATATACAACATTAACAAATCGAGGTCGATTCGGTTATTAAAAAGCTAAAAAATAACAAATCGGCAGGCTCTGATATATATATACAACATTAACATAGGAGAGAGATGTGACAATATTTGTTTGACAAATTATCAGTTGTTCGTTTAGGAAATTACCCATGTAACGATATCGCAAGATCCCGGTTAATTTTGTATTTACGATCTCGTGATAACGATCTCGTGGTAACGCATATCAACTACCACTAGATTTCCCCAAACGCCTTGATCGTATTAGCGCAATTCACAACACTATAAAGCCGTTTGGCTATTCTTATTGGCGATTGCTTGTTGGCTAAAAAGAGGAGCGAGTGGCTTAAATCAATTTACTGCACAGCAATGGGCAAGGAAAAAACAGCCAAATCTTTTCAAGTTGGTGACTATGTGTTCGCTAAGATAAAGGGACAAACGGCATGGCCTGCCAGAATCCTAGATAGCAAGAACAACAAATACCAAGTTTTTTTCTATGGAACCGGTCAGTTTGGTTTCGTAAAATTTAAAGATTTGTGTTTATACGTTGACAAGAAGGATATACTTGCCACTAAGATTAATATGAAGCTCTAAATTTCAACTGGCCGTGGAACAAGTTGAAAGTGCACTTAAAGGCATTGACCCGGGACCAATTTATTGGTTCGACTGCGAAGACGTGGATAAAACCATGAATACCAATAGATTGTCAAAGAAGCGCAGTGGAGATTGTGCTACTTCACCGGTGAAGAAAGGTAAAAGTATGCGTAAAGCAAGTGCAACCCAAGTGACCGCTGATTCTGAATCGGATTCGACATAAAAGCGCAGTTCATCAAAGAAGAAAGATAATAAATTGGATTGTAAACGCCAAATTACTAGTGTACCAATGGTTCGCCATATTAACGCTGACACTAATTCTGAATAACCAAAACCGGCATTAATACGACGTACATGCTCCCATTAAAGGTATTAAACATATTCGAGTTATTAAACAAATCTGTGTTACAGTCTATTCTTTCCTTGTAGACGTTGCAACAATACCCACCAACAGAAGTAGTCGTGGCGGATCCCATAAAGCATATTAGCATATCAAAAAAAAAAGCAAACTCGATTTAGTCATGTTCGTCCGCCCATTTATTTGCAACATGGATTTTGGAAATTTCGATTCCCATTATCTATACGCAGACCGAGTTTACGACACTATACAACTGGGTATATGCCGCTGAACTTATGACTTTTGTATTTTTATTTTTAAACAAGATCGATACGAGGCGATCTTTATTTTCAAAATACTAAATGCCTGGAGTATGTCCTGGTGCAGCGGCAGCACTCTATCGACTAGCTACACACTTTGCAGTCTCAAGTAATTATTGTGGCTTTGCGCTACGCATTCGAGGATGCAGTATACGTGGTAGACAGTGATTTCATCCATTTTCTAGCCGTAGCTGTATAAGCAGCAGCAACTGCAGCACCAGATGCGCCCACAGTTGGTACTGTGCTAGCATAGGTGGCAACTTAACGATTGGTGAAGCCAATCTACCAAACTGGTCCTGTACAGACCAGTTTGTTTATTCAAAATATGTCAAATGAGGTGACGTCTGTACAGATAGTCTTGTCTTGTCAATTTATTTTATTTGCTGTTCTTTCCTGTAAGTTAGACGGGGCTCTGCCGCAGAGTTCTTGTTCGATAGTGTTTTTTGGGCAAGGGAAGCGAGGTACTTCGTTTCCCTTGCCTAAAAACGTTTTTCCGCTGCTACGCAAAAAGTCAAAAATTTTTGCACATTTTAAAAATGTTGTTTGAAGGCTTACGGGGACTTGGATATGACATGGATACCAATGGGTACGTCTTAGTTACAGTTCAATTTGAATTTTTAGCCATTCTTTATAACGTTTTTCTTTGAGAATCTTGTAGATAAATGAATAGAAAATTTTATTTGCATTTTATTCCATTCTATTTTTATTCAACATTTTGTAAAAATAGACAGAATATAAAATGCCTTTTTTTCGATATCGATAACTGTTTCATTCCCACTTGTAGTCGGTTGTTGGCAGAGGACTGGTAACTCCGAATTTCGAAAACACATCTAGTTTTAATGCATGCATCTATTCTTCGCTAGATTAAAAAGTTTCTAAAGAAAAAGATATGATTTTTGATTTGCTGATTTTTAGAAAATATCCTTTTTTTTAAATTTATTTAAATTTGTAATCTGTCTTATGACAATAAACAAACTTTGAGCTGGCGTTGCTTTGATTTAATGTGAGCCTTGCTAGTCATTCTACGATCCAAGTCTGATTCCAGATATTTTACTGTATGATGTTTAGATCGTCCAGCATAGGAGACATTCTTCTTAAAAGTATTTTTTCAAATACTTTAGAGAATATCGCCAGCAGACTAATGGGACGGTATAACGACGACGTGCAGCTTTTAGGTTTGTTGGGTTTAGGGAGCATTTTTACTTCAGCACATTTCAATTGGCATGGGAAGTAGTCCAGTCTAAGCATAGCATTGTATATGTATGTGAGCAATTTTATACATTTTAAAGGTAAGTTTATAATCGTGATAAAGTCGATTTTATCATATCCTGCAGTTATTTGCATATTTATATTTTTTGCATCTTCCTGTACCTCTGAGAAAGTGATTAGACGCATTTATTGGCAAACTCATCTGGCACGCTGAGTCTAAAAAAGTATTTTCTTCAATCTGCGCTCTTAACTCAAGAGGAAGAAATGATGGCCTGGTTAAGTTTCCTTGTTGTTCTTGTGTAAAAAGAGATCCAGCAACATTAATTGCATTAGTGAGCCTTTCAACTGCGACGTCGACTTCATCTCCTGTCTTCAGCGATACGTTTAGGCTAACACGATCCTCAAGCAAGTTTTTAAAAGCATTTATATTAGTTTTCGAAGAAATAATTTGGTATCGTTTCTCTTTATGTTTCACTGTACAACCATATGTTACAATGATTGGCGAGTGATCAGAATTCAAATCAAAGTTCTCTTCAATATGAAGTAATTGTTGCGATATTCCAGAGAAGACGAAAAAGTCCAGAAGATCGGGTATTTTTCGGGGATCAGTAGGCCAATATGTTGGCTTACCAGTGGAAAGAGTAGAATAGTTATTATTTATTATACATTTTAAGAGTTTACTTCCATGGGTGCTCATCCAGCAATAAAATGATTTCCAAAGTATTGAAACAGAGAGTTAAAGTCATTTAGTTTAAACGCATACCTTGGAGGTAAGTATATAGCGGCTATAGATTGGGATTTGTAAGTAAAGTCTTTGGTGTCAAGTTTAGGTTTAAGGTATTGTAGCATTCCTTTTATATCATTCACATCAGATACAAAAATTGGAGGTGGTTTTGGAGTCTCTACTGTATCACATTCCATTCCAGCATTGTTATCATTGTTGTCATCAGAGTCACTTAGCAAATTTGTTAGCATCTTTGGATGTACTAGGTCCAGTGTACAGAGGAGGCATTTTTTTTTTGTCACATTTGGAGAATCTTCACATTGTCGCATTGCTCCGAGAGATTTAGATGGCACCTTTTGTTAAACTAAGTTGTTGTCATCCTCATCGTTGTTGTAAGTTTACTGCAACTCTGCTGCGATTTCTTATTAAACTTATTTGTTTTTGATCTAATATGCGCAGGTAGTTCTAATCCCTATGAAAGTTGATGAAAGACGCCGAAAATATCCTTAAAAGTATTTATTTATTTTTTATGTTAAATGTGCTTCATTATGAAATACATTTTGATGCACAATTCAGCTTAGAAATTTCAGAAAGCGTTATTCGCCACACATTGCCGTTGGTCAAGCAGAAGCTTATCCAGTAAAATGGTCCAGTTTTTCTGCAACTTGTGCAGCTGAAAACGAGGAGCAAATTAAAACTCAATTGGCAAACGCCAAGCAGCGAGTAAGCAAGCTAAGCAATTGGAGAGTCGTAAGTTATTTATTCATTTCATTATTAGAGTTGCTTTGTTTACAAAACTAAAACTATTTGAAAGGTAAAACGCTAACAACTAAGGCTTTCGGCTTTGTAGGATATCAGATTTATGTAGTTCTAGAAGTTTGTGACTTAAGGTAATGTATAGGAAATGGAAAAGTCTATTAAATGTACTAAGTAAATATATATATTTGAAAAAATTAAAATTTAATTCTATATAATTCTATCTATGTATATAGGGTTCAATCTTAAAAGTGGGTAGGACACACTAATATGAATATGAAATTAAGTGACCACCATATCTAATTTCAAGTTGAAATTGACTGCAATAGAAAAGTTTTCATAAAAAAAAATCAACAAATAAGAAAATTACAGTCGAGCGTAACCGACTGTAAGAGGCCCTGTACCAGTACAGGTCGTCTAACAAACACATAAAATATAAATTATAAAACATTTTTTTATGTATGAAAAGAAAAAGGGAGGACGGAAGTATCATGGGTCGTTCAAATTCAATTGCTTATAAAATCTTCATTTATTATCCGATTTTGATGATTTTGGCTTAGAGGTACGTTATCTCTATACTGGAATACTCAATTTTTCGTGTGACGAAAAAATGTTTAGCCTTGGGGGTGATTTTATGTGGAAGGGGGGAGGGGCAAAATTTTAAAATAAACTTGTGAAATTCCGGATCAGTCCTAGTCGAATGCAAAAGACACAAAGACTCTATCTATTACCGTTTTCGAGACTATATCTTCCAGTGACTATATCTTCCAGTGGGATAGTAATCCCTGAATTAAAATATATTTCCATATTAAATTTTATTCTATTTATCATTCATATATACGAAATGGAACAGATATGCAGATAGTCAGACACTTTCAATTCTAGCGCCGGGTTGCGCTGTTGAAGAATTTATGTATATTGCGTCTTCGATGCATCCATTAAAATGCTGAAAACTCCTTCAAAATTTAGAAAATTATTCACACTACGTATGTAGAGTTTAAACAAGCAAGACTTAATAACTCGCAACCAGTTTATGTAGCAAATATTAGTTACATTCAATTGAAGACACAGGTTTTGTCATAAGTTTTGGTTTCATATTTTTTTGTTTGTGTGTTTTTTATGTATTTCTAGTAAATTTATTTGATTTTTAAGCAAAGCGTTGAATATCAAGCGCATCAAATTGTGAGAAATGGAAATGTTCTGAATTGTTGCTCTCTTTCTTTTAATTATCTAATTATTTTTTAAAAAACAGCAACTAAATATCTAAACATTCGCTTAAAACTAATTGTTTGAAACTTCTTAAACTCTTAAAACTAAGAACGATAAAGGGGAAAGGACATTTGCGACGAATAAAAAGAAGAAACTGTTTTTGAACTGGTTCAATACCATAGTAAGGATTCCATACATAGGAACCAAATGCTAAAATTGGACTGTATAAGTTGGAGATATAGAGAAGTTTTGTGGTATAAGGGTCTTTCAACTCCTTAGACCAAATATTAACAAAGCCAAGAATAGATTTTCCTTTATTTACCATTGATCCAATGTTTAGGCCCTGTACCGAAGGTACAAGAGCCTATTGGTTTTGTGCAAATGTATGTAACAGGAAGAACTAATTGTCGGAGACCGCCAAAGTTACCCCCATTATGGTCAGGAGCGATAGAGGAGTCGATATAGCCATGTCCGTCTGTCCGTCTGTATGAACGAAAGGATCTCGGAAACGGTAATAGATAGAGACTTCGTGTTTTTTGCATTCGACAAGGACTGCTCCGGAATTTCACAAGTTTATTTTAAGGGTTGCCCAAATCATTATTACAATACTCTCTGCCGAAGATAATGTTATTTAAAGAATAAGTTATTTAAAGAATAAGTTACTATAGATTACTACGGGGAAATGTTATATGAAGACACTTCAATAATCTAAGATAGACATTTGTTAAGTATGGAGTTAGAACACTGACGAAGTATACGATTGGAAATGTTATCAGGTCCAGGTAGAAACGAAAATTTAGTGGATGAAAGATATGTTAAATTAGTTTGAATAGAGTTCACAGGAGGAGATATGAAGTCATATGATGTAATGTTGTAAGGGTATATAAAGGTAGGATTAATAGAGCAATTAGAGTATGTACTTTGGAAAAAGTCAGCCAATCAGAAAACCAAGGTTGTATTTTTTTTGAGCTGTAAAAATAATTAAAAATCGAAAATAAAAAAAATTTTATATTCAAATAATACAGCAAAAAGTGACGGTGGGTTCAGATTGTGTGCCCGAGACGGAGACATATGATTTTTGTGAGATCAGATCTAGAGAATGAACTGTCAAACTCCAAGTTTGCATTTATTTTATCGAAGTTTTTTTTTGTAGTGGTTGCTTTTAAGATTTCAAGAATTTTTAAAAATATCAGAGAAGTGTTGCATTATAAATTTGTGAATATCGGTGCTGTTGATAATAGGATAAAAAGTAAAGGAAAATTTAAATGTGTCCTTTACTGCGGAGTCAGCTTCTTCATTACCCAAAATATTGCAATGTCCAGGGATTCATGTAATAGGAATTTTTGCTTTTTTTTGCTGCTTTATGGTTGAGGGGTAGAAAGTTGGAAATCTAAGGTCCAAGGAGATTGATTATGTTTGCTGGGTATATGTGGTTTCATTGGCAATACTAGTTTAGTATTAAGAGAAGAAAAACGATATAGATTGGACGGAATTTTAGGGTATCTGGTGGAATTAGTTATATTAGTGAGAGTTTTCTGATTGGGAAGTCAGAGGAATTGAGAAGACATTTGTTGCACGAATGACAGTAAGATGGTTGCAGTTAAATCTATGACTAGATAGACATTTGATAGTGTTAACTTTTTTTGTTAAGGAATTTAATAGAATTCCGATGTGGATGTTCCATTTGTAAGGACATACATTTTATGACCAAATTTCCATTGCTTTAGTTCTTTAGTTATTGTGTGTAGTCCAATTTTTTCAAAAGCTTTTGTAAAATCTAACGACATGGATGCACGATTTTTAGTGGAGACACAGAAGATATCAGATAGTCTAGTGTAGTCTAGAGAATCAAATATAACTTTACCTCTTTTAAAGCAAGTTTGTCGACTATCGATTAGTCTATTGCTAATGATAAACCACCATAGTCGATTTGCTATTATTTTATCTAGGAGCTTGGATAGGCAGGAATTTAAGGATATTGAACGGTAAGAGTTGACGAGCATTCTATATGAGTCTGGCTTAAGGTACCCATTTAAAAAAATGTTCTCAGTCCCTATGTAAGATATTATAACGGTTTTAAATCTTTAAAATTTTTTTTAGCCATTATCCAGGAGGTGCCAAAGTTGAGATCTTTTTGCCATGGGTGATTTTAATCTATCAAATAGTAGATGGTCACATTTGGACTCTTAAATGTCAGCTGAAAAGAATAAGTTTCTTGAAAGTCTATTTGATTTGACCCTGCAACCGTTTCGGAAATATATATTTTTTACAATAACGTTGCATTGACCTTCAACATGGCATAGCGGACACCATTTGAAAATTTTTCAAATAAAAAATCAATTTGCACAAATCTTTTAAAATTTTTTTCTGTTGTGAATAATGCCAAAGTCCGGATGCCAAACTGATGTCGCATACATAGCTGTCAGTAAAACTTTTGATGGTGTGTGTCACACACATCTTTTGTTTAAAATGAATTTTGAATTATCCGGTATTTATCAAAGACTATTGTAGTGTCTTCTGGTGTTCCCCAAGGGAACACCATGGTTCTATATTGTTTAATATTTTTATAATTGACCTTTCCATTGCTATAATTCAAGGTATTAAACTAATGTATGCAGATGATGTCAAATTATGTTTGTCATATTCCGATTTGAACACACTATATACATGGTGTCGCCTTAATTTTAAAAACTTAAATTTCTCAAAATGCCAATGTATGACATTTCCTCGTAGAAATCCATTTATAGTTATTTATTTGTTAAATAACATTATCCTCGGCATGATTTTGGTACCCTTATAAAACCCAACTTATTTATAATAATCATATTGAATCAATGGTAAACAAAGCAAAATCTATTCTTGGCTTTGTTAAGCGTTGGTCAAGGAGTTTAAAGACTCTTATACCACTTGACCCTCTATACCTCCATATAAGAAATACCGCCCGATTTTAGCATTTGGTTCCTATGTATGGAATCCTTACTATGGTATTGAATCAGTTCAAAAACAGTTTCTTTTCTTTTTGTTCGTCGCAAATTTCCTTTCCCCTTTATAGTTCTTAGTTTTAAAAGCTTAAAGAGTTTCAAATAATTAGTTTTAAGCGCATGTTTAGATATTTAGTTGCTGTTTTTTTAAAAAATTATTAAATAACTAAAAGAAAGAGAACAGACAAATCAGAAAATGAAAATACATAATATAAAGCGTGTTGAACATTTCCATTTCTCACAATTTGATGCGCTTGATATTCAACGCTTTGCTTAAAAATCAAATAAATTTACTAGAAATACATAAAAAACACACAAACAAAAAAATATGAAACCAAAACTTATGACAAAACCTGTGTCTTCAATTGAATGTAACTAATATTTGCTACATAAACTGGTTGCGAGTTATTAAGTCTTGCTTGTTTAAACTCTACATACGTAGTGTGAATAATTTTCTAAATTT
Organism: Leucophenga maculata; assembly: GCA_035044805.1. NCBI lineage: Eukaryota > Metazoa > Arthropoda > Insecta > Diptera > Drosophilidae > Leucophenga > Leucophenga maculata. The sequence goes on along the minus strand of JAWNNP010001156.1, from coordinate 43,771 downwards.
TGAAGGAGTTTTCAGCATTTTAATGGATGCATCGAAGACGCAATATACATAAATTCTTCAACAGCGCAACCCGGCGCTAGAATTGAAAGTGTCTGACTATCTGCATATCTGTTCCTTTTCGTCTTTGTGAATGATAAATATTCACTCAGTCTTTCAAATTGAAAATGGAAACATATTTTTATTCAGTGATTACTAATACACATAGCTATATAATAAATAACATACGATTTTTCAATTGTTTAGCTTGCTCCTCGTTTGCAGCTGCACAAGTTGCAGAAAAACTTGAACAATTTACTGGATAAGTCATAGTTATACTTACTTACTTACGCTGGACTATGTCAACCTCATCGAATAGCTCGTACAGCTCGCGGTTCATACGGGACCTAAACTCGTCGCCGACTCTAATAGGACCAAAGATCCTGTCTCGTCCGACTCAATCACGGTCCATGCCTTTGCGCCATACAATAGGACCGGGAGTATCAGCGTCTTATAGATCTTTATTTTCGTCCGACGAGAGAGGGCTTTACTTCTCATTTGCTTGCTCAGCCCAAAAAAGCAAGCGTGATTCTTCGCCTGATCTCTAGGCTGACTTTGTTGTTACTGGTTATCTCTGTTCCAAGATAGACGAAGTTTTCTACAACACTGAAGTTGAAATTCTTCATCGTTACTGATCGTCCAAGACGCTTTGACGGATTGCGAGAAGATACCAAGTACTTCGTCTTGCCCGCATTCACCACTAGACCCATGAGCCGAGACTGTTTTTCAATCTCTGAGAACGCCTTGCTGACTCGACGTTCCTGCGTACCGATGATATCGATGTCATCGGCGTATGCGAGCAGCATCACTTCCTTTTGGCAGATCGAGCCCGACATACTCTGTCTGTACGGGCACTGGCGTAGGATGTATTCCATCAGAAAAATGAAAAAATCGCACTAGAGAGCATCGCCCTTCCTGAAACCTCTCTTGGTAACAAAGAGGTCGGAGAGGTTTTTCCCCGCCCTGACAACGCTTTGTGTGTTAGATAGCGTCGTTATGCAAAGACGAACAATCTTTGCCGGGATACCTAGTGTAGACATGGCGTCGAAAAACTTTGATCGTATCGGAGTGTCGAAAGCGGTTTTGTAGTTGACAAATAGGTGGTGTTTGTCTTTGTTGAACTCCGGGTCTTATCCAAGATTTGGCGTAATGTGAATATTTGGTCACTGGTCGACCTTTTTGGTCTGAAGCTACACTGATATGATCCTATCAGTGAATCCGTACATGGCTTCAGCCTATTACACAATACGCGCGACAGAATCTTATATCCGATGGGAAGGTCCAATGGTTGGCGCCAACAGCGGCGTCTCCTTTCTTAAAGATAGGGCAGAGAATACTGAGGGTATAAGTTCATTGGACCATATCTTGCTTAAAAGTTGATGCATACTCCTAACCAACTCTTCGCCGCCGGTCTTGATTAACTCAGCTGGTAACCCATCGGAGCCTGCCACTTTGTTATTTTTTTAGCTTTTTAATAACCGAATCGACCTCGTTATAGTCCGGTGGCTCTACAATAGTGCCATCATTAACTGCTGGTTCCGGTGTCACTTTTCTATCGGCGGAATTGTGCGCTTAATCGCCTCCGAGTAGTTTGGAGAAATGACTCCTCCATAATTTCAGGTGCATCTGTAACTAGATTTCCATTGTCATCCTTACAGAAAGTTACTCCGGGTTTAAAATCTTCAGTCAGACGCTTGACATGTTGATAAAATTTTCGAGCTTCATTTCTGTCACATACCCTCTCAGCATCCTCAAACTCCCGTCTTTCTGGCTAATTTTTCTGCTTTTGGCCCTGTACCGAAGGTACAAGAGTCTATTGGGTTTGTGCAAATGTATGAACCAGGTAGAAATAATGGTCGGAAACCCCCCAAAGTTACCCCCATTATGGTCAGGAGTGATAGAGGACTCGATATAGCCATGTCCGTCTGTCCGTCCGTCCGTCTGTATGAACGAAAGGATCTCGGAAACGGTAATAGATAGAGACTTCGTGTTTTTTGCATTCGACTAGGACTGCTCTGGAAATTTACAAGTTTTTTTTTTTAAATTTTGCCCCTCCCCCCTTCACCATAAAATCACTCCCAAGGCTAAAAATTTCTTTGGCAAAAAAAAAAATTAGTGCACCAATATAAAGTCAACGCGAAAATCCAAAAAGTTCATCAAAATCGGATACTAAATGACGATTTTTCTTTTCATTCATATTCGCGCAGTGAGAAGTGGTCATGTGTTTGGTCATAAGCTCGGGAAACATTTAATGTGTTTGTTAGGCAACCTGAACTTGTACAGGGCCTCTTACTTGTTTGCATTGTACATTACAGTGGTCATATGGAAGTCATTTTGACTAACATACTCTTTCCGGTTATAAAAAACTTCATACCAATTTTTGAACAAATATGTGGAAGATTGAAGTACTTGAAATATTGTTGAATATGTGGAAGATTGAAGTACTTGAAATATTGTTTTTTTTTTTTAGCTAGAAACGCAAAATTTGGTGTAACTTACATTAATAGAAAAAAAGCATCCCACACGGATTCAGTTAGGAATATATTCCCCAAACAAATTAATGGTTGAAGAGCGTATGGTTCGAAGTTGAGCCCATTCGAATGCATAGCTCTCTCTTTTTTTTCTCGGTGCCCTTAATTTATTGCCAAAATGTATTCATCTGCTTCAAAAAAAATTTTTAGTTATGATAAATTCGGTTCTTCACTTATGCCGGGGTGCGATCCATAGTAAAACACTACACAAACTTAATATAGTGTATATTCTCCTCACCTCTCCAGGTAAGAAGTCAGAATAGTGTTAGTGTTTGTGTCAATTTCTTGCAAGCCTTCTGAGCTGGGTTTTATTATGACCGCCTGATATACTTATGCAAAATATGCTTCTGCAGAGAAAACGAAGACCGAAAATCGGTCGCCTGAAAATTTTGCTAAAATTTTCCGTTACCAAACATTCCATACAACTGCAAAACATACCACTTTGTTAAAGTTGCATTAAATTTTTTTTTAAAATTAATTAATTGTTTTTTTTTTATTTTTCTGATTCCGCTTTTATCACTTTTTTTCACGCTTTTCAGCTAAACAAACAAACTTACTAACAAATAAGTGTTATTTCCTTTGGATTTAATTTCCTGGAGGTTGAGTTATGCGAGCGGAATAATAGTTAGTTACTCTCTTGTGTTATCCTGCTCCCGGTTTGTACTATTCATAATCACTGTTAAAAATTCTTTCAGTGGTGCATACTTTTAGGCACTACTTTTTTTTGTTTTTTGTTGAATAAAAATTTTATATTTATTTATTTATTTACAAATAACTAATTTTTCATTCAAATTATAGGCTAGCTTAAACTTAGTGCACTCTTATAGGTTTATTTGTGATCTAATGCATATAAAACTAGTGGTACCCGGCACTCTCTTCTGTGCCCAGTAAAAATGTATTATTATTATATACACCGAGATCTTAGAATTATTTAGAAATTTAGCATAAAAAAACTAACATTGGCTACTGAGACCTTCAGCTAAAAAAAAATTGATATACATATTGTCATATATATGTATGTTTTTCTTAGCCACCTAAACCCTTCCCACTTTTTCAATGGATCTTACACATCTCGGTCGCACTATCAAATATACCAAATTTCATCCCTCTACCTCAAATGGATGCAAAGACATGATAGATTTTGTTTATCGCTTCTACGAGGGGTGGGGCAAAGTCGCCTCCGATTTTGACAAACTTAACACTATTGCTTTTCCTGAACCCATAAACATGTATACTAAATTTTGTCCCTAAAAAGTTGCGTGCTAAGGAAAGGTAAAACTCGTGGGTTATGTTTGCTATTGCGTCACTGGAGAAAAGGACGTCTGAGCAAAAAAATAAAAAAAGAATAATGCCAAAATGAAAAAGAGCGCGACATATGAATTCTCTTCCGCGAAATGATGTTGTGGAGACATCAGTTCTGCAAGTCATACCAAGATTTTTTCCGGATGCTGAGCCTAAGGATGAACCCAGCAATGTTAGAAAACCATTTGATCGTATACTCGGGTATGTTTTCGGCGTTTATGTGTGTAATGTATGCAATGTGTCTACGGTAGCTCTATTCGGTATAACCAGTATGGCAATAAACTAGGTGTATATCGTGTACACGTATTGTATTGTATGTATATACATATAAATTGACCGATCCAGAAAAAGGAAAAATTCTACTGAGCGAGGGCGAGAATGATAGTAATTGCGATAGTGACTTTTAAGATATCGACTGGATTCCATATGAAGCAGCGTCGGACGAAAAATGGTTGAACAACGTTGAGTTTCATGAAAGCGACGATGACGATGAGTTAAGTGATGATGAGCTTACTGTTGCAGAGATTACTGATCCAGAGGAACCTGACTGGTATGCTACTATAAATCTGCTTGGGACAGGCTTAACGTACACATCGAAAGAAGGCACTATATGGGCTAAAAATCCGCTGTTCGTTACCCAAACACGACTGCACAACGTACTACGAGAAACTGGTAAGCATTCAAAACTTAATATTCGTGTTCTTCTATCTTATTTGTCTCTTATTTCATTTTGTTGTTCGGTAGAAGGCCCAACCAATAGAAATTTGCTGACTCGTCGCTATACAATGCGCCTTATTTTCACTAATGTCATGAAAAATATATTACTGCGTCATACCAATATCAAGGGACATGTACTAGCAGTGATTAACCCAAAGTTACTCCCATTATGGTCAGGAGTGATAGACGAATCGATATAGACATGTCCGTCTGGCCGTCCGTACGAACGAAAGGATCTCGGAAACGGTAATAAATAAAGACTTCGTTCTTTTTGCATTCGACTAGGATTTCGCCGGAATTTTACGAGTTTATTGGAAAATTTTGATCCTAACCCAAAAATTTTCATCAAGGGTAAACATTTTTTAGGCACAAAAAAAAAAAAAAATAAGCCTGTAAATAGATAACGTCTCTCTAAGCCAAAATCCTAAAACTTCATTTAAATCGGATAATAAATGACGATTTTTTAAGCAATTAAATTTGAACGATCTATGATACTTCCGCCCTCCCTTTTTTTGCATATATTAAAAAAAGGTTTTATAGGGCACTTATACTTGAAGTAAGAAGTGGTAGGAGCAAAATACTTTTCGTTAGTACCATTTTTTCTTATTAATTTCCTACCTTTTTGTTTTGCACTGCCTGGTCAAAAGCTTGGGGAAATATTTGTGTTTGTTACGTGACCTGCACTGGTACAGGGCCCGACTGAAATTTTCTTGTTTTTTTTTTTATATTGCATAAGATAACACAGGCCGACAAAATTTTACAAAAGTCTATACCCAGAGACCATAGACTTACGTGACGGAAGGAAAAAAAAAATGATTATCAAAAAACATTGAATGGAAATTGAAAGTACCACCCTTCCCCTTTCAAACCTTTTTGGATTTTTTAAAATACCGTCTTTTTTGACCGAAATATCGCTATTTGAAATTTTCCAATTAAGCGTATTAACCCATCCACAAAACCTGACGTATAGAAGCAATTTCGAGCACGGATTCGGATTCAGCGCATCAAAATCCTTTGAGTACGATAGGTCTCTGGTTTAAATTTGTTGGCCTGTGTAATTTTAAAGTCTATAATAATCTTAACTGGAAGAAATGTACGATTATTTCCCATTAGTTGCGATGATTTCAGTGCAACGCATAATATTTTGTTTGAAACGCAAATTCTTTTTAAATTAGATATTCATTCGCATTTGCCACTCAACGCTTCTGAGTGAATACATTGAGTATTATTTGTGTAAATGGGGTTGATGGGCTTTTTCAAAGAAGCACGCGACATAACCCGACTCATACACAGCACAAATGACGAGCGATAAACGAATCGCATTGCTTCGCAAGGCTTTGAGCGCTTTTCGACCTATGCCAAGTTAAGCTGAGTGGGATGCAACAAGTGGTAACACTCAAAAACAACAACAGCCAGTATGTGTTTGAGTTAATTGCTAAGGAAGCAAAAAGTGATGGCATATAATCCGAAGAAGGGAATTGACCGCCGCCAGCTTTTGCATTACAACTGACAAGCTTGTGCTATCGATGCTTAGTAAGTGTCACGGTATCGGCAATAGAGTCGACGACAGAAGCGTGCAGATGTCCTCGGGCAACAAGTGTCCGCAAAAAGATGCGTGCTGCATTGAATATTGATGGACGTTACATGAATTCGGAAATTGATACAGCGTCCATATTAGGCTGTCATTTCGCGTGCCGCATCTGGTTGCGCATATTATCATTGCAGTTCCAGCCTGTAGGCCTATTGTTTTGGTTAGAATTTCCAATTAGGCATAACGTAAATCCACGTCCGACAAGCGTACACATGTCACACAACATGCAGTTTTGCATTTAAGAACGTGTCTTCTTGTGTCAGAATTAATGTTAATCCTTAGTTTAAATTCGATAATTATAGACGGTTGACATGTGCTTAGTGTTTGAGTAATTGCAAAATATTTATTGACCCAAATAATTTGATCAGCTTTTGTTACACTCAGTTTTTTACAATTTTGCATGACAAATAAGTGCGAAGGATGTTTTTATCAAATTGGAATATTAGAATAATTTTTCATATTGAATCGATGTATCGAAATTTTCAATTTACAATGCGATACGATGCGACTATTGTGTTCGCATAATGCATCACTATCAGAATGGTTGCTTCCCCTTCCTTTCATTGGTTTAAACTCGAGTGAATAATTAATTTATGAGTAAAAATAGTCTGATGACTCAGTTTGTGCGTACTATAACTTCTGCACCACTACACATAGCGGGACAAAGTTTCAGGTAGAAAACCTAAAAAACAAACATAAACTTTCTATTTTAAAATTTGAGTGAAAATCTTTCTATTAAATGGGTTTTTTATTTTAAAATTTGTTTTTTTTTTCCATGAAACTGTAAAAAAGTTGATGTCAGTTGTAGAATTTTCTTAAGAAACACAATTTGTATCCGAAAATGGAGCAAATGTCCAGGTCAATCGAACGACTACGACGATTTCTATGCCATCTGTGGAGCAACTTGTTGGTTCAAGGGATGTTCTTTTGTTCCGCCTACTCCAATTGCACTGAAGGACACTGGACTTACTGTCGTTGTTCCACGTAAGTCGATATATATTTCTCATCTAACAGTAACAACTACTGAAGCTTATATTAAGAAATTAATAGTTTAAAACTAATGCGACAAGAGGGGAACAGCCATAGCTACTGGGGCTTACGGCTGATTTAATTATGGTCGTATCTATATTTCTATATACAATATATTAGGTACTATAAAAATTATTTATTTATTTATTATCTATTTATATATAATTAAAATTACATATAAATCAGTTGACTAAAGCTATAGCGACGTGGCCTTAAGCTTGCTATGAGATACAATTTATGATATTTTTGAATTTTGTGAAAATAATGGACTGTTAATTGTTAATGGACGAACTAAAAGTGACTCTGAAGGCCGCTTTACTTATGTAAGTACAATGGGTTCATCTGTGAACGATATATGTGCAGTATCTTGCGATATTTTAGAAATGGTGGATGACTTTTCGTTCGAAGAGAAAATCTGGTCAGACCATATGCCTATCCGGTTGACAATAAGTGTTGATGCTTCAAAGGTTCAATTAAAAACATTAAAATTGTTACAAAAACTGTCTTGGAAAAACAGGAATAAGTACATGTCAGATATATGCAATAACCTAAATTCGGTAATGCAACAAAAGACTGAACTAGACCTCTCAGATATGAGTGCAATAATCAAACTATCGACACCAAAGCAGCTTGCTATAACAAATAGTTTTAAAAACAGATGGTTTGACGTACAATGTAAGAAGGCTAGAGATAAAGTATTTGACTACCTAAAGGCACTAAGAAAATCTCAGAGTACAAGTGACAAAGAACAATACCTCACAGCAACAAAGAATCACATAAAATTGTGCAACACAAAAAGGCAACACAATTCAATAGATCTTGAGCATAAAATTAACTGCGTGACAAATAATAAAGATTGGTGGAAAATAGTAAAAAGAAATAAGAAGTACGCCATATCAAGTTGGATCACACATTTCGGCTGAAGAGTTCAGAAGTTATTTTCAGACATTACTGAACCCATGCCAAAGAAATATTGAAATTCTTTACGCACCATATTTGTACGAAGATGAAGATCTGGATAAGCCGGTGGAAATCTATGAGCTTAAAAAGATATTGGAAAGAGTTAAGATGAACAAGGCGCCAGGCTTAGATAGAGTTTCATACGAATTTTACGCCAATGCATCCGAACAGTTCCTGAATGTGCTAGTTAAAATTTACAACAATATTTTAAATAATTGCAAATTGGATGACGCATTTGTGACAAGTATTATAATTCCTATTTTTAAAAAAGGAAACCCGAATGTTACCGAAAATTATAGAGGCATATCGTTCATGAACTGTTCAGCGAAAATTTTAATGGGTATTGTTAACGATCGGTTAACTGCATGGGTTATGAAACATAAAAAGCTGAATGAATATCAAGCCGGATTTAGAAGGAATTATTCGACAATTGACAATATATAAAATTTATCCTCAATAGTTCGTATAAAGTTCTTCGAGAACGCGTTTTTTGTCGATTTTAAAGCTGCATTTGACCGAGTTCCGAGAAATTTATTAATATTTAAGCTGCATCAAATGGGCATGTCATCCAAGATGGTTAAATTAATTGAGTCGGTTTACAAACACACTAAATGCGCAGTATGCACCGGCGAAGAATTATCAGAGGAGTTTGAAACAATGAGCGGTGTCAAACAGGGATGCTTATTATCTCCCCTGCTGTTTGCATTATACTTAAACGATCTGAATGACTGCCTTGATGGTGGGCTATATATGGACAACGTAAATATTAGACTCCTACTCTATGCGGATGATATTGTTATACTATCGGACGACGTTGAGAAACTTCAGCTTATGATAAATGAACTGGAAGTATACTGCGAAAAATGGGGTATGGAGGGTAATATGAGTAAGTCAGAGATAATGGTATTTCGTAAAGGAGGTCGCTTGTCAACTAGAGAAAAGTGGTATTATAAAGGAACTGGGATTAAAATTGTGACAAAATATGATTATTTAGGTGCAAAACTAACGCCAAGCATGTCATTTGCTTCTCATGACAAAAATAAGAAAGCAGTATCAAAGGTGGCTATTAACTCTACATGGAAGCCTTTTTTGAGCAAGAGAAAAATAAATTTAAGTGCAAAATGGAATCTTTTTAAAGCAGCATGCAGATCCATTCAAACATATGGAGCCCAAGTATGGGGGCATTCGTACTCTAATGAAGTGAACGAGTTACAAAGGTACTTTGTTTGCCCGGTATTACGTGAATTTAGATATACATAGGTACTTTGGAAAAGCACAACTAATGGAAAATGAAATAATAGATATTTTGAATGGCGTTCCTGCAGATAATTGGTATAGCTTATTTAAGTACTCAGAAACAGCTACTAATTATAGGAAATTTATAGTAAATGAATATAATTCATAATTTTTTCTTTTTTAATTTTAGGGATAAGTTAATTCTTAGTTTTAGTATCAAATACATTTTAGGAAAATAGTTAATCCAGTCGTCGAACGATCTGCTATCTCGCTAACCCGGGGCAGGCAGGTGTAGTAGAGGGTAGGGTTAAGAAAGTATTGTTAGTAAATTAGTAAATTAATGAATTAAATTGTATGCGTTAGGAAATTTATGTTTGGGCAGACGGCAAGTAGCCATGCCAATTAATTTAAGTTCTATATAAGACAAAAATTTTGATTAAGTAAAAATTGTGTAAAAAAAAAAAAAAAATCTTGTGAATAAAAGAACTATTGTATCAAATATATTATTATTATTATTAGTGGGTTATACGCACTGCGACCTTTACAGGTCTATTGTGCCCTAACAGTTGTTGACTTACAGCAACTCATCCAGCCCTACTGCCCTGAAAAAGGCCAATAGGTTTTTAGGATTGAGTGAATGCAACGCCCCTCCGGTCACTTGGTAATTGCCAAGATACATGTGTCTGGTTTGGGTCAGAGCTGGACAGTCTCCCAAAATATGTTCCGGAGTTTCGTCGTCCTCCAGACAGAATCTACAAGTGCTGTCACTTTCGACTCCGATTTTGCATAGGTGTCTCCTACGTTTACAGTGTCCAGTCAGGAAGCCTGAAACCATTCTTAAGTCATTTCTTTTAAGACCGTTGCAAATTTCCGATCTTCTGTTGTTGTAAGGTCCTAACAGCTTTTTGCTCTGTTTTAATCCTTCACACTTATCCCAGAAAAAGTCGCTTGATTTCTTTTCTTCCTCTTTTACCAGGATCCTCATTGTTCCTGGTCCGAGCCCGCAGAAGGGTTCTGGGCCTATGAAGGGGGACGCTGCCCCTCTTCTAGCCAAGTCATCTGCTTGCTCGTTTCCTGGTATGCCCGCATGTCCGGGTACCCAGTATAAAGTGATCTTGTTAAATCTTCCCAGGTTGTTTAATTTACCTACACATTCCAAGACCAGTTTGGATTTAATCACAGGCGAACTTACTGCTTTAATAGCCGCCTGGCTATCAGAAAAGATAGCGATGTTTTGGTTTTTGTAGCTTCTGTTCAAATTAAATTGAGCGCATCTTTCAATTGCATATATTTCTGCCTGAAAGATGCTAGTGAACTTCCCTAGTGATTCGAAGTATTTAGTGCGAGGTCCAAAGACTCCTACGCCACTTCCTTCGTCTGTTAGGGAACCATCTGTATACCAGCTAATTGCTCCTGGTTTGATTCTGTGGTTCAGCGTTATATTTCCCCATTCTTCTTTATTGCTGAGTCCTACTTTAAATCTCCTTGTGAAGTTGTTCATTATGCCTAGGTTGTCGCTAGGGTATTGCAGGAATGGGTGGGCGTCTTCCATATTAACACTAGTTTGATTCCCAGTACAGGTGTTTCTTCCAGTGTTTGTTCTTCCTACCCTGGTAATGGCTCTATTAGCCTGTTGTTGGATATGAAGATGCAGCGGCATCAGACCTAAAATTACGTCTAGTGCCGCACTAGGACAGGTTCTCATTGCTCCTGTTATGGATATGCAAGCTAACCTCTGAACTTTGTTCAGTTGATTCCTAGCTGTTGCTAGTTTGGTTCTGTTCGCCCAGACAATGGCACCATATGTTATTATGGGTCTAACCATTGTGAGATACATCCATTTCATTATTTTGGGGGTACACCCCCAGTTCCTACCAGCAATGACCCTGCAGGTCATCATTGCCATTGTAGTCTTCCATGTGGTACGCTTGTCAAATATTACCCCCAGGTATTTCACCTCCTTGGAGAATTCTATCAGCGTGCCGTTTACCCTTATTGGCTTGAGTAGCTTCATCTTATACTTCCTAGAGAAAGGAACGATCGTAGTTTTAGATGGATTGATACTCAGTCCTACCTTAGAGCACCAAGATCTTGTGATGTTGATGCCCATCTTGATTTGATCACATAGTGTGTCTTCATGCTTTCCTGTACAGATAATAACTATGTCGTCTGCATAGCCCTGGCATATGACACCATTATCTGTGAGAAGTTTTAATAGTTCATCTACCATGAGGCACCACAGGAGAGGTGATAGGACGCCCCCCTGTGGACATCCTTTCGTGGTCTTTACTATAATATTTTTGTCAGATAGGCTAGCCTCGACTGTTCTTGAGTTCAGTAGTTGTACTAACCATCTGATAAGTTGAGGATCTATACTCCTTTTGTTTAGTGCCTTTGCAACTTCCGTATGTGATGTGTTGTCAAAGGCACCTTCGATGTCCATAAAAGCACAAATGGCTGTTCCTTTGTTCTTTATGGCGTTACTAATTAGTGTGTCTAGTTGGTATAGGGCAGTTTCAGTAGATCTGCCAGACCTGTATGCATGTTGATTCTTATGGAGTGGTTCTTTAATCAGGTATGTGGTCCTGATGTGGTTATCCACTAGTTTTTCTAAGGTCTTCAGCATAAATGAGGTGAGACTTATTGGTCTGAAAGACTTAGGTGAGAAGGGGTCTTTCTTGCCCGCCTTGGGGATGAAAACTACCTTTGCTTTCCTCCAACACATAGGTATGTACCCGAGTGCCAGGCTACTTCTGAACATTTTCAGCATTGGCCCAATTAGGAGGTCTAGTCCCCTCTGTAGCAATGCTGGGAATATTTCATCGACCCCAGGTGATTTGAAGGGTTTGAATGAGCCGATGGCCCATCTTAGTCTTCCTTCTGTGCAGATAGCACTTGCTATTTTCCAGTCCGTTCTTCTGGTGTTGCCCTGCCGCAAGTGATCTGATGTATCTTCTTGCGGTATGGGGATGCATTCTGGAAAGTGAGTTGCGAGTAAAAAGCGTGCTTTCTCCTCTTCATCTTTCGTGAATGTACCGTCTGGCTTCTTTAGACAAAGTCCCTGAACTGTCTTAGTTTTAGAGAGAGCTCTAAATATTCTAGTTGCAGGGGTTGTGTCAGCAATGTTACTACAAAATTTTCGGAAACTGTCTCTTTTTGCCTTCCGTATGTTTTTATTGTATTCAGTGAGTCTGGTCGTGTACTCTGACCAGTCTCCAGTGCGCTTAGACTTGTTAAATAAGCTCCTTACTATCTTCCTAAGTTTCTCTAAGTCTTTGTTCCACCAGGAGGTGTCTTTTACTGACTTGTATTAAATATAAGAAAGACTAATGTCTAATTCTATTTTACAATAATATTTGCATATGAACAGATTTGAGGTTTTATATTTTAATTTTTAATAATTTAATTTATTATTGTTATAAATCGTTTAAAACTTTTAATGCTTTTTGGAATTCTAGAACTTTAGCTAGATTATTTTTGGCAGGATTAAAGATTATATCGCTTCATCATTACACAAGTATTTGCTTCTGTGCCTTCGAAAGCTCTGTTCGAATCATAGAATTGGCACAAGTTTGATATAGAGTTAGATCTATTAATAAGATGTTTGTGAGTCAGTTTTATATGGCCCAAGCGAAGGCGAATTATTTTGGACAATTTATAACGATGAAGTCCAAGGTCATTTTGAAGGTTATCATAATTGTAAATTGTGTTCTTTAATAAGTTGTTTGATTGATAGTGAGCGTGAGTTGAGAATATACATGTATGCTGTTTGTTTTTGTAATTAAGTTTAAACTGTTTTAAAATTTCTTTAATGTTGTTGTTGTTGTGAAAGACTAAAAGATATTTAAAAGCTGATTTTGCTGTTTTATCGGCTTCTTCGTTGCCTTGTATATAACAATGAATAGGAACCCATATAAATTGGATTCAAGGCATGAACTCAGTCAGTATTTGTCTTATTTGTAAAGGATAAAATAAATGATTTAAGGAGTTTGGGTTGGCATTTTTAACAGATAGGAAATCCGTGCAAAATGCAGAATAGTTATAATTATTATATACAAAAAATAATAAATGAAAAACAGTCTAGCGGTCAACGAGGACAAGACGAAGTACTTGGTGTCTTCTCGCACTCCGTCAAAGCGTCTTGGACGATCAGTAACGATGGAGAATTTCAACTTCAGTGTTGTAGAAAACTTCGTCTATCTTTGATCCGAGATAAACAGCAACAACAAAGTCAGCCTGGAGATCAGGCGAAGAATCACGCTTGCAAACAGATGCTTTTTTGGGCTGAGCAAGCAATTGAGAAGTAAAGCCCTCTCTCGACAGACGAAATTAAAGATATACAAAACGCTGATACTCCCGGTCTGAGACAGCGTTGGAAGTCTTCGAGAGGAAGATTTTCCGCAGGATCTTTGGTCCTATTAGAGTCAGCGACGAGTTTAGGTCCCGTATGAACCGCGAGCTGTACGAGCAATTCGATGAGGTTGACATAGTTCAGCGCATTAAATTCCAGCGGCTGCGCTGGGCTGGGCACCTCATTCGAATGGATGAAAGAGCTCCAGCATGTATGGTTTACATGGGGGGCCCAAACTTGATTCGCCGACATAGAGGACGACCGGGCACTCGATGGAATGACCAGGTATGAAGAGATCTCTCCGTACTTGGCATTCAAAACGACTGGCTCCAGCGCGCACAGGATTATGGAGGCTGGTGCGCCTTCCTAGACGCGGCCATGACCGCTAGACGGCCATATAAGTAAGTAAGTAAGTTTTAGTGAATCGAATATGCTTATATTTGATGATAGTTATTTGTAGCTTTGAGGAATTCGATTGTTTGATGTATGTTATGGAAGGAAGTTATTTCATCAAGGGTAGAGGACTTAAGGAGGTTTGTTCTAGCTGGTTAGAATTATGGGCATAGAATTAGTAAATGGGATATAGTAAGGCGGGTGTTGCATTAAGTATAAAGAGGTGGAAGGGTTCTATTGAAGATGAAACTGTGGATTAGATTTTTATGTCCTAGTCTTAGTCTTATAAACTTTATTGCTTCAATTCGAGATATGTGGGTAATTGGTTTACTGATTTGTTACTATTTTTGTATTTCTTTATATTTTCGTATAACCGAATTTTAATGTCCGAGAGGCTGTTATTGGTTTCTGAAATTATTGGAAAATTATGCGAGCTCTTTGCTGCTTCAACAGCTAATTCGTTGCCTCTTATTTCGCAATGATGTGGGATCCATAACAAAGAAAGTTTGCTGTTTTTGTTCAATAGATTTCTAACCTCTGAGAATAAATACTTTGGTTGAGACCATTAATTGCTTGTAAGCAAGAAAGTGAGTCTGTACAAATGATGAAATTTCCTTTCCGACTATTGCCATGCAGGCAGGCTGTAAGAACTCCTGTTATTTCGGAAGTGGAAATGGGTGAAAATTGGGGGTGGAGGTGGTGGGATATCCCTTCATTTTCCGATGTTACACTAAAGTAGACTCCGTTTGCTGTCTTCGAGCCATGGGTGAACAGAAGTTTTGTATTTTTAGCGTACTTCATCTCCAAGAACTTTTGTTGAGAGATGATGTGGGGAGTGTCTGTTTTATTAAATATATGAAGGGACATGTCAAGGTTAATTTTGTTGTTTAGTTTTGTGCATTATTCTAATGTGTTGTGTAGTGAGGAGGGAATTTTTGGGGTTCTTTTTGATTTGGAATATATGAGAATACTATGGTGAATTTAATTTTAGAATGGACTGTTACTGCTATTGAGTCGAACTTTGTTGAATTTGTATTTATCATTTGTTGTTGTATAGAGTTATGAATAAGGAGAGCAACGCCTCAATATCCATCTTCTCAATATCCATCTTCTCAATATCCATCTTTCTGCGGTGTTTCTGTGGTGTAGGGTGTAGTTTATTGGTATTGGTAAATAGTTATCGAATTGATTTGCTAACAAAAATGCATTGTATATAGCTATTATTTAGAAGAATAGTAAGGGAGTAGTAATGACTTGTAGCACCTGCTAGTAACGATACTAAAAGCGGTAGAAAACCCATATTTTGAACCATCAGTATAAATAAAACTGTAGTTAGGTAGAGTATCTTTTAGTTGAAGAACCTTTTGTTGATACATTGATGGTCAAATTAAAGACTTAGTAATTACAATTGTTTTTCCATTTATGGCGGAGTTCTGCTGTTATTGCTAGAGATTGGTTTTATTGGTAAACCGAGCTCCTTGATTAGTTGAAGTGCACGTTGTAAAAAAGATGAGTATTTTAGGTTGGTTTTTTTGATTTGAAAATTTGTCTTAAATGGAAAGAAACGGGAGAAGCATTTGAAAGAAGAATGTTCTTTGCAAGCTTAGTTGTAATAAGGTCTTTCCTTATTTTAAGAGGCATACTTATTAATATGTGTAGTCCTGAAGGCGCAAAGGACAAAATGCATAGCGGAATGAGGTAAAACTTTTATTTTATTGGATTGAGATACTGAACACTTTCCGTAAATATATAATCCGTAGACTTTTTCAGACATGAAACAACGGTAAGATGATTGCAGAGAGAAATTTTATTATGTTGAGTCGACTAGAAAGGGATGAAAGAAGCCTTGAAATATGATCAGACCAGTTATGTTTAAAGTTAAATGTAATTCCAAGAATTTTTAGGGACAATACGTCTGATATAGGAGATAGAGAGCGATTCAGATTTAAACGACATTGTTTTTCCTGCATACATGCAAGTGTTTGCACTTTGTTAAAGAGAGCATTGCACCAGAGTAATCACACCAGGATAAGATGACCGATGGTGGAGCTGTGATTTAGTTTCTTTTACTATGTGGTAGTCATCTGCGTACGCACAAAAGTTAAATTGATTATATTTATCCAAAGTTCTGTTTAGCTTGTTGAAACCGATTAAAAATAGTATGACAGAGCGCGAGGACACTTGTGGTATGCCATTGTGCTGTGGTAATATTGAAGAAAGATGATTATTGTGGTATGCACTATTATCTTTCTGTTTGACATGAGGGTTATTATATACATAGCAATCTCTTGGCCAATTTTCCATCGATGATGTTTGTCAATTAATGTAAGGATACCAATTTTGTCAAACGCCTTTGTGAAATCGAGTGAGAAAATGAACACATTTTTAGTCGAAAGGGATGACGAAATCAAGTGGTCTAAGGCAAGTAGCCTATGGATTTTTCCTTTCCAAAACAAGTTTGCCGTCTGTCAAATAGATTTGTTGTAGCTAACAAACCACCAAAGCCGGCTGGTGATAATTTTATCTAGCAATTAGGCGCACTAAGAGTTTAAAGATAGAAGATTTACTATTTTTGTAATATTGAGGAATAATTGATTAATAAGCCTGGCTTTAACTGTTAAATGCAAATTTTTTGACATAGGGTAGGAGATTGAGTCTAAACCAGGAAAATTACTTTTTAGTAAGACGGTCATGTTGATTTCGTGTAGAGTTAAAGGCTGTTTCAGTTTTATGGCTGGGATAGATTGACTGTAACTTGGAGTGCTACTAAGAGTAATGTAAAATGTTTGTGGAGACTATTGAAGAGTGCAGTAATAAGGGTGGCGTTTCGATAATTTGACATTGGAAACGTCAAACGTCATCGGGAAAGTGGCAGATATTCAGTATAAAGCTTGACATTTACGAAATGGGTCGCTATTCGCTTGAACAACGTTGGGAAATATTAAAAACTTATTTCCAAAGTGATGAGTCTTCAACTCAAACTGTGCGAAATTTGAAGCGAGTGCGTGAAACTGGTTCGTTGGTGGATAAAACAACACGTAAACGTCCATTTCCAGCAAGGTCAAACGAAAACATTGCCGCTGTGAGTGAAAGTGTTCGCGAACGTCCATCCACATCGATTCGCCATCGATCGCAAGAGTTGAACCTTTCACGGTCAACTACGCACCGAATTTTGCGTAAACACCTTGCTTTGAAACCATATAAAGTTCAATTGGTGCAGCAGCTACATATAGCCAATTGACCATCCGAGCCGTCTATGCTTCGCAGATCGAAGATCGGAAGATCGTTTGGTTGAAGACCCCGAATTTTATCGAAAAATCATCTTTTCGGACGAAGCTCATTTCCACCTCGGTTGTTATGTTAATAAGCAAAATTGTCACATCTGGGGCACAGAAACCCCGCACGTCATTGAGGAGAAGCCAATTGAGATGTCGCAAGAAGATAAGTCCATATCCTTTTCAGCTAAGTCCACATATGATATGGGTTTCCTTAGTGGTATATGGTGATTTGTGTTTATAGAAGTATGGTTCGTTTTTTTTTTAAGTTAAAGCGATATTAGTTGGTGATGTAGACGTGGAAGGTGTATGTTGATGCTATTGTTTAGAGCTGGCTGTAGTAATTTTATTTTGTGATGTTGAGTGAGTATTTGGTGCAGGATTTTTTAAAACTTTTCAGTACGACCGATATAGGAGATCGTTGTGGGATTCCGTTGTA
Organism: Leucophenga maculata; assembly: GCA_035044805.1. NCBI lineage: Eukaryota > Metazoa > Arthropoda > Insecta > Diptera > Drosophilidae > Leucophenga > Leucophenga maculata. Next base: position 25,911 of record JAWNNP010001156.1, on the reverse strand, counting down.
GAGGGAAATGAGTGCATGGGAAGTTTTCATAATTATTTTATTATTATTAATTTATAAAGTGCGTTACATAATTAATTATTATTTTGTGATGTGTCTTTTCTCTGATAAAGCTCTGTTGGTTAGAGCGTCTATATATAGTAGACAGTCTGCAACAGACTTACCCTTTTTGAAGTCCATTTGGTGTCGGTTGAGTAGTTTGTTGGATGTAACCAACCTCGACAGCCGTTTGAAAATAATTTTATCTAAAACTTTTGAGTCTATTGTGGTTTTATCTTGGCCTTTTTTAAGAATTGGAACTATTGTACTAGTTTCATAAGTCTGTGGGATGTAATTTTTAAAATATTGTTAAATAATGAGTTAATTCGAATTTGAATGGATTTAGATGAATACTTTAACATCGCGTAAATAATTTTGTTAGCCCTTTAGGCTATTAAGTGCTGATGAAAATTCTGCTTCCATAAATTTTGCTTTTTCATGGGAGGGCTGCAAACCCGATTGGTGTATCAATTTCGTTTAGCATGAAGAGAAGCGGATGAAAATTTTTAGTTTTCGTCGTCTTGAATGCCTAGTACGAAGAGATCTCTTTATATAACGTTTGCCCGGTCGTCCCCTATTCCGGCGTCCTCCAATCAAGTTTGGGTCCCCCATGTAAATCGTGCGTGCTGAAGCTCTTTCAACCATTCGAATGAGGTGCCCCGCCCAGTGCAGCCGCTGGAAATTTATGCGCTGGACTATGTCAACCTCATCGAATAGCTCGTACAGCTCGCGGCCCAAAACTCGTCGTCGACTCTAATAGGACCAAAGACTTCCAACGCTGTTTCATCTGACTCAATCACGGTCCATGCCTATGCGCCATACAGTAGGACCGGGAGTATCAGCGTCTTATAGATCTTGATTTTTGACTCTCGAGAGAGGGCTTTACTTTGCTCATATGTTTACAAGCGCGATTCTTCGCCTGATCTCCAGGCTGACGTTGTTGTTGCTGGTTGTCTCGTATCCAAGATAGACAAAGTTTTCTACAACACTGAAGTTGAAATTCTCCATCGTCACTGGCCGTCTAAAACGCGATGACAGATTGCGAGAAGATACCAAATACTTCGTCTTGCCCTCATTCACCGCTAGACCCATGAGCCTAGACTTTTTTTCAATCTCTGAGAACGCCTTGCTGACTTGCCGTTCCTGCGTGCCGATGATATCGATGTCATCGGCGTAAGCGAGCTGCATCACTTCCTTTTGAAGGATCGAGCCCGACATACTCTGTATGTACGGGCACTGGCGTAGGATGTATTCCATCAGAAAATTTGAAAAATCGCACGACAGAGCATCGCCCTGCCTGAAACCTCTCTTGGTATCAAAGGGGTCGGAGAAGTTTTTCCCCACCCTGACAACGCTTTGTGTGTGAGATAGCGTCGTCATACAAAGACGGACAACCTTTGCCGGGATACCTAGTGCAGACAGGGCGTCGAAAAACTTCGATCGTATCGGCGTGTGGAAAGCGGCTTATAGTCGACATGTGTCTTTCTTAAACTCATGAGACTTTTCCAAGATTTGGCGTAATGTGAATATTTGGTCACTGGTCGACCTTTTTGTTCTGAACCCACACTGATATAGTTCTATCAGTGAATCTGAATATGGCTTCAGCCTATTACACAAAACGAAGGTACAAGAGCCTATTGGTTTTGTGCAAATGTGTGTAACCGGTAGAAATAATGGGCGGAGACCCCCAAAGTTACCCCCATTATGGTCAGGAGTGATAGAGGAGTCGATGTAGCCATGTCCGTCTGTCCTTCCGTATGAACGAAAGGATCTCGGAAACGATGATAGATAGAGTCTTCGTGTTTTTTGCGTTCGACTAGGACTTCTTCGGAATTTTGCATAAAATCACCCCCAAGGCTAAACATTTTTTCGGCTCAAAAAATTATGTATGCCAGTATAGAGATAACGTCCTTCTAAGCCAAAAAGTTCATCAAAATCGGATAATAAATAACGATTTCATAAGCAATTGAATTTGAACGACCTATGATACTTCCGTCCTCCCTTTTCTTTTCATACATAAAAAAATGTTTTATAAGGCACTTATTCGTGGTCATAAGCTTGGTTATAAGTTAGGGAAACATTTAATGTGTTTGTTAGGTGACCTGTACTGGTACAGGGCCTCTTACAGTCGGTTACGCCCGACTATATTTTTCTTACTTGTTAATAACTGAATTTACCTCGTTATAGTCCGGTGGCTCTACAATAGTGCCATCATTAACTGGAGGTTCCGGTGTCATTTCTCTATCTGCGGAGTTGTGCGCTTCATTATCTCCGATTAGGTTATAAAAATGACTCCTCCATAATCTCAGTGATTCCTCGCAATCTGTATTCAGACTTCCTTACAGAAAGTTACTCCAGGTTTAAAACATTCAGTCAGACGCTTGACCTATTGATAGAATTTTCAAGCTTCATTTCTGTCACATAACATCTAAACATCCTCAAACTCCCGCCATTCTTGCTCCTTTTTCTTGCGTCTGATATCGCTCTCTAACAGCTCGCGTTGCTCCCGACTGCAGAATTCGCAGTAGCATTGCGACACTCCTCGTCGTACCAAGAATTATTCACAGGCTTAGTATAACCATTGACATCCCTGGCAGCCCTATCCATGGAGCGGGTGATATGTTTCCACTGCTCACATATATCTTCAGAAGACGGAGAGGTTTCCCGGAACAGTCGGGAGATTGTGTTTGAGGATACGTATGATTTTCAAATTGGTGTAAGTTAGACATAATATGTTCTCGAATATTTTTTTCGGACCTTACACTTTAAGTCGGTTCTGAAAGGGTTAACTGAGGATGAGCCAGACGGGCATTTATATACCAACTCAAATTCGGATGCATGGACGGCATGCCTCGCCTTTTATACACTTTTAACTGGGGAAACAGGGTATACGAAATTGTATTGCTTTCATTCAATTGAAATAATTATAGCAGGTTTGTATGGTAGCAGTTCCTTCTAGTGGTCATATGGGTCGTCTCCTCCTTCTTCTGTCTCTTACATACATTTGCACAGACTTAAAATTCTCTGTTATATGTTTTTATTTTGGGTATCATATTGGATCCGAGTTTACTGTCAAAATTTTTTAAATATGGTATTTTCTAATTTAGGCTCAATTCAATCAACATAATCGAATCTAATCGAGTTCCAAGATATAATAAGCAGACAAAAGCACTTTTTGGGAGGTGTTTTAAGCAAGTGTTGGGAATTTGATCTGCATCTGAAGATTTATTGATTATGAGGGAAAGAATTATGGTCTTCAAGTCAGCAGAGGTGATATATTGATTATTTGGGAACTGGTTGTTCATTAATGTCCTCAGTGAGTTGTTAATATCAGAAACAGTGGCAGCATCTGAGAGCGATTCAGTTAGTGTATCAATTTCACTACATCTAGGGATAGTTTGGCCCATTGCACTCCGCACATTTTCTGTCATGAATTCAACAGTTGAGTCAATGCTATTAACGGATGGCGTTATGTTCAAATCATTATTTAACTTGTGCTGAAAAGGTTGACTAAGGACGCGTTTGCATTGCTTCCAGTTTGCTTTCGATAGCAACAACGCTTGTTTATTTGTGAATCTTATATTAAAATTTATTTTGCTGACTATGGGTAGATGGTCGGACAAGTCTTTGTCCACTATTAGCTCAGTTAAAAAGATTGGCGAGTTGGTAATTAAAAGGTAAAGTGTGGATGGCTTAACTTGGCTGGAATGTAAGTAGGGTCTCTTGGGTATGCAACACTAAATTTTCCTTGTACTGCAAGCACATGCAGGATGTCACCCCAACTATTAGCTCTGAAGCAATTCCATTGTGGGTTAAGACAATTGAAGTCGCCACCTTTTATGTAGTTTCCATCAATGTGATGAAACTTTATTAAGTCAGACTCAAATATATCTTTTTTATGTTTTCTATTATTAGAGAGGCTACAAGCGTTTGATAAACATTGCGGAGGAACTTTGTCTCCAGTACTCTTGTTTTGTTAAGATGACTTTTCGCTGCGATGCCAAATACTTGAAATCCAAATCCAGGCTGGCCGTATAAATATTTAACTTGTTTTTTAAGAATAATTTGTTTTTGCCATTGAGCAGCCAGCTTAATTTGACAAAATTGGCTCTGAAGGAGCTAGAAGTCAGGGTGCCTATGTGCATGCTAAACGTGAGCCTTCTGTCAAGGTATTTGTGCCCGGGACAATGGGTTAGCAGTTGATCTTGAAGGAAGACGCCCGGACATTCATCAAATTACATTTGCTCAGATTGATCCATATATTCCACTTCTTTGCCGACTGTCTGAAATCATGCAAATACAATTGCAGTGCATCAGATACAAATGTCTTTGGACAGAACAGCTGTTTCGTCGCCAAATGTGGCTAAAATTAAATCTTGTGGAGCATCCAATTGGGGCGGCAACAGACTTTAGAGTTTGTACAGGTGGCCATCGTGCCACACTCTATCAGAGGAAAAGGTGATATGTATCTATTCTTGGACAACTTCAAGCGTCCTCTTCAGCATCCTCGTCAACAGACACTTTTCGAACAGCTTGAATACCGCAGGAATAAAGCTGATGGGTCTGTATGAATCCACTGATTTTAGGATCATATAGATTTGAGCCATTTTCCACTGCTTTAGTATGTGGTCTAATCTCAGCATTGCATTACTGGGGTTTTAACTAAATCCACCTTCAGGGCATTGAATACTTTCAAATGTTGGCTCTGGTAAGCATAAACTTGCGCTTGACAGAATGTACTCGAATCGTGATGTTAGATGCAATTGTTGTTGTTGTCATAATTGCTGGATAGCTGCGCAGCCAGGTAGATTTGTTGAACGTTTTGCTGCATCTGCAAACATTTAATTTTATTTTGAAAGACACAATAAAAAAAAAATGTTTACTAATTAGTGTCAATCTTAATTGGTATTTTTGCAAGCAAAAATGTAACAAGTTAAAATAATTGTTTTTATTGAAATATGCTGCACCTGGCGTACCACAAAGAGGAGTTGAAAAAAATAGAATTATATTTGAGTCTTATCTCACTTAAAAGTTTGATACACTTGCTGTTCGTAAGCTACGCAGCATGCAGGGCATGTAAACCTATAGGCGACAGCGGTAAACTTATGCGCAGACGGCACAATCGGCAAGTTTAAAACTAATTTTTCTGTGACATATATTGAGCTATATTTGTTTGCTTTTTTGATTTTTTTGTAAATCCCATGCAACGACATCGTTGCGGAGAGCCAGCAAATTATTTATCTGCTTAGTGGAAATCAATTCACTTTTGGTTGCACCATTTTATTAAATTATTTAGGCTCTCAATGGCTTCAGCAATATCGCATTCGCTGCTATCTGAAGTCTCAACATCACTACTGGGTTCATATGCAGATCCGTCGTCAAACACATCTCTATTCCATTCTTCAATATCTTCTATGCAGATGCTATTGTTAAGATCTATTTCTGCTAAAAGAGCTTGAGTTCTCTGAATAACTTTATTGCATTTCTGATCTGCTTGCAGCAATTGTGCTAGCGGCACATCATCGTCGTTATCTTACTGATTAGGGTCATAGTTGAACAACTTTGACCAAGATATCTTTATCACTCTTTGTTGTACCTCATCCCAAGCTTGTTTCAATAGAATTATCGCATGGCGGATTGAATGAGATTTCAAACCTTTCCTTAGCTAACCACCTTCAGCAAATAATTGAGAAAGAAAAATACTTCTGTAGTTTAGTTTGGTTAACTTAGTAGGATTTTGATCCATTGGTTGTAAAGCTGCTGTCACATTTGCTGGAAAGAATAATGCAACTATATTTCCATACGAAGTTTTTCAATTGGTGCATGAGCGGAGCAGCTATCGGAACAGTTATCGAAAATGGCGTAAGTTCGCCTATGATCAAATCTAAACTGGTCATGGAATATAAGGGTAAATTAAACAACCTAGGAAAATTCAATAAGATCACTCTATACTGGGTACCCGGACATGCGGGCATACCAGGAAACGAGCAAGCAAATGACTTAACCAGGAGAGGGGCAGCGTCCCCTTTCATGGGTCCAGAGCCTTTCTGCGGACTCGGACTAGGATCAATGAGAGTCCTGGTAAAAGAGGAAGAAAAGAAAGCAAGAGACTTTTTCTGGGAAAAATGTGAAGGACTAAAACAGAGCCAAAAGCTGTTAGGCCCTTACAATAAGAGGAGATGGGAACGGTCTTAAAAGAAAAGATCTAGAAATGATTTCGGGCTTCCTGACTGGACACTGTAGACTTAGGAGACACTTGTGTAAAATCGGAATCGAAAGTGATAGCACTTGCAGATTCTGTCTGGAGGATGACGAAACTCCGGAGCATATCTTGGGAGACTGCCCAGCTCTGACCCAAACCAGGCACATATATCTTGACAATAACCAAGTGACAGGAAGGGCGGTGCATGCACTCAATCCCAAAAACCAAGTGGCCTTTTTCAGGGCAGTATGGCTGGATGAGTTGCTGTAAGTCAACAACTGTTAGGGCACAATAGACCTGTAAAGGTCGCAGTGCCTACTACCTAATAATAATAATATGTAATATAATAATCATCATGAAAAAGGCGAGAAGTGATCCAAGCATTTTTTTAAAAGTTATAATGAAGTGGATTTTTAAAAAAACTTCTTGGTTTTTTCGCTTTCCCAATAACCAATGGTACTAATTTATTTTAATTTATCTGAGTTTGCTCCATGTAAGATTGAAATACTTTCCTTTTGGAATTTAATATCAGGAAGGCAGCGACAAAATAATCCGCTTTCGTTGACATCATATATTTGTGACTCGAGTAAGCCCATCTCATCAACCTTTGCACGAAATCTGTGAATGAACGGAGTGACCGAAGAAACATCACTAGAGAGAATCTCGCCACAAATTTAAAAAAAAAAGGATTCCGTGAAGATTCTTAAATATAGTAAAACATACGTCACTTGCTCGGAATGCATTTTCGCCTTTATCGGGATATTGCTCTCTAAATATTTGTTTGGCTATTTCTATTCTATATCTCAAGTTGCAGCAAACAACATATATATACACAAAAATTCATAAAAATCTGTTAAGTTTCGGGGTTCATCGCGGACAATATTCTGCGCTACATACCGGACGGAAAGTGAGAAACCATTCCTGCAGACCAATCTAACAAACATTGAAACTTCGGTGTTATTTGGTGCAGTGGCTTTAGGCGGTTATAGTCGTATCATACGATTTTTATTTATAGATGTACAATGTACATATTTTTCTATTGAAAAATATTGAATGTAGCAAACCTTGCATAACTTTAACAACTGTAACAAAACTCCAGCGTTGTCGAATGCTTGTGAACCAAATGTTAAAATTTTCTCCTTTTTCTTCGGTTTACTTTGTATTTTATATGTGTACTTATATATAATATAAGGGAAGGGTATTGGAGCTTCCTTTCCACCGTAGTTAATGCTATTTTTTTCGCGTCTCGTTTGGTGCCTTAATGCTTGACATCTGCTCTCGCCTGACATCCCATTTTTAAAGCCACAACGCTAACGTCGGCCTGGCCAATGTTGGACATTTGTCTGCCACGGACATTGCCATGCAGCGTTCGTTTGTCATGCGCGTTACTGCTGACGCCGCTGCAATGCAGACGCTGAGTGGCAGACGGGCAGACAGATAGAAAGACACACAGGGGGTCAGCTGGTTTGTAAGCCATCAGTTCGTGGCCCCAACTCCATTTTCATCGGCTTGTAATATGGCTGCTGCTTTCAGTATTTGCTTTGTAGACCACTCAAAAGCTATTCATATCTATTGATATTGTCGTCGTCATAGCAACGTGTCGCATGTTGTCGCAGCAAGCAACTAGTGGCTGCAGAATGAATCTAGATGTAACTAAAATTTTATTGATGTCTTTCCAGCTGTGGAGATAGTTTTTTACAATGCATGTTTTTCATCAAAGTAAGAGTATTATACTTACGTATCTATTGAATAAATTTGAATTTTTACTAAATGCAGTTGTAAGCTAATTCGCTTAAGGAATTTATAAGATTTGCTGCTAATATATGTCATATGTCGGAATTCATTCACTTGAACCGAATCATTTTTCACTTGCGCTTATTTGTCACATTTGAGATTCTTCGTTCGCATTTACCGACGTTGGACCTTCAACACGTATAGCCATGACCGTCTCATGTTGAGAGCTTAACTACAGTGAAACAAAGATGGATAGAAGTATTGATAAAGAAAAGTTTATCAAAGCACATCAAAAACTCCTTTAACTTCAATGTCTTACTTTATTTAGGCTTGGCGAAAGAGGTAAATATATTTGAAGGAGCAAAATGCTGATACTCTCATTGTCAACACCGTCATTCAAGTGGCTATGCGTTGGTCATAATAATCGAAGAGGACTATTAATCCTATTAACCGCTAAAGAACTAAGTTCTTCAAATATTAACGTTACGAAATCTGGCAGGGGGACCTCTCAGAACACTTAAAATTTTCTTCTGCTGTAAAACAGCGTGATACAACTTCTGTAGTCTATAGCCCCTCGAAGTTTGTCAAGCTCTTTGAAAAGGATATAACTTTGCAGGAGGATTTCCACTATACACATATTGATCATAAGGACCTTATTTCAGCAGATGAACTGTACATGACAGCCCTCATGGGCCAATGGTACTTTCTTGAAACAAATCAGCTACGACATGTTCTGAAAATTCATCGTAAAGCCAACTTTTAAACTAGTTTCTCTACCCCCAATAATTGCAGCCAACGCCGAAGAAATTCTACTGGGCTACTTCTACATTCAGGGTTGGTATGATAGACCAAAGGATACTTTCAGCTAGGGTTGTAGAAGGTCGAGCCTTGACTTGGTCCCCAACTTTAACGCAAAGGATCCAGCGCCAGTTGAATTCCTCAACACAGTGTTCTGCGGATGTATAGGTAAGTGCAGTGGCCACAAAGTAGGCATGAAATGCTCAACAATTCGCCTCAATTGCCATGGTCAGTCATGCTTGATTTCAGCACCTTTCGAGAATGAGGGTTTGTCCCAAATGCCGATTGCCAAATGGTTCCGATAAAGATTGCCTCGACATGGCATCGCAGCTTGATAGCTTTGTAGATGAAGGACCATCGACATCTAAGAAGACGAATGCTGCCTCATTTTGTGCTGCATGCGTCTTGATTCATATAACATGTTCATGAATTAATTAATTACAACGGTTTTTTTTAAATCTAATTTGACTGATTTAACATATTTCACAAAAACGGACGCTCGATGTGAATTTTCACTGTTTGTTGTATTCAGGGGAAACCCCTTTTCCACTTGGAGAAAAAGTTCTCACAACAAGAAAGGGCCATAGTACTGTTACTTTATGGATCTGTCTCGTATATTATTGCAAACAGCTATACAAGAGGTGAAAAAAAATTATTTGACTTCACGCTTGCAAATAGATGCTTTTTTGGGATGAGCAAGCAAATTAGAAGTCTCAGAAGTCGAAAATGAAGATCTACAAGACGCTGATACTCCCGGTCCTACTGTATGAAACAGAGGCATAAACCGTAATTGAGTTAGACGAAACGGCGTTGGAAGTGTTCGACAGTAATATACTCCGCAGGATTTTTGGTGCTATTAGAGTCGGTGACGAGTTTCGGTTCCATATGAAACACGAGCTGTATGAGATATTCGATGAGGTTGACATAGTCCAGCGCATAAAATCCCAGCGGTTGCAAAGAACTCCAGCACGGTTTATACACTCAAAAAAAATGTTCCTAAAATTTAGGAATCATTATCTAAAAAAATTTTTTTTACCTAAAACAGGAATTTAAGGTAAAATGTTGCCTAAAAATGAATTTTATGACCTAAATTCAAAATTTTTTTACCTAAAATATTAGGAAACTTTTTCCTTGAAATTCATTTTTAGGCAAAATTTTACCTTAAATTCCTGTTTTAGATAAAAAAAATTTTTTTAGGTAATGATTTCTAAATTTTAGGAACATTTTTTTTTGGGTGTATGGGGACCCAAATGTGATTGGTGGACAGCGAAGTAAAGGACGACCGGTCGCGCAATGGAATAACCAAGTATAGAGAAATCTCACCGTACTCGGCATTCAAGTAAGTAAGTAATATTTCTATATCGTCCAAATAATCCAAATCCAAAAAGAGAATATTAATTTCAAGTACTGGATGGATGTATGGATATGTGCATATATGGATATATGGACGGATGGATGAATGGATATATGGATGTTACTCTCTTGCACCTAATGCCCTAAATTATGAATTTTGGTACAGAGATGGAAGAGACGTTGGAAAAGAGCATAAACTCCTATTTGTCAAAAGCGGAGGGGGTGTACCCCATCCCCCATATAAGCGATACAAAAATTAGTAAATGGTATCAGGCAAAGTAAAATCCATTGGTAAAGAGGAGACAGTTTGGTAGGAACATAAATATGTACATGAATGTGTTAGATACAGCCTACCTAGGCAATGGTGGGCATTGTTTTTAATTTATGACCTGAAAACAAATTGAAACTTTTTAATGTGCACTCCACGAAAGTTGATGAACTACTTCTTTCTTTGTAGAACAGCATATTCTTAAAATATAAGCCCCCAAGTAACTATCGGTTTTATAGTTTTCCTAAAATTCAAACTGAACGATGAGTATTTTTCCCAAAAATTTTGAATTTTTGCCGACTGAAAAATAAATCTTCAGCTCTACCTCTCCAATAAAGAATCAAATTAAACAGTTATTATGCATTCTTAAACTTTAATCAATTCTCTTTTATTTGGTTAAATGCTTTCAATATATTTTAGATTTTTGCAATGCTTTTTGGTCCCATTGCGTGCCCGTTTTTTTATATCCCTATTAATTCAATTGACCCATTTTTTTTTATTTAATGTAATACGTATTTGCTGATGTATCAAATACATTTTTCTTTTCACATCGAACTAGTTTTTCCACTTAATTGATTAAGAGCAACTTTTCATTCAATTTAATAATAACCTCTTCTACTTCCTTTTAGCGATGTACATCCTTATTTATTTTGCTTTATGATTTGCATGCGGATGTTGTTTCTGCTGTTGCGAAAGCATCTTTGATTAGCTGCGGTTCAATGGAAGTAAACCGGACTACACTGGACGCATCAAACAAAAGGAAAGGAAACAAAAAGATTTACTACTAATGCTGCTGCGCCAATAGCTAAATCAGTCACGGCAGCAATAGTCCGGATAACGACGTAGTGTCGCAAGAGAAATACAGAACTGAAGCCAGAAATAGGCACATATTCGTAGAATGCAGTGAGGTGATGTTGCCAATGGATGATGGTGGCAGAGGGCGGATTTATAAGAAATCGATGTTGGCAATAAAAGATCCAACGTTAACAAATTAATGTATTTGTTTTTCACCATAAGCTATAGTAGAAGTTCGTAAGTGTAAATCTATTTTGACAGATTTAACCGCGAAGATATTTTATATATACTACGATTAAATAATTAATTATTTTGTTCGACCCAATTTTGAACAATTTTGTCCCAGAATCAGATTGGCTGAACAGCCGTTCGGAGGTAGCTAAAGCGTCCTGTGACATCTAGCTGTCATGAGAGAAAGCACGAATTTGGAAACAGTTTCGTGTTAAGTAGGAAACTACGTAGCTACTTCTCCACATTCACGCCTTACAAGCCTGATTTTTGCATTCGCTCCAACGATAGAATTTTACGAGTACTGTCCCAAGCACGATGTCAAAATCGTGCTTGGTGATTTTAACGCCATCATTGCGAACGAAGAAATCTTTCACCCAACTGGAATAACTTGAATCTGAGTCCATTTGTCTCCTTTCCATTGGATATAAGTTTCTGTCGCGCGTATTGTGTAATAAGATGAAGCCATATACGGACTCACTAATAGAAGTCATATCAGAGTCGCATATCAGAGTGGCTTCAAAGCAAAAAAGGTCGACCAATGAATATTCACGTTACCAAAATTTTATATTGACAACAATCTCGGCTCAAGGGTCTAGCGGTGAATGAGGATCAGACAAAGTACTTGGTGTCTTCTCGCACGCCGTCATCGCGTCTTGGACGGTCAGTGAGAATGGAGAATTTGAACTTGAATGTTGTAGAGAACTTCGTCAATCTTGGATCCGAAATTATCAGCAACAACAGCATCAGCCTGGTGATCAGGCGAAGAATCACGCTAGCTGAGTTCAGCAACTGAATTAGAAGTAAGTCCCTCTCTCGAAAGACGAATATTAAAATCTACAGCACGCTGAAACTCCCTGTGATTGAGTCAAATGAAACGTCGTTTGAAGTCTTTGCGAGGAAGATTCTTCGCAGGATTTTTGGTCCTATTAGAGTTGGCGAAGAATTGCGTTGCCAGCGGCTGCACTGGGGTGGTCACCTCATTCGAATGGATGAAAGAGCTCCAGCACGAATAGTTTATATAAGGGCCAACATTTTATTTTAGGACGACGAAATTGAGGACGACTGGGCACACATTGGAATGATCAGGTATGGAGAGATCTCTCTATACCTGGAATTCAAAACAACTGGCGACAGCGAGCGCATGACTACATCAGCTGGTGCGCTTTCCTGAATGCGACCATAACCGGACAACTATTTAAAGTCTTCTAATTGAAAGTCAATAAGTTGTAACCGGCACGCTTTGCTGTGCCCGGTAAGAGATATTGTTATAAATTATGTTGCGTCTATGTACATATGTATGTTTCTTAAAGCTAAATCGTTTCGTTTCGTACCGAAGGTACAGGAGCCTATTGGTTTTGTGCAAATGTATGTAACAGGTAGAAATAATGGTCGGAGACCCCCCAAAGTTACCCCCATTATGGTCAGGAGTGATAGAGGAATCGATATAGCCATGTCCATTTGGCCGTCCGTATGAACGAAAGGATCTCGGAAACGGTAATAGATAGAGACTTCGTAATTTTTGCATTCGACTAGGACTGCTCCGGAATTTCACAAGTTTATTTTAAAATTTTGCCCCTCCCCCTCTTCCCCATAAAATCACCCCCAAGGCGAAAAATTTCTTCGGCACAAAAAAATGAGTATGATAGTATAGAGATAATATTACTGTGGGGCAATGCCCTACCTTAAAATTACAATGCCCTACCTTTGTTCTGTGTATAGATGGCATTTGAAGCGCCATCATGTGAAGTAATGGGCCTATTTAATTATAATATCTGTGATGTAGATGGGATACCCCGCACCATAGATTGCAATATGATTGTAGTTTGGTTAAGTGAAGTGTACTCGTTCGGTAAAGAGAGTTTTAGCCAAAAATCGATTCAATTGTTATTTTTATTGCTATAAATTGAAGATTCATTGATTTCGCGATGGATATACGGGCTTTCTTTAGAAAAAAAAAACGAAGAGTTGAAGAACAAATTAACCACGAATCACTTCACTGCTCAAAACAGGTGGAAGCACAAAATACAGTCGCTACTCCTAGTTACATGGAAACAGGTTGGTCAAGCTATGTTGATATTCCTTCTGATATTGCACAAATCGGAGAATCAATAAAACAAGTTGTTTTAGACACATATCCAAAACAACATAACAGCAGGGCCTTTGTTTCTGATTGGTAAAAACGTTATAAATTGTTGCGGTATTCTGTCGAGAAAGATGCTGCTTTTGGCTATCCATGCCAGCATTTTTTACCTCATGGAAGCAAACAGACTTCGTACATTTCCACAGGATTTAGAAACTGGAAAAATTTCACTGATTCTAAAACTGGTTTTCCAAAGAATAAAAAATCAATTTTTCATATTCAAGCTTTGTCGATGTGGCAAGAGAAATTACAAAAAATATCTTCATCTAGAAGTGTTGAAACGTTAATAAATCAAAAAGTATTAGAAAAATATAGGTATTACGTGAAGTCTATCATTGAAAAAATACAATTTCTAATTGTCAACGAATTAGCTTTGCGTGGAGATTATATTTTGGAAGAAGCAAATGAACAAGGATTATTTCAGAGTTTATTTGAATACACATGTATGAAATATCAAAAAAAAAGAACAAGGTTCTCATATACCACAATACGCAACACATCGTTCACCTGAAATTCAAAAGCAAATAATTCAAGCAATAGTTCAAGCATTACGAAGTTCCATTGTCAATGATATTAATGAACCTGTTATGAAATGGTTTACTCTAATGGAAGATGGGACGAAAGATAAAAATAACCGCGAAAATATTGCATAAGCAATACATTACGCCAAGGGTGCTGTCGTCAATGAGTCGTTGCTGAAAATAGCATTGACCCCTCTTGTTTGCTTAGCCAATGCTATGATGGCGCAAGTGTAATGAGTGAGAAAATAAATTGGGCCGAACAATTCCTTACGTCCACTGTTGTATACGATAATGAATACGATAATTATTCAACGATTTTGCAGACTTTGAAAGAAATTAAAAATGGCAGATTCAACGGTGATGACGGTATTAAAAAGTCAAGCTTGATTTCCGAATAGTTCCATGGTTGTGACTAAAAAAAATCCTATCCACGCTACAACCTACAGACGCAGCTTTGCAAGCCCGAAGCGCAGGATTCAAAGACGCCATAACAATCCTAAAGTGTGTCGAAGATGAAATTTTAAAAGTAAGACCAAATCAAATGTATAATCAAATTTTGGAAGAAGCTAAGTTTTTAACAAGCGACGAATGCAGCGAATCTGAAAAAAGGACACATACCCAGGCCTCGAAGAGGCAAGTAAAACGAGTAAGAAAATTACAGTCGTGCGTAACCTAATGTAAGAAACCCTGTACCAGTACAGATCGCCTAACGAACACATTAAAGTGACAAAATTTTAAAATAAACTTGTCAAATTCCGGAGCAGTCCTAGTCGAATGCAAAAAACACGAATTCTCTATCTATTACCGTTTCCGAGATCCTTTCGTTCATACGGACGGCCAGACGGACATGTTTATATCGACTCCTCTATCACTCCTGACCATAATGGAGGTAAATTTGGAGGGTCTCCGATCATTATTTCTACCTGTAACATTTATTTGCACAAAACCAATAGGCTCTTGTACTTTCGGTACAGGGCCTAAAAACCAAATCGGATGGATGAATATTTGACGTATCGCCCTTCCTGTTCCTGAACCATTTAAGTCTGAGTATTTCGAAACGATGGACATACTGATTGCTGCATTACAAAGAATGTTTTCGGACAGTGATGATCTAATCAATTCGATTGCAAGTCTCGATGAGTTGGATGTACAGGCAACGAGAAGAGTTTAAGGATACAAATGAACTTTTTGCATCTGTGGCGACCATAGGATCTAGCACTGCAGTGTGCGAATCTACGTTTTCAATTTTAACTGCAATCAATCGGCCTCAAAGACTGTCAATGGGTCACGAGAGAATGCTGCCCTACATCAAATTCAACTCTAGCTACAGCCTTGATCTCGGACCTCTGATAGGGAATTGAAACTTAAGATGGTAGCTTGAAAGTAGAGAATATTATTTAGAATTTTTGAATTGGTTTGTCTTCAAAGGCTTGTCTGGCAAAGATTAAGGTGATTTTCCCTCAGATCTTTGAATCAGCAAACAAGTGCAGAGTTGTCATTGCTAATTTATTTAAATTATATACTCGAAAGGCTCCTTTGGCCCCGACTTTTGCCAGTTTTAAAAGCTGAATTCAGTTGAATGTCATTAGAAGTAAAATGTGTCTTTTTTTTTTACCAATATTAATTGTTAATCAATCAGCCCTCGTATGGCGAATGCAAAAGCGAATGAATGACTTGCCATTATTGCTGAATGATGACGACAGCGGCGCTTGGTGGTGGCAATGCAGCAGCGGTAGCGGCAAAACGTTGCATTTCCGTTTGCCATAAGCTGTGCTCGGTGTCATTGCTAAACATCAACAACGACAATAGCAATAGCAAGCAACTAACTAACAAGAACAATAATAGATTTAATAAAGGATAAACGTATGTATGTATGTATGTATGTATGTGCGAGTTATGTATATGGTGGCCAGTAGCTTGCGGCTGCCATCGTCAGTCGCGCGTGGCGTTGAGTTGACGTCGTCCGCTTCGTCACCGTCACCGTCGTCGTCGTCGACCGGAAGTTGGCGCTGACATTCATTACCATAATTCACAACAGCTTGGAACAAAGTGATAAACTAACTCCCTGCGGACATTTGCGCAACATTGCAGCGTCCTGCATTCAAATGCTCCCCATAATGCCATGCCATTGCAGTTGTTGCTTCTACATTTCTGCTTTTCTCCGCGCATTGTCCTGTGCTCGCGTTGAGTGCTTTTTGCATGTCTAACAAGTGTTTGGGAAATTGTGTTCAAGCATGGAGCAGCAAGCCAAATGCGCACAATGTTTGCTTCTTCTGTATTCTACACTGTACTCATACCTTCTTTTCTCCCCCACCCTCTCTCTCTCACTCACAGAATGCAAGTATAATCAGGAAACTTCAAATTTGTTGCAATTATTTTAACAGTTGGGATTTATTTGAAGCAAAGTTTTCGGCTTTGGTGTTTGGTTTTCGGAGTTGCAAAGCGTTTGTACCAATCTGAAGCACCAGCAAGTACTAAGGGACGAAAGTATAATGACTAAGTGTAAGCTTTGACTAAAAATGGCCAGAGCCCAATAAGAGCCACTTGCAACTCTGTACAATATTTCGCACTTCAAAGCTGCACCAAACACACATAAGCCGACACTTTTGGTTTTTTGCATTAAATAAGTGCGTGAAGGATATTTTGCCGCAAATTTGAAATATTCACTATTTGAATGTGGCAATTCAAATAATAACTTTTGTTGCAAAAACATTTACATATAGTTGTGATGGTATAATACACTGCACTGTTGCGTGATAAAGTATTTTAAGTAGTGCGATTGATGGGATAATGTATTCACACGAGTGGAAACAGCAGACTAGCAGCCCTATTGAGATTATGCTGTATAAGCCCCATTCAATTCTGAGTCAAAATAAAATAGTTTGATATGTCTATCTTCGTTCTCCAAGACTAGGTATAGACAGACATATCGAGCTAAGGTCCAATCCATAAGCTAAATAATAATTTCGAGTTTTTCACATATGCAACAAAGAATGAAAGACCATACAAGGTGCTTCTGTTGTTGTTGCCAGTACTAGAGCAAACTGCTGAAATAATATTATTCTA
The DNA here is from genome assembly GCA_035044805.1 of Leucophenga maculata. Lineage (NCBI taxonomy): Eukaryota > Metazoa > Arthropoda > Insecta > Diptera > Drosophilidae > Leucophenga > Leucophenga maculata. The sequence goes on along the minus strand of JAWNNP010001156.1, from coordinate 8,767 downwards.
GAGAAACTTTGCTCGTACAATATATTTTTAGCCAGTCACTATGAACCTACACCAATTTCTTTTGACACCAATAGACCAATAGAGCTTCAATACTGGACTAATTTCTTACTTATATATCCAAGCATTGTTCAAATGCAATGACCACCACTAACTTGAACTCTGATCACCTGCCTGTCGAAATTATCCTTGACAAAATACCTTGCTGCTCAGAATATTGTTTTCCTGACTGCAACAATGCGAACTGGAATCGATTTAAACACCAGATTAATGAATTCCAATATATGCAATGAGTCTCCAATATATCTACTATAAATAGAGATAGTATTGACTCAATGATTAATACCTTTGTTAATGTTGTTTCTTCAGCCATTCAAATTTGTGTTCCAAAAAAGTACCCTGCTGTATTTCAAACACCACTTTCTCAGCCCATTCAGCTTCTTATTAGCAAAATAAATTTCTTCAGACGATCTTGGCAAAGATACAGGAATGACCGACATCTGATAGAATTTAAAAGACTAAACAAATTAATCTTTTCAGTCGTTGAATTAAAGTTCTCCACTATTTTGCAATTGAACCAAAATTATTAAGAGTCATCAAAAATGCGTGTTTTACGTTTGAATACTTCCCACAATGTCAGAAGTAATCTTGGCTATCCTTAAGGATTTTGCCTCTCCCTGATTTCATACAATCTTTATACCTTTGATTTCCCTCATCTCAACGCATGTACAACCGCAATATTTGCGTATGATACCGCAATTTTAACCTCAGCCTAATTATCAACTGACAGAATAAATAATCTATAAAGCGCTTTAGTCACTACACACCAATATTTTAGCCAGTGGAACTCATAAACACATCAAAGGAATCACTTGGGAGAGAAAAGTCAAATACCTTGGTATTATTTTAGACCCAAAGCTCTCTTTTAAGGAACATACACATAGGAAGGCGCGCCAGCCTCGACGTCCTCTATTTCGGCGTTCTCCAATCTAGTTTGGGCCCCCCATGTAAACCATGCGTGCTGAAGCTCTATCATCCATTCGAATATGGTGCCCAGCTCATTTTATGCGCTGGACTATGTCAACCTCATCGAATAGCTCGTACAGCTCGAGGTTTATACGGGACTTAAACTCATCGCCGACTCTAATATCATCGAAAATCCTGCAAAGAATCTTCCTCTCGAAGACTTCCAACGCTGTTTCATCTGACTCAATCACGGTCCATGCCTCTGCGCCGTACAATAGGACCAGGAGTATCAGTGTCTTAAAGATCTTGACTTTTGTTTTTCGAAGGGATCGGAGAGGTTTTTCCCCACCCTGACAGCGCTTTCTGTGTGGCATAGCGTCGTCATGCAAAGACGGACAATCTTTGCCGGGATACATAGTGCAGACAGGGCGTCGAAAAACTTTGATCGTATCGGAGTGTCGAAAGCGGCTTTATAGTCAACAAATAGGTGGAGTGTGTCTCTGTTGAACTCACGGGTCTTTTCTAAGATATGGCGTAATGTGAATATTTGGTCACTGGTCGACCTTTTTGGTCTGAAGCCACACTGATATCGTCCTATCAGTGAATCCTTTTGTTTCCGATGGAAAGAATTCTTATTCTGTGGTAGTTGGCGCAAACAGTGGGGTCTCCTTTCTTAAAGATAGAACAGAGAACACTGAGATTGCAGTCATTGGTATGTGTTCATTGAACCATATCTTGCATAAAAGTTGGTGCATACTCCTAACCAACTCTTCGCCGCCGGTATTAAATAACTCAGCTAACAGCCTGTTAGAGCCTGCCGCTTTGTTATTTTTCAGCTTTTTAGTAACCGAAACGACGTCGTTATAGTCCGGTGGCTCTACAATAGTGCCATCATTAACTGGTGATTCCGGTGTCATTTCTCTATCGGCGGAATTGCCTCATCAATTCCGAGTAGATGAGAAAAATTACCTCCATAATCACAGTGATTCCTGTTCATCCGTTACCAGATTTCCATTGTCATCTTTACAGAAAGGTTCTCCGGGTTTAAAACCTTCAGTCAGATGCTTGACCTTTTGATGGAATTTTCGAGTTTCATTTCTGTCACGTAACATCTCAAACTCCCGCTTTTCTTGTTCGTTTTTCTTGCGTCTTGAAAAGGGCTTTCTTTTCTCTCCATTTCTCTTGATATCGCTCTCTAACAGCTCGCTCCAACACACTCGATGCGTGCCTTCCGTCAATCAAAACATGATCAATTTGGTTGCGTGTAAATTGATCAGGACTCAGCCATGTAGCCTTGTGGATGTTGAGGTGTTGAAATCTGGTACTACTAACTAAAAGAAAAAAGCTCACCACATAGTTTATTTTTTATGTTTGGGGATAAAAAGAAATCATTGAGTGATAAATTAGGGCTGTACGGTGGATGACCCATTATTTCGATATTTTGAGTGCTCAAAAAGTCTCTTGTGTGAGCAGATGTGTGAGACCTTGCATTGTTATTGCGAAGGGTTATTCGTCTTCGGCGTTAAGTTCACCGAAGATTTCAGGCAAATAAATGGTCGCATACAATTCATAATTGACCGTCCTACGTTGCTGAAGCGGAACAGTGGTCACATTCCCATTCCGGCCATTCCACCAAAGACTCAGGCGACCATTCGCTTGGCAGTGCTATCTACGTACACGAACAACATTTGTTGGGTTTGACTCGTCTTAGAACACCCACACGAGGGATTGCTGTTTCCAGCTCATACACATATATCCATGATTCGTCACCTCTGATGTTTTTTCAACGTTTTTTTTAATTGATTGTCAAATTATGGGGAATCCAACGCGAACAAAATCTTATATACGCTGGTGGAACAAATGTTTAGGGCTGCCTCAATCTGGTGGTATGTCATATGACGATCTCGGATTATCAGTTCATTTGATGTTTTGTTGCACAACAACCGATGTTTGGGCGAGATATTTGAATGAATGATTTATGCGTCCTTATGGACCCTAAATTAAGCTACAACAAATATATTGTGTGCATGGTTTATAAAGCTAAAGGTGTTCTTGGCTATATAAAGCGGTGGTCTAAGGGATTCAATGACCTTTAAGTTACCAAACTTTTTTACACATCAATTGTTTGTCCGATCTTAGAATTTGTATTATGTGTTTGGAAGATCGTATCGAGTCTGTTTAAAAACAGTTTCTATTATTTGCTCTCAGAAACCTCCATTGGTCTTCCGATATACATCTCCCTCCATATGTGAATCGATTGAAACCTTTTGATCTTCCGACTCTATCTACTCGACGGTCAGTACTCTTTGTCGTTTTCCTTCACAAGTTTTTTTTGTGGGGAAGTTGATTCTCCTTATTTACTGCAATTTTTATTTTTCAATGTTCCCTATGCTTGCCATGGTTCACTTCGGTCTTTCTGCTAACCTATAATAAATTTTCTCAACTTTTCTCCTACAATTCTTCTTTGAACTATATAAACAAATCTGTCTTTGATTCTGTACTTCATTTTATTCTTTTGATTTCTAAGTTGAGACACAGTCGGTCAACTGGACGACGGGTGTGAGTCGTAACTATTCTCTTTTTAGCTATAAGTTTTAGTAGTAAGATATGGAGTGAGCAACTGTTTAGTTCAATGTAGTTGTTCTTCGATGGTCTTAACGTCAATGCAGTTTGGGCCAAGTTTGACCTCATTAGAGCAGCGATAAATGCCCTCCATTCTGACTGACATTTGGTTTATCAACTGTTAGCTGTCGAAGAAACTGTGAGTTCATGCAAGTGAATTTTTGAGTATTCCAAACATTGAAATGATGGATCATTCATCCTACAGTTCTAATTTGATATGGTATTTATTTAAATATGATATGGATCGTTGCACGCTTAATTATTTGTGCGGGTACTAAAATAAAAACAAATTCATAATTTCTAGTACTTCTGAGAGTTACCGAAAAACTTAATCGCTGAAGTAATTATAGAAAATCTATTTCACCAGAGATAAGCTAATGTATTTTGCCAAAGTTGATAGATTAATTAGATTAAGACCATGAATATAAGAAGGTGAGTTAACATTGGGGTTCCAGCCTAAGTTATACAAAGCAAAAAGAAGAAACTGTGCTTATGGATACGACGGAGAAAATGCCTCACAACACCAAAATAAAATGGCCCATTAATTGTTTTGCCCGATAGAACGAACTCTTGGTGAATAATGCCCGTCGAATTGTAGAAACAAATCCACATTGTCTTCACTTTTGACTTTTCCAAATGTGAATTTTTGGGTTTTAGCTCACCTGGCGACTTCCATTCGGCACTTTGACGCTTGGTTGCAGGGTCGTATTGAAAACACCATGTCTCGACATCAGTAACAATGTCGAAAAGGAAGTTTTGATCCTTTTTGGCATCTTTAGTGTTGTCATTCGAATGTTGAATTCAAAGCGCCTTCTCCTCGTCTTTCAATTGATGCGAAATAAATCGTGCACACACTTTCCTGAAGCCCCAATGATCGACCATAATGCGATGGTTTGAGTATTTGGAAAATGCCAATTCCGAATCCATGAACCGCAATAACGATTTCGGCTCATTTTTGATAAATTCACGGACAATTTTGATGAACGTTCACTGATCATTAAACTTTTTTGACCAACGTTTAATAAATCCTAACACTCCCATAACTTTTTTCGATAAGTAATCTATATGGGGAACAAAAGATAATTCTGCATCGAAAAGAAAACCAAGATTACAAGTAGACACCAGCTGTCAAGGCTGAGGTCATCTTGTAATAAATTATGTCCTGTAGAACCAGTATATGAGAAACATAACTTTACATCATCTGAAGAGAACAAAAAGAACGAAAGACCATATAGATGGTCCGAGATGGTACACTAGAAAGCAAATACATTTTTTTCGACAAAGTGTTTGCAAAACAAACACATTGAGTGCGACATTCAAAATAGGACAATATCCAATGTAGTATGTACAAAGGAAACCCTAATAAGTTAAGCTTGTTAAGTAACAATAGGTGATTTACACTGTCAAATGTCTTACTAAAGTCAGTGTAAGTAATATCTGTTAGTAAACCATTGGCAAAGGCTACATTGATTAAAGAAGTAAGTTCCAATAAGTTTGTCGAGACTGATCTACTTTTAAGAAAACCATGTTGCGCTGTAGACAGCATTGACTTACAAGAAAATTGTTAATAATTGATCTGTTATGATTTTTAGGCCCTCTACCGAAGGTACAAGAGCCTATGGGTTTTGTGCAAATGTATGTAACAGGTAGAAATAATGTTCGGAGACCCCCAAAGTTACACCCATTATGGTCAGGAGTTATAAAGGAGTCGATATAGCCATGTCCATCTGGCCGTCCGTATGAACGAAAGGATCTCGGAAACGGTAATAGATAGAGAATTCGTGTTTTTTGCATTCGACTAGGACTTCGCTGGAATTTTACAAGTTTATTTTAAAATTTTGCAGCTCCACTCCCCCACCTTCCCCATAAAATCACACCCAAGGCTAAACATTTCTTTGGCACAAAAAAAATTGAGATATAGAGATAACGTCCCTCTAAGCCAAAACCCAAAAAGTTCATCAAAATCGGATAATAAATGACGATTTTATAAGCTATTGAATTTGAACGACCTATGATGCTTCTGTCTTCCCTTTTCTTGTCATTCATAAAAAAATGTTTTATAAGGCACTTATTCGTTGAGTGAGAATTGGAAGAAGCAAAATACTTTTCATCAGTACCATTTTTTCATATTAATTTTCTACCTTTTATGCCCGTTTTTTTGGGCCAACACTTGTTCGTTTTAACCTGCTTTAATGGTTTGTGCATTTGATCTAGTGCTATTAAATTTTTAGTATATTCATTCGAGGATTATATACATATTATAGGAATAGCTCTTCACTTTTGTTGACCGTTAGAGTCCTAAATAATAACCATTAAAATGTTTCTGCTGATTACGTTGCTCCGCTTCATTGTTGCGTAATCAGAATAAAACCAAAGTCAAGTAAACTAAAATTTTCACATTAACTCTACGATGTTCCGCTTTAAATTCTAAAACACAATTCATTATAAAACTTAAATACTCGTGTATATATACAATCGAGAGCTGTAGTTCTATAACAGCTTCAGTGGACTGCCGTCCCATGCATAATACAATTGCTGTGTGTAGCGATCGCATGCGTTGCACTAAGTAATATGGCCGGAGTTTCGTGTACAGCTTCGTTTCGAAACAATGAAGTATTCATTGGTTATGACATGCCATTGGATTGTTCACTACACAAAGAACATTACACATCACACAATGTTGCCGCTCTAAGTTGAATTACACTTTAAGTACGCCCACAACAATCGAGTAGCACTTGAAATGCATTTCAATGGACACAGGATACGCATGATTAACCTCATTCGAAACAGGGCTTGACTTTTAAACTTTAAGGTTATATATGGTTAATATAAACTTTAATAATATATTGTCCATTGTGATGTGTCCTCTTTAAATCTTCTTCGAAATAATTTTCAATCATCGGACTTCAATATTTATTATATTTACTAACTCGGATTCATCGAAGACTTGTAACGTTTTTTTTATCCGATTTAATCAAAGTTCATACTTCTGCGCCATACAGCACGCTCAACAGAGTCCACTTCCTATCTCCTCCAGTTCTGGTAAGCAAGCATTAAAGAGCTTAGGAAAAAACACTCATATAAAAAATGTTGACAAATATCCGTTCATTGCGAATACTTCGCAGCTTAAAGTTTTTTGTTAACGACTGGACAGGCCTAGAAGAAGTATTATGATTCAATTATAAAATACTGATAATCTGTGAAATATTTGTAAGAAAATTACAGTCGGGCGTAAACGACTGTAAGAGGCGCTGTAACAGCACAGATCGCCTAACAAAGCAAAATGTTTCCCTAGCTTATGACCAAGCAGTGCAAAACAAAAATATAGGAAATTAATAAGAAAAAATGTTACTAATGAAAAGTATTTTGCTCCTCCCACTTCTCACTCCAAAATGCCTTATAAAACATTTTTTATGCATGAAAAGAAAAGGGAGGACGGAAGTATCATAGGTCGTTCAAATTCAATGGTTTATAAAACCGTTTTATTATCCGATTTTGATGAAGTTTTGGGATTTTGGCTTAGAGTCTACGAGCCCTAACCACTATTAATTCGAACAGCATGCAATTTCGTTGCAATTCACATTTCAAATAAATTTTTTGTCTCCAATGATTAGGTAGATTAAATGTGAAAATTAAAAAAATTACAACAACAACAATAACCAACTCTGATACCGGAAAAAATTTAATTCATTTAGAGTCATTAATTTAAGTCTTAATATACCTGACCACTATTAATACATACACCACAGCAATTGTTGACGAAACAGAAAAGAATGTTGAACTAAAAGAGAATCAATTAGCTTTTTACCGTTATTCATATCATTTTTGACGATCTTCGGCTGTGCGTTTTTAGTGTTTTACAAAAATTTTAAAAGATGACACGTGGAAAGCCCGGTTCACCAAAAATTCGAGATTTAATTATTAAAAAATCGAATCTAGAAGGAGCTATGGTGAAATTGCAAGCTCTTTAAGTCTTCCAAGATCTACTGTACAATCAATTGTAAAATTGTTTAAAAAAAAAAGGCTCAATAGTCACGAGTAGGACAATCGTGGTAGATTCTGGAAGATATCCGCACGCGATAAAAGGGCATCAGTGAGCATTTCCAAGTCTAACCGGCGAAGTAAAGTGCGAAACGTATCATTACAATGGTCAGAGAATGTGGGAAGGTCAATAGGACGTGAATGGACTTGAAAAAACCTACACGCAATGGGATTACATTTCTATAAGGTATCCAGAAGCCAACCAACATTTAAAAGTCATCGTCATAAAAAAAGTATTTTTTCACTCAAAGGAAAAACCCTTGCTTACAATGTAGCAAAAGAAAAAATTATTGAGCTGGTCAAAAGAAAAAAGTTTTTGGATACAAAGACAATGGGATTCCGTGATATTTAGCGACGAATCAATGTATCACGTGTGTGCTGGTGACGCTCGACGTAGGGTCATTCGTACAAAAAGGTGAAGCGTACCATAAAGACTGTCTTAAACGCACTGTAAAGTTACCAAACCGTGTTATGGTGGGGAATTGCATGTCATCAAGGGGTGTCGGAATACTGCCTTTTGTCGACGGGACCGTGAAAACTCCAAAGTACGTGGACATTTTGGAAAAAAATCGAATAACCTCAATTTCGAAGCTGGCTCCGTTTGATGAATACATCTTTCAGTACCACGGTGCATCATCTAATACCGCAAAATCGACCAAGAACTGGTTAGAAGCGATGAATATTGAGTTTTGAGATTATCCATCTTCCAGTCCAGACCTTTATCCCATCGGTAATTTATGGACAATAATCAAAACGAGATTGAGAAATCACCCACAACGCACACGTGAAGGCCTTAAACAGAAAATTCAAGAAATTTTGGATTCTATCACTCTAGATGAATGCAAACTTTGATTGACACAATGAGCAAGCGAATAAACGAAGTTATTCGTTACAAGGGTGAAGTCACCCAATACTAGTTCTTAAAATTATGCGGTGTATGTATTAATAGTGGTCAGGTATATTAAGACTTAAATTAATTACTCTAAATGAATTAAAGTTTTTCCGGTATCAGAGTTGGTTATTGTTGTTGTTGTAATTTTTTTAATTTTCACATTTAATCTACCTAATCATTGGAGACAAAAAATTTATTTGAAATGTGAATTGCAACGAAATTGCATGCTGTTCGAATTAATAGTGGTTA